>CANJKZ010000983.1:585000-1305000 GCA_947471745.1 Closterium sp. Naga37s-1
AGAAGGCCGTTAGAGAGAAGGCCGTTAGAGAGAAGAGGAGAAGCACATACGCTTGCACCATCCAGCGCCCCCAAGATATCCTGGCTTGCACTTGCACGTTGGTCTGAGGTTCACCATCTCGCATTCTTCATTTTCACCGCATTCATAGACTGCGCAGGTTGCTGGTAAGTGGAGAGAGGGGAGAACGAGAGAGGTGGTGAGGGATAGTGAGGTGAGGCAGGGGAAGGGACGGTGGTAGAGGAAGGAGGGTAATAAGACGGAAAGAGAGAGAATATGCAAGGAAAGTGAGAGGGAAAAAATAAGAGGAATGGAAAGCCAAACATACTACATACCATCACAGTATTTGCCTCGCGCAACGTATCCTGGCATGCATTCGCAAGTCCCAGCGCCTCCAGGGACTTTCTCCACACAGTGTTGGTTAGGGGGACAATACAGAGCTTTGCATGTTGCTGCAAGATGGATTTGATGATTGATAGGGAGAAGTGGGAGAATGAGACAGAGGATGAGGAGAGAGCATGACAGAGAGGTTATGACAAACGAGCAAGATAGGCAGCGATACGAGTGACAACAAAAGAGAGAAATATCAATCAGAGATGCATTGCATAGGAGGGAGAGAAGGAAAGGCAAAGAACACATGTGAGTAAAGAACAAGCACACCACATACCAGCACAAGATCCCGCCTGGCCGACATATCCACTCCTGCATTTACACGTTGGTACACCTCCTACCATCGCACATTCTTCCAATGGTCCACAATTCATGGCTTCACAGGTGTCTGTTGGATGGATGGAGGGAGACAGGAGATGGGAAGAGGGGGATGGGAAGAGGGGAAGAGGGGGAGAGGGGGAAGATGGGAAGAGGGGAAGATGGGAAGAGGGGAAGAGGGGAAGAGGGGGAGAGGGGGAGAGGGGAAGATGGGAAGAGGGGAAGAGGGGAGAGAAAGCAACCTACATCGCCACTAATGCAATGACCTTTGGCAGGAGGCGTGCTGGTGTGGATGTGACATGGAGCAGGAAGGGATGAATACGTGGGTCAGCCACGCGAGTGAGGCAGCGAAGTGGAGAAGGGAAATGCAGGAAGGAGCAAAACGATAGAAAGAGGACATCAGGAGAGGGGAGACGGGGTCAGGGAGTGGAATGTGCACAAGTGGATGATAAAGGGAAGGCAACGGGTGAAGAAAATGAGACCATCAGCACATACTTGGGCAAGCTTGGATGCTCTTTTGGGAGTTCCAAACACAGTCACGAGGACAGTTAGCCGGGCAGTTAACTGCAACAGAATTCAAGAAGGATAAAAAGGTACAGAAAGGCACAGAAAGGTACAGGTACAAATCAGCAACAGAATGAAAGCAAGAAATCTGTCTACCTTCTCTCAACCACCAGCAATCGTCTACAAGAGCCACAACTGCCACGTGACTGCTCCCCACGTGTCAGCAATGTGACCAACGGTGGCTAGATAAGCACCTTCACCTAGCCTTCCTCATGGCCACCAAGCGCAGCCATTCCCACCACTCCCCAACTGAAGCGAGCAGGATTTTCCAGCAAGGAAGGTGATGATGAGTAGGGACGATGATTGGATGGAATGTGTGTAAGTTGGCGAGCGAGCGCACCTTTCTTACAGACCGGATAGAGTCCAGATGTGTCACAAAGATATCCATATGGACAGGGCATGGCCGGGCATGATACTGGCAGATGGATGGTGAAGATTGAGTATGATGAGAGGGAGAGAGGGGAGGGGAGGGAGAGGGAGAGGAGGTGGGCGGGGAAGGGGAGATGGGGAGTTTGAAGGGTTCATATGGTTAAACACCAAAAGGCCAACAAAGCTTGGTGGCAATGCCTCAGATTAAGAGAAATAAAAAAGGGGATAACGGGGTACATAGGGAAACATAGGGGAAGAACTGACGCGGGTCCTTTCAAATCCATTGCACGTACCTGTGCAATTTCCTGAGACTGGATCCGGTGTGTAACCATCGTTGCACTTGCAGTACTGAGAGGGCGGATTGGTGGTCCACCACCACCACTGCCTTTGCTCAACGCAATTGCCGTTACCACAGTTGTCAGCAGTGCAATTGTCATGAAGAAACTCTGGACAGAGATAGAGAGAAAACAGGAGTGTGTAAGCAGGTGAGGCATGCAGGATGAGACACCCACCACACTGCCACGGATCAACAGAGGCGATCCAGCAGGGGGAATGGTAATTATTCATGGGATTGGCTTGACAGAATCATCAAAATTCCCCTGATTACACAGATTAAGCTGTGCTATTGTGCAAGCACACGCACATACGTGCGTAATCCACACACGCAAGCAGATTATTCCGTAATCTGCACACGCAAGCAGATTATTCCGTAATCCACACAAACCTCATTCACAACGCTGCGTGACTTCACATGCTACTGCAGATGAGCCTCAAGAGAGAGGTGAAGTAGGAGGGGGAGAGATGAAGATGGTGAAAATGGAGGACAGCACAAACATACGTACGTACCAGCACAAAGGACAGCACATGCGTATGTACAAACTTACCAACACACAGTCCGTCGTAGCGATTGTATCCAACCCTACAGTCGCAGGTTCCAGCGATCCCGTTGGGGAGGTCGTCACGACATTCTTCGTCAATACCACACCAATATACACTGGACGGATCGCCCAAAAGTTTGCATGTGGCTGGCAGATGGTTGGTGAGAGGGGGTATGTGGGAGATGGGAATGTGCAAAGGTAGACAGAGAGGGAGAGGGAGAGAGAGAAAGAGAGAGAAGGCGGGGGGGGGGGGGGGGGGGGGGGGGGGGGGGGGTTCTCAAATCTCTCCTATCAAAGGCCACTACGGCACAGTCTCGGCAGACCGAGGATGTGAAGGGTGACACGGAGGAGCGAGAGTCTCAGCGGGGTAGCAAAAGAGCAATGAGTGGGGGGTGGTAGGGGGTGTTGCTCGGGGGCATTCTATGTATTCTTGTGTATGCCATATGACTTGCTTCTTGTTGTCTAGCTACATCGGCCTTACCTTGCTAAGGCTTGTACACCTTTGCCTATTCTAAAACATGACCGCTTGAGAGGAACGAAGAGAGAATTGCAAGAATGAAAAAGAGCATACGTACGGGCACAAATGCCTGAGTGTGTGCGAAGGTATCCATCCTTGCACACGCATTTAGCATGGGTCCGCTTCTCGATGCTTTGAGGTATACATTCTTCTTCAAAGCTGCAATTCACGTCTGGGTGATCGCATGTCACTGGCGGATGGATGGCACGAGAGGGGGTATGCAGGAGAGAGGGGGTATGCAGGAGAGAGGTGGTATGCAGGAGAGAGGGGGTATGCAGGAGAGAGGGGGTATGCAGGAGAGAGGGGGTATGCAGGAGAGAGGGGGTATGCAGGAGAGAGGGGGTATGCAGGAGAGAGGGGGTATGCAGGAGAGAGGGGGTATGCAGGAGAGAGGGGGTATGCAGGAGAGAGGGGGTATGCAGGAGAGAGGGGGTATGCAGGAGAGAGGGGGTATGCAGGAGAGAGGGGGTATGCAGGAGAGAGGGGGTATGCAGGAGAGAGGGGGTATGCAGGAGAGAGGGGGTATGCAGGAGAGAGGAGGTATGCAAGAGAGAGGGGGTATGCAGGAGAGAGGGGGTATGCAGGAGAGAGGGGGTATGCAGGAGAGAGGGGGTATGCAGGAGAGAGGGGGTATGCAGGAGAGAGGGGGTATGCAGGAGAGAGGGGGTATGCAGGAGAGAGGGGGTATGCAGGAGAGAGGGGGTATGCAGGAGAGAGGGGGTATGCAGGAGAGAGGGAGGGGAAACGTTCAGTTGTTGATATTGCACATGTCAGCATGCAGTTTGGTTTGGACTGAGCAATGAAATCTCAGAAGTTAAAAACAAGTTTATTGTATGGAGTTGAGATGGCGGAAAAGTGGACGACTGCAAATTGTGGGAGTAGTGGGGAAAACACTACTTGCTCCGTCGGAAGATTTCCGGTACGTTGTGGGTGATCGCATGTTTCTGGATGGATGGATGGTTCGTTGCTCAACCATTTCCTGTACTCCCATACACAACGTACTGAGACAAGATCCAGGCTCGCCAATCATGTTGTCGCCACATGTGCAGGTAATATCGTCACGACAAATGGATGGGGGCCAGCACCACCTTGCCCAGCACTTATCTGGCAGATGATTGGTGGAGAGAGGACGGGAGAGATAGAGAGGGGGAGAGTTATCCATTATAGCTATGGCACATCAATGAAGCTTCTTGAATATGTAGAGAGGGGGGAGTGAAGGGGAGGGGGGAAGAGAGAGCGAGGGAGATCATGTACGCACCGATGCAAGTCCCATTTGGCAGCAAGACGGTGCCGTCCATAAAGCAAATGCAGGTGGCTTCCAAAGTGACAGGGTCATGCTCGCACACTCCTCGCTCACCACAGGCCTTACTCTCGCAGTCATCTGAAAGAGGGATGGAGGACATAAAAAGGGAGAAAGGTGGAGAGGTGAAGAGAGGTGAAGAGAGTGCAAATCGGGGGAAGATGGCGAGAAACGGGGATGAGAGAGGGGTAGATAGGAAGGGGATGAGAGGTAAGATAATTTAGTGCAACATCAATGAAGAGGTATGCTAAGTACCGACACAAAAGGCAGATTTGGTCGCAATCTCTCGACAGCTTTGAGGAGCCACAAAACAACACTTGTGATCTGTCTCTTACCGAGGGTTAGGGAGGAAGTAGACATGAGCACAAGGGCGAACACCTGTTCGGTTCGCCTCGAACGTGTTCGAGGCGAACCGAACAGGTTTGTTTTTTTTGCTTAAATTGTTCGCCGAACAGTGTTCGAGGTTCGCCCGAACACGTTCGTGTTCGGGCCGCTGCTGCAATTTGCCCCGCGACGAACACGAACGTGTTCGAGGTTCGCCCGAACACGCCTTCACAGGCGAACGGCAAACACCTGTTTTTGCTTAAAGTGTTCGCCGAACCGAACAGTGTTCGGTTCGGCAAACGAATGTGTTCGTGTAGGGGCGAACACGAACATGTTCGTGTTCGCCCCTTGCTCATCCCTAGTCTCAACGACGAGTGTGTGGAGCGAGATGACATGTCATACTGTCAATGCAAGTTTGGATACAAGCGCGTTTCTTCTCACACCTGCGCGCGTACGTAGCCTGTCACCTTCACACACACGCTCTCTGTATTATGTATGCAAAAGGGTGTACAAGATAGTGTAGAGAGCACGATACAGAAGGAGAGGAGCCCGTCCTGTGATTCGGAGGTTGTTTGTAGCCCATCTATCTTTGTTGACAAGCCATGCAAAAAACCCTGCTTATGGATGCCATGATTAGCAGTGGTGTTTTGCCAGCACTCTTTCCTCAGCCGCCTTTCCCCCCTTCCCCCTCCCCCCTTTCTATCTCTCTCTCTCTCTCTCTCTCTCTCTCTCTCTCTCTCTCTCTCTCTCTCTCTCTCTCTCTCTCTCTCCCTCCCCATCCTTCTCTCTCTCTCCCTCCCCATCCTTCTCTCTCTCTCTCTCTCTCTCTCTCTCTCTCTCTTCCTCCCCATCCTTCTCTCTCTCTCTCTCTTCCTCCCCATCCTTCTCTCTCTCATCCTCTCTCTCTCTCTCTCTTCCTCCCCATCCTTCTCTCTCTCTCTCTCTTCCTCCCCATCCTTCTCTCTCTCTCTCTTCCTCCCCATCCTTCTCTCTCTCTCTCTCTTCCTCCCCATCCTTCTCTCTCTCTCTCTATCTCTTCCTCCCCATCCTTCTCTCTCTCTCTCTCTTCCTCCCCATCCTTCTCTCTCTCTCTCTTCCTCCCCATCCTTCTCTCTCTCTCTCTTCCTCCGCATCCTTCTCTCTCTCTCTCTTCCTCCCCATCCTTCTCTCTCTCTCTCTTCCTCCCCATCCTTCTCTCTCTCTCTCTTCCTCCCCATCCTTCTCTCTCTCTCTCTTCCTCCCCATCCTTCTCTCTCTCTCTCTTCCTCCCCATCCTTCTCTCTCTCTCTCACTCTTCCTCCCCATCCTTCTCTCTCTCTCTCTTCCTCCCCATCCTTCTCTCTCTCTCTCTTCCTCCCCATCCTTCTCTCTCTCTCTCTTCCTCCCCATCCTTCTCTCTCTCTCTCTTCCTCCCCATCCTTCTCTCTCTCTCTCTTCCTCCCCATCCTTCTCTCTCTCTCTCTTCCTCCCCATCCTTCTCTCTCTCTCTCTTCCTCCCCATCCTTCTCTCTCTCTCTCTTCCTCCCCATCCTTCTCTCTCTCTCTCTCTTCCTCCCCATCCTTCTCTCTCTCTCTCTTCCTCCCCATCCTTCTCTCTCTCTCTCTTCCTCCCCATCCTTCTCTCTCTCTCTCTTCCTCCCCATCCTTCTCTCTCTCTCTCTTCCTCCCCATCCTTCTCTCTCTCTCTTCCTCCCCATCCTTCTCTCCCTCGCTGATGAATTCTCCTACTGCCAGCGCAATGCATATTCACGAAGTGTGGACCCTTCGAACTTTGCAAAGAAACGGATCACGGGGGACAATGCGTTTGCAGGGAGCCCGAATACACAGGCGCGCCGCCGAATTGTCAAGGTATGTGTGTCTTTGTCTGCCTCACATTCTTCCTGCACGCTCATGCTGTCTTAATTTGAATGGATCCACCCATCTCTCTACATGGTCTGTCCAGCTCTTTGTATGCGACTCTCAAAACTACTACAAAGGGTTGAGGGCGCATGTGCCCCACATGGCGTACATGGCGTACCCCACTCTCAAATATACTTTCCATTCTCCCTCGCTTCTGCCAGGAACAGGCGCCTCCGACCCTTGTAATAGCGAATCTGAAGTATGTGTCGACACGAGTGGTGGCGCAGTCTGTAAATGTGCACCAGGATATGTACTGCACAATGGCATTTGCACAGGTGCGTACTGTGCTTGTTTGTTAAATTCCTCCATTTCTGCAAAGCACTCATGTTCACTTTCATTTCCCTGTTATAGTAGTTCACTTTCCTCGCCCTCTCCCCCTCCTGTCTCTCTTTCTCTCTTCTCTCTCCCTCTCTCTCTCCCTCTCTCACTCTCTCTCCCCCTTCTCTCTCTCTCCAGGAACATGCGCAGTCATTCGTTGTGGTTCCGGTGAAGTATGTATGAATATCGGTGGAATTGGAACTTGTAAGTGCAATCTGCCACCCTACAATTGCGCATTCGCTCTTTATGTCCTCTCTCCCCCCCCTCTCTCTCGCCCTCCCTCTCGCCCCTTCTCTCTCTCTCCCTCGCCCCCTCTCTTGCCCCTTCTCCCTCTCTCGCCCCCCCCTCTCTCGCCTATTCTCCCTCTCTCTCGCCCTTTTCTTGCACCTTCTCCTCTCTCGCCCCCTCTCTCTCCCTCTCTTCCTCCCCAGGGCTAGTAGCACCATACCTTGTTTCTTACCAAATCTATGGTCCTGACTCCTAAGGGCTTCGTACCTATTGGTGTTGCAACTTCCTTGCAGGCCCAAGCACGCTCGAGTGTCTCATGGTGCACTGCCGGAGCTCTGCCTGGTTATCCGTGGTGGACTGCAGCACGTGTCTTACTGCTGCCAACGTAGATTACACCCGTAAACAAGGGGGCATTGAATACTGGGCTCCGTAATAGGTACGTGCGATTGGAAGTACATAACCTGTTTCCCTCCCCCCCCCCTCCTCCCCCTCTCCTCTCTCCACCCTCACCCCTTCTCTCTCACCCCTTCCTTTCCCCTCCCCCCTGCTTCGTACCATCTATCTCCCACATGCCGCCACCAATTTCCCTTTCTCCCCCACCTTTTCCTCCACACACTTCAATCTCTTTGCCCTTTTACTTACCTCGTGTTCTATCATCGGGACTCTTATACGTGTATCTTGCTGTGCTGGTTCTGTGGCCCATTTTCTGCCATTCATTGTCCTTTGTATGCAGGAGTGCGAGCTTGAGTTTGCTGGGCCCTTCCTGGGAAAGGTGTGGCTGAAGGGCGGCATAATGAAGACCTCGAGTCAAGTTGAAGGAAAGAAGTGAAGGTGCACCAGCAGGAGAAAGAAAAGAGCTTCCATGGTCCACAGGGGGCCCAAAATCTTCGGGAGGCCAATACCTTTTGACTCGTTGGTTTCATTCCCTCCTTTGGGGTGTGCATCAGAGTAGTATCGTTTCTGTGTTTTAGTAGGCTGTTTTCTAGTTTGGTGGGCTGTTTACAGGTTTTTGGTTGGCCGAACATCTTTCCTTTCTTTTGAGTGTGAAACAACCTTGGTGGGCTGTTACTTTTATTCTTTTTGTATATGTCTGTCGGTTTGTTTTTATATACCAATTTGGTGGGCTGAACATCGTCCTTTGTTTTGTTCTTGAGGTGTTTGACAGCACTGCATCTGCATGACACAGAAGGCATGATTAAAACTATGGTGCAGGCAGGGTATGGGTACCGTACAGGCCCTACGATATCAGGAATTTTCCCCTGAAATTCCTGATTTTCAGCCTAGTTTTGTGTACCTACACTGAATTTTCAGTGTTGAGATTTTTGTGACACTGATTTTTTCAGCCTTTACTTCATAGCTAACACTGATGTTTCAGACTTTTATCGAAGTGTACACTGAATGCACATTCCGAATCCTTCCCGTAAAACACCCGAGACAATAACCAACATTTCCACATAATAAAATCTTGTTTAAAAAAATACTGATTGCTGACCCGATGAACGCTTAGTGGTAAGCGAAGTAGATACCGAATGGTAAGGTTTCCGGTTCAAATCCCTCTACTAACATGTTCATAAAAGCTACTCTCTTGCACAATTGCATGATGTGATTGAAAATTCAGGCTTTTGTTTTTCGGAACCCTGAAAATTCAGGCTTTTTTTTTAGGAACCCTGAAAATTCAGGCTTTTTTTCACAAAGACCCTGATGCATCAACGTCCCTAAAAGTGAATCTGAGGGCCTGGTACCGTAATACAGTAATGAGCCAGGTCGGGGCTAGGATTCTAGCTTATCTGATTGACACACTCTCTCTCTCCCTCTCTCTCTCTCTCTCTCTCTCTCTCTCTCTCTCTTCCTCCCCATCCTTCTCTCTCTCTCTCTCTCTCTCTCTCTATCTCTTCCTCCCCATCCTTCTCTCTCTCTCTCTCTCTCTCTCTCTCTATCTCTTCCTCCCCATCCTTCTCTCTCTCTCTCTCTCTCTCTCTCTCTCTCTCTCTCTAATGGTCCATGTATTGATGTATCAAGGAATACAAACATGCAGGGTGTAGATGCTAGGGATGAGAACAAGCAAACACAGAAACAAAGAGCCAAACAACTTATCTATCCGCCCATAAATGCCTATCTACACCTCCATGAGAGGCTCTAGTACTACACAGCTATCCCCAAGGTGGAATTCTCCCTGCACCCCCCCCACAGGGGGATTTTCTGCTACTGCCGCCTGACTGGACTTAATAAGGTAACCCACCGACTGCGCTCTTTGCAGAGCACAGGACCACCGTTGCCTGAAGAGATGAAGGAACCTAGCTGCATGGAATGAGTGTGGTTGGGCGTTGAAGTGCCGCCGAGCAGCCGTTTCCGCCAAGAGCTTCAGAAACTGTGGGACCTCCGCGCACGGGCACCCATACGTCTCAACCGCCAAGGGGAAAAAGGCAACTGTGTCAGGGCGGCTGGCATAATGGCTGATCTTCTTGTCGGCTTGCTCCCTGGCCGCCCAACCCCTTCCCTTGGTGGCTTGTGGGTCCCTGGTGCTGATCGGGTCGGTGATGGTGACGTCACAGATGTACACCGCCCCCGAACTCTTATCACGTAGTGTCAGGTCTGCCGTTTGCTCTTCAACCGGGGAGTATGCTGCAGATTCTCCATGAACTATGAAGCCGGCGTCCTCTGCCATCGAGATGCAAGCGTCACAGAGTTCATTGTGAGTATTAATCCTGTGCTTGCCTGTCCCGCAGCGGAAGAGGTGATTCGGCAGCCGTGGGTCAGTGATTTCAACGTGCTTAGAGCAGTCACACTTCGCGGGTGTAGAGAAGGGGAGGCCTAGCCTGAAGCGGACTGCGTTTGCGAAGTGAGGAGGGCCTAAACCGCTCGCCGCCCCTTTGCTGCCCGCCCTGCTACTTGCACCGCCCGGCTCCTGCCCGCCCTGCTGCAAGCAACCCTAGCTGTGCGCTGCCCTGCCCTGCCTGCGTGCTACTCTGCTGGTAGCGCGCCACCTTGCTCTGCCCGCTATGGCTTCTCTCCGTGTACTCGCGTTCGATCATGAGGGCCGTCCAATCCAGTTCGATACGTGGCTCGACGACTTACAGCTGTACCTACTGAGCGACTCTAGAGACAGCGTTTCGTTGTTTGACCACACGTTTGGAGCCTCTCTCGCCCCTCCCGCTACAGCTGACAGTGCGACTCGCTCACAGTGGCTTACTCGTGACGCTGCTGCTCGCTTAGCCATTCGCAACCACCTGCCGTTAGCTGAATGCGCTCACTTCGGACAGTACAAGACTGCTAAAGCACTGTACGACGCTGTAGTCGCCCGTTACTCCTCCCCTGCCACTGCTGCTCTAGGCCGTCTTCTACTGCCCTACCTGTTTCCCGAGCTGTCCGCCTTTGCCACAGTAGAGGACCTCGTTAGCCACATTTGCACTAGCGACGCTCGCTACCGCGCTGCCCTCCCGGCAGAGTTCCTTGACAGGAACCCGCCCCCGATGTACATCACTCTCTACTTCATAGTCACCCGCCTCCCTGACACTCTTCGCGCTGTCAGGGACCACTTTCTCGCACTTGACCCCACAGACCTCACTGTCGACCTGCTCGAACAGCACCTCCTTGCAGCTGAGACTAGTGTAGTCGCTGTAGGTGCCGCTCGTGGCACTCCTCGCACGCCCTTCTTTGAGGGGTGTTCCCCCTCCCCCCTTGCCCCCTCCTACGCCTCTGCTGCTGCTGTTGACGTCCTTGGTGCTGAGGATGTCGGGGCTGCTTCTGCCAATGGAAAGCGCCGCAGCAACAAGGGCAAGGGTGGCAGGGGTGGTGGAGGTGGAAGCGGGGGTGGTGGTGGGGGAAGCAGTGGAGGTAGTGGCAACGGTGGGAGTGGCGGTAGTGGCGGCAGTGGGAGTGGTGGCAGTCGGGGTGGAGCTGTTCAGAGGGGAGGTTCTGGTGGTGGCAGCGGTGGGAGTGGCGGTAGTGGCGGCGGTGGGAGTGGTGGCAGTCGGGGTGGAGCTGTTCAGAGGGGAGGTTCTGGTGGTGGCCAGCGGCAGCACCAGCAGCGTCGGAGCGAGACCCCTTCGCCCTAGCAGCTTCGTGAGTGGTTTGCTCAGCGTGGGGCGTCTGGGGGTAGTGTTAGCTGCCCGTATATCATTCGCATGGGTGACCGTGCTGAACAGACATGCGGGAAGCCTCACACTCAACACCGCTGCTTCTCCCGCCTAGACGACGCTTGGCGCGCAGAGTTTGGTGCCAAGGCCGAGCGCCCCTGCTGGGCAGAGCCGCTTAGGTCTGGAGTTGCTATCTTTGACTTTGACTATGATGCTATCCTTGCTGCTATATTGCCTTGTCTGTTAGGGTTGAGGGTGACTGTTACCTGTGTGTGCCGCCGGACCCAGGTATAGAGGCTGCTGCTCTAGATGCTAGTGAGTCTGCTCTCCCTGGTACTGCGCCTGCTGAGGCCATGCACACCTTTACGCTTGACTCAGGTGCTTCCCGCTGTTTCTTTCGTGACAACACCACCCTCCTCACTCTGCACCTGAACCGGTCAGATTGACCGACCCCTCAGGGGGCCCAGTTCTTGCCTGTTCCTCCACTGTTCTCCCGTGTCCGGCGGTTTAGTCCGGCTCACTGTCAGGTGTTCACCTCCCCTCGTTCTCTACGAACTTGGTGAGTACCGCTGCCCTCCAGGATGCGATGGTCACTACCACCACTCCTGGGGGTCAGCGTGTGTTGAGCTGCACGTGTACACGGACGGGCCGTCACCTAGCCACGTTCACCCGTCGGCCTGGGTCGAGTCTGTACGCACTGGCTACCGAGCCTCCTCAGGTAGCTGCGTCTGCCCAGGTGTCCGCTTCAGGTCCGGTAGCACCCCCCTGCTTGTGTCGCCTCCTGTCGCACCAGACTCTCCTGTGGCACCACCGACTTGGTCACCCCTCCCTGCCACACCTTCGTGGCATGCACTCCCACCTCCTTGTCTCTGGTCTTCCCAGGTCTCTGCCTCCCCTCCCGCCCAGCCTTCCTTGCGTCGAGGGGCGGCAGCACGCCGCTCCTCACTCCTCCTCGTTTCCCCCGACAACTGCTCCCCTGCAGACTCTCCACATGGACGTGCGGGGCCCAGCCCGCGTCACTGGACAGGGCCGCGAGTGCTACTTTCTGCTGGTTGTTGACGACTACACGCGTTACACCACGGTCTTCCCCTTGCGCAGCAAGGTTGAGGTCCCTGATATCTTGATCCCTTGGATCCACGCAGTCCGTCTCCAGCTCCGCGGGCGGTTTCGCGAGGACCTTCCTGTCCTGCGTTTGCACTCTGTCAGAGGTGGTGAGTTCTCCTCTGACCTCGTGCGGGACTTTTGTCGTGGGGAGGGCATTCTCCAGTCGTTCACGCTTCCGGACTCCCCGCAGCAAAATTGGATTGCTGAGCGTTGCATTGGCTTAGTCATGAAGGTCCCTCGTACCTCCATGATCCATGCGGTTGCTCCCCATTTTCTGTGGCCGGTTGCGGTCCGGTACGCTGCGCATCAGCTCAACCTCTGGCCCCGTGTCTCCTTGCCGGAGACCTCGCCCACACTGCGTTGGACGGGGGAGGTTGGCGATGCGTCGGTGTTCTGGGTCTGGGGCTCTCGTGCCTTTGTTCGCGATACGTCCGCGGACAAGCTCTCCGCCCGTGCTATTCCCTACGTCTTCCTTGGCTTTCCCCCTGACACGCCTGGCTGGCAGTTTTACCACCCCACCTCGCGCCGTGTCTTCCCCTCTAAGGACGTCACGTTTGACGAGTCGATTCCCTTTTACCATCTCTTCCCCTACCGCTCTGCCCCTCTCCCACCCCCGCCGCTCTTCCTTGCTCCAGGTCCCCCTCCGGTAGACCCCCTCCCCCCCCAGGATCCTGCTCCCCCAGGTGTGTCTCAGGTAGACCCACTCCCCGGGACTGTGCATGTCGAGGTCGTTGTAGACTCAGATGCTGCTCGAGGTGCTGCGTCTGGAGGTGCTGCGTCTGGGGGTGCTGCGTCGGGGGGTGCTGAGCCTGCGCGTGCGGAGCCTGGGGGTGCTGAGCCTGGTGGTGCTGAGCCTGCGGGTGCGGAGCCTGGGGGTGCTGAGCCTGAGGGTGCGGAGCCTGGGGGTGCTGAGTTTGAGGGTGCGAAGTCTGGGGGTGCTGTGCCTAGGGGTACTGCTTCTTCTGGAGGTCCTGCGGGTGCCTTGCCACGTCTGTCTCCCTGGCCGGAGCCTCTCTCCCCGCAGCAGCTGCGTGAGTGGTTTTCTCAGCGCACATGCCTTCGGAGTGGAGCTGCCGGAGCTGGAGGCTCTGCCGCTGGAGGCCCTGGAGCTGGAGGTGTTGAAGCTACTCGTCTTGGAGGTGCTAGAGTTACTGCTGGAGCTGGTGGTACCGGAAGTGCTCGAGCTGCTGGTCCTGGAGGTGCTCCTACTAGGGGTACTGGAGCTCCCGGGACTGGCGATGTTGGGGGCGCTGGAGCTGGAGGAGCTGGAGCTGGAGACCCTGGCGCTGGAGGCGCTGGGGCTGGAGGCACTGGAGCTGGAGGCGCTGGAGCTGGAGGAGCTAGAGCTGGAGACACTTGAGCTGTTGACCCTGGAGATGGATGTGCTGGCGCTGGGGGTGCTGTGTCTGGCGATACTGGTGCTGGAGGCACTGTGTAGCGCCGCCCGTTTTTCGTTCTGCCGCAGCCGTCGTCTTTGCCGCCACCTGACTCGGTCCTTCGCCAGGTTCTTAGTCTCCCATCTTCTACTGGCCTTCCTCCTAGCTTACAGAGTCCACCGCCTCGTTAGTCACTGCCACAGTTACAGCCAAGCTCCCCTTTGCCTACTCCTTCTCCTTACGCTGAGCAGACAGACACGTTTACAGAGCGTCGTGAGCGTGAGTCTCGTCCTGCCTCGCCTGTTCGCGCTGTTTGCACTGGTCGTCGGGTTCCTCGTCCGCGTCCTCCTCATGTCCCCGGCACCCACGTTATGGCACTTCGTCCTTCCTCTGTTCCACTGTGTGTTCCTCTCCCGCCTCCTCCTCAGTCCTCTTTTCCTGCCGTTCCTGACCCTGACTCTGACCTAGCTCGTGCTGCCAGTCCCACTGTCTCTCGTCTCCTCGCCACTGTTGTCACTGACCCTTCTTTTGAGTCCACTGCTACGTCTGCCCTCGTTGCTGAGCTGGATGACTTTGCTGCTGCCTGTCGTCTCGACTACGCCACTGCTCTTGTTGCTGAGTCTGAGTCTGCCTGTCCTCCGTCCGTCGGGGGTGAGTGTGCTCTTGGCACGGACGTCCTTGAGGACAAGGAGGAGGACTTTGAGTGTCTTGCAGCTGCTGTACCTCATCTCGTGGCCATGCTGCTTGCCCCTGAGGGAGACCTGGATGCACCGGACATCCCGACCCCGCGCTCTTACGCAGAGGCAATTACGAGTCCTTACTCCTCTTAGTGGCAGACAGCCATGGACGCAGAGATGGCATCCTGGAAGTCCACAGGCACCTGCGTCGACGCAGTTCCCCCGTCTAGGGCGAACATAGTCGATGGCATGTGGATTTTCAGGGTGAAGCGGCCGCCGGGTTCTCTGCCTGCCTTCAAGGCTCGTTACGTTGCTCGAGGCTTCAGTCAGCAATACGGTTCGACTACATCCATACCTTCTCCCCCACCCCGAAGATGACCACTCTTTGGGTGTTGCTGCACGTCGCAGCTCACCATGACTACGAGCTGCACTCGCTTGACTTCAGCATAGCTTTCTTGCAGGGCAGCCTGCACGAGGAGATCTGGCTGCGTCGCCCACCTGGCTTCACTGGGTCGTTTCCTGCAGGTACCAAGTGGAGCCTCCGGCGGCCAGTCTACGGTCTCCGCCAGGTGCCTCACGAGTGGCACGACACACTGAGGACTACGCTTGCGGCTCTGGGGTTTGCTCCTTCGACTGCTGACCCGTCGCTGTTTCTACGCACCGTCACTTCGCTGCCGCCAGTCTACGTCCTCGTGTACGTCGACGACCTGGTCTTTGCCAATGCTTACACTGAGGCACTGACCCTTGTGAAGTCGGAGCTGCAGAAGAGACACACCTGCACTGACGTGGGTGAGCTGCGCAGCTATCTTGGCTTCCAGATCACCCGGGACAGAGCACGGCGCACCATTACCCTGACTCAGTCACACATGGTGCACCAGGTCCTTCAGCGCTTCGGCTTCCGGTACTCCTCGCCACAGTCCACTCCTCTGCCTACCGGTCACTCGCTCTCAGCTCCACCTTCGGCCGATTCCGTAGAGCCGAGTGGCCCGTATCTAGAGCTTGTGGGCTGCCTCATGTACCTGATGACCTGCACTCGACCTGACCTTGCATACCCTCTTAGTATCCTGGCACGCTATATTGCGTCTGGGAGACACCGACAAGAGCACTGGGAGGCCGCTAAGAGGGTGTTGCGCTACTTGTGCAGTACGTTGGGCATGGGGCTCGTGCTTGGAGGACGGGCTCGAGTTGTCCTCACTGGTCACGCAGACGCTTCCTGGGTTGACGACTTGGCTACGCAGCGGTCGTCACAGGGTTACACCTTCAGCCTTGGCTCCGGCTCTGTCTCTTGGCGGTCTACCCGCTCGTCTTCTGTTCTCAGCTCCAGTTATGAGGCTGATGTGAGAATTGAGGAATGAAATGAACTAGCAAGCAGGTGGGTACAAGTAGGAAAACCTAAAAGTGTTGTACCCCATATTGTCTACCCCACTACAGCCTACACAGACTATAGCATATGAGTTTGACACACCCCCATAGGCAAAGTGGGGGAGAACAAGAGGTCACAAGACCAGTCAAGCAGAGCAAAGCAAGCTCAGGGTGGATCACAACGTCACCACACATTCCGAGCACAAGTTCAAGGCCAAAAGGCCAGTTCACATGCAAGATCATATATAAAGGTAAACAAGCAAGTGCAGGTATAGACAGATCACAGTACAAGCAAGGTCAAGAAGTGAGCAAGTGTGGCCAAGTAGGCACAAGACCTAGCATCGTACAGAAGCGCTGATGATCACAAGGCGGAAGTGCCTTGGTAAAGATATCAGCAGTGTTGGCCTCAGAGGCCACGTAAGCAAGGCGCAGCTGACCACGCTGCTGCAGCTCACGAGCAAGGAAGTAGCGAAGAGCAATGTGCTTCGTTCTGTGCTCCAGTCTGTGCTCCCGACACAAGGCCAGCATGGCCTTGTTGTCTACGTACAGAACTGGAGGAGAACGAGGCGGCACTCCTAGGTCAGTCAGCAGGTAGGTGAGCCAGCGTAGCTCCTGTGCAGCCATGGCCCCCGCGTAGATCTCAGCCTCACAGCTGGAGCCGAGAACAGAAGACAAACGGGTAGACCGCCACGAAACAGAGCCGGAACCAAGGCTGAAGGTGTAACCCTGTGACGACCGCTGCGTAGCCTGGTCGTCAGCCCAAGAGGCGTCTGCGTGACCTGTGAGGACCACTGGACGTCGCCCTCCAAGCACTAGCCCCATGCCCGACGTACTGCACAAGTAGCGCAACACCCTCTTCGCTGCAGCCATGTGCTCTGGTCGGTGTCTCCCAGGAGCAACATAGCGTGCCAAGATGCTAAGAGGGTATGCAAGGTCAGGTCGAGTGCAGGTCATCAGGTACATGAGGCAGCCAACAAGCTCTGGGTACGGGCCACTCGGCTCTACGGACTCATCCGAAGGCAGAGCTGAGAGCGAGTGGCAAGTAGACAGAGGAGTGGCCTGAGGCGAGGAGTACGTGAAGTCGAAGCGCTGAAGGACCTGCTGCACCATGTGTGACTGAGTCAGGGTAATGGTGCGCTGTGCTCTGTCCCGGGTGATCTGCAAGCCAAGGTAGCTGCGCAGTTCACCCAGGTCTGTGCACGTGTGTCTCTTCTGCAGCTCGGACTTCATGTGGGCGAGTCCAGCAGTGTCAGCAGTGGCAAAGACTAAGTCGTCGACGTACACGAGGATGTAGAACGGCGGCAAAGAGGTGTCGGTGCGCAGAAACAGCGACGGGTCGGCAGTAGAAGGAGCAAACCCAAGAGCCGCAAGTGTGGTCCTCAGTGTGTCGTGCCACTCACGGGGCGCCTGGCGGAGACCGTAGACTGGCCGCCGGAGGCTCCACTGGGTACCAGGGGGAAACGACCCAGTGAAGCCAGGTGGGCGGCGCAGCCAGATCTCCTCGTGCAGGCTGCCCTGCAGGAAAGCTGTGCTGAAGTCAAGAGAGTGAAGCTCGTAGTCGCGCTGAGCGGCTATGTGCAGCAGCACCCGAAGAGTGGTCATCTTCGGGGTGGGAGAGAAGGTCTGAAAGTAGTCAACTCCCTGCCGCTGACTGAAGCCTCGAGCCACGTAACGCGCCTTGAAGACAGGCGGAGAACCCGGCGGCCGCTTCACCCTGAAAATCCACATGCCACTGACGATGTTCGCCCCAGGTGGGGGAACCTCGTCGACGTAGGTGCCTGTGGACTTCCAGGAAGCCATCTCTGCGTCCATGGCTGACTGCCACTGTGAGGAGTAGGGACCCTCGATCGCCTCAGCGTACGATCGAGGAGTCGGGATGTCTGGTGCATCCGGGTCTCCCTCAGGGTCAATCAGCGTGGACACGAGATGAGGCAAAGCAGCAGCAAAACACTGGAACTCCTCCTGCCTGTCCTCGAGGACGTCCGTGCTAAGAGCACACTCAACCCCGACGGACGGGGGACAGACAGACTCAGACTCAGCAACAAGACTAGCAGCGTAGTCTAGACGACAGCGAGCAGCAAAGTCGACAAGCTCAGCAACTAAGGCAGACGCAGCAGTGGACTCAAAGGAAGGGTCAGTGACAACAGTAGCCAAGAGACGCGTGACAGTAGGACTGGCAGCACGAAGAGAGTCAGACTCCGGGTCAGCAAGGACAGGAAGAGAGGACTCTGGAGAAGACGGCAACGGGACACGCAGAGGAGCAGTGGAAGGACGCAGTGCCATCTGGTGTGTGCCTGGGACCGCAGGAGGACGCGGGCGCGGAGCACGACTACTAGTGCGAGCAGCACGAACAGGCGACGCAGGACGAGACGCAGGCTCACGACGCTCAGCAAGACCTCCAGTAGGACCAGTGTAGGGAGAAGGAGCAGGCAGGGGGGAGGCGGGCTGTAACTGTGACCGCGACTGGACAGGCTGTGGACACTCTAAGGGAGGAGCAGGACCAGTAGAGGGCGGGAGACCAAGAACCTGCTCAAGGAGCGGAACGAAGTACGGCCGCGGCCGCGCAGCGCCTCCAGAACCAGCAGGGACAGCACCAGTACCCCCAGCGGCAGCACCAGCGCCAGCAGCGCCAACTCCAGCACCCTCAGTCGCACCAGCGCCAGCAGCACCTCCAGCGCCAACACCCCCAGCAGCTCCAGCTCCAGCAGCTCCAGCAGGACCGTCAGCTCCAGTACCGCCAGCAGCTCCAGCAGCACCCCCAGTCCCAGCAGCTCCAGTACCGCCAGTACGAGCACCTCCAGGACCAGCAGCAACAGTAGCACCTCCAGCTCTAGCAGCACGGCTCCAGCGCTGGGCAAACCACTCGCGCAGCTCCTGCGGAGAGAGTAGCTCCCGCCTCGACGAAGCACCGCCAGAGGCCACACGAGCAGACCCAGCACCCCCAGTCTCCGCACCCCCAGGCTCCGTACCCCCAAGCTCAGCACCCCCAGGCTCCGCACCCCCAGGCTCAGCACCCCCAGACTCAGCACCCCTAGGCTCAGCACCCCTAGACTCAGCACCCCCAGGCTCCGCACCCCCAGGCTCAGCACCCCCAGACCCGGCACCCGCAGGCTCAGCACCCCTAGCAGCACCAGAGTCAACAGCTACCTCGACAGGCTCGACTGCGTCTACCTGGGACACACCTGACTGGGTAGGACCCGGAGGGGGGAGAGGGTCTACCGGGGGAGGACCCGGCGCAAGGAAGAGCGGCGGCGGGGGGAGGGGCGCAGTGCGGTAGGGGAAGAGACGGTAGTAAGGCACCGACTCGTCAAAGGTGACGTCCTGGGAGGACAGAACACGGCGCGAGGTGGGGTGGTAAAACTGCCAACCAGGCGCGTCAGGGGGGAAGCCAAGGAAGACGCAAGGAACAACACGGGGGGACAGCTTGTCCACAGACAAGTCGCGGACAAACGCCCGAGATCCCCAGACCCGAAACGCAGATGCATCGCCAACCTTCCCCGTCCACCGCAAGGTGGGGGAGGTCTCTGGCAAGGAGACCCGGGGCTGAAGGTTGAGCTGATGCGCTGCGTACTGAACCGCAAACGGCCACAGAAAATGGGGAGCAGCCGCATGGATCATGGACGTACGAGCGACGTCCATGACCATGCCAATGCGGCGCTCAGCAATCCCATTTTGCTGTGGAGAGGCCGGAAGCGTGAAGGTCTGCGGATGCCCTGTGTACGACAGAAGGCTCCCAGACGGGCAGAGGAAAACTCCCCGCCTCTGTCAGAGTGCAGACGCAGAACAGGAAAGTCCGAGCCGAAACTCTCTCTGAGCTGGAGACGAGCTGCGCGGATCCAGTCGATCAACACCTCAGTGACGTCACCCTTGCTGCGCAAGGGGAACACCGTGGTGTAACGCGAGTAGTCGTCAACCACCAACAGGAAGTAACGCTCGTGACCCTGGCCACGGACGCGGGCGGGGCCCCACACGTCCATGTGAAGAGTCTGCAGCGGAGCCTCTGTCGGAGGAAACTCGGAGGAGTGAGGGGCGGCGCGCTGCCGCCCCTCGACGCAGGGAACGCAGGTAGGGGCAGGCCCCGGAGGGAGGGGAGGGAGGGACCGGGGGAGACCAGAGACAAGGACACGGGAGGCCATGCCTCGGAGACGAGGCAGGGAGGGGTGACCAAGGCGGTGGTGCCAAAGGAGAGTCTGGTGGGACAGGAGACGACACGAGCAGGGAGCAGACTCAGGACCAGACCTGGACGCTGCAGCAAACACCTGACTCGACGCAGCTACCTGACCAGACTCAGCAACCGGAGGAGACTCAGTAGTCAGTGTGTACAGGCTCGACCCCGGCCGACGGGTAAACGTGGCCAAGTGTCGGCCCGTCCGAGCACACGTACAGTGGGTCACCCGCTGACTCGCAGGAGTGAACTGGTCAACCCCCCCATCCTGTAGATCAGCACCACTCACCAAGTTCGTAGAGAACGAGGGGAGGTAGAGACCTGACAGGGTGCCAGAGGGGGCTGCCGGACACGGTAAGACAGTGGAGAAGCGAGCAAGGACAGGACCCCCAGAGGGGTCCGCCAGGGAGACCGCAACCGGCCGACTAAGCGGCGTAAGCGTGGTGCGGTCTCGAAAGAAGGAGCGGGAAGCACCCGAGTCAAGGGTGAAGGTGTGTAAGGCCTGAGCCGACGTGGTACCTGAGAGAGCAGACTCACCAGCACCTGGGGCAGCAGACGTACTAGCACCTAGAGAAGCAGCCTCACCAGCACCTAGAGCAGCAGCCTCAATGCCCGGGTCAGGCGGAACACACAGGTAACAGTCACCCTCATCACTAGTAGACACAGCATACATGGCAGCAAGAATAGCATCATAGTCAAGATCAAAGATAGCAACCCCCGCCCTAGACAGCTCTCCCCAGCGAGGGATCTCAGTGGCGTCAGGGAACTGGTGACGCCAAGCGTCCGTCAGGCGGCCGAAGCAGCGCTGGGTGGAGTGCGAGCCCCCGCACTGCTCACCAGCGCGGTCACCGGTACGGAGAACGTAGGTACAGGGACCAGTACCCCCACCTCGCTGACGCCCAGCGTACCACTCACGAAGCTGCTGGGGGGACGGGGTCTCACGAGGGCGCTGCTGCTGCTGGCGCTGACCACCACCTAAGCCGCCCCGCTGCGCAGAGCCACCCCGACTAGCTCCACCTCCTCCGCCGCCACCTCCGCCACCGCCGCCACTGCCTCCTCCTCCGCTCCCACCGCCACCGCCGCCGCCGCCTCCGCCGCCACCGCCGCCACCGAAGCCCCCACCCCCGCCACCACTCCCACCACCACCCCCACTCCCTCCGCCTCCTCCACCTCCACAGCCCCCGCCAGCCCCTCCAGCGCCCTTGCCCCCCTTGCCCTTGCCGGTGCGGCGTCGCCCGCTAGGGGCAGACGCAGCGCCGACCGACTCGGTGCCAACGAAGTCGACGGCAGCAGCAGAGGCAACAGAGGGCAAAAGGGGGGAGGGGGAGCACCCCTCAAAGACAGGGGCACGCGGGTCACCTCGAGAGGCTCCTACAGCGACTATACTCTTCTCAGCTGCCAGGAGGCGCTCCTCGAGGAGGTCAACGGTGAGTGTGGTGGGGCAAACTGAGAGGAAGTGGTCCCTGACCGAGCGAAGGGAGTCAGGGAGCCGGGTGACTATGTAGTAGAGGGTGATGTACATGGGGGGGGGTTCTTGGCGCAGAACTCAGCAGGAAGCGCAGCGCGGTAGCGGGTGTCACTAGTGCGAAGGTGCGTAACGAGGTCAGCGACAGTGGGAAAGGCGGCGAGGTCAGGAAACAGGTACGGCAGTATGAGGCGGCTAAGAGCAGCAGTGGCAGGGGAAGAGTAGCGTGCAACTACAGCGTCGTACAAGGTCTTAGCACTCTTGTACTGACTAAAGTGCGCACGCTCAGCGGTCGGTAAGTGGCGACGCACAGCAAGAAGGGCAGCAGCATCGCGCGTGGCCCACTGTGAGCGAACAGTGCTGTCAGCATCAGCAGGCGGGGCAGGAGAGGCACCAGAGGTGAGATCGAACAGGGAGAGTCCGTCTGCCCTATCGCACTGTAGGAAAAGCTGCAGGTCATCGACCCAGACCTCGAAGTCAACAGCACGACCCTCAGCATCAAAGGTAAGGACACTGGGGGTAGCCATGACAGCAGTGGTCTGGCAGGGAGGGCTCTCACCAGTCCGGGTGGGTAGGGCCGGGGCGCGCCGGGAGGAACAGGGCTGCAACAGCGGTGGCAGCGGCTCGGCAGTGGCAGTGGCGGCTCGACGGCGGCCTCGGCGGCTCGGCGGCTCGGCGGCTCGGCTGCAGGCGGCTCGGCTGCTTGGCGGCTCGGCTGCTGGGCGGCTCGGCGGCTCGGCTGCTGGGCGGCTCGGCGGTTTGGCGGCTTGGCTGCTCGGCGGCTCGGCTGCTCGGCGGCTCGGCTGCTCGGCGGCTCGGCTGCTCGGCTGTTCGGCTGCTCGGCGGCTCGGCAGTGAAGGGGCCAGGGAGGGGCCGAAAGGGGGGGGCGGCGACGGGGCCGCAAGGGGCGGCGACGGGGCCGCTAAGGGCGGCGACGAGGCCGCTAGAGGGTGGCGACGGGGCCGGGAAGGGCGGCGACAGGGGCCGCTAGGGGCGGCGACGGGGCCGCGAAGGGCGGCGACGGGGCCGTGAGGGGCGGCAACGGGGCCGCGAGGGGCGGCGACGGGGCCACGAAGGGGCCGCGAGGGGCCTGGAAGGGCGGCGACGGGGCCGCTAGGGGCGGCGACGGGGCCGCGAAGGGGCCGCGAGGGGCCTGGAGGGGCGGCGACGGGGCCGCTAGGGGCGGCGACGGGGCCGCGAAGGGGCCGCGAGGGGCCTGGGAGGGCGGCAACGGGGCCGCTAGGGGTGGCGACGGGGCCGCGAAGGGGCCTTGAGGGGCCTAGAAGGGCGGCGACGGGGCCGCTAGGGGTGGCGACGGGGCCGCTAAGGGTGGCGCGAGGGGCCTCTAGGAGGGCTCGACAAGAGGGCGGCCCACGGGGCGCGCCTCGGGCAGGGGCGACTCGCGCTCCGGTCAGAAAAAAAGTCGATTTTCAGTGGTGGGCCCTAGGAAGTTCCCACTAGGGAACCTGCTCTATACCATGTGAGAATTGAGGAATGAAATAAACTAGCAAGCAGGTGGGTACAAGTAGGAAAACCTAAAAGTGTTGTACCCCATATTGTCTACCCCACTACAGCCTACACAGACTATAGCATATGAGTTTGACAGCTGAGATCTACGCTGGGGCCATGGTTGCACATGAGTAACGCTGGCTCACCTACCTGCTGACCGACTTGGGAGAGGCGCCTCGTTCTCCTCCAGTTCTGTACGTCGACAACAAGGCCATGCTTGCCTTGTGTCAGGAGCACAGACTGGAGCACAGAACGAAGCACATTGCTCTGCGATACTTCCTTGCTCGAGAGTTGCAGCAGCGTGGTCAGCTTCGTCTTGCGCACGTGGCCACTAGGGCCAACACTGCTAATATATTCACCAAGGCACTTCAGTCTGGTGATCATCAGCGCTTCTCTACTATTTTAGGCCTTGTGCCTACTTTGCCTCACTTGCTCACTACGTGATTTTGTTTGTAGTGTGATCTATATACATATACCTGCATGCTTACTCTTGCTAGGATGTGATCACTGTACTATTTGTTCTCTTTTATACAACTCAGTATATGAACTGGCCATTGTGGCCCTTTGCTTGTGCTCGGAATGTGTGGTGACTTTGTGATCCACCCTGAGCTTGCTTTGCTTTTGTTGACTGGTCTTGTGACCACTTGTTCTCCCCCACTTTGCCTATGGGGGTGTGTCAGAATGTTATATTGCTTACTTGTATAGGCTATAGTGGGGTAGCCCATAAGGGGTACAACCCAATTAGGGTTAGTACTTGTACCCAACTCTTTCATAGTTCATTCATTCTCGTTCGTTATTCTGACAGGGAATGTTGAGTGAGCCGTTTGAAAATAGAGAAACGTGGGTGGAGGGAAATGAGCTCCAACCCCAGGTTTTCGTAGTTGGAGAAGGGCGTTTAGCGCGCTTTGACGATGCCAATTGTGCAATACAAGCAGCTTCGCTTTCACAATACACAACTTAAAAAAAACTCTATGTGTGTTAAAAAATTATAATATTGAGAAAATTTGCTTTCTTATTCTTATCGATTGGCATCGTTCTCATTACAAATGGGGTCTCTGAGACATAGGCAGCGGGTGCCTCCGGTTACGTACAAGTGCCTCTGTGTGTTGTGCCAAAGTCACCGCATGCGTTGGATCTTGTAGGTTGCGGGAGGCTTTGATGAGAGGCTCGACGTATGGCGTCACATACATTTCCTTTGTTGTGTCGCTTCGCCATCTGCCCAGCCGTCTGAAGACTCTGTCTGGCACTCCAGTGTTGGCTGCTACTGTGGCTGCGCCTTTTCGGAAAGAATGACTGCCGAGCTACAACTCGCCAAGGCCAACCTTTGCGAAGGCTTCCTTGAGGGTGTTGCGCTACTTGTGCAGTACGTCGGGCATGGGGCTCGTGCTTGGAGGACGGGGTCCAGTTGTCCTCACTAGTCACGCAGACGCTTCTTGGGTTGACGACTTGGCTACGCAACGGTCGTCACAGGGTTACACCTTCAGCCTTGGTTCTGGCTCTATTTCTTGGCGGTCTACCCGCTCATCCTCGGTTCTCAGTTCCAGTTGTGAGGCTGAGATCTACGCAGGGGCCATGGCTGCACAGGAGTTACGCTGGCTCACCTACCTGCTGACTGACTTGGGAGAGCAGCCTCGTTCGCCTCCAGTTCTGTACGTAGACAACAAGGCCATGATTGCCTTGTGTCAGGAGCACAGACTGGAACACAGAACGAAGCACATCGCTCTGCAATACTTCCTTGCTCGAGAGTTGCAGCAGCGTGGTAAGCTTCGTCTTGCGTACGTGGCCACTAGGGCCAACACTGCTGATATATTCACCAAGGCACTTAAGTCTGGTGATCATTTGTGCTTCTCTACTGTTTTAGGCCTTGTGCCTACTTTGCCTCACTTGCTCGCTGCGTGACTTTGCTTGTACAGTGATCTACATATATATACCTGCATGCTTACTCTTGCTAGGCTGTGATCACTGTACTGTTTGTTCTCTTTATATAACTATGTTTCTGAACTGGCCATTGTGGCCCTTTGCTTGTGCTCGGAATGTGTGGTGACTTTGTGATCCACCCTGAGCTTGCTTTTGTCAGAATAGTGAAGGAAGGAATGACTGAACTAGCAAGCAGGTGTTTACAAGTAGGAAACCTAAAAGTGTTGTACCCTATATGAACTACCCCACTACAGCCTAGACAGACTATAGCATATAAGTTTGACACACCCCCATAGGCAAAGTGGGGGAGAACAAGAGGTCACAAGACCGGTCAAGAAAGGCAAAGCAAGCTCAGGGTGGATCACGACGTCACCACACATTCTGAGCACAAGCAAATGGCCACAAGGCCAGTTCACATGCAGAGTTATATAAAGGAGAACAAACAATACAGTGAACACAACCTAGCAAGTGTAAGCATGCAGGTATATGTATAGAGATCACAGTACAAGCAGAGTCAAGAAGTGAGCAAGTGAGGCCAAGTAGGCACAAGACCTAACATAGTACAAAAACGCTGATGATCACAAGGCTGAAGTGCCTTGGTAAAGATATCAGCAGTGTTGGCCCGAGTGGCCACGTAAGCAAGACGGAGCTGACCACGCTGCTGCAACTGTCGAGCAAGGAAGTAGCGCAGAGCAATGTGCTTCGTTCTGTGCTCCAGTCTGTGCTCCTGACACAAGGCAAGCATGGCCTTGTTGTCGACGTACAGAACTGGAGGAGAACGAGGCGCCTCTCCCAAGTCGGTCAGCAGGTAGGTGAGCCAGCGTAACTCCTGTGCAGCCATGGCCCCAGCGAACATCTCAGCCTCACAACTGGAGCTGAGAACAGAAGACGAGTGGGTAGACCGCCAAGAGACAGAGCCGGAGCCAAGGCTGAAGGTGTAACCCTGTGACGACTGCTGCGTAGCCAAGTCGTCAACCCAGAAAGCGTCTGCGTGACCAGTGAGGACAACTTGAGCCCGTCCTTCAAGCACGAGCCCCATGCCCGACGTACTGCACAAGTAGCGCAACACCCTCTTAGCTCCATCCATGTGCTCCTTCCTGTGTCTGCCAGGAGCGACATAGCGTGCTAGAATGCTAAGAGGGTAGGCAAGGTCAGGTCGAGTGCAGGTCATCAGGTACATGAGGCAGCCCACAAGCTCTGGATACGGGCCACTCGGCTCTACGGACTCGTCCGAAGGTGGAGCTGAGAGCGAGTGACCGGTAGGCAGAGGAGTGGACTGTGGCGAGGATTACGTGAAGCCGAAGCGCTGAAGGACCTGCTGCACCATGTGTGACTGAGTCAAGGTAATGGTGCGCTGTGCTCTGTCCTGGGTGATCCGCAAGCCAAGATAGCTTGTCAGCTCACCCAGGTCTGTGCACGTGTGTCTCTTCTGCAGCTCCGACTTCACGTGGGCGAGTGCCTCAGTGTCAGCAGTAGCAAAGACCAAGTCGTCAACGTACACGAGAACGTAGAACGGCGGCAGAGTGGTGTCAGTGCGTAGAAACAGCGACGGGTCAGCAGTGGAAGGAGCAAACCCAAGAGCAGCAAGAGTCGTCCTCAGTGTGTCATGCCACTCACGAGGTGCCTGGCGGAGATCGTAGACTGGCCGCCGGAGGCTCCACTGGGTACCAGTAGGAAACGACCTAGTGAAGCCAGGTGGGCGGCGCAGCCAGATCTCCTCGTGCAGGCTGCCCTGTAGGAAGGCTGTGCTGAAGTAAAGAGAGTGTAGCTCGTAGTCACGCTGAGCGGCGACGTGCAGCAGCACCCGAAGAGTGGTCATCTTCGGGGTAGGGGAGAAGGTCTGGAAGAAGTCAACTCCCTGTCGCTGACTGAAGCCTCGTGCAACGTAACGCGCCTTGAAGACAGGCGGAGAACCCGGCGGCCGCTTCACCCTGAAGATTCACATGCCACTGACGATGTTCGCCCCAGGCGGGGGAACCTCGTCGACGTAGGTGCATGTGGATTTCCAGGAAGCCATCTCTGTGTCCATGGCTGTCTGCCACTGAGAGGAGTAGGGACCCTCTATCGCCTCTGCGTAAGAGCGCGGGGTCGGGATGTCTGGTGCATCCGGGTCTCCCTCAGGGGCAAGCAGCATGGACACGAGATGAGGTAAAGCAGCGGCAAAGCACTCAAACTCCTCCTGTCTGTCCTCAAGGACGTGCGTGCCAAGAGCACACTCACCCCCGACGGACGGAGGACAGACAGACGCAGACTCAGACTCAGCGACAAGACTAGCGGCGTAGTCTAGACGACAGGCGGCAGCAAAGTCAACAAGCTCAGCAACTAGAGTAGACGCAGCAATGGACTCAAAGGATTGCGGAAGTGGCGAATATGTGCGCGGTACGGGGAGTTTGCAAGAAAGGCGGAACGGGGTAATTGCGCCAAGGGTTGCGGGACCTGTTGGTACACGTGTCAACCAGGCATTGGTCCAGGGTGAAGGCAGCTTGGCGCAGTGTGGGGATGGAAGGGAGGAGGGGCATAGGCGGAGCATGGGCGCGGAGGGGATGGGAAGGGGAAGGGGGGGATCGAGTGTGGATGGGATGGGGAGAGGAAGGGGGGAAGGGATGGGAAGGGGAATGGGGGAAGGGATGGGAAGGGGAATGGGGGAAAGGATGGGAAGGGGAAGCGGAAGGGGAAGGGGAGTTTTGGAGAGGACAGTGGGGGGAGGTAGCTAGAAGGAGCGGCAGTTGGGGCGAGAGGGCATGGGATGGGGGGAGCTGGGGGGTGGGGGGCAAGAGGCGGTCGGGGAGGGGGAGGGCATGGCATGGCGCAGAGGGAGCATGGGGGATGCGGATTGGCGGATTGGTGGGGGAGGGGATGCTGCCGGTGTGCACCGCAGGGCGGCTACAGTAGCTGGCCTGGGCGGCATCCAAGACGTGGGCGGCATGGGCGGCATGAGTGGTATGGTGCGAGACAATGGGGGTGAAATGGATGCAACTGTGGGCGTGGGAATCGTGTAGGGGACAGCAACGACAGTGGGGAGGGGGAGGGCCCTTTTATATAGGGCCATGGGAGGAGGTAGCTGGAAGGAGCACGCGGTGGGGCGAAACGGAATGAGTGGTGGCGTGGGCAACATGGGCGGTATGGGCGGCAGTCAGAGGGAAAGGCCAACTGGTGGGCAGGTGGGGGAGTGGTTGGAGCAGGCACACGTTCCTGTAACGCATAAGACTGTAACGAGGATGGGCCAATCAAACCACTCCGGGCGGCAACAGGAGACGCCCCTCTTCGAGCCCCACGGCAGGCCTCTGCTCGCCTCTCACCAGCGCTGCTCGCTTCAAAGGCGTGACCCAGCGGTGGTGCTAGCTCAGCGTGCCAGTCTTCCAGGTCAGCAGAGTGCTATGCCAGGTCAGCAGAGCACAGCTGTGGCTCGTGATCTGCAGCACCGAGCATCGTGCGCTCCTCTCGGCCTTGAGGGTGTGCCCATCTCCCAACCCAACGACCAGCACTTGCAGCAGCAACACACTCAGCGGCATTCCCAGCAGCAACCCCAGCAGCACTATCAGCAGCTCAGCCAGCCAAGAGGCCCGTCCTTTCAACCCCTCAATGCTGCTGCTGCTGTGCCAGCACGCACTGGTTGCGCCCGCGGCACCGCCTCAGCGTCAAGCGCTGAGCATCGCTTGCAAGTCACTGATGGGCGCGGAGGGAGCAAGTCCGCCTCTCTCCCCCTCAATGCTGCTGCCACTGCCGCATCTACTGGGGGGGCGGCAATCATCTGCACTGCTCCTGCTCCTGCTCGTGGGGGCAGCAGCCAGTGCGCCTCTCTGCACCGCCGCATGCTCACCTTCCCCCTCCCCGCCCCCTCTCCCCACACCCGCATCTCTCCTCCTCGTCCTTCTCCTGCGCCTCCTCCTCCTGCTGCTGCTGGTGGTGTGGCTTCTGCTGCTGGTGGTCCCACTGCGGTGTCCCTTCCTACTCGTACGGCTGCTGCTGCTACCTGCTACCTGTTGTCAGGATGGGTACGACGGCAGGGTGTTTTCTAGGCCCATCAGCTACAGTTACGACTGTTAATGCTTGTATGCGCTGTTATAGTGTAACTTGCATTGCCAAAAAAGAAAAAAAAATCGCTATCAGTGTAAACCGAAACTTAGCCTGTTTGCTCTAGGGTAAAAAGTTAGATACCCTGTTTTGAAAAGGGTAACTGGGAAAAAGCGGCCGCCCATCAGGGCAAACAGGATATTTTACCCTGATAATTTGGGCCCTGCGGATGAGTGCAAATTGGGGACAAAACCTTGGCAGCATTGCGATTCAGGGGTTTGGTGTTGCTGAACGGTGGCTGGTGTCTTTGTTCCATTATTTCTTTGATTAGTACAGGATTGTAGATATATGTACCTTAAATGCTATTCCACAAAGCAATCCTACACTACAATGTTATGTGAACTGTAAGGAGATTTCTAATCCCTTACGGAGTCACTCTGTACGTAACTTTCGGAAGATCAGGCTGGTCGTCGACTTGTCGCCTTCAGACTCCACAACCCAAGACCAGCACCCAACCTTATCTCTCCAAGGTTCCCGCCTTGTGTGGCTGGCAGGCAATCTCACTTGTCCGGCATGATCAGGTCAGGTAAAGCAGAGGCATTGCCCCCTTTGCTTTGGCCTCTTTGGCATGATCAGGTTAGGTGCGTCATTGGCCGAGTGGGATGTTGCCAATCTGGCGGGTTCCATCAATTGGCTGGATTCACGTGGGATGGTTCTACTGAACTGTATAGCGCGTATGCTAGATGTCCGTCGAAACTCGAGAGCTTGACATGACATATGTTTGGAACAGGAAACGTTTCTAAGGGGGTGTCCAGCTCGTTCATTTACTGTTCGTAAAGCCCTTCAGTTACCACAATTTGCGTTGTAACACTGAGTTTTACAAAAATGCCAGACACGATCAGCTCCCGCTCACGATACGGCACACCCCCTGCACGTACCTCGAATCGTGTGACGCACGTTACAGGAATCAGCGTGCGCATCGAACAATGGTACAGAACCGCGTCCTGCCCACTACAGTGAGTGCCCATCGTATCGTGCGCTTGATTTCGCATGTGCCGCCTGACCCTCGCCAAAACCTATAGTGGAAGTGTTGGCCTGGCGAAAATTCTAACGCTTTGGTTGACGAGGGAACTGGTTACCTTGGTTGCCACACGGCCCCTGCACTGTTGAAGTCTGTGTGGGGGGATGGTGTCCGCGCGCCAGAATGACAGAAAGGGTGGACTCGAGCAAGGCTCGTTCGTTTATAGGTACAGTGTTCAGTTTTGAACCCCGGATCGTGAGGAGGTACTAGATTTCCCGAAATGAACGAGCTGGACACGCCCTAAGCCCAGGAAACGTTCGAAACAGTGAGGCCGAAAGTTTTGTGGAATGCCTGGCCGTACTTTTTGGAATGCCCTGGCCGTCTACCTACCTAATCGCGAAACAGATACAGTCACTCATGGCGCGGTTCTTGCGGGGGGAAGCTGGGACGGGGGAACTGGGGGGAGTTGCGGGTAACTACCGTAGATTAGGGCGGGGCAGCGGCGGACAGCCGGCTCCTCCTGTCCAGTCACCACCGCGCGCCTTTTCCCTTCAAGGATTCGTTGTCATTCGCGACAAGTTGTCAGCCAAGAATGTGCGTCCACGTGCCATTCTCGCCAGGCCACCCATTTTCTCTCTTTTGTGGCTGCAGAAGTCACTCGTTTGTGCGACCAACTTCGATTAGACGATCGCCGCTCGTCTGTTTGAGAGTTTGGTTGTTGTGTGTGGCTGGTTGGCGATGTCACTGGGACCGATTTAGGTCAGGTGCAGCCGTCGTCCGTGCGGGATGTGGCCAATCTGGCAGGCTCCATCAATTGGCTGAGTTCGCTTCACGCATAGTGGTGGTACTGTACAGTGCGTACAGTATATACCACACTGAGACGGCTCCCGGAGCCGTTCAGGTGAACAGATACCCGTGACTCCTGAAGGCACTGTTTGGTACGGATTCACAACGTTTGAAGCTGGCGGTGGTAGTACGGCCACATACTAATGAGACGGCTGCTCGAGCCGCCGTTCACCCGTGATGGTGGTATCTGTCCCATATTAGTCACTTGAAGGCTCTGTTTGGGACCGGTTCACAACATTAAAGTTGACGATGGTATCTACCACATACTAATGAGACGGCTGCTCCCCGAGCCGCCTCGGGCTGGGTTCCTGTACAGCACGCACGGCGGAAAATTTCCCCCCATCAGCGGAGTCCTCCCGCTGCGGACCCCTCCAAGGCTGGGTTAAGTTAGGTTTTGCTGGCGGCGGCCTTTGGCCTCCGGCGCGAGAGAGATGCGCATCATGTTTCCTCGTTTTGGTGTAACCTTTCCGCGGCCTCGCAAGTATTCAGCTTCCGCGGAAGTTCCGCGTCCTCATTCCTCGTAGTACTAAAAGCCACGAAGCCCATAGCTTTGCTCACACTTCCCGTCAGTAACCCATCATCGACCCATGCCTTGGCCTTCTATGCTCCACGATCGCCGCCGCGCTCTCTCTCGCTCGCCGCGCTCTCAAGAGCGATTTCTGAGGAACATGGTCATCATTATGCCAACTTCCGGCTGCGGCCGCCGCATTGGGCTTGTCTCGCTGCTGGCGACTCTGATGATCGTAGCAGGTGAGAACTTTGATTAAAGGAGTTAATAGTAATCGTAATCAGCGTCGTTGCAGGTGAATTGCCGTTCCAAGTCATAGCAGCGCAACCAATGATCGCTGCTGCTGCTGACTGTCGCCGACGATGGTCGGTGCTGATGATGATGCGGTCGTGGTGATAGTCGCCCACCCATGATCGTGATCGTCGCCCGGCGATGGTGATCATCGCAAGTGATGAGCCACGCACATGGTTCTCGTGATAGTTGCTGCCGTCAACTGAGAATAACCGTCGCTATCGTCGCTGGTGAGGGTCATCGCTGGTGAGGGTCGTCGCTGGTGACAATCGCCGCAATGCCTCCTCTTCTGCCGCCTGTCTTTCCTTCCTCCGCCCCAACCGAGTTGCATTCACCAGACAGAGGCTGATCGTCTGATTGCCACTACTATGCCTTTCTTCCGGTTGTCAAGATCATTCCTTCCTTCACCAGGCAGAGGCTGATCTTCTGATCTCTATCTCCGACTCCCCTCTCCTCCCTCTACCCTCTCTCTCCTCTCCTCTCCTCCCCTCCCCTGTCCCTCCAGCCTCCATGCCTCACGCCAAGGCTCTTGTCCTGCCACCAGCTTGTCCTCAGGGGAAAGTGTGGAACGCCGACGTGCAAGTCTGTGTCTGTGAGTTGATGCACTCTGCTGCCGCCACTCCTGCTGCTGCCGCTGCTGCTGCCGCCATTGCCGCTGTTGCTGTCGGCACCATTGCTGCTATTGCTGCTGCCGTCTCAATCTATCCTGCAAGATCTCTCTCCCTGCTGTAGATCCTTCAGAGAGCAACAACCCTAGCCAGGCCTGCTCTAGCACCACCTTGTTCTCTTGCCTCTCTCTCACCCGCCCAATCCTCTGCGCCCGTCTACCCCCTGCGCTGTGCTCCTCTGTGCCGTGCCTCCACCAGCCACGTGCCGCATTGCCAAGGGATGCCCGTCCAATTACTGCGACAACGGACTCTGCTTGTGCCGGCCTGGTCTAGTCATGCTCCCCGATGGAAGATGTGCCAGTGAGTGACTATGTTGATGGCTGGTGTGATCTGAGTGACTATTTTGAGGGTGCTTTCTCATGATACATGCCCCGTGCCCGTGTCCCGTGATACTATATTCCATGCCCTATGCCCCATGCTTCGTGCCTCATGGCCCTTGCCCCATGCCCCATGCACCATGCACCATGCCCCGTGCCCCATGCATGCACCATGCCCCGTGCCCCATGCAGCATTAACACGCTAGGTATCCCGCTTTACTAACAAGCTCCTGCCCCGCTTGTTCAAACTGCCTCCATCTCTCTTCCCAGATTCCTGTGATGGTGTGGAGTGTGGTCCCGACTCTTTTTGCAACTCCGACGTTGAATGCATTTGCAACCCCGGCTATAACACGCTACCTGATGGCACTTGCACTGGTGCGTGTTCCCCCTCTCCCTCTCTCTCCCTCGCCTCTACCCCCTTCCCCCTGGAGGGGGAGAATGCTCACGTTGGGACTTGACGTGTCACTCACTCACTCTCGCACTCTGTCTGTCCCACACTCTGGCACTAGATTTCTGCTCAAATTCTCTCCTTTTCTCTTCCCCCGCTCTCCCCCTCCCCCGTCCCAACCCCCCTCTCTCTCTCACTCTCTTTCTCTCTCCTCCCCTCCACACTCTCACTCCCTCTGACCTGACCATGTACCAGAATCGTGCAGCATCAAGACGTGTGGCGCTGGGGAAGAGTGTCTGGATTTCAGCGGCGACAACGGCGAGTCGGTCTGCAGATGCCTCGATGGATACGTTGGGGAGCCTGGATCTTGTCTTGGTACGTAGTGTGCATATTGATGCCCCTCGCCCCCTCTCCCGCACTCTCTCTCACGATTTCTTGCCCAACATGCGCCCTGGTAGGGAACTCGCCTCTTCCGCCTCTTCCACCTTCTTTTCCCCCCGCTCTCCCTCTCCCCCGTCCCAACCCCCCTCTCTCTCTCTCTCCTCCCCTCCACACTCTCACTCCCCCTGACCAATGACCATGTACCAGAATCGTGCAGCATCAAGACGTGTGGCGCCGGGGAGGAGTGTCTGGAATTTGGTGGCGTCAACGGCGAGTCAGTCTGCAGATGCCTCGATGGATACAGTGGGGAGCCCGGATCGTGTGTTGGTACGTAGTGTGCTTTTCTGTCTGCATATTTGCCCCTCGCCCCCTCTCCTGCACTCTCTCTCACGCTTTCTTGCCCAGCAACATGCGCCCTGGTAGGGAACTCGCCTCTTCCACCTCTTTCAACCACTCGTCCGCTCATCTTATCTACACCCGTTCGTCCCCTCCATCCGCCAGAAACCTGCTACGTCACAGGCTGTGGCGAAAATGAGGAATGTGATAACAACGGAGGGCTTTACGAATGCACATGCAAGGATGGGTGCACGCGGAAAATGGATCGTGTTCTTTCACACCCCCTCTCTTAGTTCTTTGAATCCCAAGTCTAAACTCCTCTGCAAACTCCTTTTTCAAACTGCCGCAGTTTCCCCTCCCAGATATCTGCGATCGCATCAACTGTGGCACCAACTCTTTCTGCAAGGCGGGTATATGCGGGTGCAACGACAACTACGTCATTTCGCCATTTGGCAATTGCACTGGTGCGTGCTCGCTCTCTCGCTGTCAAGAACAATCACTGATCGCCTATCCCGGGGCACTAGACCCAGGGGGCTCAACCACATAAAGGACCTGCTCAAAGCTATGGAACTGAGAGACCAAGCTATGGGACTGGGCCATGAGACTGGCCCCGGCGTCACCTGGCGTAACTTCGACTGGAGGACGACGGCTTGCTGCCTCTCTGGCGCATGCCAGACCACCAGCGGCTGCTGCCTATGATCAGTACATAGGACGGAGGGAGAAGGATCATCGGCGCAACCCTGCGCAGAAGGACCAAAGGAACTCGCCTATCAGAAGAGCGGCACACTTCCTCATCCCCCCCCGTGCCTTGAGTGAGAGTCATGCTTGCAATCCAGCTGCCCTCACTGCCTCTCCGTTGCTGCCTCCCGTGCCTTTCCCTCCCTTCGCTTCCCCTTCCCCCTCCCTTCCCCTCAGAGCCATGCGCTGTGGACAACTGCGGAACGAATGCCTTGTGTTTCCTGGATGCATCAGGGAGTGACACGTGTGCCTGCAAGGATGGGTACACCAGGACTCCCAGTGATGCCTGCATGGGTGAGTGTTGTTGCAGTCGTTGCATGGCTGGCTGATGTGCCTGTCACCTGTGGCACAGGGTAAGTGCTTGCCTTGTTCATGCTGTTGTCTTATGCCTCACCCGTTCCGTTCGTTTCAACTTCCAACCTCTCCCTCCCTCCCTCCTTCGCCCTCTCCTTTCCTCTCTCCTCCACCCAACTTCCCATCCCGATCGCTCACACTCTTTAAAATCCTCCCTTGTTGACCCTGAGGCCCCGCTTTCTCTTGCGGATCCGCCCTATCTCTCGCTTATGTCTTCCTCCTCTTTGATCTTCCTTCCAGACTCGTGCGTTGTGAAGGGATGTGGTGCCAACACCACATGTGTCAAGGGCAAGCGTGACCTGGCATTATGCATCTGCAATCAGGGCTTCAGAAATGTGTCCGGGGAATGCATTGGTACGTAAATTAGAATGCTGGCTGCGTGTCTCCCTATTTCTGCAGGAAGGCAAGTGCGCAAGGCAAACTTGCTACGCCTTTTCTAAAATACCAGTGGTGCATAATATGGTTTTTATAACTTCAGATAAGGGCATTGGTATTTTACAGGTGGGGATAATATGTTTGGGAAATGCATTATTAATGTACAGTTTTTATCTTGGCTTGGTTCGAGAATATTCATCATCATTGTCTTTCGCCCTTACCCCTCACTTTCCCTGCTTGATCAATCTTGCATGATCATTCTCTTTCTATACATCTATTATCCCAAAATCTCATATCACTTGCAACCGTTTTCTCATTGTCCTCACCCTCCTTCACGTTCTTTCTTATCATTGCCACCCCTTCCGTCAGATGTATGCGAACTCTGTGATTCCCATGCTACATGTGAGACGGACCAGCGAAGTGGAGATAAAGCCTGCCGTTGCAACGACGGTTACTACATGCTACCGAATAACACCTGTGCTGGTGCGTATATTTGGCCTCCTTCACTTTACCCCATCCCCAATACTCGCTCTTGGTCTCACCACCCCTCACCTCCTTTAGCAATGGAAGCACCCCTTACCCTCCCTCCTCCCCCCTCTCTCAAATGGTCCTGTGTTTGAACGCACAACCGCCGCTCCCCCCTCTCCATTCTGCCTCCCCCCTTCCCCCCCCCCCTCTCCCCATGATCCCTCTCTCTTCCTTCCATTCCTTCGCCAGCAACATGCATCGCCACGGGCTGTGACTTGGGTTCTAGCTGCGTTGGAGACGTTGCTCAAGACATGTATTGCGCTGGTACGTGACATTTCGAGACGTCTCAGGGCGGTTGGTTGGAATGGCTCTACTTCATCCTCTTTCTCGTGCATTTTCTTGCCCGCCTTCCTCTTTCCGTTCCGTTCCATGCTTGGCAAGTTGGCATCATTAATACTTGTAGAGCATCTGACCTTTTGGATTTTGAGAGTAAAAAATTCACACAAAATGCATTTCCCCCATGCCGTGCATTTCCTGATAGTACCGTGAGATAGAGCTTTGGGGTGGTCGAATACCTCCCTTCCTTCTCAAATGGTACTTACTTGCGTTTTTCCAACTGTTTGTTTTTTGAATCCTCCCTGTCAGATAATTGCAATTTCAAGGGATGCCACGACTCGGCTATGTGTGTCAAGGACGCTGTATCTGGAAAGGCATCCTGCCAGTGCAGCGCAGGCTTCACCATGCAATCTGATGGAAGTTGCAAAGGTGTGTATTGGTGGTTTCCTTTGCTTCACGTGACGCCTACTTGGTGCTTCCGAGGAAGTGCTTCCTAAACCCGGAAGTGTGAACGTCTGGCGGATGCCCTCCAAACGACAGAAGGCTCTCAGGAGGTCAGAGGAAAACTCCCCGCCTCTGTCCGAGTGCAGACGCAGAACAGGAAGGTCTGAGCCGAAACTCTCACTGAGCTGGCGACGAGTACCGCGGATCCAGTCGATCAACACCCCAGGGACCTCACCCTTGCTGCGCAAGGGGAAGACTGTGGTGTAACGCGAGTAGTCGTCAACGACCAGGAGGAAGTAGCGCTCGTGACCCTGTCCACGGACGCGGGCTGGGCCCCACACGTCCATGTGAAGAGTCTGCAGAGGAGCCTCAGTCGGAGGAAACGAGGAGGAGTGAGGGGCGGCGCGCTGCCGGCCCTCGACACAAGGAACACAGGTGGGGGCAGGCCCCGGAGGAAGGGGAGGGAGGGACCTGGGTAGACCCGAGACAAGGGCACGGGAGGCCATACCTCGAAGACGAGGTAGGGAGGGGTGACCAAGGCGGTGGTGCCAAAGGAGAGTCTCGTGTGCCAAAGGGCGACACGAGCAGGGGGCAGACGCAGGACTAGACCTGGACGCGGCAGCAAACACCTGACTGGACGCAAACACCTGACCAGACGCAGAGACTGGAGGAGGCGCAGTAGTCAGTGTGTACAGACTCGACCCTGGCCGACGGGTGAACGTGGCCAGGTGACGGCCCGTCCGAGAGCAAGTGCAGTGGGTCACACGCTGACCTCCAGGGGTGAACTGGTCAACCCACGCGTCCTGGAGGTCAGCTCCACTCACCAGGTTTGTAGAGAACGAGGGGAGGTGGAGTCCCGACAGCAAGCCCGACGGGGCCGCAGGACACGGTAGGACAGTGGAGGAGTGTGCAAGTACTGGGCCCCCTGAGGGGTCAGCAAGGGAGACCGCAACAGGCCGACTGAGCGGCGTGAGCGTGGTGCTGTCTCTAAAGAAAGAGCGCGAAGCACCAGAGTCAAGTGTGAAAGTGTGAAAGGACGCAGTAGGTGTAGTACCAGAGAGAGGAGACGTACCAACACCTGGAGCAGCAGACGCACTAGCACCTAGAGCAGCAGCCGCACAAGCACCTGGAGCAGCAGACGCACTAGCACCTAGAGCAGCAGCCACAGTGCCCGGGTCGGGCGGGACACGCAGGTAACAGTCACCCTCAGTAATATCAGCAAGAGCATACATGGCAGCAAGGATAGCATCAAAGTCTAGATCAAAGATAGGCACATTCTGCAGAAGCAGATCATGCCAACGAGGAAGATCACCAGCGTCAGGAAACTGGGTACGCCAGGCGTCAGTCAAGCGGCCGAAGCAGCACTGCGTGGTGTGTGGGAGACCACACACCTCCCCACTACGAGTGCCGGTGCGAAGAACGTACGTGCAGGGACCTGCACCCCCAGACCTCCCACGCCCAGCGTACCACTCACGAAGCTGCTGAACAGACGGGGTCTCATGGGTGCGCAGCTGCTGCTGACGCTGGCTGCCACCAAGGCCTCCACGCTGCGTGGCTGCACCGCGACCAGCACCACCTCCTCCGCTACCTCCACCACCGCTGCCGCCGCCTCCACCTCCGCCACCGCCGCCACGGCCTCCACTGCCGCCACCGACGCCCCCACTCCCGGAACCACCCCCACCACCACCTCCACCTCCTCCACCTCCTCCACCGCTGCCTCCACCGCCCCCTCCACCACCCCTGCTTCCCTTGCCCTTGCCAGTGCGGCGTCGCCCACTAGGGGCAGTAGACGCAGCGCCGACCTCCTCAGTGCCAACGAGGTCGACAGCAGCAGCAGAGGCAACAGAGGGGAGAAGGGGGACAGGTGAACACCCCTCAATGAAGGGGGTGCCACGGTCGCCGCGAGAAGCACCTACAGCTAAGATACTCTTCTCAGCTGCAGCAAGGCGCTCCTCTAGCAAGTCGACAGTCAGCTCGGTGGGGCAAAGGGAGAGGAAGTGATCCCTGACTGAGGAGAGAGAGTCAGGGAGGCGGGTGACTAGGTAGTAAAGGGTGATGTACATGGGGGGGGAGTTCGTGGGAAGAAACTCAGTGGGAAGGGCAGCACGGTAGCGAGCGTCACTAGTGCGGAGGTGAGCAACTAGGTCAGCAACTGTGGCAAAGGCGGCAAGGTCAGGAAAAAGGTACGGCAGCATGAGGCGGCTGAGGGCAGCAGTGGTAGGGGAGGAGTAGCGTGCAACTACAGCGTCGTACAGAGCCCTAGCACTCTTGTACTGACTAAAGTGCGCGCGCTCAGTAGACGGCAGGTGATTACGCACAGCAAGACGAGCAGCAGCATCACGCGTGAGCCACTGCGAGCGAACAGTACTGTCAGCATCAGCAGCAGGGGCAGTAGAGGCGCCAGACGTGAGATCGAACAGTGAGAGGCCATCCTTGCTATCACACTGAAGGAAAAGCTGCAGATCATCTAGCCAGACCTCAAAGTCAACAGCTCGACCCTCAGCATCAAAGGTAAGAACATTGAGACTAGCCATGACAGGAGCAGCAGCAGGTTAGCAGCAGCAGCAGTGCAACTCGGCAGGGCAGGCTAGGCAGGGCGGCGCGGCTCGGCAGCGCGGCGCTCTTACTAGTGGTGAGGCCGGGGCAGGGCCGGTGTAGGGCCGGGGCCGGGCCGCAAAAGATCCGGGGCCGGGTTGGGCAGGGCCGCGACAGTGCAGGAGCAGGGCAGGGGCAGGGCCGAGGCAGAGCCGGGGCAGGGCCGGGGCAGGGGGCAGGGCCGGGGCAGGGCCGGGGCAGGGCTGGGGTAGGGCCGGGGCAGGGCCGGGGCAGGGCCGGGGCAGGGTGCAGGGCCGTGGCAGGGCCGGGGCAGGGCCGGGGCAGGGCCTGGGCAGGGCCGGGGCAGGGTCGGAGCAGGGCCGGGGCAGGGCCGGGGCAGGGCCGGGGCAGGGCCGGGGCAGGGCCGGGGCAGGGTGCAGGGCCGGGGCAGGGCCGGGGCAGGGCCGGGGCAGGGCCGGGGCAGGGCCTGGGCAGGGCCGGGGCAGGGTCGGAGCAGGGCCGGGACGGTGCCGCGACAGGTCCGGGGCAGGGCCGCGGCCGGGCCGCGGCAGTGCAGGAGCAGGGCCGGGGCAGGGCCGAGACAGGGTCGGGGCGAGGGCCGGGGCAGGGCCGCAACAGTGCCGGAGCAGGGTCGGGGCAGAGCTGCGACAGGGCCGCAGCAGGGCCGGCGCAGGGCCGCGACAGGTTGGGGTAGGGCCGGGGCAGGGCCGGACGGGGCCGCTAACGGGTCCTGACGGGGCCGTACGGGGCCTCTAACGGGGCCTGACGGGGCCTAACGGGGCCTGACAGGGCCGCAAACGGGGCCTGACGGGGCCTGACGGAGCCTTGCAGGGCCTTACGGGGCCTAACGGGGCTTTAAACGGAGCCTGACGGGGCCTTGCAGGGCCTTACGGGGCCTTAAACGGGGCCGTAAACGGGGCCTTATGGGGCCTAACGGGGCCTTACGGGGCCTTACGGGGCCGTACGGGGCCTTAAACGGGGCCGTAAACGGGGCCTTACGGGGCCTTACGGGGCCTTACGGGGCCTTACGGGGCCTTACGGGGCCTTATGGGGCCTTATGGGGCCTTACGGGACCTTACGGGGCCTTACGGGGCCTTAAACGGGGCCGTAAACGGGGCCTTACGGGGCCTTACGGGGCCTTAAACGGGGCAGTAAACGGGGCCTTAAGGGGCCTTACGGGGCCTTGCAGGGCCTTACGGGGCCTAACGGGGCTTTAAACGGAGCCTGACGGGGCCTTACAGGGCCTTACAGGGCCTTAAACGGGGCCGTAAACGGGGCCTTACGGGGCCTTACGGGGCCTAACGGGGCCTTACGGGGCCTTACGGGGCCGTACGGGGCCTTAAACAGGGCCGTAAACGGGGCCTTACGGGGCCTTACGGGGCCTTACGGGGCCTTACGGGGCCTTATGGGGCCTTATGGGGCCTTACGGGACCTTACGGGGCCTTACGGGGCCTTAAACGGGGCCGTAAACGGGGCCTTACGGGCCTTATGGGGCCTTACGGGACCTTACGGGGCCTTATGGGGCCTTAAACGGGGCCGTAAACGGGGCCTTACGGGGCCTTACGGGGCCTTACGGGGCCTTAAACGGGGCAGTAAACGGGGCCTTAAGGGGCCTTACGGGGCCTAACGGGGCCTTACGGGGCCTTACGGGGCCTTACTGGGCCGGAAAAGGGGGGCCTTACGGGGCCTTACGGGGCGGGCGCTGGCTCTAAGGGCAGGCGCAGGGGCCGCGACGGGCCTCGAAGGGAAGGCGCGACGCGCGCGTCAAGCAGGCAGTGAAGAATTTCAGTGGTGGGCCCTTTTTAAAAAATCTCGAAACTAGCTCTATACCATGTGAGAATGATAGACGAAAGAATGAATGAACTAGAAATGAGATGGGTACAAATAGGAAACACATAAGTGTTGTACCCTCTAAGAGCTACCCCACTACAGCCTAAATAGACCATAGCAGATATAAGTTTGACAGATGTTGCTCTTGGCCTTATTGCCGTGCCCTCCTCTGTCTGTAGGCCAGAGGCAGGAGGTGGAGTAGGAGTAGTTCCGGGAGAGCCGTTAGAGGAGCTTCTCTCCTTCTGCGTTGCCATGACTTGCGATGTTGTAGATATATTGTTCGTAGTCGAATTTGTCCTGACTGCTCTCATACCATGTTGGGCTGAAAAAGCCTTAGGATCTTTGCAGGACAGAATTCAAGGGTAGGACAATGTAATAGCAGAAGCGTTTAATAAAAGGATTGTGAACCACCTTGCGCTGGTGTGTGAGGGCAAAGTTGATTGATTAAAATAAAGAGATACAAGCTTTTATAAGAATACAAGGGAATATGAAGAGATACAGTTAATAACTGTTTTTACTGTTGCTGTTGCGGTTCGATACAGTGTCGACTCGGGCAACTGCTCAGTATCGAGACAGTTGTTTGTCCTTGCTGTCGCGCTGCATTTGTCAGGTCAAAGGTCGCTGCCTTTTGACTTTCGTGTATCCTCCAGCAGTTGTTCAACCTCCGAGGGTTGACTCACCGATGTTTCGATATGATCTGCTTCGTTTCTGCCTTGGTGTTTCGACACGACAGAGGCGCTTAAATCAGTTGTTTCCAACAGTTTCGCTATATATTCTTCGCTCATTGTATCTTGTCTCGATAGTGCAATCCTCGCTCGCTCACTCAATTGCACTCGTAACACTTTGTATCAGAGCCTACGATCTTCTCTCGGACCGCACCCACACCTTCGCTTCCCCACTATCAATTTTTTGGGGGGGGGGTATACGTCTCTCAGCGATCAAGCACCGCCGCTCGTAGTGCTCTCTCGTAAGCACGCACGGCCACGACAGAGGCTCTCGCTGAGCTAGCCCGACACCCCTGCCATGGCCGAACTCAACGTCGCGACACTGACACAGGAGCAATTAGATCGGCTCATGCGCCAACTCGAAGAACCGGAGCTTAAAATCGCCACACTCACGGCGGAACGCGACTCCGCTCGCCAACAATCGACAGTGAATGCACCACCGCCAACACACGCATCTGCACATTCGGAGGAGCCGATTGTCATCTCCGGCACACCGACACAGAATGACAGCGTGGGACAACGCTCAGGCGCAGCCAGTGAAGGCGCCGCTCACTCGATGCCGGGCATGGAGAGAAACAGGACCGCACCAAGCCCACGGGAGCCCCGTGAGTCCCGTCGGCACGTGGAATTTGCGGCGACAAGTGGCGAATACGCCGTCACGGCACCAATGCCACTCAAGCCACAGCGTCCGCCCTGTTTCGACTCGAGCCAGCGTGGGGGTCTGACGGTTCAGTCGTGGGTCTTCACGACGAACGTGTTTTTCGACGCCAATTACGTCGAGTCCGACGCAGCGAAGATTCACTATGCTGTTTCGCTGCTGAGGGGCCCCGCCATGGACTGGTGGCGAGTCATCGTGTCGTCGCCACGCGCCTACGAGCCACCGTCGCACGAAGACGAGCCCACGGGCCCAGCCGTCACCTGGAGTTCATTCTTCGAGACAGCCCAGTACAGCACGTGGGATGCGTGGTGCGCAGGGCTTCGGGCGCGTTTCGAGCCGATCGCGGCTTCGATTTCGGCGCATCAGAAGCTGCGCACTTGGCGGCATCTCGGGTCGGTTCAAGATTACACTAGCAGCTTTCTCGCACTAGGCGAACAAGTCGGCTATATGCACGAGGCGGAGCGGGTGGACCGTTACGTCGGAGGGCTAAAGCCGGACATATCGCATGAAATTATGCTACGCGAGCTCTCGAATTTCAACGAGATCCTCGCGCTCGCCGAGAAAATCGACATCCTACGGCGACCGAGACCGGGGTCCTACTACGGACAACGTCCTCGGGGACCGACCGAGCACGCCACCGTACACGCCGTTGCGAGGAATGCCGCCGCAGCACCGTTTAAGAGGCGCTGCTTTGCTTGCAATAGGCCGGACCATCGCAAAAGTGAATGTCCAGAGGAGCTAAGGCGCCGTGGAACAGAGCAGGGGCGAGAGTCTCAGAGGCCGGGAAACGCCAGCAGTCAGTAGAAGTTGGGCCAACTACTGACAAGACTGCCTGCTCGCCCAACTTCACCGACCCTCACCGAGTCACAGTACCGATTCACGCCATCGATCGGGCTCGGACGAATAAGGAGGGTACAGCGACGGATTGCCTGTTAGAATAAGGAACGGAATGAATGAACTAGGAAGCAGGTGGGTACAAGTAGGAAACCTAAAAGTGTTGTACCCTAAAAGAACTACCCCACTACAGCCTAAACAGACTATAGCATATATAAGCTTGACACACCCCCATAGGCAAAGTGGGGGAGAACAAGAGGTCACAAGACCAGTCAAGAAGGCAAAGCAAGCTGAGGGTGGATCACAAAGTCACCACGCAGTCTGAGCACAAGCAAAGGGCCACAAGGCCAGTTCACATGCAGAGTTATATAAAGGAAAGCAAACAATACAGTGAACACAACCTAGCAAGTGTAAGCATGCAGGTATATGTATATAGAGTACAGTACAAGAAGAATCAAGAAGTCAGCAAGTGAGGCACAGTAGGTACAAGGCCTAGAACAGTACAGAAACGCTGATGATCACAAGGCTGAAGTGCCTTGGTGAAAACATCAGCAGTGTTGGCCTGTGAGGCCACGTAAGCAAGACGAAGCTGGCCACGCTGCTGCAACTCTCGAGCAAGGAAGTAGTGCAGAGCAATGTGCTTCGTTCTGTGCTCCAGTCTGTGCTCCTGACACAAGGCCAACATGGCCTTGTTGTCGACGTACAGAATTGGAGGAGAACGAGGCGCCTCTCCCAAGTCGGTCAGCAGGTAGGTGAGCCAGCGTAGCTCCTGTGCAGCCATGGCCCTAGCGTAGATCTCAGCCTCACAGCTGGAGCTGAGAACAGAAGAAGAGCGGGTAGACCGCCAAGAGACAGAACCGGAGCCAAGACTGAAGGTGTAACCCTGTGACGACCGCTGCGTAGCCAAGTCGTCAACCCAGGAGGCGTCAGCGTGACCAGTGAGGACAACTCGAGCCCGTCCTCCAAGCACGAGCCCCATGCCCGATGTACTGCACAAGTAGCGCAACACCCTCTTCGCAGCATCCCAGTGCACCTTTCAGTGCCTGCCGGGAGCCACGTAGCGAGCAAGAAGGCTGAGAGGGTATGCGAGGTCAGGTCGTGTGCAAGTCATCAGGTACATGAGGCAGCCCACAAGCTCTGGATACGGGCCACTCGGCTCTACGGACTCGTCCAAAGGTGGAGCTGAGAGCGAGTGACTGGTAAGCAGAGGAGTGGACTGTGGCGAGGAGTACGTGAAGTTGAAGCGCTGAAGGACCTGCTGCACCATGTGTGACTGAGTCAAGGTAATGGTGTGCTGTGCTCTGTCCCGGGTGATCCGCAAGCCAAGATAGCTTGTCAGCTCCCCCAGGTCGGTGCACGTGTGTCTCTTCTGCAGCTCGGACTTCACGTGGGCGAGTGCCTCAGTGTCAGCAGTAGCAAAGACAAGGTCGTCTACGTACACAAGAACGTAGAACGGCCGCAGAGTGGTGTCAGTGCGTAGAAACAGAGAAGGGTCAGCAGTGGAAGGAGCAAAACCAAGAGTAGCAAGAGAGGTCCTCAGAGTGTCGTGCCACTCACGGGGTGCCTGGCGGAGACCGTAGACTGGCCGGCGGAGGCTCCACTAGGTACCAGCAGGAAACGACCCAGTGAAGCCAGGTGGGCGGCGCAGCCAGATCTCCTCGTGCAGGCTGCCCTGTAGGAAGGCTGTGCTGAAGTCAAGCGAGTGGAGCTCGTAGTCACGCTGAGCAGCTACGTGCAGCAGTACCCGAAGAGTGGTCATCTTCGGGGTAGGCGAGAAGGTCTGAAAGAAGTCAACTCCCTGTCGCTGACTGAAGCCACGTGCAACGTAACGCACCTTGAAGACAGGCGGAGAACCCGGCGGCCGCTTCACCCTGAAGATCCACATGCCACTGACGATGTTCGCCCCAGGTGGGGGAACCTCGTCGACGTAGGTGCCTGTGGACTTCCAGGAAGCCATCTCGGCGTCCATGGCTGCCTGCCACTGAGAGGAGTAGGGACCCTCTATCGCCTCTGCGTAAGAGCGCGGGGTCGGGATGTCTGGTGCATCCGGGTCTAGCTCAGGGGCAAGCAGCATGGACACGAGATGAGGTACAGCAACGGCAAAGCACTCAAACTCCTCCTGTCTGTCCTCAAGAACGTCCGTGCCAAGAGCACACTCACCCCCGACGGACGGAGGACAGACAGACGCAGACGCAGACTCAGCAACAAGACTAGTGGCGTAGTCTAGGCGACAGGCAGCAACAAAGTTAACAAGCTCAGCAACGAGAGCAGACGCATCAGTGGACTTAAACAGAGGGTCAGTGACAGCAGTGGCCAGGAAGCGCATGACAGTAGGACTAGCAGCACGAAGGGAGTCAGACTCCGGGTCCGAACCGTCAGGAAGAGAGGACGCAGGAGGAGAGGGCAGAGGGACACGCTGTGGAGCAGTGGAAGGACTCAGTGTCATAGAGTGAGTGCCAGGGACAGGAGGAGGACGCGGACGCAAAACACGACCAGCGCGAGCAGTGCGGACAGGCGACGCAGCACGAGAGACTGGCGACACAGGACGCGACTCAGGCTCACGACGCTCCGTAAGACCTCTAGTCGGTCCAGAGTAAGGAGAAGGACCAGGCAGTGGAGAGGACGGCGGTAACGGCGACTGTGACTGGACAGGCGGTGGACTCAGTAACGGAGGAGTAGGACCAGGAGAAGGCGGTAGACCAAGAACCTGCTGAAGGAGCGGAAGGTAGTACGGCCGCGGCCGCGTAGCGCCTCCAGAAACAGCAGAGACGGCACCAGTATCTCCTCCAGCAGCTCCAGCAGCACCAGCACCAGCAGCATCTCCAGGAGCTCCAGCACCAGCAGCACCTCCAGCAGCTCCAGCACCAGCAGCACCTCCAGCAGCACCAGCACCAGCAGCACCGCCAGTAGCTCTAGCACCAGTAGCACCTCCAGTAGCCCCAGCACCAGCAGCACCTCCAGCAGCTCCAGTACCAGCAGCACCTCCAGCAGCTCCTGCACCAGCAGCACCTCCAGCAGCACCAGCACCAGCAGCACTGCCAGTAGCTCCAGCACCAGCAGCACCTCCAGTAGCTCTAGCACCAGCAGCACCTCCAGCAGCTCCAGCACCAGCACCACCTCCAGCAGCTCCAGCACCAGCAGCACCTCCAGCAGCACCAGCACCAGCAGCCCCAGTACCGCCAGTACGAACGCCTCCAGGACATGTGGCTCCAGCACCAGTAGCACTAGTAGCACGGCGACAGCATCGAGCGTACCACTCACGAAGCCGCTGCGGAGACAGGGCTCCCGCCGCAACGGGACACCCGGAGAACCTCCAGACTCAGCACACGCAGGCTCAGCATCCCAAGATGCAGCACCCCCAGAGTCAGCACCCCCAGGCTCAGAACCCCCAGTCCCCGCACCCGCAGGCTCAGCACCCCTAGCAGCACCTGAGTCGACAGCTACCTCGACCGGCTCGGCAGGGTCTACCTGAGACACACCTGAGGGGGCAGGACCCTGAGGGGGGAGGGGGTCTACCGGAGGAGTACCTGGTACTAGGAAGAGTGGCGGGGGGGGGAGAGAGGCAGCGCGGTAGGGAAAGAGACGGTAGTAAGACACCGACTCGTCAAACGTGACGTCCTGAGAGGACAAAACACGACGCGAGGTGGGGTGGTAGAACTGCCACGCGGGTGCATCAGGGGGGAAGCCAAGGAAGACACAGGGAACGGCACGGGAGGACAGCTTGTCCGCTGAAGTATCGCGGACAAAAGCTCGAGATCCCCAGACACGGAACGCAGACGCATCGCCAACCTTCCCTGTCCACCTCAGAGTAGGTGTGGTCTCCGGCAAGGAGACACGAGGCTGAAGGTTGATCTGATGCGCCGCGTACTGAACCGCGAACGGCCACAGAAAATGGGGAGCAGCCGCATGGATCATGGACGTACGAGCGACGTCCATGACCATGCCAATGCGGCGCTCAGCAATCCCATTTTGCTGTGGGGAGGCCGGAAGCGTGAACGTCTGGCGGATGCCCTCCGCCCGACAGAAGGCCCTCAGGAGGTCGGAGGAAAACTCACCACCTCTGTCTGAGTGCAGACGCAGAACAGGGAGGGCCGAGCCGAAACTCTCACTGAGCTGACGACGAGCACCGCGGATCCAGTCAATCAACACCTCAGAGACCTCACCCTTGCTGTGCAAGGGGAAGACTGTGGTGTAACGCGAGCAGTCGTCAACGACCAGCAGGAAGTAACGCTCGTGACCCTGGCCTCGGACGCGGGCTGGGCCCCACACATCCATGTGAAGAGTCTGCAGAGGAGCCTCAGTCGGAGGGAACGTGGAGGAGTGAGGAGCAGCGCGCTGCCAGCCCTCGACACAAGGAACACAGGTAGGGGCAGGCCCCGGAGGAAGGGGAGGGAGAGACCGGGGTAGACCCGAGACAAGGGCACGGGAGGCCATACCTCGAAGACGAGGCAGAAAGGGGTGACCAAGGCGGTGGTGCCAAAGGAGAGTCTCGTGTGACAGAGGACGACACGAGCAGGGGGCAGACTCAGGACTAGACCTGGACGCGGCAGCAAACACCTGACTAGACGCAGCTACCTGACCAGACGCAAAGACCGGAGGAGGCGCAGTAGTCAGTGTGTACAGACTCGACCCTGGCCGACGGGTGAACGTGGCCAGGTGGCGGCCCGTTTGAGAGCAAGTGCAGTGGGTCACACGCTGACCTCCAGGGGCGAACTGGTCAACCCACGCGTCCTGGAGGTCAGCTCCACTCACCAAGTTCGTAGAGAACGAGGGGAGGTGGAGTCCCGACAGCAAGCCCGACGGGGCCGCAGGACACGGTAGAACCGTGGAAGAGTGCGCAAGGACTGGGCCCCCAGAGGGGTCAGCAAGGGAGACTGCGACAGGCCGACTGAGCGGCGTGAGTGTGGTGCTGTCTCTAAAGAAAGAGCGCGAAGCACCAGAGTCAAGTGTGAAAGTGTGCAAGGCCTCAGTAGGTGCAGTACGAGAGAGAGCAGACGCACCAGCACCTGGAGCAGCAGACGCACTAGCACCTAGAGCAGCAGCCGCAATGCCCGGGTCAGGCGGGACACTCAGGTAACAGTCACCCTCAGTACTATCAGCAAAAGCATACATGGCAGCAAGGATAGCATCGAAATCAAGATCAAAGATATCAACATTCTGCAGAAGCAGATCATGCCAGCGAGGGAGCTCAACAGCGTCAGGAAACTGGGCACGCCAGGCGTCAGTCAAGCGACCGAAGCAGCGCTGCGTAGTGTGTGGCAGCCCACACGTCTCCCCACGACGACTGCCGGTGCGAAGAACGTAAGTGCAGGGACCAGCACCTCCAGACCTCCCACGCCCAGCGTACCACTCACGAAGCTGCGGGGCCGACGGGGTCTCACGGGAGCGCGGCTGCTGCTGGCGCTGGCTACCACCAAAGCCTCCACGCTGCGTGGCTGCACCTCGACCAGCACCGCCGCCGCCGCCGCCTCCACCACCGCTGCCGCTGCCTCCACCACCTCCGCCGCTGCCTCCACCACCTCCACCGCCGCCACTAAAGCCCCCACTCCCGGTACCACCCCCACCACCACCGCCACCCCCTCCGCCTCCTCCAGCTCCTCCACCGCCTCCCCCGCTGCCCCCTCCACCACCCTTGCTCCCCTTGCCCTTGCTGTTGCGGCGTCTCCCACTAGGGGCAGACGCAGCTCCGACCTCCTCAGTGCCAACGAGGTCAACAGCAGCAGCAGAAGCAACAGAGGGGAGAAGGGGAACAGGGGAACACCCCTCAAAGAAAGGGGTGCGACGGTCGCCGCGAGAAGCACCTACAGCTAAGATACTCTTCTCAGCTGCAGTAAGGCGCTCCTCTAGCAAGTTGACAGTCAGCTCGGTGGGGCAAAGGGAGAGAAAGTGGTCCCTGACTAAAGAAAGGGAGTCACGGAGGCGGGTGACTAGGTAGTAAAGGGTGATGTACATGGGGGGGTGGTTCTTGGCACAAAACTCAGTGGGAAGGGCAGCGCGGTAGCGGGCGTCACTAGTGCGAAGGTGAGCAACTAGGTGAGCGACTGTGGCAAAGGCGGCAAGGTCAGGGAAAAGGTACGGCAACATGAGGCGGCTGAGGGCAGCAGTGGCAGGGGAGGAGTAGCGTGCAACTACATCGTCGTACAAAGACTGAGCAGTCTTGTACTGGCCAAAATGCGCACGCTCAGCAGGCGGCAGGTGACTACGAACAGCAAGACGAGCAACAGCGTCACGAGTGGTCCACTGCGAGCGAACCGTACTGTCAGCAGTGGCAGCAGGAGCAGTAGAAACACCGGACGTGTGATCGAAAAGGGATACCCCATCCCTAGAATCACACTGAAGAAAGAGCTATAGGTCGTCAACCCACACGTCAAAGTCAACTGCACGTCCCTCAGCATCAAAGGTGAGAACAGTAGGACTAGCCATAGCAGCAGTAGGAGCAGTAGCAAGAGTAGCAGCAGTAGCAGCAATAGCAGCAGAGGCAGGAGGGCAGTGCAGGGCAGTGCGGCTCGGTAGGGCAGTGCGGCTTGGTAGAGCGGCGCGGCTCAGTGGGCAGCGCGGCTCAGCTGGGCGGCGCGGCTCGGCTGGGCGGCGTGGCTCGGCTGGGCGGCGCAGCTCAGCTGGGCGGCGCGGCTTGGCTTACCAGAGACGGGTGCAGGGGCCGCGCCAGAAGAGGCCGTGCCAGCAGGGGCCGGCAGGGGCGCGTCAGCAGGGGCGCGTCAGCAGGGGCCGGGCCAGTAGGGGTCACGCCAGCAGGGGCCGGCAGGGGCGCGTCAGCAGGGGCGCGTCAGCAGGGGCCGGCAGGGGCGCGTCAGCAGGGGCCGGCAGGGGCGCGCCAGTAGGGGCGCGTCAGCAGGGGCCGGCAGGGGCGCGTCAGCAGGGGCCGGCAGGGTCGCGCCAGCAGGGGCCGGCAGGGCGGCTAAGGGGCCGTGACGGGCGGCGAAGGGGCCGACGGGCGGCTAAGGGGCCGCGACGGGCGGCTTAGGGGCCGACGGGCGGCTAAGGGGCCGACGGGCGGCGAAGGGGCCGTGATGGGCGGCTAAGGGGCCGACTACGGGCGGCTAAGGGGCCGCGACGGGCGGCTAAGGGGCCGACGGGCGGCTAAGGGGCCGACGGGTGGCGAAGGGGCCGTGACGGGCGGCTGAGGGACCGACGACGGGCGGCTAAGGGGCCGTGACGGGCGGTGAAAGGGGGGCCGACGGGCGGCTAAGGGGCCGCGACAGGCGGCTAAGGGGCCGACGGGCGGCTAAGGGGCCGCGTCGGGCGGCTAAGGGGCCGATGGGCGGCTAAGGGGCTGACGGGCGGCGAAAGGGGGGCCGACGGGCGGCTAAGGGGCCGCGACGGGCGGCTAAGGGGCCGACGGGCGGCGAAGGGGCCGGGACGGGCGGCTTAGGGGCCGCGACAGGCGGCTAAGGGGCCGACGGGCGGCTAAGGGGCCGCGACGGGCGGCTAAGGGGCCGACGGGCGGCTAAGGGGCCGACGGGCGGCGAAAGGGGGGGCGACGGGCGGCTAAGGGGCCGCGACGGGCGACTAAGGGGCCGACGGGCGGCTAAGGGGCCGACGGGCGGCGAAGGGGCCGTGACGGGCGGCTAAGGGGCCGACGACGGGCGGCTAAGGGGCCGTGACGGACGGCGTAAGGGGCCGACGGGCGGCTAAGGGGCCGCAATGCGCGCTTCGGGCAGGGCAGGAGAAAATTTCGTGGTGGGCCCTAAAAAAAACGTTCCCACTAGGGAACCTGCTCAGAATACCATGTTAGAATAAGGAACGGAATGAATGAACTAGGAAGCAGGTGGGTACAAGTAGGAAACCTATAAGTGTTGTACCCTATAAGAACTACCCCACTACAGCCTAAACAGACTATAGCATATATAAGCTTCACAGTGCCCAGTACTGATTCACGGAAAAATACAGGGAGCAGCAGTGAAGATTTTTATAGACGGAGGTGGAAGTCACAGCTTAGTTAATACCGCGACTGCAAGGAAGCTGCAACTGACACTTAGTCGGTGCTTACCAGAGATCGATGCACGCTTAGTTGACGGAACACCGCTGGCCATACGGGAGAAAGTGGAAAGAGTAAAAGTCCGCTATGGGGGGAATTTCTGGTTTACACAGGAAATGCTCGCGACGACATTGGATGGGCACGACATTTTACTGGGACGTGATTGGCTGCGACGATACAACCCGCGAATCGACTGGACGACAGGCAGCTGCACTGTGCGAAGTAGCGGTAACTGGGTGGAGCTACCTCGCTGGCAGTCGCCTGAGTCTTCAACGGTCCACGTTAACGCCATCACGATGAAACGGGCTGTCGCCGCTGGAGCTGACGTGTACGCAGTGGATATCGCGATAGTGGAAGAAGCAGACAAGCCGAGTGATTTTCAGAAACTACTGGCGGCAGTACCATCGGAACTACAGGAACTGTTGAAACGATTCCCGGGAATCTTCCCTGACGACTTACCCGAGGGACTGCCACCTCAGCGGGCGCACGATCACCGAATAGAATTAGAGCCCGGAGCACAGCCAACTGTACAGCGACCGTTCAGACTGACACAGCCCGAGCTCGACGAGCTAAGGAAGCAGTTAGATTACCTGTTAGAGAAAAAGTTCATCCGACCGAGCTCATCGCCATTCGCCGCACCGATACTGTTCACACCAAAAAAGGACGGCGGGTTTCGCATGTGTATTGACTACCGAGCCCTGAACAGGGTTACTGTTAAATCGCGATACCCCATCCCCCGCGCTGACGAACTGATAGATCAATTGCGCACAGCACGAGTCTTTTCGAAAATTGACTTACGGGGAGGTTACCACCAGATTAGGGTCGAACCGTCGGACTGCGCCAAAACAGCTTTTAGGACTAGGTACGGGTCGTTCGAATACACGGTGATGCCTTTCGGGCTGACCAACGCACCGGCGACTTTTCAGATGACGATGAACGAGGCGTTTAGGCCGCTCTTAGATAAATGCGTAATCATCTACCTCGACGACATCTTAGTCTAAAGTCGGGATAAGCAACAACACTTAGAGGACTTAGAAGCAGTGTTTACCGTCCTTGACAAACACAGACTACTGACAAAGGGTTCCAAGTGCGAGTTTTTTCAGGACAGGCTAGAGTTTTTGGGGCACGTTATTTCGGAGGCTGGAGTTGAAATCGACTCAAAGAAATTGGACACGGTAAAAGCGTGGCACCCGCCGACGAACATCACGGAACTGCAGAGTTTTTTGGGTTTTGTTAATTACGTGCGCCGGTTCGTCCGCGACATGGCACACTTAACGGCCCCGCTTACATGTTTGCTGAGGAAGGGGGTCGCTTTTACGTGGGGGGAGAAAGAGCATGCTGCCTTCTCCACCCTAAAAAATGTTATCTGTTCACCGCCGGTACTGCGCATCGCCGACCCACACCACCCATTCGAAGTGGTTACTGACGCAAGCGACATCGCCATCGGAGCCGTACTGCTGTAGGACTTCGGCAACGGGTTACAGCCCATCGCCTACGAATCACGAAAACTGCATCCGCCCGAGAAGAATTACCCGATACACGATCGCGAAATGCTTGCGATCGTGGTGTCAAACTTATATGCTATAGTCTGTTTAGGCTGTAGTGGGGTAGTTCTTACAGGGTACAACACTTTTGGGTTTCCTATATGTACCCACCTGCTTTCTATTTCAGTCATTCATTCGTTCATTCGTTCACATTCTAACATGGTATTCTGAGCAGGTTCCCTAGTGGGAACGTCTTTTTTTTTGGACCACCACGATTTTATTTTTCCTACCCGAAGCGCGCCTCGCGCCTGTTTCACCTGCGCCGTCGCGCGCCCTGCCCTTGTGCCGCCCGTCGTGGCCCTGCCTTAGCGGCCCGTCGTGGCCCTGCCTTAGAGGCCCGTCCCGGCCCCTCCCTAGAGGCCCGTCGCGGCACTCCCTAGAGGCCCGCCCCGGCCCCGCCCTAGAGGCCCGTCGCGGCCCTTCCCGACCCCTTCCTAGAGGCCCTTCGTGGCCCTGCCTTAGAGGCCCGGCCCGCCCCGACCCGTCGCCGGCCTTTCTCGGCCCGTTCCAGCCCGTCGCCGGCCCGTTGCCGCCCGTCGCCGGCCGTCGCCGCCCGTCGCAGACCCGTCGCCGGCCCATTGCCGCCCGTCGCCGGCCGTCGCTGGCCCGTTGCCGCCCGTCGCCGGCCCGTCGCCGGCACGCTGCCGCCCGACGCCGGCTGTCGCTGGCCCGTTGCCGCCCGTCGCCGGCCAGTCGCCGGCCCGTTGCCGCCCATCGCCGGCCGTCGCCGGCCCGCTGCCGCCCGTAGCCGGCCCGTCGCCAGCCCGTTGCCGCCCGTTGCTGGCCCGTCACTGGCCTGTCGCGGCCCTGCCTGCACCGCCCGTAGCGGCCCTGCCCCCTGCTGCCGCCCCTGTTGCGGCCCTATCTGCACCCGCCCCTGGTAAGCACCCGCGCCGCCAGGAGCCGAGCCGCGCCGCCCAGCCAAGCCGCGCCGCCCAGCCGAGCCGCGCCGCCCAGCCGAGCCGCACCGCCCCACCGCGCCGCCCTGCCCTATCGAGCCGCACTGCTGTGCACTGCCCTACTGCCTCTGCTCCTACTGCTGCTACTGCTGCTTTTACTGCTACTGCTGCTACTCTTGCTACTGCTCCTACTGCTGCTATGGCTAGTCCTACCGTTCTTACCTTTGACGCTGAGGGACGTGCAGTTGACTTTGACGTGTGGGTTGACGACCTCCAGCTCTTTCTTCAGTGTGATTCTAGGGATGGGGTGTCCCTTTTTTATCACACGTCCGGTATTTCTACTGCTCCTACTGCCACTTCTGACAGTAAGGTTCGCTCGCAGTGGACCACTCGTGACGCTGTTGCTCGTCTTGCTGTTCGTAGTCACCTGCCGCCTGCTGAGCGCGCGCATTTTGGCCAGTACAAGACTGCTCAGTCTTTGTACGACGCTGTAGTTGCGCGCTATGTTAGAATGTAGAACTGAACGAGAATGTGTGAAACTAGGCAGCAGGGTGATACAAGTAGGAAACCCTAGCAATGTTGTACCCCCTAAGGCTAAACCCACTATAGCCTACACAATATGAACATGTATAATGTTTGACACACCCCCATAGGCTAAGTGGGAGACAACCAGATGGTCACAAGACCAGTCAAAGCAAAGCAAAGCAAGCTCAGGGTGGATCTCAAGGAAACCACACAAATTCCGAGCACAAGCAAGTGGTCACAAGACCAGTTCACATGCAGTTTGATAATATAACAAGAGGTACAGTGATCACAACCTAACAAGAGTAAACATGCAGGTATATATATTTAGAGATCACAGTACAAGCAGAGTCAAGAAGTGAGCAAGTGAGGGAGAGTAGGCACAAGGCCTAGAACAGTACAGAAACGCTGATGGTCACAAGGCTGAAGCGCCTTGGTGAACACATCAGCAGTGTTGGCCCGAGTGGCCACGTAACGCAGACGAAGCTGACCACGCTGCTGCAGCTCTCGAGCAAGGAAGTAGCGCAGAGCGATGTGCTTCGTCCTGTGCTCCAGTCTGTGCTCCTCACACAAGGCAATGGCGGCCTTGTTGTCAACGTACAGCACTGGAGGAGAACGAGGCCGCTCTCCCAGGTCGGTCAGCAGGTAGGTGAGCCAGCGTAACTCCTGTGCAGCCATGGCTGTGGCGTAGATCTCAGCCTAACAACTGGAGCTGAGAACAGAAGAAGAGCGAGTAGAACGCCAAGAAACTGAACCAGAGCCAAGGCTGAAGGTGTAACCCTGAGACGACCGCTGCGTAGCCTGGTCGTCAGCCCAAGAAGCGTCTGAGTGACCCGTGAGGACAACGTCGCTCCGACCTCCAAGCACGAGCCCCATGCCCGACGTACTGCACAAGTAGCGCAACACCCTCTTAGCGGCATCCATGTGCTCCTTCCGGTGACGGCCGGGAGCGACATAGCGTGCTAGGATGCTAAGAGGGTATGCCAGGTCAGGTCGAGTGCAGGTCATCAGGTACATGAGGCAGCCCACAAGCTCTGGATACGGGCCACTCGGCTCTACGGACTCATCCGAAGGCAGAGCTGAGAGCGAGTGACCGGTAGGCAGAGGAGTGGGCTGAGGCGAGGAGTACGTGAAGTGGAAGCGCTGAAGGACCTGCTGCACCATGTGTGACTGAGTCAAGGTGATGGTGTGCTGTGCTCTGTCCCGGGTGATCCGCAAGCCAAGATAGCTTGTCAGCTCACCCAGGTCTGTGCACGTGTGTCTCTTCTGCAGCTCCGACTTCACGTGGGCGAGTGCCTCAGTGTCAGCAGTAGCAAAGACCAAGTCGTCTACGTAAACAAGAACGTAGAACGGCGGCAGAGTGGTGTCGGTGCGTAGAAACAGCGACGGGTCAGCAGTAGAAGGAGCAAACCCAAGAGCAGCAAGAGTAGTCCTCAGTGTGTCGTGCCACTCACGGGGTGCCTGGCGGAGACCGTAGACTGGCCGCCGGAGGCTCCACTGGGTACCAGGAGGGAACGACCCAGTGAAGCCAGGTGGGCGGCGCAGCCAGATCTCCTTGTGCAGGCTGCCCTGTAAGAACGCAGTGCTGAAGTCAAGAGAGTGGAGCTCGTAGTCACGATGAGCAGCGACGTGCAGCAGAACCCGAAGAGTGGTCATCTTCGGGGTCGGGGAGAAGGTCTGGAAGAAGTCAACTCCCTCTCGCTGACTGAAGCCTCGTGCAACGTAACGCGCCTTGAAGACAGGCGGAGAACCCGGCGGCCGCTTCACCCTAAAAATCCACATGCCACTGACGATGTTCACCCCAGGTGGGGGAACCTCGTCGACGTAGGTGCCTGTGGACTTCCAGGAAGCCATCTCTGCGTCCATGGCTGTCTGCCACTGAGAGGAGTAGGGACCCTCCATCGCCTCTGCGTAGGAGCGTGGGGTCGGGATGTCTGGTGCATCCGGGTCTCCCTCAGGGGCAACTAGCATGGACACGAGATGAGGCAAAGCAGCGGCAAAGCACTCAAACTCCTCCTGTCTGTCCTCAAGGACGTCCGTGCCAAGAGCACACTCACCCCCGACAGACGGAGGACAGACAGACTCAGACTCAGACTCAGCAACAAGGCTAGCGGCGTAGTCTAGACGACAGGCAGCAGCAAAGTCAACAAGCTCAGCGACTAGAGCAGACGCAGCAGAGGACTCAAAGGAAGGGTCAATGACAGCAGTGGCAAGGAGACGCGTGACAGTAGGACTGGCAGCACGAAGAGAGTCAGACTCCGGATCAGCAAGAGCAGGAAGAGAGGACGCTGGTGGAGACGGCAGTGGGACACGCTGTGGAGCAGTAGAGGGACGCAAGGTCATATAGTGAGTGCCAAGGACAGGAGGAGGACGCTGACATGGAACACGACGACCAGCGCGGACAGCGCGGACAGGCGACTCTGGACGCGTCTCAGGCGACGGAGGACGAGACTCAGGCTCACGACGCTCCGTAAGACCTCCCGTCGGCGTAGTGTAGGGAGAAGGACCAGGAAGTGGAGAGACTGGCTGTAACTGTGACTGCGACTGGACAAGCGGTGGACTCAGTAGGGGAGGAGTAGGACCAGGAGAGGGCGGAAGGCCAAGAACCTGCTGAAGGAGCGGAACGTAGTACGGCCGTGGCCGCTCAGCACCTCCAGCTCCAACCCCCTCAGCAGGGCCAGTCCCAGCAGCTCCAGCAGCACCGCCAGCAGCAGCAGGGTCCCCAGCAGCTCCAGTACCAGCAGCACCTCCAGCAGTGCCAGCAGCACCACCAGCAGCAGCAGCACCTCCAGCAGCTCCAGCAGCACCAGTACCAGCAGCACCTCCAGCAGCGCCAGCAGCACCGCCAGCAGCAGCAGTACCACCAGCAGCTCCAGTAGCTCCAGCACCAGTAGCACCTCCAGCAGCGCCAGCAGCACCAGCAGCACCTCCAGCAGCGCCAGCCGCACCGCCAGCAGCAGCAGCACCTCCAGCAGCTCCAGCAGCACCAGCAGCACCAGCAGCACCTCCAGCAGCGCCAGCCGCACCGCCAGCAGCAGCAGCACCTCCAGTAACTCCAGAAGCTCCAGAGTCCACGACACCGGGAGCGCCACTCCGGAGACTGCAGCGCCTAGCGTACCGCTCTCGGAGCTGCTGGGGAGAGGGCAGCTCCCGCCTAGGAGGGGAAGCACTAGCACCAGCTCCGGCACCACTCCGAGCTCCAGAAGCACCTCTCCTGAGGCTGCAGTACTGTAAGTACCACTCACGCAGCTGCTGCGAGGAGAGGCCTCCCCCAGGTGCAGCACGCTCAGGCTCAGTACTCCCAGACGTAGCACTCCCAGGCTCAGCACCCCCAGGCTCAGCACCTCCAGACTCAGCACCCGCAGGCTCCGCACCCCCAGGCTCAGCACCCCCAGACTCAGCACCCGCAGGCTCCGCACCCCCAGACCCCGCACCCCCAGGCTCAGCACCCCCAGACTCCGCAACCCCAGGCTCCGCACGCTCAGGCTCAGCACCCCTGGCAGGACGAGAGTCGACAGCTACCTCGACAGGCTCAACCGGGTCTACCTGGGACACACCTGAGGGAGCGGCACCCTGAGGGGGGAGGGGGTCTACCACAGCAGCACCTGGCGCGAGGAAGAGAGGCGGGGGGGGGAGCGGGGCAGTGCGGTAGGGGAAGAGGCGGTAGTAGGGCACGGACTCGTCAAAAGTGACGTCCTGAGAGGGCAGGACACGGCGCGAGGTGGCGTGGTAAAACTGCCAACCAGACGCGTCCGGGTCAAAGCCAAGGAAGACACAGGGAACAGCGCGGGAGGAGAGCTTGTCCGCGAACGTATCGCGAACAAAAGCTCGGGATCCCCAGACCCGAAAACGCGACACATCGCCAACCTCTCCCGTCCAACGCAGTGTCGGCGAAGTCTCCGGAACGGAGACACGGGGCCAGAGGTTGAGCTGATGCGCAGCGTATCGGACCGCAAACGGCCACAGAAAGTGGGGGGCAGCCGCATGGATCAAGGAGGTACGAGCGACCTCCATGACCAAACCAATGCGGCGCTCAGCAACCCCATTCTGCTGTGGAGAGGCCGGAAGCGTGAACGACTGGCGGATGCCGTGCTCCGCACAGTAGGCTGCCAAGAGGTCAGAGGAGAACTCACCACCTCTGTCAGAGTGCAGACGCAGGACAGGAAAGTCCGAGTGGAACCGCTCACTGAGCTGGAGACGAGAAGCGCGGATCCAAGGGATCAAAACATCAGGGACCTCACCCTTGGTGCGCAAGGGGAAGACCGTGGTGTAGCGCGAGTAGTCGTCAACAACGATCAGGAAGTACCTCTCCTGACCCTGTCCACGGACGCGGGCTGGGCCCCACACGTCCATGTGGAGCGTCTGCAAGGGAGCAGTCGTCGCGGGAAACGAGGAGGAGTGAGGAGCGGCGCGCTGCCGCCCCTCGACACAGGGAAGGCACGGAGGAGCAGGCGAGGGTGGGAGTGGAGGGAGAACCCTGGGAAGACTAGAGACAAGGTACCGGTTGTGCATGGCACGAAGGCGCTGCACTGACGGGTGACCAAGACGGTGGTGCCAGAGGACAGTCTCGTGTGCCAGAGAGCGACACGAGCAGGGGGCAGACAGCTGACCCGACGCAGACGCAGATGCAGCTACCTGTGGGGACTCAGTGGTCAGTGTGTACAGGTCCGACCCCGGCTGCCGAGTGAAGGTAGCCAGGTGGCGGCCCGTCCGAGCGCACGTGCAGTGTGTCACACGCTCGTAGGCAGGGGTAAACTGGTGGACACCCCCGTCCTGGAGCGCACTACCCGCCATCAAGTTCGTAGAGAACGAGGGGAGGTAGAGACCTGACAGAGTGCCCGACGGGACCGCAGGACAAGGGAGAACAGTAGAGGAGGTCGCAATGACCGGACCCCCAGAGGGGTCAGCGAGGGAGACTGCAACCGGCCGAGCAAGCTGCTCAAGGGCAGTGCGGTCACGAAAGAAACAGCGGGAAGCGCCTGAGTCCAGTGTGAAGGTGTGCAGTGCCTCAGTAGACGCAGTACCAGAGGGCGCAGACTCACGAGTACCTAGAGCAGCAGCCTCACCAGCACCTGGGGCAACAGACACACGAGCACCTAGTGCAGCAGCCTCACCAGTACCTAGAGCAGCAGACTGGATATCGGGGTCAGGCGGCACACACAGGTGACAGGCACTCTTAGCACTAGTAGGAAATGCATACATGGCAGTGAGGATAGCATCATAGTCAAGAGCATAGATATCTACCCTCTGCCTAAGCAGCTCCACCCAGTCGGGGAGCTCAGCCGCGTCGCCAAACTCTGTACGCCAGGCGTCGCTCAGACGGGCGAAGCAGCGGGACTCTGTGTGACCAAACGTCCCGCAAGGCTGACCAGTCCGAGCACCAGTGCGAATGACGTACGGGCAGCGAGCAGTACCCCGTGACCCTCCACGCTGAGCGTACCACTCACGAAGCTGCTGGGGCGTGAGGGACTCACTCGGACGTCGCGGGAGCTGCATCTGGCCACCGCCAGGAGCAGCAGTAGCAGTAGTAGCAGCAGTAGTAGTAGCAGCAGCGCGGCCACCCCTACAACCCCAACCAGCATACCACTCACGAAGCTGTTGGGGCGTGAGGGACTCACGCGGACGGCGCTGGAGCTGCATCTGGCCACGCCAGGAGCAGCAGTAGAAGTAGAAAGAGCAGTAGCAGCAGGAGCAGCAGTAACAGCAATACGGGCAGGGCAGTGCTCACCAGTGGCGAGAAGAGCAGGCGTACGACGGTGGTAACGGCGAGGCCGCTACCACTGCAGGGCGAGGGCTCCGCGGCAGCTGCAGGGGCGGCTGCTCCAGGGGCCAGGGGCGGCTGCAGAGGTCCAGGGGCGGCTGCTGCAGGGGCAGCTGCTGCAGGGGCGGCTGCTGCAGGGGCGGCTGCTCCAGAGGCGGCTGCTCCAGGGGCCAGGGGCAGCTGCTCCTTTTTTTTTTTTTTTTTAATTATTTATTTTAGGGTTTGGCAGAGCGCACTCGGCGCTGCAGAGGCGGCTCGCGGGCTGCAGGGTGGCTCGCGCAGCAGCGAGGGGGGGGGGGCGGTGTCAGAATATTATGCTCTAGCCTGTAGTGGGGTGCTCTATAGCGAGTACAACCCTTCTAGGGTTTGCTATTTGTATCCTCATTCTTGCTAGTGCAACCCTCCTCTTCTTCCTTTTAAACTTTCACAGGCGGCGCGCGGCTCCCCAGGGCGCCGCGACGGGGCAGCGGGGGGGGGGGGGGGGGGGGGGGGGCGCGCGCGGCTCCCCAGGGCGTCGCGACGGGGCAGCGGGGGGTCGCGCGCGGCTCCCTAGGGCGTCGCGACGGGTCAGCGGGGGCCGAGCGCAGCTCCCCAGGACGTCGCGACAGGGCAGCGGGGGCCGAGCGCGGCTCCCCAGGGCGTCGCGACGGGGCAGCGGGGGCCGAGCGCGGCTCCCCAGGGCGACGCGACGGGATAGCGGGGGTCGCGCGCGGCTCCTCAGGGCAGCGCGACGGGGCAGAGGCAGCGCCCACGGGCGACACGCGGCTCGGCAGGGCAGCGCGCTGGCTGCAGGGGCGGCTCTCGGGCCTGACGGGCCTGCAGAGGCGGCTCGGGGGGGCCTGACGGGTCTGCAGAGGCGGCTCGGGGGCCTGACGGACCTGCAGGGGCGGCTCGAGGGCCGTACTAGCTTGCAGGAGGCAGCGCGAGGGCTGCAGGACGGCACGCGGGCAGACCGAAGGGCGGGTCGCACGGGGGCGCACGAGGGCGCACGTAAGGTAGGGCGCACGAGGGCGCACCAGGGCGCACGAGTATAGAAAGGCGCACGAGGGCGCACGTAAGGTAGGGCGCACGAGGGCGCTTCTAGCGGAATAGTGGGCCCGTAGGAGAAAGCGGTCCTAGGTAGCAACCTAGGCTCTGATACCATGTTAGAATGTAGAACTGAACGAGAATGTGTGAAACTAGGCAGCAGGGTGATACAAGTAGGAAACCCTAGCAATGTTGTACCCCCTAAGGCTAAACCCACTATAGCCTACACAATATGAACATGTATAATGTTTGACACGCTACTCCTCCCCTGCCACTGCTGCCCTCAGCCGCCTCATGTTGCCGTACCTTTTCCCTGACCTTGCTGCCTTTGCCACAGTCGCTGACCTAGTTGCTCACCTTCGCACTAGTGACGGCTGCTACCGCGCTGCCCTTCCCACTGAGTTCTGTGCCAAGCATCCCCCCCCCATGTACATCACCCTTTACTACCTAGTCACCCGCCTCCCTGACTCACTTTCTTCAGTCAGGGATCACTTTCTCTCCCTTTGCCCCACCGAGCTGACTGTCGACCTGCTAGAGGAGCGCCTTACTGCAGCTGAGAAGAGTATCTTAGCTGTAGGTGCTTCTCGTGGCGACCGTCGCACCCCTTTCTTTGAGGGGTGTTCCCCTGTCCCCCTTCTCCCCTCTGTTGCTTCTGCTGCTGCTGTCGACCTCGTTGGCACTGAGGAGGTTGGAGCTGCGTCTGACCCTAGTGGGAGACACCGCAACAGCAAGGGCAAGGGGAGCAAGGGTGGTGGAGGGGGCGGCGGGGGGGGTGGTGGCGGAGGTGGTGGAGGCGGAGGGGGTGGCGGTGGAGGTGGGGGTGGTACCGGGAGTGGGGGCTTCAGTGGCGGCGGTGGAGGTGGTGGAGACAGCGGCGGAGGTGGAGGAGGCAGCAGCAGCGGTGGTGGAGGTGGCGGCGGTGGTGGTGCTGGTCGAGGTGCAGCCGCGCATCGTGGAGGCTCTGGTGGTAGCCAGCGCCAGCAGCAGCCGCGCTCCCGTGAGACTCCGTCGGTCCTGCAGCTTCGTCAGTGGTACGCTGGGCGTGGGAGGTCTGGGGGTGCTGGTCCCTGCACTTACGTTCTTCGCTCCGGCACTCGTAGTGGGGAGGTGTGTGGGCTCCCACACACTACGCAGCGCTGCTTCGATCGCTTGACTGACGCTTGGCGTGCCCAGTTTCCTGACGCCGTTGAGCTCCCTCGCTGGCATGATCTGCGTCTGCAGAATGAGCCTATCTTTGATCTTGATTTCGATGCTATCCTTGCTGCCATGTATGCTATTGCTGATAGTGCTGAGGGTGACTATTACCTGCGTGTCCCGCCCGACCCGGGCATTGCGGCTGCTGCGCTAGGTGCTAGTGCGTCTGCTGCTCCAGGTTCTGGTGCGTCTGCTGCTCCAGGTGCTGGTGCGTTTGCTCTCTCTGGTACAGCACCTACTGAGTCCTTGCACACTTTCACACTTGACTCTGGTGCTTCGCGCTCTTTCTTTAGAGACAGCACCACGCTCACGCCGCTCAGTCGGCCTGTTGCGGTCTCCCTTGCTGACCCCTCTGAGGGCCCAGTCATTGCACACTCCTCCACGGTTCTACCGTGTCCTGCGGCCCCGTCGGGCTTGCTCTCGGGACTCCACCTCCCCTCGTTCTCTACGAACTTGGTGAGTGGAGCTGACCTCCAGGACGCGTGGGTTGACCAGTTTACCCCTGGAGGTCAGCGTGTGACCCACTGCACTTGCTCTCGGACGGGCCGCCACCTGGCCACGTTCACCCGTCGGCCAGGGTCGAGTCTGTACACACTTACTACTGCGCCTCCTCTGATCCCTGCGTCTGATCTGGTAGCTGCGTCTAGTCAGGTGTTTGCTGCCGCGTCCAGGTCTAGTCCTGCGTCTGCCCCCTGCTCGTGTCGTCCTCTGTCGCACGAGACTCTCCTTTGGCACCACCGCCTTGGTCACCCCTCCCTGCCTCGTCTTCGAGGTATGGCCTCCCGTGCTCTTGTCTCTGGGCTCCCCAGGTCCCTCCCTCCCCTTCCTCCGGGGCCTGCCCCTACCTGTGTTCCTTGTGTCGAGGGCCGGCAGCGCGCCGCTCCTCACTCCTCCTCGTTCCCTCCGACTGAGGCCCCTCTGCAGACTCTTCACATGGACGTGTGGGGCCCAGCCTGCGTCCGTGGACAGGGTCACGAGCGCTACTTCCTACTGGTCGTTGATGACTACTCGCGTTACACCACAGTCTTCCCCTTGCGCAGCAAGGGTGAGGTCCCTGAGGTGTTGATCGACTGGATCCGCGGTGCTCGTCGCCAGCTCAGTGAGAGTTTCGGCTCAGACCTTCCTGCTCTGCGTCTGCACTCAGACAGAGGCGGGGAGTTTTCCTCTGACCTCCTGAGAGCCTTCTGTCGTTCGGAGGGCATCCGCCAGACGTTCACGCTTCCGGCCTCCCCGCAGCAAAATGGGATTGCTGAGCGCCGCATTGGCATGGTCATGGACGTCGCTCGTACGTCCATGATCCATGCGGCTGCTCCCCATTTTCTGTGGCCGTTCGCGGTTCAGTACGCTGCGCATCAGATCAACCTTCAGCCTCGTGTCTCCTTGCCGGAGACCACACCTACTCTGCGGTGGACGCGGAAGGTTGGCGATGCGTCCGCGTTCCGTGTCTGGGGATCTCGAGCTTTTGTCCGCGATACTACAGCGGACAAGCTGTCCTCCCGTGCCGTTCCCTATGTCTTCCTTGGCTTCCCTCCTGACGCACCCGGGTGGCAGTTCTACCACCCCACCTCGCGTCGTGTTCTTTCCTCTCAGGACGTCACGTTTGACGAGTTGGTGTCGTACTACCGTCTCTTTCCCTACCGCACTGCCTCTCCCCCCCCCCCCCCCCCGCCGCTCTTCCTGGCACCAGGTACTCCCCCGGTAGACCCCCTCCCCCCCAAGGGTCCTGCCCCCTCAGGTGTGTCCCAGGTAGACCCTGCCGAGCCGGTCGAGGTAGCTGTCGACTCAGGTGCTGAGTCTGGGGGTGCTGAGCCTGCGGGTGCGGGGACTGGGGGTGCTGAGTTTGGGGGTGCTGAGTCTGGGCGTGCTGAGCGTGGGCGTGTGGAGCCTGAGGGTACTTTGTCTGGAGGTGCTGAGCCTGCGCGTGCTGCGTCTGGAGGTGCTCTAGGTGTCCCGCCGCGGCGGGAGCCTCTCTCTCCACAGCAGCTTCGTGAGTGGTACTCTCGGCGCTGTCGGGGTGCTGCTGGAGCTACTGGAGGTCCTGCTGGGGCTTCTGGTGGTGTTGCTGGTGCTGGTGCTGCTGGAGGTGCTGCTGGTGCTGGAGGTGCTGCTGGAGCTTCTGGAGGTGCTGCTGGTGCTAGTGCTGCTGGAGGTGCTGCTAGTGCTGGAGCTGCTGGAGGTGCTGCTGGTGCTGGAGCTGCTGGAGCTACTGGAGGTGCTGCTGGTGCTGGAGCTACTGGAGGTGGTGCTGGTGCTGGAGCTGCTCGAGGTGGTGCTGGTGCTGGAGCTGCTGGAGGTGCTGCTGGTGCTGGAGCTGCTGGCGGTGCTGCTGGGACTGGAGACCCTGGGGCTGAGGGTACCGGTTCTGTCTCTGCTGTTTCTGGAGGCGCTGTGCGGCCGCGGCCGTACTACGTTCCGCTTCTTCAGCAGGTTCTTGGCTCCCCGCCTTCTCCTGGTCCTCCTCCTCCTTTACTGAGTCCACTTCCTTTCCAGTCCCAGTCGCGGTTCCAGCCAGCCTCTCCACTGCCTGGTCCTTCTCCTTACTCTGGACCGACTAGAGATCTTACGGAGCGTCGTGAGCCTGAGTCTCGTCCTGTGTCACCTGCGTCTCGTTCTGCGTCGCCTGTCCGTTCTGTTCGCGCTGGTCGTGTTTCGCATCCGCGTCCTCCTCCTGTCCCTGGCACTCACTCTATGACTCTGCGTCCTTCCATTGCTTCGCATCGTGTCCCTCTGCCGTCTCCTCCTGCGTCCTCTCTTCCTGCCGGTCCGGACCCTGCGTCTGACTCCCTACGTGCTGCTAGTCCAGCTGTCACGCGCTTTCTGGCCACTGCTGTTACTGACCCTTTGTTTGAGTCCACTGCTGCGTCTGCTCTTGTTACTGAGCTTGTTGACTTTGCTGCAGCCTGTCGCCTAGACTACGCCGCTAGTCTTGTTACTGAGTCTGCGTCTGTGTCTGTCTGTCCTCCGTCCGTCGGGGGTGATTGTGCTCTTGGCACGGACGTTCTTGAGGACAGACAGGAGGAGTTTGAGTGCTTTGCTGCTTCTGTACCTCATCTCGTGTCCATGCTGCTTGCCCCTGAGGGAGACCCGGATGCACCAGACATCCCGACCCCGCGCTCTTACGCAGAGGCGATAGAGGGTCCCTACTCCTCTCAGTGGCAGGCAGCCATGGACGCCGAGATGGCTTCCTGGAAGTCCACAGGCACCTACGTCGACGAGGTTCCCCCGCCTGGGGCGAACATCGTCAGTGGCATGTGGATCTTCAGGGTGAAGCGGCCGCCGGGTTCTCCGCCTGTCTTCAAGGCGCGTTACGTTGCACGTGGCTTCAGTCAGCGACATGGAGTTGACTTCTTTTAGACCTTCTCCCCTACCCCGAAGATGACCACTCTTCGGGTACTGCTGCACGTAGCTGCTCAGCGTGACTACGAGCTCCACTCGCTTGACTTCAGCACAGCCTTCCTACAGGGCAGCCTGCACGAGGAGATCTGGCTGCGCCGCCCACCTGGCTTCACTGGGTCGTTTCCAGCTGGTACCCAGTGGAGCCTCCGGCGGCCAGTCTACGGTCTCTGCCAGGCACCTCGTGAATGGCACGACACACTCAGGACGACTCTTGCTGTTCTTGGTTTTGCTCCTTCCACTTCTGACCCTTCTCTGTTCTTACGCACTGACACTACTCTGCCGCCGTTCTACGTTCTCGTGTACGTAGACGACCTCGTCTTTGCTACGTTCTACACGCTCGTCTTCTGTTCTCAGCTCCAGTTGTGAGGCTGAGATCTACGCTGGGGCCATGGCTGCACAGGAGCTTCGCTGGCTCACCTACCTGCTGACCGACTTGGGAGAGGCGCCTCGTTCTCCTCCAGTTCTGTACGTCGACAACAAGGCCATGCTGGCCTTGTGTCAAGAGCACAGACTGGAGCACAGAACGAAGCACATTGCTCTGCGCTACTTCCTTGCTCGAGAGTTGCAGCAGCGTGGCCAGCTTCATCTTGCTTACGTGGCCTCTCAGGCCAACACTGCTGATGTTTTCACCAAGGCACTTCAGCCTTGTGATCATCAGCGTTTCTGTACTGTGTTAGGCCTTGTACCTACTGTGCCTCACTTGCTGACTTCTTGACTCTGCTTGTGCTGTACTCTATATACTTATACTTGCATGCGTACACTTGCTAGGTTGTGTTCACTGTATTGTTTGCTTTCCTTTATATAACTCTGCATGTGAACTGGCCTTGTGGCCATTTGCTTGTGCTCAGACTGCGTGGTGACTTTGTGATCCACCCTGAGCTTGCTTTGCCTTTCTTGACTGGTCTTGTGACCTCTTGTTCTCCCCCACTTTGCCTATGGGGGTGTGTCAAACTTATATGCTATAGTCATTTTAGGCTGTAGTGGGGTAGTTCTTACAGGGTACAACACTTTTAGGTTTCCTATATGTACCCACCTGCATTCTAGTTCAGTCATTCATTCGTTCACATTCTAACACGTGCATGCGTTCAAAGTGTGGCGCTGTTACGTGACAGTACGGACAGATCACAAGTCACTACAGTACCTCCGCGCACAACCCCACCTCAACCCACGACAAATCCGCTGGCTCGACTACCTCGAGTCGAATTTTCACTACACGGTCACCTACAAAAAAGGGGCATCGAACATCGCGGACGCATTAACCCGACCCACAGCCCAAGTTCACGCCATACTACTCGCCCAGACCAGTCCACTGTTAACAGGCCTATTTACCCACGGTTACCAAACTGATCCATTTTTTACAGGCGGAAACTCACAGCAGTTTGCAGCAGCAAGAGGAGTCTATTACGTAAAAACCGGCACTGATCGCATCTGGGTACCGGGCTACACACTTCTACGGGAATTACTGTTGCAGGAGGCACACGACGGAGTTACCTCATGGCATTTCGGAGTAGAGAAAACACGGCAGCAGCTGCAGCGGTACTACTACTGGCCCGAAATGTTGACCGACGTGCAACGACACGTGGCATCATGTCCCACCTGCCAGGTCATGAAATCATCACGGAAGCGGCCGGCAGGACAATTGCAGCCGATACCACCCCCAGAGCGTGCTTGGCAGCAGGTGACGATGGACTTCGTCACGGGGTTACCGGCGGGTGCAAGTGGGAACGACGCGATCCTGGTCGTCGTCGATCGACTGACGAAAATGTGAGAAGGATTGACGAAAGAATGGATAAACTAGAAAATGAGATAGGTACAAATAGGAAACACATAAGTGTTGTACCCTCTAAGAGCTACCCCACTACAGCCTAAATAGACCATAGCAGATATAAGTTTGACACACCCCCATAGGCAAAGTGGGGGAGAACAAGAGGTCACAAGACCAGTCAAGAAAAGCAAAGCAAGCTCAGGGTGGATCACAAAGTCACCACACAGTCTGAGCACAAGCAAAGGGCCATAAGGCCAGTTCACATGCAGAGTTATATAAAGGAAAGCAAACAGTACAGTGAACACAACCTAGCAAGTGTAAGCATGCAGGTATAAGTATATAGAGTACAGCACAAGCAGAGTCAAGAAGTCAACAAGTGAGGCACAGTAGGTACAAGGCCTAACACAGTACAGAAACGCTGATGATCACAAGGCTGAAGTGCCTTGGTGAAAACATCAGCAGTGTTGGCCTGAGAGGCCACGTAAGCAAGATGAAGCTGGCCACGCTGCTGCAACTCTCGAGCAAGGAAGTAGCGCAGAGCAATGTGCTTCGTTCTGTGCTCCAGTCTGTGCTCTTGACACAAGGCCAGCATCGCCTTGTTGTCGACGTACAGAACTAGAGGAGAGCGAGGCGCCTCTCCCAAGTCGGTCAGCAGGTAGGTGAGCCAGCGAAGCTCCTGTGCAGCCATGGCCCCAGCGTAGATCTCAGCCTCACAACTGGAGCTGAGAACAGAAGACGAGCGGGTAGAACGTAGCAAAGACAAGGTCGTCTACGTACACAAGAACGTAGAACGGCGGCAGAGTAGCGTCAGTGCGTAGAAACAGAGAAGGGTCAGCAGTGGAAGGAGCAAAACCAAGAGAAGCAAGAGTTGTCCTGAGTGTGTCGTGCCACTCACGGGGTGCCTGTCGGAGACCGTAGACTGGCCGCCGAAGGCTCCACTGGGTACCAGCAGGAATTGACCCAGTGAAGCCAGGTGGGCGGCGCAGCCAGATCTCCTCGTGCAGGCTGCCCTGTAGGAAGGCTGTGCTGAAGTCAAGCGAGTGGAGCTCGTAGTCACGCTGAGCAGCAACGTGCAGCAGTACCCGAAGAGTGGTCATCTTCGGGTTAGGGGAGAAGGTCTGAAAGAAGTCAACTCCCTGTCGCTGACTGAAGCCACGTGCAACGTAACTCGCCTTGAAGGCAGGCGGAGAACCCGGCGGCCGCTTCACCCTGAAGATCCACATGCCACTGTCGATGTTTGCCCCAGGTGGGGGAACCTCGTCTACGTAGGTGCCTGTGGACTTCCAGGAAGCCATCTCGGCGTCCATGGCTGCCTGCCACTGAGAGGAGTAGGGACCCTCTATCGCCTCTGCGTAAGAGCGCGGGGTCGGGATGTCTAGTGCATCCGGGTCTCCCTCAGGGGCAAGCAGCATGGACACGAGATGAGGTGAAGCAGCGGCAAAGCACTCAAGGTCCTCCTGTCTGTCCTCAAGAACGTCCGTGCCAAGAGCACAGTCACCCCCGACGGACGGAGGACAGACAGACGCAGACGCAGCAACAAGACTAGTGGCGTAATCTAGGCGACAGGCTGCAGCAAAGTCAACAAGCTCAGCAACAAGAGCAGACGCAGCAGAGGACTCAAACAGAGGGTCAGTGACAGCAGTGGCCAGAAAGCGCGTGACAGTAGGACTAGCAGCACGAAGGGAGTCAGACTCCGGGTCCGGACCGTCAGGAAGAGAGGACGCAGGAGGAGAGGGTAGAGGGACACGCTGTGAAGCAGTAGAAGGACGCAGTGTCATAGAGTGAGTGCCTGGGACAGGTGGAAGACGTGGACGCGAAACACGACCAGCGCGAACAGTGCGGACAGGCGACGCAGAACGAGACGCAGGCGACACAGGACGCGACTCAGGCTCACGACGCTCCGTAAGACCTCTAGTCGGACCAGAGTAAGGAGAAGGACCAGGCAGGCGAGGGGCCGGCTGCAACTGCGACTGAGACTGGACAGGCGGTGGACTCAGGAAAGGAGGAGGAGGACCAGGAGAAGGCGGGGAGCCAAGAACCTGCTGAAGGAGGGGAACGTAGTACGGCCGCGGCCGCGCAGCGCCTCGAGAAACAGCAGAGACAGAACCGGTACCCTCAGCCCCAGGGTCTCCAGTCCCAGCAGCACCTCCAGCAGCTCCAGCACCAGCACCAGCAGCACCTCCAGCAGCTCCAGCACCAGCACCACCTCCAGCAGCACCAGCACCTCCAGTAGCTCCAGTAGCAACTCCAGCACCTACAGCACCAGCAGCACCTCCAGCAGCTCCAGCACCAGCAGCACCTCCAGTAGCTCCAGCACCAGCACCACCTCCAGCAGCGCCAGCACCTCCAGTAGCTCCAGGAGCACCTCCAGCACCTACAGCACCAGCAGCACCTCCAGCAGCTCCAGCACCAGCAGCACCTCCAGCAGCTCCAGCACCAGCACCACCTCCAGCAGCGCCAGCACCTCCAGTAGCTCCTATCGCACCTCCAGCAGCTCCAGCACCAGCAGCACCTCGACAGCGCCGAGAGTACCACTCACGAAGCCGCTGTGGAGAGAGGGGCTCCCGCCGCGACGGGACACCCAGAGCACCTCCAGACTCAGCACCCCCAGTCTCAGCACCCCCAGTCTCAGCACCCCCAATCTCAGCACCCCTAGCAGCACCTGAGTCGACAGCTACCTCGACCGGCTCGGCAGGGTCTACCTGGGACACACCTGAGGGGGCAGGACCCTGGGGGGGGAGGGGGTCTACCAGGGGAGTACCTGGTGCGAGGAAGAGCAGCGGGGGGGGGGGAGAGGCAGTGCGGTAGGGAAAGAGACGGTAGTACGACACCGACTCGTCGAACGTGACGTCCTGAGAGGACAGAACACGACGCGAGGTGGGGTGGTAGAACTGCCACCCGGGTGCGTCAGGAGGGAAGCCAAGGAAGACACAGGGAACGGCACGGGAGGACAGCTTGTCCGCAGTAGTATTGCGGACAAAAGCTCGAGATCCCCAGACACGAAACGCGGACGCATCGCCAACCTTCCCCGTCCACCGCAGAGTAGGTGTGGTCTCCGGCAAGGAGACACGAGGCTGAAGGTTGATCTGATGCGCCGCGTACGGAACCGCGAACGGCCACGGAAAATGGGGAGCAGCCGCATGGATCATGGACGTACGAGCGACGTCCATGACCATGCCAATGCGGCGCTCAGCAATCCCATTTTGCTGCGGGGAGGCCGGAAGCGTGAACGTCTGGCGGATGCCCTCCGAACGACAGAAGGCCCTCAGGAGGTCGGAGGAAAACTCCCCGCCTCTGTCCGAGTGAAGGCGCAGAACAGGAAGGTCTGAGCCGAAACTCTCACTGAGCTGGCGACGAGCACCGCGGATCCAGTCGATCAACACCTCAGTGACCTCACCCTTGCTGCGCAAGGGGAAGACTGTGGTGTAGCGCGAGTAGTCGTCAACGACCAGGAGGAAGTAGCGCTCGTGACCCTGTCCACGGACGCGGGCTGGGCCCCACACGTCCATGTGAAGAGTCTGCAGAGGGGCCTCAGTCGGAGGAAACGAGGAGGAGTGAGGGGCGGCGCGCTGCCGGCCCTCGACACAAGGAACACAGGTGGGGGCAGGCCCCGGAGGAAGGGGAGGGAGGGACCTGGGTAGACCCGAGACAAGGGCACGGGAGGCCATACCTCGAAGACGAGGCAGGGAGGGGTGACCAAGGCGGTGGTGCCAAAGGAGAGTCTCATGTGCCAAAGGACGACACGAGCAGGGGGCAGACGCAGGACTAGACCTGGACGCGGCAGCAAACACCTGACTGGACGCAGCTACCTGACCAGACGCAGAGACCGGAGGAGGCGCAGTAGTCAGTGTGTACAGACTCGACCCTGGCCGACGGGTGAACGTGGCCAGGTGACGGCCCGTCCGAGAGCAAGTGCAGTGGGTCACACGCTGACCTCCAGGGGTGAACTGGTCAACCCACGCGTCCTGGAGGTCAGCTCCACTCACCAGGTTCGTAGAGAACGAGGGGAGGTGGAGTCCCGACAGCAAGCCCGACGGGGCCGCAGGACACGGTAGGACAGTGGAGGAGTGTGCAAGTACTGGGCCCCCTGAGGGGTCAGCAAGGGAGACCGCAACAGGCCGACGGAGCGGCGTGAGCGTGGTGCTGTATCTAAAGAAAGAGCGTGAAGCACCAGAGTCAAGTGTGAAGGTGTGCAAGGACTCTGTAGGTGCAGTACCTGAGAGAGGAGACGTACCAGCACCTGGAGCAGCAGACGCACTAGCACCTAGAGCAGCAGCCGCACTAGCACCTAGAGCAGCAGCCACAGTGCCCGGGTTGGGCGGGACACGCAGGTAACAGTCACCCTCAGTAATATCAGCAAGAGCATACATGGCAGCAAGGATAGCATCAAAGTCTAGATCAAAGATAGGCACATTCTGCAGAAGCAGATCATGCCAACGAGGAAGCTCAACAGCGTCTGGAAACTGTGTACGCCAAGCGTCAGTCAGGCGGCCGAAGCAGCGCTGCGTGGTGTGTGGGAGACCACACACCTCCCCACTACGAGTGCCTGTGCGAAGAACGTACGTGCAGGGACCTGCACCCCCAGACCTCCCACGCCCAGCGTACCACTCACGAAGCTACTGAACAGACGGGGTCTCACGGGTGCGCAGCTGCTGCTGACGCTGGCCGCCACCAAGGCCTCCACGCTGCGTGGCTGCACCGCGACCAGCACCACCTCCTCCGCTACCTCCACCACCGCTGCCGCCGCCTCCACCGCCTCCGCCACCGCCTCCACGGCCTCCACTGCCGCCACCGACGCCCCCACCCCGGGGACCACCCCCACCACCACCTCCACCTCCTCCACCGCTTCCTCCACCGCCCCCTCCACCACCCTTGCTTCCCTTGCCCTTGCCAGTGCGGCGTCGCCCACTAGGGGCAGACGCAGCGCCGACCTCCTCAGTGCCAACGAGGTCGACAGCAGCAGCAGAGGCAACAGAGGGGAGAAGGGGGACAGGGGAACACCCCTCAAAGAAGGGGGTGCGACGGTCGCCGCGAGAAGCCCCAACAGCTAAGATACTCTTCTCAGCTGCAGCAAGGCGCTCCTCTAGCAAGTTGACAGTCAGCTCGGTAGGGCAAAGGGAGAGAAAGTGATCCCTGACTGAGGAGAGAGAGTCAGGGAGGCGGGTGACTAGGTAGTAAAGGGTGATGTACATGGGGGGGGAGTTCGTGGGAAGAAACTCAGTGGGAAGGGCAGCGCGGTAGCGAGCGTCACTAGTGCGGAGGTGAGCAACTAGGTCAGCAACTGTGGCAAAGGCGGCAAGGTCAGGAAAAAGGTACGGCAGCATGAGGCGGCTGAGGGCAGCAGTGGTAGGGGAGGAGTAGCGTGCAACTACAGCGTCGTACAGAGCCCTAGCACTCTTGTACTGACTAAAGTGCGCGCGCTCAGTAGACGACAGGTGATTGCGCACAGCAAGACGAGCAGCAGCATCGCGCGTGAGCCACTGCGAGCGAACAGTACTGTCAGCATCAGCAGTAGGGGCAGTAGAGGCGCCAGACGTGAGATCGAACAGTGAGAGACCATCCTTGCTATCGCACTGTAGGAAAAGCTGCAGATCATCTAGCCAGACCTCAAAGTCAACAGCTCGACCCTCAGCATCAAAGGTAAGAACATTGAGACTAGCCATGACAGGAGAAGCAGCAGGCTAGCAGTAGCAACAGTGCAACTCGGCTAAGTAGGCTAGGCAGGGCGGCGCAGCTCGGCAGGGTGGTGTGGCTAGGTAGCGCGGCGCTCTTACCAGGGGAGAGGCTGGGGCAGGGCCGGGGTAGGGCCGGGGCAGTTCAGGAGCAGGGCCGGGGCAGGGCCGGGGCAGAGCCGGGCCAGGGCCGGGGCAGTTCAGGGGCAGGGCCGGGGCAGTTCAGGAGCAGGGCCGGGGCAGTTCAGGAGCAGGGCCGGGGCAGTTCAGGAGCAGGGCCGGGGCAGGGCCGGGGCAGGGCCGGGGCAGAGCCGGGGCAGGGCCGGGGCAGGGCCGGGGTAGAGCCGGGCCAGGGCCGGGGCAGTTCAGGGGCAGGGCCGGGGCAGTTCAGAAGCAGGGCCGGGGCAGGGCCGGGGCAGGGCCTGGGCAGGGCCGGGGCATGGTCGGAGCAGGGCCGGGACAGGGCCGGGGCGAGGCCGCGACAGGTCCGGGGCAGGGCCGGGGCCGGGCCGCGGCAGTGCAGGAGCAGGGCCGGGGCAGAGCTGCGACAGGGCTGCAGCAGGGCCGGCGCAGGGCCTGACGGGGCCTGACGGGGCCGAGAACTGGGCCTGACGGGGCCGTACGGGGCCTCTAACGGGGCCTGACAGGGCCTTACGGGGCCTGACGGGGCCTTACGGGGCCTTACGGGGCCGTACGGGGCCTAACGGGGCCTTAAATGGGGCCTTACGGGGCCTTGCGGGGCCTTAAACGGGGCCTGACGGGGCCTTAAACGGGGCCTGACGGGGCCTTACGGGGCGTTACGGGGCCTAACGGGGCCTTAAACGGGGCCGTAAACGAGGCCTTACGGGGCCTGACGGGGCCGTAAATGGGGCCTTACGGGGCCTTACGGGGCCTTACGGGGCCTTAAACGGGGCCGTAAATGGGGCCTTACGGGGCCTTACGGGGCCTTTCGGGGCCTTACGGGGCATTAAAAGGGGCCGTAAACGGGGCCTTACGGGGCCTTACGGGGCCTTAAACGGGGCCTTACGGGGCCGTAAACGGGGCCTTAAGGGGCCTTACGGGGCCGGAAAAGGGGGCCTTACGGGGCCTTACGGGGCGGGCGCTGGCTCTAAGGGCAGGCGCAGGGGCCGCGACGGGCCTCGAAGGGAAGGCGCGACGCGCGCGTCGAGCAGGCAGTGACGAATTTCAGTGGTGGGCCCTTTTTTAAAATTCTCGAAACTAGCTCTATACCATGTGAGAAGGATTGACGAAATAATGGATAAACTAGAAAATGAGATAGGTACAAATAGGAAACACATAAGTGTTGTACCCTCTAAGAGCTACCCCACTACAGCCTAAATAGACCATAGCAGATATAAGTTTGACAGAAAATGGCACATTTCGCAGCATGCAAGAAATCAATCACATCCGAAGAAACAGCCCGCCTCTTCATCGCAACCGTTGTTCGATTACACGGGATACCGACAGCGATAATCAGCGACCGAGACACGAAGTTTACCAGCAATTTCTGGCGGAACCTGTGGCAGCAATTCGGCACGAGGCTGCAGTTCAGTTCTTCGTACCACCCCGAAACCGACGGACAGACAGAACGGACAAACCAGACCATGGAACAGTTAATCTGGGCCACGTGCGATGACCCCACCACCTGGGAACAGCAACTTCCACTAATCGAATTCGCGTACAATAACTCGCCATCCGCCACGACCCAACAGTCGCCATTTTACCTAAATTACGGACAAGACCCTACAGTACCCATGACCCCGAATCCCAACAACCCGGTGCCACGAGCGCAACAGTTCGCAGAAATTTTACAGGAAGCTCGGACCAGGGCAGCAGGCGCAATTAAAAAGGCGAACGTTATCGCTAAGCGCAACGCCGACCGCCACCGCCGACCAGTCACTTACCAACCCGACGACTTAATTCTACTCGACACTCAAAACCTCCGCCTGCCCATAACTCCGAAACTCCGCCCCCGATATTGTGGGCCATTCCGCATCACCCACATGGTCACACCAGTCACCGCCCACCTCCTCCTCCCCGCTGACTGGTACGTCAGCCCCTCCTTCCACGTCAGCCTACTTTGCCCCTACATCCCATCCACCAGCCAACTGGCCCGACATCGCCCAGCCAGCATGACCCGACCACCGACCGAGCCAGTCATCACGCCCGAAAAGATTTTGAGCCACCGAGTTCGTGACCCACGAGGAGCCCGAAGGGTCGAATTTTTAATACGCTGGAGAGACCGCACACCCACCGAGGACAACTGGGTTCCCCTGGACAAAATCGAAAACCACCCCGTCCTCAACGACTACTTGCGCAGCAGAAATTTCCGGGATATACACGCGCTCTCGTAAGGGAAGCCTCCTTGAGGGGGGGGGGGGTAGTGTAAGGAAAATTCCATTTCCTTACTTCGCGTCCCTGCTCAGCGCTTACAACACTGACAGTGTCAGAGGTCCACTGGTGATCCCCGATTGATCCTAGGGAAGGGTTACAGGCTCGTTGTCCTGGGGGGTTATGGGCGCACTGACCCGCTACTTAAACAAGCCCTTTTATCCCAATGGTCTAGTGGTTGGGATTCTGACATGGCATCAGAGCGAAGGTCTCGGGTTCGAATCCCAGTGTGTGCACTTCGGGCATCCCAGTGCGGGGGGGTGTCAGAGGTCCACTGGTGATCCCCGATTGATCCTAGGGAAGGGTTACAGGCTCGTTGTCCTGGGGGGTTATGGGCGCACTGACCCGCTACTTAAACAAGCCCTTTTATCCCAATGGTCTAGTGGTTGGGATTCTGACAGACAGCACCCCACAACATCCCGTTACCAGGGCTGACTTTTCAAATTTAGGTACCCTGATTTCAACCTAAAAAAAAAAAAAAATTACCCTGAAGGCACATTTTCCAGAATAACAGCACCCTGATTGCTCAGGGTTGAGAAGTAGTGAACTCTGAATGTTCAGGGTCGAGAATTGAAAATCAGGGTCGTAGTAACGCGCTCTTTCTTTACCGAGGACAGAAGTGACTGGCACTGTGGCGATGTGACTGGCACTGTGGCGATGTGACTGGCGCTGTATTAGAGCTCATCTATTTCGACCAATAACAGCAACCTAAAGTCTGACATTACAGATTCGCCCGATCTAGATGGTGGGTGTATGGGAACGAAACTTCAAAGAAACTTCGTCTCGATAAAGCGAGGGGGGGGGGGGGGGGGGGGGTGGGGGGAGGGGAGGGAGGATTACGCACGTGGGGGGCACTGAAATCAATGCGAAGGGGTTATCAGGAGGAAATTTCCGAGAAACTTCGCCCCGATAACATCGCATTCAGGGTCCACAGGCCTCGTACTCTGTATTGACAGGGTCCGTGAAAACCCTACACTGAGAGTGTACACAAAATTTCAGGGTCCGCTAAAGCAATACTCTGAATGGATCAGGGACCAAAATGTGAAAAACCTGTTTTCTCAGGGTCCAGAAAGTGACAAGTCTGAAATCACCCTGAAATCAGGGTAATTACCCTGATAAAATCAGCCCTGCCCGTTACCACTCGCGACATTCGCCTCGACACCATTCCCGCCACTGTTCACGATGCGACCCAACCTCACGGTTCGGCTGGTAACCCGCGCTCCGGACCTCCGCCTCGACAGTTCCCCAAACCTCGGCACTAGGCCCGTCGCGCACCCCATTTTCCCACGTTACCATTACCACCGTAGTTTCGCTATATATTCTTCGCTCAATTCTTCGCTCATTGTATCTTGTCTCGATAGTGCAATCCTCGCTCGCTCACTCAATTGCACTTGTAACACGATACCTAGACTAACATCTCACCAGCTGAGACACATCCTGTTATCTCTTATAATAAACTACACGTCAGTATACAATAATTTGTACACTGTCATAATCAGTAAAAAATGGAAGGCAGGGCTGCACAACATTCCAAGCACTGCCGCCACTTCCAATTTATCAAACACCCAAACCAAGTTTTGCACAGACGGCAGCACCACATCCTGTTGCACAAAAGCTGACCACAGCATTGCTGCAACCTACACAACACAAGTGTTGTTGTAGGCAATGCTGCAGCACACTGACTGCCGTTTCATGCGCTGTCACAGGAGCAGCAGGTTGATGTCGTGCACACGCACACGGAATGAAGTAGCAGCCGCACTTAATTTTGTACACCTGCCGCACAGAGGTAACAAGCCTCCATGTCAATACACCTGCACGGACGTCACCAGCCCGGCTTGGTCTTTCACAGCAGGTGCTGCCATTGCCACGGAGCGACAGAGCTTGGCATGAAAGTGTTGGCGCCCTGTAATCACACCCCCCCTATTAGATGTGGTACACCTGCTGCGCAGCAACAGCAGCCCCAGCAGGCCCTCTAGATGTCATACACTTGCACGGACCCCAGCAGCTCGTCCTGCTCCTTCACAGCCGGCGCTGCCACGCCACAGCCAATGGAGCGACAGAGCTCGGCATCAATGTCTTGCCTCCCTACAATCAAACACACCCCACTAGGTGTCATAGACCTGTTGCACAGCAGCAGCAGTTGTAGCAGCCCCTTTAGATGTCATACACCTGAACTGATGCCAGCAGCTCGTCCTGCTCCTTCACAGCCGGTGCAGCCACGGCCATGGAGCGACACAGCTTGACGGCGTCGGCAGGAGTGACGAAGAGCCACTGCTCGCCCATCTCTGCCAGAAAGTTGGCATCCCACAGCTTGCGCAGCACATCCCTTGATGCACTGGATAGGCAGAGCTGGGAGGGAGTGAGGGTAAATGGGGGTGAGGTGGGGTGGGAGTGAGAGAGGTGAGGTTAGGGGGGTGACAAAGAGCCACTGCTCTCCCATCTCGACGAGGAAATTGGCGTCCAGCAGCTTGCGCAGCACGTCCCTTGATGCACTGGATAGGCAGAGCTGGGAGGGAGTGAGGGTAAATGGGGGTGAGGTGGGGTGGGAGTGAGAGAGGTGAGGTTAGGGGGGTGACAAAGAGCCACTGCTCTCCCATCTCGACCAGGAAATTGGCGTCCCGCAGCTTGCACAGCACGTCCCTTGATGCACTGGATAGGCAGAGCTGCAGAGGGGTTGCATACGACCCTCGCTGCTCACGACATCACTCACCAAGGCACGACCCTAAATCTTTTACCGCTTAGCCTTAACACTCCACCCGTCAGTACCTGAATGCTCTTCTCAGACAGGTCTCGGTGGAGCTCCTTCAACCCGTCGATGCCCGACACGTCGATGTCGTGCATGACGCTCAGATCGAGAATGCAGTGCTGTTGGGAGGCGAGGAGGAAAGGAAGGATAGGACATGCGGCAAGCAACACGTCAATATCGTGCATGACACTCATGGGAATGCAATGTTGAAGGTGGGAGGAGGAGAAACTTGGGGGAGGGAGTGAGGGGATGAGAGGGAGGAGAGGGAGTGGAAGTATTGGTGGGAAAGAGAGGGGCAGTGCATTGGGCAACACGTCAATGTCATGCGTGACGGGCAAGTCTAGAATGCAATGCCGTAGGGTCGCAACGAGGAAGAGAGTGTGAGCTGAAATCAGCCCCAGGAAAGTACAGGCAGGCTATCAATCCCCCCAACCCCCCAACCTCAGGAACCATTCCCAAGCCCCTCGCTCACAACAGAATCAATTGGACTCACTCACCCGTGCAGGTTGCTGGTACCCTCTCGCATACGCATCACACAGCTTCTTGATGCGCTGCCTGCACAAAATCGTGGCAGGGAAATACAGCGGCTCTCTATCCTCCCCAACCCCCCATCCTCACTAACCCCTCACCAAGCCCTCTACAGCAGCAAAATCACCAGACTCACCCGCACGGGTTGCTGGTACCCCCTCGCATACGCATCACAGAGCTTCTTGATGCGCTGCCGGCAGAAATTCGCAGCAGGGAAGTACAGCGGGCTCTCAATCCTCAGCATCACGATCCCCTCGCACAGCGTGCTGTTGGGGAACTGTAGCACGCTCACGGCTGTAGCGGCGCCGCCCGGGAGCAGCCCGAGCAGGCGGATGTGCGGGCGGACAATGCGGAGGAGGAGCTTGAGGACAGAGAGGACGGAGGCGACTAGCAGGCCGATCTCGGGCGAGCCGAAGATGATCCCGAGGAAGCAGCCGAGCATGACCATGAAGTCCAGCTTGTCTACCCTCCAGATCGTAAACGCTGCCTTGAAGTCGAGCTGATGGGGGGAAAGAACGGAGAAAGGGTTTAGGTCAATAGGGGGAACAGGTGTTGGGAGCAGCCGAGCATGACCATGAAATCTAGTTTGTCTACCCTCCAGATCGTAAACGCTGCCTTGAAGTCCAGCTGAGAACGGGGGGGAGGAGGGGGACAGGTGGGAGGGGAAACCAGGGGACAAGGGTCGATGGAAGCAGGCGAGCATGAGTATGAAGTTGAGCGTGTTCACCCTCCAGATTTGAAATGCGGCTTTAAAGTCCAGCTGAGAGGGGGGAGGGGTATGGATGGGAGGGGATGGGATGGGACGGGGGAAGAAGGGAAGCAAGTGAGCATGGCTACAAAATGGGTGGGGGGGGAACAATGATGGGGAGGAGGGGAGGGAGCAAGGCGATAGGGGGAAACAGATGATGGGGGGGGCAAGTGGGAGCAGCTAATGGAGGGGCACGTTGAGGTATGTGAGTAAGAAGAAACGGGGGAGGAGCAGAGATGAAAGGGAAGGAGGTGGGGGGCAAGGGGATGAAGGAGGGAAGAGGGAGAATCCGGAAAGATCGGCGATGCGAGGAGCAAGGAGGGAGATAGGGAGGAGGGAGGTAGGGAGGAGGGAGATAGGGAGGAGGGCAGTACCAGGTTAAGCACAGAATTGGCGATGACTGCTCCCACCACACACTGCAAAAGGGGGGAGGGAGGGACGTGGGGGAGGACCATTCGAGAAGGGGACGAGGAAGGGGAGAGCGGGAGGGCATGGGGAGAAGGGAACAGGGAAGAGGGGCCTATTGAGGGAAAGGGAATACTGGTATTGAAAGGAGCGATGTGGGTGTGCGAGGGTGCAATGCTCGCACAGGAGGCACGGCAGGACACAGGAGGCAAAAGGCAGGACACAGGAGGCAAAAGGCAGGACACAGGAGGCAAAAGGCAGGACATAGGAGGCAAAAGGCAGGACACAGGAGGCAAAAGGCAGGACACAGGAGGCAAAAGGCAGGACACAGGAGGCAAAAGGCAGGACACAGGAGGCAAAAGGCAGGACACAGGAGGCAAAAGGCAGGACACAGGAGGCAAAAGGCAGGACACAGGAGGCAAAAGGCAGGACACAGGAGGCAAAAGGCAGGACACAGGAGGCAAAAGGCAGGAGGAAGGTGGGGGGAGTGGGGTATACTCTGGGAGCGTATTGGAAGGTAAGTGAAAGTAAAAAGGAGGAAGCAGAGGTAAAGTGGGAGCGGAGGTAAAGTGGAAGCGGAGGGAAGGTGGAAGCGGGCACACCGGACGGAGGGGAAACTTGCACTATGCACGGATTGGACGGCAAAAGGAGGGGGAAGAATGAGGGGCCGTACAGCGGGCACATATTTGAAGGCGGGAGCAGCAGCAAGCAGCACGATAAGCATGGTGAAGGAGAGGATGATCTGTGTCAGCGCCGTGTGCGCCCCCGCTAGGATGTTCACTGCCGTGCGGGAGAAGGAGCCTGGTGGGGGGAAGAAAGGGAGCCGGGCAGGGGAGAGAGGGGAAGAGGGGATTTGGTTGGGTTTATGCAGGAACGCACGGATGGCCACAGGATAGGCATTGCAGGAGGTGCCTTGAGAGAGGTGCCTTGAGAGAGGTACCTTGAGAGAGGTGCCTTGAGAGAGGTGCCTTGAGAGAGGTGCCTTGAGAGAGGTGCCTTGAGAGAGGTGCCTTGAGAGAGGTGCCTTGAGAGAGGTGCCTTGAGAGAGGTGCCTTGAGAGAGGTGCCTTGAGAGAGGTGCCTTGAGAGAGGTGCCTTGAGAGAGGTGCCTTGAGAGAGGTGCCTTGAGAGAGGTGCCTTGAGAGAGGTGCCTTGAGAGAGGTGCCTTGAGAGATGTGCCTTGAGAGAGGCTTTACAAGACTGGTGGGGCGCTCGTGCTTGGTGCACCTGTGCAGTGCACATGTGTGGTACTCTCTTCTCCTCTCCAGCTCACCGGGTGGGAACAGCAGCAGCGGTGTAGGGATCTCAGAGCAAGCGTGCACACACCGTGCTTGCTTGGACTAAGCAAGCTCACCGCTTGTCAACGAATTAGATCGCAGCGTACCTGTGGCGACATAGCAGGAGGTGAAGGAGCCTGAGAGGTTCATGGCTCCGTAGGCTATGAGCTGTAGGCGATGAGGTGAGGTGGGAGAGGAGGCGAAGAGGGGGGGGGGCAGGGCGGGAGGGGGAGAGAGGGAGAAGAGAGGGAATTTGATCGCTACTGTGAGTTTGGTTGGGAAATGGGTGCGATTGAGGGTTTGACAGGAGCATGAGGCAATTAGCTGGCGACCAAGAGGTGAGGAGGCGTGGAAAGGAGAGGATGCGAGGGAGGGAGAGGGGTTGGTGAGGGAGGGAGTTGAGCTGAGGAAGGGTGAGGAGGAGGCGACAGAAAAGAGTGGGGAGCTTCTTGAGAAAGCAAGAGTGGGGAGCTTCTTGAGAAGGCGAGTGAGTGAGGTCTGTTAGAAAGCAAGAGAGTGAGTGTGGTTGCAAGTAAGTGTGGTTGAGGGAAAGTGCAATCGCGAGTGTGAAAGAATGTCATTACGCACCTCTTTGTTACCATCAATGTGGTAACCATACATGCCCGCAAATGTGCGCCCTATGCCAATCGATTCCTAAACACACAGTAAACATTACATCGATTTAAGAAAAAAAATATAAAAAAATAGAATTAGAAAAGGAATACAAGAACAGAGATTGCAGATGGGCAGGCCCAATGAGCCTGAAATGATACAATGCGCTTGCAACACACACGAGCAGAACCACGTGCAGGGGGGAGTGGGGAAGGGGTCAAAGGGATAATTGGAGGGGGAGAGGAAAGTGTGGAAGAGGAAGGGGATGGAAGAGCAGGGGGGAGGGGGGGAGGGAGGGGGGGGTGGGGGAGGGGAAGGGGAAGAGCAGGGGAGGGGGGGTTAGTTACCCACAGCAAGCGAGACCAAGGCAGCATAGACGGGCAATCAGAGCGACCTCATCGGTGTACTCGTTGTGGCGAGAGAAGGAGGGGTTGAAGCGCAGCAAGCCGTGAGTGAGGGCGTCTGGTTACTCACAGCGAGCGAGACCAAGGCAGCGTAGAGCGCGATGAGGGCGACCTCATCGGTGTACTCGTTGTGCAGATCAATGTCCCACACCGATGACATGCCCCCCAGCCCTGTGGTTATGCTGCCCACCTGTGTTCGTGAAAGGGCAGGGGGTGAGTGAGAGGCAGTGGGGGAGAGGGGGGGAAAGAGGGGAGTGGGATGAGAGGGGTCACACCGATGACATGCCTCCCAGGCCCGTCTGTATGCTGCCCACCTGTGTGTGTGAAACGGCAGGGCAGGGTGGGGAATAGATGAGGGGGAAGACACAAGGGGAGTGGAACGAGAGTGGATGGGTCACACAGATGACATGCGAGCTAACCGCACCCTTATGCTGCCCCCCTGCATGCATGAAAGCAAGCATGTGAGGCCATGTGGAGGAATGGAAGGGGGGGAGTTAGGGGGGATCATGAGGGAGGGAACAGGGGAGGGAGGGAAAGACAAAGTGGAATGGACGACTGGGAATGCGATTGTCTGTATGCGTGGGTGCGTGTGTGCGTGTGTGCGTGTGTGTGAGTGCACAACCTTAAAGCCTGCACTCACCGTGGCTACACCCTTGTTGTACATGCCGGAGGAGCCCACGATGATAGTGGAGAGGACTATAGAGGAGATGGGACCCAGCGCGTTGGCATAGAAGAGGGTCTTGCTCTTTGGGTACATCTTCGTCTGGTGGGCGGCATTGCATGGCGTGGCATGGCATGGCATGGAATGGGATGCCATGGGATGGTGTGGCATGACGTGGCATTGCATGGCATGAGATGGCACGGTGTGGCATGGCATGGCAGGCACAGGAATGGAAGGAATGGTGAATTGCTGCCCTTTTGCTACATGTTGGCCTGCCTGCACTGACAGGCCTGCTATGAATCGAATGCACATGGCCTAGGTAATGATGATCATGGCGTTTCGATTTCATGGCATGGCACAACGATTTGGCCACGGCATAGCCTCTTAGTGGGAATATACGCTTATTGCGTATATACGCTTATCGTATATACGCACTCTTATATACGCTATACGCTGTAGGGACGGGTTTGGAAATACGCTTTTTCGGGCAGAAAAAAAACTTCCCGGGCAGGGTCAAAAAAAGGCCCGGGGGGGGGGGGGGGGGGGGGGGGGGGGGGGGGGGTATGGGGGTGGGGTATGGGGCCTGAAGTTTCAGAGATTTTTTTTTTCCACATTACACATATACCACGGCCTACACATAACTACTGTCATCACTACTATCATCACTATCATCACTACTATCATCACTTACCATCACTACAATCATCACTACTCCATCACGACCATCACTTCTCTCTAAGACAAGCTACATACTACTACTCCTTAGGACTAGCCGCCCACAACAAGCCACATTTGCCCCCTCTAGTTAGCGTACTCGTCTTCGAGGATGTCGTCTTCGCCTTCCTCCTCATCCTCTCCCTTCGTCTCGTCTTCCAGCCCATTGTATCCCGCCGGGATTGGAGGCTCCGCTCCAATCCCGGGCACCACATGTGGCAAGACATCAACGCGCGTGTGCCAGTTGCGCACAACATTCCAGTTGTGCGCAACATAGACCAAGTCCCTGCACTTGGCGGATCCGAGCCTGTTGCGACGTGCGGTGTGAACGGCATCCCACGAGGACCATCCACGCTCACAAGGTGAGGCTGACACCTCCTGAGACAGCACCCGTACCGCGAGCCCCACCACTCGAGGGGCATCAGTCCCATTCCACTGCCACCACTTCACCATGCTATACTTTCCCTCTTTCACCAGCTTCCTCTGTGCCACGGCTTCCGGCATCCCAAAAGAACCCTTCATGTCAAGGAACGCCCTCAGCCCGTCCCCCAGCTCAAGCAAGATGTCGCACGCGTCATCCCCCCCATCCTCGCGGCTCGCAAGGAACTCGGCCTGCTGGCTGATGAACGCCTTGAAGACTTTCGTGCACTCGGGATCAGTGCCGAAAATTTCTTCCTCCTGATTCGCGGGGTTGAGGATGCGGCCAGCGACATGCATGGCGCATGCGAGGCTGCCGTCCCAGCGGTCTCTGAGGATGCGGCGGATCTTGTCCTTGTCCCCGTCGCTCAGCTGCTCCTCGTCCGCATCGAGCAAGCCCCCCACGTCCTCAGTCAACTGCAGCATCAAATCGTACAGCCTCCCCATCATCCCCACGGCATGCCCGTCCGTCTGCCTCATCACCTTAAAGGGCAGCTTCAGCAGTGCGACGAAGAACTCGGCCGTCTTCCACCAGGCGGCATCATGGATCAGCGCACTGAACCCGTCACACGATTTCTTCCGGTCCCCTACCGCCCACTCCTTCCAACCCTCGCTCGTCACCATGTTGGTAAGGCTGCCGCGCATCGCACATAGCCGGGATATGGCTATGTAGTTGGTCCCGAATCGGGTTCCAGCCGGCTTCAGCGCCTGCAGAACCTTCCCCTCCACCAATTCCGGCTTCCGCAGGTACCCTCGGGTCCAGTGGTGGTTGCGGACGAAGCTAGATATCTCCCCTCCCTTGTCGACCACCGGCTTAGCCCATCCCATCTTCCCGACATCTTCCATGAGAAGATCCAATACGTGAGTGGCGCACGGCACATCCTGAATGTGTGGCCACTCCTGTAAGAGCTGCTTCACCGCCACCGCATAGTTCGACCCCCCGTCCATGCAGAACGCAACAACGTTTTCTGGGCCCACTTCCTCCACCACGGGCCTAAGAATTCCCGCCACGTAACCTCCGGTTTTCCTCTCCATGTTGCAGTCAATACAGTCGGTGAAGACGGCGCCGGAATCGTTTACGAGAAGCACGTTGGCCTGCGGCCTGCCGTTGCGGTCCGTCATCATGTCGGACGAAACCGTCACGCCCGTCCTCTTCCAGCTCGCCTTAATGCCCACCAAACCCTGCTCGATTCCGTTGCGACACGAGAGAAGGCCAGCACCGCCGATGTATTTCCTCTTGGGAGGGACGTAGTCGACGCCGGCGCGCTTGACGAGGTTCAATGCATTGACCATCAGAGGATGGTCAATGTGGCGCTCGGGGATATGGAGGGCGGCCCAAGCAAGCGCAAGTGCCTCGTCCGCTTCTCTCTTTCTTGCAGCCGCATCCCCATCAAGGTAATCGGTGATGCGCGCCCGCTTCACACCATTAGCCTTGACCGCGGCAACCGCTTCAGCTGCTGCCCGCCTCTTCTCTTCGGCCGCAGCAGCCTTTGCCTCGTATTTCGCGCGCATGGCCAAGCGCACATCTTGCGGCGCATCCTTGCAAAGCACCACTTCACGGCGTTTCATCCCCTTCCACGACGTGAAGTGTTGCGCGCATCGGATGGCAGCACCAGTGTAGACGTTGCTGCAGAACTTGCACTCGTACTGCTGAGCTTTTCCCTCGACCCTCTTGATGATGCGGAAGTGCTTGAAGACGGCATGGTCAACGTCGGGGAGATACTCCCGTGCCTCGGTTAGAAGAGTTTGCGAACTGCCAACGGTGTTAACTGACGGTGGCGTTAGAGGAGAGGTAGTACTCGTCGACATAGGCACCATGCGCTAGGGAATGCCTAGTGCTCTGCTGGTAGCGAGAGAAGACCTAATGAGTTGGATGTTGGGGGTGTGCTTGTTTTATGGCGAGTTGATTGTGGGAGTGGGAAGATGGCCAACAAAAATTGGAGAGGTGTTGGTTGCGAAGGGTTTGAATGCGGTACTGATAGTGAACACCAAAATGTGAGGGAACGTGCAGGCGCGACTCGACGAACGTGACTTTCCATTTGCGACACGAACTTTCAACCCACGTCCACGCTAGCACACAGCGCGGACGTGCCATCTGACCCCGCCAATGTCTTCGTCGTGCAATTCCGAAGCGAACCGTATAGGTTGAAATTTTCTGGCCGGGCTGCCCCAAAAAAATTTTGGCGAGCGTATAGCGTATTCGATAGCGTTTAGCGTTTTGCGTATACACGCTAGCGTGTATACGCTAAACGCAAACAGGTTTGAGCGTATATTCCCACTTAGCATAGCCTTTCCACAACATGCCTGTCACTTCCTGGCATAGGGGCCATGCATGCCACGCCACATCACATGACATACGGATCAAGCTTCCAGTGGGGTGCAGTGGGATACTGTGCGAAAGTGGTGGGTGGGATGGGATGGGATGGGATGGGATGGGATGGGATGGGATGGGATGGGATGGGATGGCAAGGGGCGGAGGCATGTGACTTACGAGAATGCGGAGGATGGTGAGGGCGATAAAGAAGGAGGAGCCGAGGACGAATGCACGCCATTGAAACTGCACCATGCATGGGTTGAGTACACGGGGGAAGGGGGGAGGGGGGGGGGGGGGAGGGGAGGGGATAAAGGAGGATTAGGCACGTGGGAGGGTGGGGGGGTCAGCGATAAAAACCAAGGACGAAGGCACGCCATTAGAATTGCACCATGCACATGGGATGAGAACATGGGGGGACAAATAAGCGCATGGGAGAGCGGATAGAGGGGGATTGAGCCATGCAGAATGGAGGCACGTGGGGGAGAAGATAGAGGCGTGAAGGTCAGGAAGCACTGCACAGCACCGCACAGCACTGCACAGCACCGCACACCATGACATAGCACCCACCTCATCAGAGTACTCGGCAACAGCCTTGAAGATGTTGACAACACTGGTGCTGAGCGTGAAGTCCCTGTACCCCAGAATGGGCTTCAGCTGCTGCAGCGCGATGGTGAGCGAGCACCCCGCCAGGAACCCCGCGATGGTGGGCTGGCTCAGTAGATCCACCAGGAACCCCATTCTGTGGGGAAGAGACGAGAGGGCGGGGGAAGTGCAAGGGAGGGCGGGGAAAGGCAAGGGAGGGCGAGCAGCACCTTCAGCTGCTGCAGCGCGATGGTGAGCGAGCACCCCGCCAGGAACCCAGCAATGGTGGGCTGGCTGAGCAGGTTGACCAGAAAGCCCATTCTGTGGGGGGAAGAGAGGGGTTGGGAGGGGAGAGTAAGTGGAGGGTGAGCGAAACCTTCAGCTGCTGCAATCCGATGGTGCACCCCCTGCGCACCTGCGCATCCCTGTGGCGCGCCTGAGGAGCGCCATGGCAAGCTGGAAGAGGCCGCACCTGAGCACCCCCTATGTCCCACCACGCCCCACCTCCCACCCACCTTCTCTGCTCCCCTCCCACCTGAGGAGCCCCATGGCGAGTTGGAAGAGGCCGCAGAGGAAGGTGGTGGTGGTGAGCAGCGAGTTGTAGAGGGCGGGGTCCGTGGTGGGATCCACCTGCGCGCTCAGCTGCTCGCCCAGCAGCTGCGACACCACCGACACCGGCCCGATCACCATGTGCTTCGATGAGCCAAGGATCGCGTACATCAACGGTGGCAGGAAACTCGTGTCTGGAGGAGGGATGAGGGGGGCCAGAGCGGTTGAGAGCGGTGGAAGGGGGCTTATTGAGGCGCTGAAAAAATACCACCGACACTGGCCCTATCACCATGTGCTTCGACGACCCTAGGATCGCGTACATCAACGGCAGCAAGAAATTCGTGTCTGGAAGGGGGGGACGAGGGAGGTGAGTGTGGTTGAGAGCGGTGGAAGGGGGTTGTTTTGGCGCTGAAAAGGCAACATTGACACCAGGCCTATCACCATGTGTCAGGGCAGCAAGGCAAGAGTCATTAGAGAAGGCAACGCGACTGACAGAGGTGGGAGTTGGTTAAGAACGGTGTGGTTAGGGGAGGCGGGTAGGGAACTGAGGCAACAATGAAGGGCGAGAGAGGCTTACAGAGAGCGAACTCCTTGGGCGCGTTGGCGTATTTGGCGTACGATACATCCTGACGTTGGCGTTGAGGGGAAGAGCGAGGGGGAAACGGGAACGAGAGGATGGGATGATGTGATATTTCATTGTGCTTGTTGCTGTAAGAAATGATTCTTTTTATTTACAGACGTGCTGCTTCACTCTCGAAAAGGAGCCTACATAAGAAGGTTGAATTGATATCTTTGAAATGGGCACTTACTGCGGCCAACATTGCGTCGACGCGCAACCCCGCGGTACGTCAAGGCCTCACCTGCACCACGAACACGGCGTCGGCGGTTCACCTGCGGCACGGACCTGGCGACGACTCACCTGCGGCACGGACCTGGCGACGACTCACCTGCGACACGGACATGGCGTCGAAGCCTCACCTGCGGCACGGACCTGGCATCAGCGTCTCACCTGCGGCACGGACATGATGGCGATGGAGAGCCCTCCGATGATGTCGCCGAGCAGGTAGAACCGTAGATCGTATTTCGGCAGCCATGACAGAATCGGAAACACTCCCACTAGGAATATCCAAATCTTCTCCTTCCACGTCTTATCACGAAACTGCTGTACCGGGTCGGCTTCCGGAAACAGCACCCATTTGAGCGGCATCAGCGACTCGGAGAGCTCGTCTCGTAGAGTCACATCCGGCATTGGCACATTCATGCCTTCCACGTCAGCAGGCTCGGGCTCTACCCGAGACGGAAGGCCCTGGAAGTCTGACATCGGACCCCCTTGCCATTCCACGTCTTCCCCTTGCCATCCACCGCCTCCGCCTCCGCCTCCGCCTCCACCTCCACCTCCCCCTCCGCGGTCGCTTCCCGCTTCTCTATCGGCGACTGGGTAGCTTCCAGAATTGGGATTGGTTTCAGGGTTGTCGTCTTCTGGTTTCAAAGGTATCGGAAAATCAAATCCTAAATTATCGTCCATGGGTGGCATTTGAGTGAATATTTAAAGAGATGATGTTAAGGAGTGACTGAACGGAACTATCTCGCAAACTCCTTCCGTATTGTAGGCTTTAGCTATTGTTGGCACGAGAGGGGCTAGCCAACGTGAAGACGTGAAAAATGTCCAATTTCTCCTTGGGTTGACAGTGCCTAGCTCTAGTTTCGTTATAAAATGCTAACAACCGCACAAATGTTGACAACTCACAAGATTGAGATATATCAGAGGCGCGTCATAAATAACGAACGCAAACATGGGAAGAAACCTATTGCAAATGAGGTAGGTAGGTCGAAACTGAACTTGAGCTGAACCTGTTTTCAATAATGGCGGCGGTGGTTGGAGGGAAACAGATGCAGGTGCTTGCCATCCCATCCCAGAGAGGGAGGAGGGGCGAGTGGAACAATTTCGAGGGAAGGTGAAGAGGGGCTTGGAGAAGGGCGGGCAGGTTCTCTTGATTTCTAGGCGAGTGTACAGTACCTACCAATTTTGATCCCACGGGCTCCAGTATTTTCTTCGTGTTCCGTTCTGTACATAACGAGCCGCCGTTAGAAAATGCTTTCATGCCGGCTGTCGTCGCTTGCCCATGCGCTCACCGTTTGGGCACGTGCTTGTATGGTGAGGAGGCACAGTAGTTTGAGGCAGCGAGAATTCGCATACAATTTCGCAATATTTTATCGACATTCCCAAACAGTTTCGCGACAGTTCGCGAAAATACTACTTTCTCCCAGTTACCTGAGCCAAGCAGCCCAACCAATCACGTAAGGCTTTTGCCCGACTGCATTTATATCGACGCAATTATTTCACTTGCCCGCGCTGACAAACAGCAACCACAGATGCACTGTTTTTCGGAACATGGTTGATCTGTCACTCGACCTTTGCTGACGAGGACAGCCAACGAGGAGGTCCCTCCCCCACTTCTGCACTCCTGCAAGCTGGGTTGGGTTGGGTCGCACACTTTGACTGTTCTCGATTTAGTGTACAATGATACAATGCTAACAGCGAGCTGTACAGCTCAAGAATACGAATTCCATCAAAAGAATCGGACTTATCATCATTCATGACTCATGAGCCTACAGTCACCTTATCTGCTCCCACAATGTACGAAAATAATCCTTTGGCGTTTCCCCTCACAGCACTCCACGCAGCTCCTAGTCGTTTCTGGTTATTCCTTTGCCATGCGACATCCGGCTGATTGTTCTCCACCATGACGCCTATGTCTCCCGCATTGTCCAAACCTGTGGCTTGGTCTGAATGCGAATCACCCCTTGCATTTCCTACCTCACCAATTGCAGGCCCCGTTGCAAGCAATTCATCCCTATATTCTACGGGACCAGAAGGAGTAGCAGCAGGCGCAGAAGCAGAGAGAGCTTGAGAAGCCACAGGTATGGCATCATCGCCTGTATCCCCTCCGGAACCAGAACTGGCAGATGCAGAGCTCGTCGCCCTTCCTTGCTGGTCTGGAATCAATTGCACGGATCCCTGCTGCTGCCCTCCCCTCTCCTTGTCTTGCTGCTGATGCATTGCGTGTGCACCGCCAATGCAGCTGCTCCCACCACTGCTGCCCCTCGCTGACTCTCTCCCTGCTCCTCCTTCCCGCCCACCACCTCTGAAGCCCACCCCATCTCTACCCTGCCGTCCACCCGTGTTCTCTCTATCACACTCCCCTTCTGCCATCCCTCCCTCTGCCCGCACACCACCATCACCGTCCTGTTGCCGCACTGAATTTGCTCCCAAATCCCCTCTTGGGCGGTGGTCCCAAGACGTTTCAGCATTGCTGCTGGTATCATGAACATGGGCAGTGGCAGCTGCAGGATCAATGGGGCCGGAAGGGGCACTGCCAGCACTAGAACCAGTTCTGGATGGCCCTGCTGCTGCTGCAGTGGGTGGTGGTGCAGCAGTGGTATCAGCAGCAACAGTAGTGGCAGCAGGGGCAGAAGAAGCAGGAGCAGCAGCAGCACCAGGGGGTCCAGCAGCGGGCTTACTCGAGAAGAACGCAAAGAAAGAGGGCGTTGCTTGCTGGCTGTCACCCAGTAATCCGCCTGCATGCGACTGTAACGAGGGGGGTTGTTCTGTGGGGAAGCATGACACTGGAACGGGCCCGTCGTCCCCATCCTCCTCCCCTGCTTCGCCTCCACCGCCCCCACTCCCTTCACCATCCCCGCCACCTGCCCTCTCATCCATCCCTCTCCCACCTGGCATCCTGCTGATCGCACGGCCATCTCTTGCCCCATGCTCCTCTCCTCCCCTTCCCTGCGCTGCTTCCAACACCTCTGTCCGCCCCTTCTCTTGCTGCTCGCGTCCTTCCTTCTGTCTCACTGTTTCCTTCTCTCCGTCTCCTTCTCCCTGTACCTCTCCCTCACTCTCTCCCCCTCCCTCTCCCACTCCCCCACTATCAGCCCCTCCCACGTCCCCACCATGCCTCCGCAATGAGAGTATCTCAGAAACCATTTCCCTCTGCCGCTGCTGCAGCACCTCGTGGCCTTCCACCAGCTCCGAGTTCAGGTCGATGAGCCGCTCTATCACCTGCTTGCAGGGAAATGGGGCGGGGGAGGGGGAGAGCAGGGAGAGGATGGGGGAGGAAAGCGTGGTTGATTCTTAGGGCGCCACAGTAATCACCTGCTGCAGCGTCTCGTTGCCTTCCACCAGCTCCGAGTTCAGGTCGATCAGCAGCTCTATCACCTGCTTGCAAGGGAATGGGGCGGGGGAGGGGGAGGGAAGGTGTGGGTAACGTGTAATATGATGAGGTGTGAGGCATCTCCCCCGCATGCCTCTCCATCTCCCTCTGCCGCTGCTACAGCGCCTCGTTGCCCTCCACAAGCTCCGAGTTCAAATCTATCACCCGCTCTATCACCTGCTTGCAGGGGGAGAGGGGCGTGTGGGGCGAAGGGGGATGAGGGGGGAGCGGATGGGGGAGGAAAGTGTGGTTGATTCTTACGGCGCCTCAGTGATTGTCTGCTGCAGCGCCTCGTTGCCTTCTGCCAGCTCTGAGTTGAGGTCTATCACCCGCTCTATCACCCGCTCTATCACCTGGTGCATGTGGAAGCGGGTGGGGGCGGGTGGGGGGGCGAATGTGGCTGATGATTTTGGTGCTTCGGCAATTGTCTGTTGCAGCGCCTCACCGCACTCCACCAGCTCCGAGTTCAGACCTATCAGCCACGATATCACCTGCTTGCAGGGGGAAGGGGGGAGGCGGAGGGAGGAGTGGGAGAGGGGAGAAGTGGTTTATGTGTCGTGGGGCATGTACGAAGTCCAGATGTACCAGCACGGCCTGCAGGCCATCCTCAACATAAAGACATCATAACCACCACAATAACAACCATTCTCACCTTCCCCTGGCGATGCAAGTTGACCTCAAGAGCCTCATTCTCTCGCCGCACGCCGGCCAGTGCATGCCACACATCCATCATAACCACCACAACAACAACCATTCTCACCTTCCCCTGGCGCTGCAGGTTGACCTCAAGAGCCTCATTCTCTTTCCGCACGCCAGCCAGCGCCTGCAACGCGCTGTCCTTCTCCTTGCGGCACTCCTCACACTGCCGCATCAACGCCTTGGTCACTTCCACCTGCCGTTGCATCGCAATCCGCACATGTATGCACATGTGTGGTGAGGATGGATGATCACGCCATCCAAAAAACAAACAAATTTGTACAAATCTCTTGCGATTGGAAAAGACGAGGGGGAAAGGCAGCCATAACTGAAGAGAAGGTGCAATGCAGCCCAACAAGGATTTTGGGATGGTAGCAAGAAAACGAAACGATACTGAAACTCATGTTTCTTGACTTTGACCTACCTTCTCCTTGTCCGCCTGGTCTCTGCTCCGCAGCTCCCTGTGCGCCTGCTTCGTCCCCATGACCGCCTCATTGCGCTCCCTCACTGCCTCCTGCCAGAACACGTGGATCTCCCTGCCATGGGGAGCGTGATGGTGGTGGCACATGATGGGGATAGGGATGAGAAACAGGACCACACAACGGGTGAAGATCCAGGAAACGAATGGACGGGCATGGAGATAAAAGGAGGGAAGTGGAAGAAAATGGAGGGGAATGGAAGAGAATGGAGGGGAATGTTGGGAGGAGAGGGGGGTGGAGGGGGGGGGTGGGGGTTTGAAGCATGGGAGAAGAACAAGCAGGGGTTCATGGCACGAGAAAGGCTTGAAGTGAGCCACAAAGAAAATAAATGCATGGAAAAAGAGCCTCAAACGAGGGTGATGTCAGTGCGGTTTGTTCCGTACATGGCTGCTCTATCCCGGCGAATTATCTCCTGCTGCTGCTGACTGAGCCGCGTCTGCAGATGCACCTCCCTCAGTCGCCCCTGCCTCTCTGCCTGCTCCCTCACTCTCTCCCCCTCCCGCTTTTTCTCCTCCTCCACTCTCTCCGCCACCTTTCTTCTCTCCTCCTCCATTCTCTCCCCCTCCCTCCGCCTCTCCTCCTCCGCGCGCTGGACTGCGCCCTCCGCCGCCCTCACTCGCTCCTCCCACGCCCGGGCCTGAGCGGGGGAGAGGGGGAAGAGGGAAAAAGGGAAGGGGGAACAGGGAGAGGGGACGAGGGGAAAGGCTGAAATTGAAACGCTAAATGGAGACTCACTTCTCAACCTTTTTTAAAACCAAAATTACCACCCACTCACCCCCCCTCCTCCTTCCCCTCCTCCCTCACCGCCCCCTTCCCCCCCCCTCCCCCAACTTCCCTTCCCCCTTCCTCTCCTCCCCTCCCGCACCTCCGTGGCGCGCGTCTCCTGAAGCTGCGCCAACTGCGCGTCGGCCGCCGCCTTTTCGTTCTCCAGCAGGGTTATGTACTGCGCGGCGCGACTCTGCCACTCCTCCAGCTGCCGCAGCGCCACCACCGCCGCCGACCACTCCCCGTGGCACGCGCACGCGCAACCCGCCGTCGCTGCCGCCATTGCGGGGTCCCCAATTAGGTATGGCGGAAAAGAAGAACGATCCTTCGGATACTGTATAGCGAGGGGTGAACAGTCTAAGCTGATTAAAGCCTCTTGGGAGACCGTGTGGAAATATCTGATATGACTTGTTTGGCTGATCAATACGGATCAAGAAATACAAGGAATCTACCCTATTATGAACAGGCTGGTGGAAAAGCGTCGCGTCTGAAAGCCAAGGGTAAACGACGCATGGTGATGTCTAGGTTGGTATCATCAGAAAGTAGCAGGTATGACACACGGTGGCTCTTCAGGATTCGTGCGGTGCAAAACAATATGGCGGTTTGGTTCAGGTGATGAATCGACTCAGTATCGCGAGACCCTAAAAAACGCTGGTTCGCAATTCCCATCGCGTGTCTGGCGAACCATCGCATGCCTAGCGATATACATGCCACGAGTAACTGGCAAATATCGGCAATCGATACGATTGATACGTATTATCTGAATCACAGCCGTAAGCGACGGATAGAGCACTGCGAGCCACCATAGCACGAGCAAGAGTGATGTGAATGACTAAGGCGTGGAATGAGACTGGCCACTGGACTTGATAGGTGAAGTGAAAGGCATTCATGGGTGAAAATTGAGTCCACGCGCTGACACCAGCTGAGCTGACGCGCTGGGCTTCCTGCTGCGGGCTCGTTTGACTGGCTGGGTTCGCTGGCAGGTGCGCGGGGGTTGCAGAAAGGTTGGGGGAGTTGACGTGGCAAATTTTTGGGGAAGTCAACCGAGGAGAATTCGAGGACGCAGAGCTCGAGGGAAGTGTTGCTGCGGATTCGGCTGATGCGTAGATAATACATTTTTTACAGAGATTACGAAAAAAAAATAGTGAAATTAACAAGAGCTGTCAGCTGAAGAAACAAGAGTTCCACGTAGCATTTACGGTAACGCGGGTTGACTATTTTAAAACAATACTATGTACATGTGGGATCCAAAAACGCCTACCAGTGCATCGCACAAATGCATACACCCTCCCATATTAATCTTGCATACTGTTAGGTGTCATGCATCCGCCTCCTCTCTAAACAGCCCATCCAGTTACCTACCCTCCCCTGATTCCGTCCCTTCCCACACGCCTTGCCCTCCGCTCACCACTTACCCCCCATCACCATCCACCAGGGATTTTTTTATCAGAGTAAATTACTCTGTTTCTCTGAAAATCAGAGTGGTTTCTAGGGGGTCACTCTGACGTGTCTGGGTAATTGTTTTGGAAGATAAGTTTTCTCTGATTTGTCAGGGTTCTGATTTTAGCTACTCTGAGAGACCAGTGTATATTTGTGGCGAAGGTATTTTTCTCTGTACAGGGTACCGTATAGGCATTTCGACCGAGCCCCCCCCCAATTGGTGGAAGATGGTTAGGCAGACAAGGTACAGTAAATTCCGTCAGCAACCAGATTTGTAAGCCCGTAGCGCAACGGTTATAGTTTTGGTACGAGTGCAGAAGGCCTGGGTTCAATACTTGAGAGGACACTCAGAATTGAAAAAATAGTTTCACTGACTGCCCAGAGCATATTTTCAGAAGTTAAGTTTTCTCTGACAAATCAGAGTAACGCTCATAATTAACCCTGAATTTCAGAGTTCCCTAGAAAACAGCTCTGGAGATCCGAGTAGTGGAAATCCAAAAAAAAGCCCTGCCATCCACCTTCTCCTCCTCAACTCCCCCATATCTCCTTGTACTTGTGCACAGCTACACTGTTGGCATGGGGGAAGACACGCACATTGGCATCCTCTTCCTCCTCCTCGTCCTCGTCTTCCTCCTCCTCCTCCTCCTCCTCCTCTTCCTCGTCCTCCGCTTCCTCCACTTCATCTACCTCATCTCTATCTCTATTCCTCTGCCTGGCAACAGCTAGACTGTTTGAATGTGGGAACACACGAACCCTTGCTTCTTCCGCTGTCCCCACGTCCTCCTCCTTGTCCTCCTCCTCCTCATCCTCCTCGTCCTCCTCTTCCTCCACCTCCTCTCTCCCTCTATTCCCCACTCCATTCCGCTGCCTAGCAACAGCCAGGCTGTTTGAGTGAGGAAACACACGAACCTTCGGAGTGTCCTCTGCACCCTCTTCCTCTTCTTCTTCATTCTCCACCTCTTCCTCCTCATCCTCCTCCCATATCTGCCTGTACTTCTGCACAGCAACACTATTGGCATGTGGGAACACACGCACCTCTGCTTCCTCCTCTGCCTCTTCGGCCCTATCCTCTCCCGATTCCTCCTCCTCTTTCTCCTCTGTCTCCTCCTCTTCCTCCTCCACTTTCCTCTCATCCTCCTCCCATATCTGCCTGAATTTGTGCACAGCAACGCTATTGGCGTGTGGAAACACACGCACCTCTGCTTCTTCCTCTCCCAAGTCTTCCTCCTCTTTCTCCTCCACTTCCTCCTCTTCCTCCTCCTCCTCCTCCTCCTCCTCCTCCTCCTCCCATATCTGCCTGTACTTCTGCACAGCAACACTATTGGCATGTGGAAACATGCGCACCTCTGCTTCTTCCTCTGTCTCCTCAGCCCTATGTTCCCCTGACTCGTCCTCCTGTTTCTCCTCTTTCACCTCCTCTTTCTCTTCCTCTGACTCCTCTTCCCGCTCCTCCTCCCATATCTGCCTGAATTCGTGCACAGCAACGCTATTGGCATATGGAAATACACGCACCTCCCCCTCCTCCTCTCTCTCCTCCTCCTCCTCATCTTCCTCCTCCTCCCATTCCTCCTCATCCCTTATCCGGTGACACTTGTGCACAGAACTGCTATCCGAATGGGGGAAAACCCGTACCACCACACTCCCGGTGTCCTCATCTTCCTCCTCCTCATCTTCCTCCTCCTCATCTTCCTCCTCCTCCTCGACTTCCACCTGCCTCCCCCGCGTCTCCCCCCCCGTCCTCCTCTTGCAAAGTGACACACTGTCCAGGTGAACTAGCCTTCTCACCACCACCTCCTCCTCCTCCTCCTCCTCATCCTCGTCCTCATCCTTCGTCCCCCTCTCCTCTCCATTCTCTACCTCCTGCACTCTCCCCCGCGTCTCCCTCTTGCCGCCTATCACAGCAGCCCCGCCCACTCTCCCCCCAATGCCCCCACCACACTGCCTATGCGCCACGCCCCTCCCCATAGCACATGCTCTGCTCCCCACCCCTCCGCCTTGAGCCGTGTCATGTGCTCTTCCCCGCCCCACATCTCCCCCCACACCTCTCCCCACGCCTCGCCCCACACCTCCTCCCACACCTCCCCCCATACCTCCATCCACACCTCCCCTTACAACACCCGCCGAACCCCCCCCTGCACTTCCCCGCATACCTTCCCCCACAACCCCTCCCACACCTCTCCCCCTTCCTACAGCAGCCCTTCCAGTCGCCCTTGCACCTGCTGCTGAGTCGCCACCACGCACCATTGGATGGCCATGGGCATTCATATTGCGAGGAGCACAGCTGGGGATTGGCATATTGCGAGGAGCACAGCTGGGGATTGGCATATTGCGGCTTGCATGGCCGGCGGGCGGTGGTACGGAGTCCGCTGTTTGCACATGCGTTCTGGGCGGCATGAGCCTTGTGCGTGTGGCATGCGGCATGCTCACGGGCATGTGTGCATGCGCATGTGGACGAGATTGTGCGTTGGGAGCATCAAATGGTGTATTGCGTTGTGCATGGGAAGCAAGGGACTGTGCGTTGGTTTGTGCGCGAGTGTGAGCTTGTATGTGGGAAGCGCCGTGAGCATCAGGGAGAGCAGAAGTAGCAGCAGCAGTGGCAGCAGGGGCAGGCACGGAGAGGGCAGCGGCAGCAGTGGCATGGAGGAGGAGGAGGGATTCACGGTGACGAGAGGACACATGGGCGGGCACAAAGCGGGCCGTGGAAGCAGGCATGGGGGAGGGGAAGGTGGGGCCGCGGGTAAGGGAGCGGGGGGAAGGCTGTGGGGGGAGAGAGCGAGGGGAAGGTTGCTGGGGAAGAGCGCGAGGGGAGGGCTGTGGTTCAAGAGAGCGAGGGGAGGTTTGTGGGGCGAGAAAGCGAGGGGAGGGGTGTGGGGGGAGCGAGCGGGGGGAGGAGAAGGATGAGGATGAGTTAGGTGAGTGTTGGGAGAGGGGGAGCCAGGGGGAAGGAGCTCCAGGCACGGAGGCAGGGGAATGCCGAGAGGGGGTGTGACGGGGCGAGGAGGCAGAGGAGGTTTCGAGCAGGGAAAGCGGTGTGAGGCGCAGGGGAGTGAGAGGCGGGGCACGTAACTGACTCCGCTGCAAGGGCTGAGACTCATAGAGTCGCTGGGAGTTAGCCAGCTGTGGTGGTGGCTCGGCAGGGGACCGGAGCTGGGCTGCCGGTGCGGCCCGAGCTTGAGTCCGAGGCTCGGTGTGGAGTGGGATGTGGGAGGCAGCAGGGGAAGAGGAGGTTCTATGAGAGAGATGGTGTGCTGGCCTGGGCTTGCTGCTGGCTGCAGTGGCGAGAGTACCAGCCGTGGCACCCCCCCACGAGTGCCATCTGGATGGGGCGTGGGTCACTTGTCCTAATGTGCTCACTGGTCCCCTCGTGCTGCCAGCACCAGCAACGCCACCACGCCCATGCTCGCACGCATGCTCGCAGCGGTGCATGCCGACGCTATTCTTGCTGCCCGCAGCACAGGTAGCAGCAGCAGCAGCAGCAGCAGCAGCAGCAGCAGCCGTATGAGTAGGAAGGGACACCGCAGTGGGACCACCAGCAGCAGAAGCCACACCACCAGCAGCAGCAGGAGGAGGAGGCGCAGGAGAAGGACGAGGAGGAGAGATGCGGGTGTGGGGAGAGGGGGCGGGGAGGGGGAAGGTGAGCATGCGGCGGTGCAGAGAGGCGCACTGGCTGCTGCCCCCACGAGCAGGAGCAGGAGCAGTGCAGATGATTGCCGCCCCCCCAGTAGATGCGGCAGTGGCAGCAGCATTGAGGGGGAGAGAGGCGGACTTGCTCCCTCCGCGCCCATCAGTGACTTGCAAGCGATGCTCAGCGCTTGACGCTGAGGCGGTGCCGCGGGCGCAACCAGTGCGTGCTGGCACAGCAGCAGCAGCATTGAGGGGTTGAAAGGACGGGCCTCTTGGCTGGCTGAGCTGCTGATAGTGCTGCTGGGGTTGCTGCTGGGAATGCCGCTGAGTGTGTTGCTGCTGCAAGTGCTGGTCGTTGGGTTGGGAGATGGGCACACCCTCAAGGCCGAGAGGAGCGCACGATGCTCGGTGCTGCAGATCACGAGCCACAGCTGTGCTCTGCTGACCTGGCATAGCGCTCTGCTGACCTGGAAGACTGGCACGCTGAGCTGGCACCACCGCTGGGTCACGCCTTTGAAGCGAGCAGCGCTGGTGAGAGGCGAGCAGAGGCCTGCCGTGGAGCTCGAAGAGGGGCGTCTCCTGTTGCCGCCCGGAGTGGTTTGATTGGCCCATCCTCGTTACAATCTTATGCGTTACAGGAACGTGTGCCTGCTCCAACCACTCCCCCACCTGCCCACCAGTTGGCCTTTCCCTCTGACTGCCGCCCATACCGCCCATGTTGCCCACGCCACCACTCATTCCGTTTCGCCCCACCGCGTGCTCCTTCCAGCTACCTCCTCCCATGGCCCTATATAAAAGGGCCCTCCCCCTCCCCACTGCCGTTGCTGTCCCCTGCACGATTCCCACGCCCACAGTTGCATCCATTTCACCCCCATTGTCTCGCACCATACCACTCATGCCGCCCATGCCGCCCACGTCTTGGATGCCGCCCAGGCCAGCTACTGTAGCCGCCCTGCGGTGCACACCGGCAGCATCCCCTCCCCCACCAATCCGCCAATCCGCATCCCCCATGCTCCCTCTGCGCCATGCCATGCCCTCCCCCTCCCCGACCGCCTCTTGCCCCCCACCCCCCAGCTCCCCCCATCCCATGCCCTCTCGCCCCAACTGCCGCTCCTTCCAGCTACCTCCCCCCACTGTCCTCTCCAAAACTCCCCTTCCCCTTCCGCTTCCCCTTCCCATCCTTTCCCCCATTCCCCTTCCCATCCCTTCCCCCATTCCCCTTCCCATCCCTTCCCCCCTTCCTCTCCCCATCCCATCCACACTCGATCCCCCCCTTCCCCTTCCCATCCCCTCCGCGCCCATGCTCCGCCTATGCCCCTCCTCCCTTCCATCCCCGCACTGCGCCAAGCTGCCTTCACCCTGGACCAATGCCTGGTTGACACGTGTACCAACAGGTCCCGCAACCCTTGGCGCAATTACCCCGTTCCGCCTTTCTTGCAAACTCCCCGTACCGCGCACATATTCGCCACTTCCGCAATCCTTTGAGTCCATTGCTGCGTCTACTCTAGTTGCTGAGCTTGTTGACTTTGCTGCCGCCTGTCGTCTAGACTACGCCGCTAGTCTTGTTGCTGAGTCTGCGTCTGTCTGTCCTCCGTCCGTCGGGGGTGAGTGTGCTCTTGGCACGCACGTCCTTGAGGACGGACAGGAGGAGTTTGAGTGCTTTGCCGCTGCTTTACCTCATCTCGTGTCCATGCTGCTTGCCCCTGAGGGAGACCCGGATGCACCAGACATCCCGACCCCGCGCTCTTACGCAGAGGCGATAGAGGGTCCCTACTCCTCTCAGTGGCAGACAGCCATGGACACAGAGATGGCTTCCTGGAAATCCACATGCACCTACGTCGACGAGGTTCCCCCGCCTGGGGCGAACATCGTCAGTGGCATGTGAATCTTCAGGGTGAAGCGGCCGCCGGGTTCTCCGCCTGTCTTCAAGGCGCGTTACGTTGCACGAGGCTTCAGTCAGCGACAGGGAGTTGACTTCTTCCAGACCTTCTCCCCTACCCCGAAGATGACCACTCTTCGGGTGCTGCTGCACGTCGCCGCTCAGCGTGACTACGAGCTACACTCTCTTTACTTCAGCACAGCCTTCCTACAGGGCAGCCTGCACGAGGAGATCTGGCTGCGCCGCCCACCTGGCTTCACTGGGTCGTTTCCTACTGGTACCCAGTGGAGCCTCCGGCGGCCAGTCTACGATCTCCGCCAGGCACCTCGTGAGTGGCATGACACACTGAGGACGACTCTTGCTGCTCTTGGGTTTGCTCCTTCCACCGCTGACCCGTCGCTGTTTCTATGCACTGACACCACTCTGCCGCCGTTCTACGTTCTCGTGTACGTTGACGACTTGGTCTTTGCTACTGCTGACACTGAGGCACTCGCCCACGTGAAGTCGGAGCTGCAGAAGAGACACACGTGCACAGACCTGGGTGAGCTGACAAGCTATCTTGGCTTGCGGATCACCCAGGACAGAGCACAGCGCACCATTACCTTGACTCAGTCACACATGGTGCAGCAGGTCCTTCAGCGCTTCGGCTTCACGTACTCCTCGCCACAGTCCACTCCTCTGCCTACCGGTCACTCGCTCTCAGCTCCACCTTCGGACGAGTCCGTAGAGCCGAGTGGCCCGTATCCAGAGCTTGTGGGCTGCCTCATGTACCTGATGACCTGCACTCGACCTGACCTTGCCTACCCTCTTAGCATTCTAGCACGCTATGTCGCTCCTGGCAGACACAGGAAGGAGCACATGGATGGAGCTAAGAGGGTGTTGCGCTACTTGTGCAGTACGTCGGGCATGGGGCTCGTGCTTGAAGGACTGGCTCAAGTTGTCCTCACTGGTCACGCAGACGCTTTCTGGGTTGACGACTTGGCTACGCAGCAGTCGTCACAGGGTTACACCTTCAGCCTTGGCTCCGGCTCTGTCTCTTGGCGGTCTACCCACTCGTCTTCTGTTCTCAGCTCCAGTTGTGAGGCTGAGATCTTCGCTGGGGCCATGGCTGCACAGGAGTTACGCTGGCTCACCTACCTGCTGACCGACTTGGGAGAGGCGCCTCGTTCTCCTCCAGTTCTGTACGTCGACAACAAGGCCATGCTTGCCTTGTGTCAGGAGCACAGACTGGAGCACAGAACGAAGCACATTGCTCTGCGCTACTTCCTTGCTCGACAGTTGCAGCAGCGTGGTCAGCTCCGTCTTGCTTACGTGGCCACTCGGGCCAACACTGCTGATATCTTTACCCAGGCACTTCAGCCTTGTGATCATCAGCGTTTTTGTACTATGTTAGGTCTTGTGCCTACTTGGCCTCACTTGCTCACTTCTTGACTCTGCTTGTACTGTGATCTCTATACATATACCTGCATGCTTACACTTGCTAGGTTGTGTTCACTGTATTGTTTGTTCTCCTTTATATAACTCTGCATGTGAACTGGCCTTGTGGCCATTTGCTTGTGCTCAGAATGTGTGGTGACGTCGTGATCCACCCTGAGCTTGCTTTGCCTTTCTTGACCGGTCTTGTGACCTCTTGTTCTCCCCCACTTTGCCTATGGGGGTGTGTCAAACTTATATGCTATAGTATGTCTAGGCTGTAGTGGGGTAGTTCATATAGGGTACAACACTTTTAGGTTTCCTACTTGTAAACACCTGCTTGCTAGTTCAGTCATTCCTTCCTTCATTATTCTGACAAAAGCAAGCTCAGGGTGGATCACAAAGTCACCACACATTCCGAGCACAAGCAAAGGGCCACAATGGCCAGTTCAGAAACATAGTTATATAAAGAGAACAAACAGTACAGTGATCACAGCCTAGCAAGAGTAAGCATGCAGGTATATATATGTAGATCACTGTACAAGCAAAGTCACGCAGTGAGCAAGTGAGGCAAAGTAGGCACAAGGCCTAAAACAGTAGAGAAGCACAAATGATCACCAGACTTAAGTGCCTTGGTGAATATATCAGCAGTGTTGGCCCTAGTGGCCACGTACGCAAGACGAAGCTTACCACGCTGCTGCAACTCTCGAGCAAGGAAGTATTGCAGAGCGATGTGCTTCGTTCTGTGTTCCAGTCTGTGCTCCTGACACAAGGCAATCATGGCCTTGTTGTCTACGTACAGAACTGGAGGCGAACGAGGCTGCTCTCCCAAGTCAGTCAGCAGGTAGGTGAGCCAGCGTAACTCCTGTGCAGCCATGGCCCCTGCGTAGATCTCAGCCTCACAACTGGAACTGAGAACCGAGGATGAGCGGGTAGACCGCCAAGAAATAGAGCCAGAACCAAGGCTGAAGGTGTAACCCTGTGACGACCGTTGCGTAGCCAAGTCGTCAACCCAAGAAGCGTCTGCGTGACTAGTGAGGACAACTGGACCCCGTCCTCCAAGCACGAGCCCCATGCCCGACGTACTGCACAAGTAGCGCAACACCCTCAAGGAAGCCTTCGCAAAGGTTGGCCTTGGCGAGTTGTAGCTCGGCAGTCATTCTTTCCGAAAAGGCGCAGCCACAGTAGCAGCCAACACTGGAGTGCCAGACAGAGTCTTCAGACGGCTGGGCAGATGGCGAAGCGACACAACAAAGGAAATGTATGTGACGCCATATGTCGAGCCTCTCATCAAAGCCTCCCGCAACCTACAAGATCCAACGCATGCGGTGACTTTGGCACAACACACAGAGGCACTCGTACGTAACCGGAGGCACCCGCTGCCTATGTCTCAGAGACCCCATTTGTAATGAGAACGATGCCAATTGATAAGAATAAGAAAGCAAATTTTCTCAATATTACAATTTTTTAACACACATAGAGTTTTTTTTAAGTTGTGTATTGTGAAAGCGAAGCTGCTTGTATTGCACAATTGGCATCGTCAAAGCGCGCTAAACGCCCTTCTCCAACTACGAAAACCGTGTGTTGGAGCTCATTTCCCTCCACCCACGTTTCTCTATTTTCAAACGGCTCACTCAACATTCCCTGTCAGAATAACGAACGAGAATGAATGAACTATGAAAGAGTTGGGTACAAGTACTAACCCTAATTGGGTTGTACCCCTTATGGGCTACCCCACTATAGCCTATACAAGTAAGCAATACAACATTCTGACACACCCCAATAGGCAAAGTGGGGGAGAACAAGTGGTCACAAGACCAGTCAAGAAAAGCAAAGCAAGCTCAGGGTGGATCACAAAGTCACCACACATTCCGAGCACAAGCAAAGGGCCACAATGGCCAGTTCATATACTGAGTTGTATAAAAGAGAACAAATAGTACAGTGATCACATCCTAGCAAGAGTAAGCATGCAGGTATATATATATAGATCACACTACAAACAAAATCACGCAGTGAGCAAGTGAGGCAAAGTAGGCACAAGGCCTAAAATAGTAGAGAAGCGCTGATGATCACCAGACTGAAGTGCCTTGGTGAATATATTAGCAGTGTTGGCCCTAGTGGCCACGTACGCAAGACGAAGCTGACCACGCTGCTGCAACTCTCGAGCAAGGAAGTATCGCAGAGCAATGTGCTTCGTTCTGTGCTCCAGTCTGTGCTCCTGACACAAGGCAAGCATGGCCTTGTTGTCGACGTACAGAACTGGAGGAGAACGAGGCGCCTCTCCCAAGTCGGTCAGCAGGTAGGTGAGCCAGCGTTACTCATGTGCAACCATGGCCCCAGCGTAGATCTCAGCTGTCAAACTCATATGCTATAGTCTGTGTAGGCTGTAGTGGGGTAGACAATATGGGGTACAACACTTTTAGGTTTTCCTACTTGTACCCACCTGCTTGCTAGTTTATTTCATTCCTCAATTCTCACATGGTATAGAGCAGGTTCCCTAGTGGGAACTTCCTAGGGCCCACCACTGAAAATCGACTTTTTTTCTGACCGGAGCGCGAGTCGCCCCTGCCCGAGGCGCGCCCCGTGGGCCGCCCTCTTGTCGAGCCCTCCTAGAGGCCCCTCGCGCCACCCTTAGCGGCCCCGTCGCCACCCCTAGCGGCCCCGTCGCCGCCCTTCTAGGCCCCTCAAGGCCCCTTCGCGGCCCCGTCGCCGCCCCTAGCGGCCCCGTTGCCGCCCTTCCAGGCCCCTCGCGGCCCCTTCGCGGCCCCGTCGCCGCCCCTAGCGGCCCCGTCGCCGCCCCTCCAGGCCCCTCGCGGCCCCTTCGCGGCCCCGTCGCCGCCCCTAGCGGCCCCGTCGCCGCCCTTCCAGGCCCCTCGCGGCCCCTTCGCGGCCCCGTCGCCGCCCCTCGCGGCCCCGTCGCCGCCCCTCGCGGCCCCGTCGCCGCCCTTCGCGGCCTCGTCGCCGCCCCTAGCGGCCCCTGTCGCCGCCCTTCCCGGCCCCGTCGCCACCCTCTAGCGGCCTCGTCGCCACCCTTAGCGGCCCCGTCGCCGCCCCTTGCGGCCCCGTCGCCGCCCCCCCCTTTCGGCCCCTCCCTGGCCCCTTCACTGCCGAGCCGCCGAGCAGCCGAACAGCCGAGCAGCCGAGCCGCCGAGCAGCCGAGCCGCCGAGCAGCCGAGCCGCCAAACCGCCGAGCCGCCCAGCAGCCGAGCCGCCGAGCCGCCCAGCAGCCGAGCCGCCGAGCAGCCGAGCCGCCTGCAGCCGAGCCGCCGAGCCGCCGAGCCGCCGAGGCCGCCGTCGAGCCGCCACTGCCACTGCCGAGCCACTGCCACCGCTGTTGCAGCCCTGTTCCTCCCGGCGCGCCCCGGCCCTACCCACCCGGACTGGTGAGAGCCCTCCCTGCCAGACCACTGCTGTCATGGCTACCCCCAGTGTCCTTACCTTTGATGCTGAGGGTCGTGCTGTTGACTTCGAGGTCTGGGTCGATGACCTGCAGCTTTTCCTACAGTGCGATAGGGCAGACGGACTCTCCCTGTTCGATCTCACCTCTGGTGCCTCTCCTGCCCCGCCTGCTGATGCTGACAGCACTGTTCGCTCACAGTGGGCCACGCGCGATGCTGCTGCCCTTCTTGCTGTGCGTCGCCACTTACCGACCGCTGAGCGTGCGCACTTTAGTCAGTACAAGAGTGCTAAGACCTTGTACGACGCTGTAGTTGCACGCTACTCTTCCCCTGCCACTGCTGCTCTTAGCCGCCTCATACTGCCGTACCTGTTTCCTGACCTCGCCGCCTTTCCCACTGTCGCTGACCTCGTTACGCACCTTCGCACTAGTGACACCCGCTACCGTGGAGATGGCCGGGCTGATCGGCTTTGCTCGCGGCACCGTGGCGACGCCGGAGGACCCCGACCTGCGTGCGGAGTTTCGCGCTGTGCAGCTGCTGACCTTCACGGTCATCTCGCGGTGCTGCTCGCCGGCCGTGCAGATCGCCTTGAATTCGTGCAGGGAGTACTTCGACGCAGGCCACCGGGCGTGACACTTCATCGAGTCGACGTACCATGTCACCGACGACTTGTTCATTGGCCAGCTTGAAGGGCAGCTGACGAACCTGCGTATGGGCGACCAGGAGACCACTACCGACTACTGCAACCGAGCTCGGCGAATTCTCGCCACCATGAGGATGGCCGGCGCGCAGTACTCAACGACCTCGTACGTCATGCACGTCATGCAGGGACTCCCGAGCAGCTACAACCTACCGAAGCGGCTGTTGATGGCGCTGAGCACACGGGCGACGCTCAATGAGGACACCTTGGCCCCGTACTTCTTGCAGGACGAGGCGATGCAGGAGTCTGAGCGGTCCTAGGAGCTCCTGGCACAGGTGAACTACGTCGCCCCGGCGAAGCAAGGTGGTCGACCAAGGCAGCGTGGGCAATCTGGCGGCGGTGGTAGCGGTGGGTGGAAGCCAGCGAAGGACGCCGACAAGCAGAAGTCGGCCACGTGTGGCTGTCGAGGAGGAGAAAGCCGGCGTCGGGAGTGCTGGATCTGCCACAACCCCGACCACCTCTCCTTCGAGTGCCCCGACCGCAGTGACTCCGACGACAACGAGGCCAAGGGAGGCCGCGGGAGGTCGGGGAAACCAGCCACGCAAGGAGAAGCAGTCGAACAAGTCGACCTCGGCGAAGGATGCCGACTCCTCTGCTGGCGGCAAGGGGCGAGACGACAAGGAGGCGTCGTGCTCGCTGGTTGGCATCGTAGAGCCGACCGTCTCGCTGGCGCCGAAGGCTGTCGAGGATTTCCAGGCGATGGTGGCGGCCATGCAGGCGAACCCGGCGGTGGTTCTGCTCGATAGCGGCTGCTCCCACCACCTGATGGGGACCATAGAGGTCTTCGTCGACCTGCAGCCGAGCTGCGATGTCAAGCACGTGCGCGACTTCAATGGGGCATTGCAGGACGTCCAGGGCCGCGGCACTGTCGCTCTGCAAGGGGAGGCCGGGAAGCAGGTGCTCATCCCCGACGTGCTCTACGTCCCGGGCGTGCGAGCGAACCTGCTTTCGGCCGGCGAGCTGAAGGAGAATGGCGTGAAGCTGCAGAAGGAAGGCGATGGGATGTTGCTTGTCTCGGCGGCGGGAGACGTCCTCGGTCGGGCGTCCTACATCGGCCGAGTCCTCTGCACCGACCTGAGTCCCCCTCCCCCCACAGGGTCCTGCTCCCTCAAGTGTGTTCGGAGCTGCCGGAGCTCGTACTCGAGGTGCTGGAGCTGCCGGAGCTGGTGGTGCTGCTGGTGCTGGAGGTGCTGGAGGTGCTACTCGAGGTGCTAGAGCTGGAGGTACTGGAGGTGCTGGAGCTGCTGACAGTGCGGGTACTGCGCCGAGCCGGCCGTTTTTCTACCCGCAGCCGCAGTCGTCCCTGCCACCGCCTGACTCGCCCCTTCGCAAAGTTCCTAGTCTCCTGTCTTCCACTGGCCTCACTCCATCTCTCCGCTGTCCACCGACAGACCGGTCTACTGTAACCGCGTGCTCCCCAGTCACTGAGCTGGTTGACTTTGCAGCTAGGAAATTCGACCACACCTTTTTTTGGCGGTCACCTTACTAATATGAACCTCTATTAGTAAGGACGGTACATCAAAACGTTTGATCTTAAATTGGAGCAACGGTTTGATAAAGATTTGCCAAGCAACAGCCTTTTGCATCTTAAGGGGTTATCATTTTGTTTATATACACCTCAACGTTTTATGCTTACATGGTCGTGTAGCGACCATGCAATGTTAGCACAAAATCTTTTTACTAAAATTAATAAGTGGTATTAACATTCAAACCAACATTGACTAACAGTTATCCTAGCTAAATTCTATGATCTAAGAACTATACTAATACTAATTAATATACAAAATTAGAAGCTAAAAGTGTCAAAACATATATGCTTATGTTGTTTAGGCTGTATGGGTGTTAGCACTAGGGGGTACAGAATATCACTCGATGTTCTTCTTGTACCCCTCCCCTTGACCTAATGACGATGCTATTCTTCTAGACATGGTATAGAGCGGGTCCTTCATAAGGACCATTTTCTAGAGGGCCCACCGTTTAGTTTTTTTTTCCTGCCCGAAATCTGCCCGTTTAGCCTACGAACAGCCCGAGCGTTGACCGTACAGCCCGCGCCAGGCCCGTTTAGCCCGCGAACCGCCCGAGCGTGGACCGTACAGCCCGCGCCAGGCCCGTTTAGCCCGCGAACCGCCCGCGCGTAGCCCGTACAGACCGCGCGCCGCCCTTGCGTAGCCCATACAGCCCGCGCGCCGCCCGCGTACAGCCCGTACAGCCCGCGCACGATTAGCACGCAGCCCGTACGGCCCGCGCCAGGCCCGCACGCAGCCCATACAGCCCGCGCCAGGTCTGCGCACAGCTAGTACAGCCCGCGCTAGGCCCGCACGCAGTCCGTACAGCCCGCGCCAGGCCCGTGTGCACCTGCCCTGCCGCCCGTGCACTTGCACTGGCCCTACACCTCGCCGGCCCGCTATCCCTACTGCCCTATTGCTGCAACTGCCCTACTTCTACTGCACTACTGTCGTTGCCCTGCACAGTGTAGTGCCAGCAAGCGCGACTGCCCTGCCCTGCCTGCACATATAAGCTCTGCTCCGTACACCTGCCCTACTCCGCGCTGCTGCTCTGCACGCACGGCTGCCCTGCCCTGCCCTGCCCGTGCACTGCCTTGCTGGCCGCGCCGCCATGCCCTACTAAGCGCCGCCCTTCACTGCCCTGCTGGCCTGCACCGCCCTGCACTGCCCTGCACTGCTGGCCTGCACTGCTGGCCTGCATTGCCCTGCACTGCTGGCCCGCGCCGCCCTGCCCTACTGAGCGCCGCCCTGCACTTCCCTGCTGGCCTGCACTGCCCTGCTGGCCACTGCCCTGCACTGCCCTGCTGGCCGCCCTGCACTACACTACCCTACTGCACTGCCCTGCTGGCCGTGCCACCCTGCCCGTGCTCGCCGCACCGCCCTGCCTGAGCACTGCTAATAGCCGCGCCACCCTGCCCTACTGACTGCCGCCCTGCCCTACTCCGCGCTACTGCTCTGAGAGTCGCCCTGCTGGCCACCGCCCTGCTTTGCCCTGCGTGCGAGCTGCTCTGCTGCTAGCGCGCCTGACCGCTCTGACCGCTATGGCCACGCTTAGTGTCCTCATGTTCGATCCGGAGGGCCACCCGATAGAGTTCGATGCGTGGCTTGATGACCTACAGCTGTACTTACTAAGCGATTTCAAGGACGGAGTCTCACTCTTTGACCTCACGTCTGGCGCCTCTCTCGCCCCTGCCGCCACAGCTGACAGTACGACTCGCTCACAGTGGCTTACTCGTGATGCTGCTGCTCGCTTAGCCGTTCGCAACCACCTGCCGTTAGCCGAACGCACTCACTTCGGACAGCATAAGACTGCGAAAGCACTGTACGACGCTGTAGTCGCTCGTTACTCCTCCCCGGCCACTGCTGCTTTAGGCCACCTTCTCCTGCCCTACCTGTTCCCAGAGTTGCCTTTGCCACAGTAGCCGACCTCGTCACTCACCTTTGTACTAGTGACACTCGCTACCGCGCTGCGCTTCCCGCCGAGTTTCTCACCAAGAACCCTCCTCCCATGTACATCACTCTCTACTTCATAGTCACCCGCCTCCTTGACTCACTTAGCGCTGTCAAGGACCTCCTTCTAGCCGTTGACCCCACCACCCTCACTGTCGACCTGCTCGAGAAGCACCTCCTTGTAGCTGAGACTAGCATAGTCGCTGTAGGCGCTTCTCGTGGCACTCCTCGCACCCCCTTCTTTGAGGGGTGTTCGCCCTCCCCCCTTCTCCCCTCAGTCGCCTTTGCTGCAGCTGTTGACTACCTTCGTGCTGAGGAGGTAGGAGCTGCGTCTGCCCCTAGTAGGAGACGCCGCAGCGGCAGGGGCAGGGGAGGCAGGGGCGGTGGGGGCGGCAGAGGTGGAGGCGGTGGTGGGGGTGGTGGAGGCGGTGGAGGGGGCGGCGGTGGCGGAGGGAGTGGTGGTGGGGGTGGAGGTGTAGGTGGCGGCAGTGGTGGCGGCAGTGGTGGCGGCAGTGGCGGTAGTGGCGGCGGCAGTGGTGGCGGCAGTGGGAGTGGAGGCGGTGGCAGTGGTGGTGGCCGGGGTGGTACGAGTCAGAGGGGAGGCCTGGGCGGTGGTCAGAGGCAGCAGCAGCGTCAGCTTTCGCCCCAGGAGCTACGTGAGTGGTTTGCTCAGCGTGGGGCGGCTGGGGGTAGTGGCCCCTGCCGGTATGTCATTCGCACAGGTGACCGCACTGGTCAGACATGCGGGAATCTCCACAACCAGTACCACTGCTTCTCTCGTCTTACCGATGCCTTCCGCACAGAGTTTCCAGACGCTGCTGAGCTCCCCCGCTGGGCAGAGCTGCTTAAGCAAGGTGTAGACATCTTTGCTCTTGATTATGATGCTATCCTATCTGCCATGTATGCATTGACTGTTAGTGCTGAGGGTGACTGTTACCTGTGTATGCTGCCAGACCCAAGTATAGAGGCTGCTGCTCTAGGTGCTAGTGAGTCTGCTGCTCTAGGTGCTGGTGTGTCTGCTCTCTCTGGTACTGCGTCTGCTTCGACCTTGCACACCTTCACGCTTGACTCAGGTGCTTCCCGCTGTTTCTTTCGCGACAGTACCACAGTCACACCACTCTCTGCACCTGTTGTTGTCTCTCTGGCTGACCCCTTTGGGGGCCCAGTCCTTGCACGTTCCTGCACTGTTCTGCCTTGTCCGGCGGTTCCGTCTGGCTCACTGTCAGGTCTCCACCGCCCCTCGTTCTCTACGAACTTGGTGAGCAACGCAGTCCTTCAGGATCAGTGGGTTGATACCTTCACCCCTGGAGGACAGCGTGTGGCGATCTGTACGTGCTCCCGGACTGGCAGGCACCTGGCCACGTTCACCCGTCGGCCTGGGGCGAGTCTGTACACACTGACTACTGCGCCTCCTCAGGTAGCTGCGTCTGCGTCTGCGTCAGGTCAGCTTGCGGCCCCTTGCTCGTGTCATTCCCTGTTGCACCAGAGGCTCCTTTGGCACCACCGCCTTGGTCACCCCTCTGTGGTACGCCTCCGTGGCATGCACTCCCGTCTCCTTGTCTCTGGCCTTCCTAGGTCTCTGCCTCCCCTCCCACCCTCGCCTGCCCCTCCCTGCCTTCCCTGTATCAAGGGGCGGCAGCGCGCCGCTCCTCACTCCTCCTCGTTCCCCCCGACAGAGGCTCCCCTTTAGACTCTCCACCTGGAAGTGTAAATAACACACACCTTCATGAGAGCCGTATCATGATGTTTTGGTTGTTCCATTGCCGTCGACATCAACGACAACGCGTTCCGCATCACAGCACTCCGCATGATTGCATCATCGTAGTCTCAAAAGTTGGATGATCGAAATGGCCGCTTGCACGACGCAGCATGCGCGTGCTCGAACAGACTAGTGCAGGATTCCCTCGGGAGACCACCACACCTTATCGAATCTGGAAAGTGCAGTAGCTAGTACACCTTTACCAATTTCCAGCCGTTTCTTGCCCGTGGCAAATTAGTTGTCAGCAATCGAATCAATCTGTCACACATAACAATAACTAAGGATTACATATTACATAACTGTATATCATACAAGAAGAGAGACCATAGTATATGAATGTACATGGTATGATAGAAGCACACGCTCACTCTTGGGTAACTGTCACATATTCATCGAGCATAGCATTTGTGAAGGACGTCGCTCTAAAGAACTTGTCAAAACCAGTTCAAAAAAAAGCGCAAGATGTACATTGCTGCACCACTAATCAGGTTTTCCATGATGAAAACAACCACCTGTAAGAATAGGTTCACACCGGATTATGTTTAGGGTTAACTCACAAACAACCAGAGTAAAGACAGAGATACGTTATTGTCACAGCCATGAGAGGAAAGGATCTGCACATGTAAACATACTTACCCGCAACATTCCAGCATGATCGGAAGCAGAATAATTCGCACCTAAGCTGAAATAATGCCCCAGAGGGGGGATTTTGATGCCTGCAGATTGAGCTTCCCTATGTAAATCTCGATGTCGCCTGCGTACACCACACGGAACAAAATCAGCATCTAGTGTATCCATAGAGAAACAGGGTTGACAAAAGGGTGGTTAGAAAAGGCTTACTCATTCATCGTCTTAACATTCTTGTTGTTGTAGACGAGGGCTTCTAAGATATACACCCACAGGCCTATCAGTATCACATGGAGTACATTAGGCAAAATAACCCTATATGGGTTTCCCCAGGCTTTGGATGCTTCTCTTTCCATTCCAAAATGCCACAAAAATGTCTTTAGGTCAAATCATTTACACAGCAAAAAACAGAGTGAAAGTTTTTGAGATAATATGAGAGGTGACAATAAGCATGCATGGTAATCATATTAAGCATTTTCAAACAAACCAGCGAATTCTCGGATTAATAGGGTGGAGCATAATTAAACACATGGTAAGCATTCCAACTCTAGAGGGGCGCATCACACAATACTCACATCCATCATCACTGTCGAATACTCCTTCGCAAGTTTGGCGTCTTGGGCATACTTATTTTGCCGCTCCACGGTCCGATAGTCAACGATGCCTGGGTCCATCACATCAAGCTGGTTCTTCTCCACGTAACAGAGTCTTGCCGAGTTGTGCTGCATGGTGCAGATCACCTTGCACGTCTCAGGGTAGTCAGCGACATACTGAAACAACTTCGGTCGTACGGTGAAAACATTGCTGTATGGATCTGTCAATGGAAGGGAATTGTATAAGGCACATACAGGGGTATTAAATTATGACATGAGAAAGACAGCAAGTAAAGAAAGATACACAAAAATATGATTACACACTTTTTCCAAAAGCTTGATATAGTAGCGAAGACAGCAGCACAACTTTTCTGGAAGAGCTCTACCTTCTGCCAGGCCTCCATTTCTGGATCAGGACGAGGAAGCAGAGCAATCAAGGCTTTACCATGATCTGTCCACCTTGTTTCTACAGGCAGATTAGCAAATGTTAAATATACAGGCCACGCTCGGCATCGCTCATTTCCACTCAATGTGGTTTCATCACTTAAGAAGATGAGTGTGCAAACACACTCTTTTGGACCAAGCCCTTTCTGCAGGGGTGTGAAGCACAGAACATATGAGATATAACCAGGGTTCACATTTAACCAATTCAAGTATATAAAAATAACATTGATCTGATCTGCATATATTCACCAGTGCTTCCAACCAGTAGTCACCGTTGTGAACATCATCGTACATCCGAACTCCTTTAACCATTTTCTTCTGGGCACGATGAGTGAACCCTGGTCTGTTACGCTCATCTCTCCACATCGTGTCCAATGGCTGAGAGAAAGAAGTGCACAATGAATCAGATGTGTTTCAAGAAAAAGAACATGGTAAGAACTTCAACAGATGGCACCACAGTTACCTCTTTCAGGTCGACATGCTTGACCAGAAACTTTGTAGGCCACCCTCTTACCGAGATCTCTACTGTCTTGAATTGTTGTTTCGTAATACCCAATTCCTCCATTCCATAACGATCTACCGCAGCTTTAGTAGACCAATCTCTAAACACACTTGGATCAAAGTCCGGATCCTTAACTAATCGAAAGAAGTAGCTGGTGTCAGGGCAACTCATCCCCATTCCCTTATTGCAGCTCTCCAAAAACATACGTCTCTTGTTTCGTGTCAAATATCCTACGTTCAACCTCCTCTTCCCCAAACACTGCCTCGACTAAAAAAAAAACATCTGCATCATCGGCTAAGTTGTTATCCAAAAGTGCCCAATCCGGTACCAGTTCTTGCACTCCAAGCACGAACGGGAATGGAGTATTAAACTGAGCTTGATGTAATGGGGGAACTAAATCGTCACGTGTCCCAATGCTAAACGCACTCCACTCTTGAATCTATAAGCAATCCTTATTGCTCCACTGGTGATTCAGTATCGCTAACTCACAATCTAGCCCTTTACCGCAATACCGGCACAGGAATATATCCATCCCGTGCCTTTGGAAGCTGCACAGGAACAAACAATTTTACACAGTCAGGTCCAAGATGCAAGATTAGAACACATAGTTGATGGACATAGGACACAGTATTTTCACACTCACTGTGACGTTGGTCGCCGCCTCTCTTATTAAACGGTGACGTTCATCAAGCATTGTAAACAAATTCGGTTGTGGATGATGACGCCGATTGGTTATCTGCGTGATATTAAATAAATCACATCAATTAGAGTTATTAAGACATTCTTAAGAGAACATAGTCAACCAGCAACCATCCAATAACGCATTACTTGTATTCTGGCCATGAGTGCTTCACGGAAATAAGCTCACACACGAGGAGGTCGTGGCCTCACTGACAGATTTGCCAGCGTCAAGTAGATTGGCCAAATGTTGCCTTGTCCACTCGAGCGAACTGTGATCATGATTTGGAGTCCGTGCGATGGTAGGACGGATGTATTTATCCTGTCCCATCAGTTGCCCGCGTCGTCCCTGTCGTCATGAGACTCCCTAATGAACAATGCATCCAGAAGTGAAACTGATTCAGGCAAGTCAGAGGGAAACTGATACAGTCAGGGCATGTGAATGATGGAAAGTGAAAATCAAGACTGGTTAAAGTCCTAGTTGGGCAGAGTGTTCACAGGACAAGCAGTGTGGTTTGTGCACCCAGACCCATGTGCACCCGTGCGGCCATCTCACTGCAATTGCTGCGTAGTCCAATCCCCTAACCCCCCCTCATGCGCCCAACCCATCCAAACCCATCCCATCTACGCTGTGCACACTCTCTGACCGTACATCTTGCAGAAGTGTCAGCAGGTACGCTGCCTGTGTGTAAAGTTGTGTACAAACGGGAAAGTGAAACAAGCAAAGCATTAGTAGAGAAAGACAACGAAGGCATGGGCATGTATGCCAAGCAAGAAAACAGTACACTAGGACTAAGAAGGCAGCAGCAAATGAAGACCAGCGAGGTAACTGCAACATAAGACATTTAAGTCAGGATACGGCCTTGGGCGGCAAGGAAAGAGACACAACAAATGCGGCATAGAAAAAGAAGCAACAAATGCCAGAAGCTAAGCGAATAACAGGTTTTAGGGTACCGATGCTGAATGTATGGGAGAAAAAAAAGAGAAGTGAGAGGAGACGGTTACCGATGGAAGCGTGGCGGTGGGTTATTGAGGTAGAAAGGAAAGAGGCGAAGCCGGGATATCACCTAAGATCCGATCACGTCGGAAGCCACTGAGAGCGCAGACGACTCGGCATATGCGCGGTACACTCAGCCTGAGCAGAGAGCAATTTCGACAGTAAGGGAAGGGGGGATGTGGTACAAGCAGGGAAGAGGCAATGTGTGGCAAGCAGGGGATGGAATGGGGACAAGGTGAGTAGGAGGAATCTAAGGCAGGCAAGGCGGAGTGGATATGGAGGACGAGGCAAAGCGGCAAGGGGGACATGCTGGGATAGTATACGTGGGATAAGCGGTAGACGGGGAAAGCGGGACAAGATAAGTAGGAGGAATCGAATGCATGCAGTAGGATCTAGTCCTAGAGCCTCATTATTCAGTTCTTGGTTAGGTTGCTCTCCTAACCGAGCGGCTCGCGCCGGCCGCCTTCAGCGGCCGACGCTCGACAGCGCGGCCTTCGGCCACGCGTTTGGGGCGGCAAGAGGGAACACACGCAATTAACTACAAGCAAAGGAATACACGCAATGGCAATTTCTGCAACATCCTAGACAAGCATGGCATCAATTGGGCAATCGGAGCCCGCATCTACATGCGGTGGCTCCAAGGGCGTGAAGAACGCCCGTCAGGGTGCGCCACAGCTCCCGGACCAAAAGCGTGCTTGCGCCGATCGCCGCGGCTCCAGATCCAGCGCGCAAATGCCGCCTCAAGCCCCGGACAGCCTCGTCAAGCTGTCCCGCAGCAGCAGTGCCACCCTCTACGGGCGCAGCCAGCACGCGCGCCAGCAGCACTGCGAGCTGGTCTGCTGCGTCCAGGCAGATCTCACGCTGGCGGCCACGGAAGGTCTCACGAGGGATCACGGGGAGAGACGAGTGAGCAAGCACCTGAATCAGCAGCAACGCGTGGAGACTCTTCGCGAGGCGGTGGAGCTGGCCGAGCGTCACCTCTGGGACACGTGTCTGCGGAGGCTGAAGCGCCTCCACCAGGAACAGGAGTGGCTCATCAGCAACAACAGGATGCGAGTACTGCGCCGCCACCGCGCCGCCACCCGCGGTCACAGATTCGGCCCCCGCAACAGGCGGAACCGGCGGCAGGTGAAGACGTGACCCAGGGGCGGGTGCCGAGGCAGCGGGAGCAGCAGCCGTTGGGAGGTGAACATGTGGAGGGGGTGCAGCGACAGGCGGTGGACTCAACGGAAGCGCAGGCTGGCGGGGAGCCTCGTGGGCTGGTGAGGCGCGCATCGAACTGCTCTGACTCTGCGCCGCCCTCTCCTCGCGTACTGCCCTCGACACTTCCCGCTGAAGATCCGCCATCGTCACTGGCGGACGGTAACCCCCACCTCCGCGCCCGCGGGGACCCCTCCAGTCCCCCTGGCCAACGGGATGAGCAGGCCAGTGAGCCTGCTGCTGATACCGCCGTGGAGAATCGCGCCGGCGGCGAGACGACTTGCGCTCCTGGTGGGGCGCGGGTGAATGGGGGCGAGACAGGCGGCGGTCAGGAGACGGGGGGCGTGACGGCTGTCCTGCCGGGGCCATCGGCGTCGCAGCAAGCGCGGACTGACCCGCCTGCGGGGGCGCAACCGACGGAGCAGGTCCGCCAGTGGTGGCGGACGCCGCCTCTGGTGACGAAGCAGAAGCAGGAGCAGTCACATCGGGGACAGAAGCGGGTGGTGCAACGTGGGCACCAGGGACAGGACCAGGGGGGTCAGAAACAACCCCGGCAGGAGCAGACACCGGCGGCTCGACAGGAGGAGCCAGGGGACCAGGAGCAGCAGCCGGAGCGGACGGAACCACAACAGGGGCAGACGGGCCAGCCGCGGGTGCGTGGGGAAGAGTCCTTTCAGCGTCTGCTGTCACGGGCTTCGGAGCCGGCGGTACAGGGGGCTTCGTCGCCATGGTCCCTCTTTCGAGCACCGGCAGAGGCTTGGCGGCCACAGCCGACCAGGCGGCAACGAGCTCTGGCGACGGCTCAGGTGCACCGGCAATCACCATCTCCGGAGCAGGGAGGCCGCGGGGCGAGGAGACAAACTGTAAGCGGGACAGGCGAAGGACCGGAGAACGGGTATCAGGCAGCGGCACGGACGGCTTTAAATAATATGGAGGCAACTAATGAAGAGGATGAGTCGAACGACCCTTCTTATAGGGAAGAAGCCCTCCTCGAGAGCGAGGGCGAGGAGATGGAGGAGGAAGCAGGGTGAGGGAGAGACCAAGGAGAAGGGAAGCGATAGAAGGGCAGACAGACTCGCAAGTACCACAGAGGGCTCAACCACCGTCCGATGCCGATCGGACGGTAGCAAATCCAACATTGAGCTCACCGGCGAGATCAAGCCGTGCTGGACGAAATCGGACCGCCACTGCCGGTATCACGACACCGGCTCCCGCACCAATTCCCCGCTACTTTTCACCTGACGAGTTAGCAAAGCGGACGGATCTGTTCGCTGCCATCGTGAATTGGGACACTGCAACACTATGCGACAGCCGTCAGCCTTCACTGTCGCGGCGTTTACCGCCAAACCTGTGTCAACTATTTTCGATAGCGCTACTGACACCGTTTTTCCACTTATTGCGAAACCCCGAATCAGAAACGGGATGGCGCCTGCTGCTGTTTCTCCCGCGCTTGACACTTCGCCAGACCTCGCCACAACGACCGAACTAGCCGAGTGTCAAGGCCAGGCTCCGAGCTTTCCAGCGTGGCGAATGGGAGCAGTTGTACCAGGACGCGTTGGACGCAGTCAACGCACCGCCACCACCGCGACACCAGCCAGATGCGACTGGAGTCATCAACCGTGCGGAGGGCTTGGCGAAACGTGGCAGTCTGCGCCGAGCCGTGCTGGCCCTGGAGTCAACGCCCGTCTGCACACCCAACCCGGAAATATTGGAGGAGCTGCGCCAAAAGCACCCACCTGCTGCACACGAGTCAGTGACATGGCCCGAGCCATAAGGGTCAAAGCTGTCAATCCCCCACCCCGACTTCGCAAAAATTTTGGGAAGATGCGAGAATAGTGTGGGAGCCGGACCGTCAGGCATGACATTCGAGCACCTGCGCGACGCGGCGATCACCAACGCAATGGTCAGCACCCATCTGCACGCCTTGGTTAACACCATGCTGGGAGGAAAATTGCCAGGCTCGGTCGCAAACCTTCTGACAGCGTCACGACTCATAGCCCTCGCCAAGCCGGGGGGAGGGGCTAGGCCAATAGCGATCGGCGAATGTCTGACGAGGCTGGCAGCCAAGGCTGCCCTGTTAGCCATGGGAGAATAGGTCCGCGATTTTTTTCTGCCACTACAGTACGGGGTGGCAGTGCCAGGTGGAGCAGAGGCAGTAATCCACGTAGCCAGGGCTTTCTTGGATGCCTGCCCGGACAGCCTGGTCCTGCAAGCCGACATTTCAAACGTGTTCAACAGCATTTCGCGAGAAGCTATCGCCAACGCGTTATAAGAGCCCGCCCTCTCGCCACTACCGCCACTAGTGAAACTAACGTATGGTAACCCGTCGCAACTGCTACTGAACTCCACCTTCAACAGCGAACCACTGACAAGCAAACGCGGCGTCCGCCAAGGAGACCCACTTGGCCCGCTCCTGTTCGCAGCAGGGATACACGCCACACTTCGCGAAACAGCCGAAGCACACCCCGACGTGCTTTGCTTGGATAAGGCGGACGACGTCACCTTCCTGGGTGACACAGCTCGCACTGTAGCAGCATTTACACATTTCACGACCAAGTTGGCGCACCTGGGCCTCGAGCATAACCCACAGAAGTGTGCAGCCTTGAGCTCAAGCACAGTCAATCCAGCTCGCCTCCCGCCAGGAGTGCCGTTCTCTAAAGACGGCGTGCGGCTATTGGGTAGTTTCGTGGGGCCTGACAGCGGCGCAGCCCAGTTCCTAGCGGGACAACTCGCCGAGATGACAAAGCCCCTACCCCTTCTCGAGCGAGCAGACCCCCAGGTAGCAGCACTGCTACTTACGCGATGCATCTCGCGACGAGTCGCTTACCTTACCAGGACGACGCCCCTCCACCTCCTCCCCCGAGATTGATGGAGCCAGTGGGGTAGGGATCTGCTCACCACGCTCCTCACATCATGCGATATCCGCGTTACGACGTGTAGAACCGAACAAGCACGGGTTTGGGAACAAGCGTCGCTGCCGCCATCGTTAGGAGGACTGGGCATCACAGACCCCCTAATTGAGGGGATATACGGCTTCACAGCGAGCTTTACACAGGCGGCGCTCTTTCTCAGCTGCTTACCGTTAGATCAGGAGAACGCTCTGACGCTCGCACGGAATCACATGCTAATGCCGCGGGTTGACAGCACACCGCTACACACCTGGCTGACCGAGTGCGACGAGGCGCTGCCGTTAGATGCGCGAGAGATACTGGAAAAGGAGCGGCTCGAAAGGTCTGACATCCGGCTCCAGCACGTGCTAGGACTCAAGGTTCACGGGAGCAGATACGCAAAGCAGGTGCAGGCGATGAGGCGCATGAAGCCGAATCCGCTCGCAGGCCAAACGCAGCGGATGTTTTCACTAACTGGCTACGGCACTGGTGACTGGCTCACCGCGATCCCCATCGCTTCCACACGGCGGATAGGGCCAGTGCACTTCGCCAACGCTGTGCGCTTCCGACTCGGCCTGCCGTTTTCCACTCCCAAGATTTGTGACTGCGCGGACCACACGACTATCACTGACCCTCGCCTCCCGAACCACCTGCTCCGCTGCGGTACGGGCAAGCACCGCACGACACACACAACGAGCTGTGGGATGCCTGCGTTAGCATGGCGCAGGACGCGGGGTTTATAGTGCACAAGGAGTCGGCCGCCTACTGCCCTATCGAGGAGCAAACGGCTGACTTCACCATGACAGATAGAAGCAGTGGGGCAGTTTACATTTGTGACGTAACCATCACCAACCCTATCAGCACTAGGGACCCGGAAGCACAAAAAGGCAGGGGATGGGTGGCAAGAAAATCAATTATTACGCCAACCGCCCTGAGACGGTTGGCTTCTTCCCACTAGCAGTAGATGATGGAAAGCGAGCGAATCTGGAGAGCGTACAAGAGATTAAGTCCGCCGACTTCGACGGAACATTGCGTGCAGCTCACGTAACCATAAACAATGAGCAGGTACGCGTTGGAAATGGCTTAATCTCTACTTTCCAGAATAGTAACGCACGCTTTCAACCAAGATCTAGGCCGATCGCTATCGCGATTTAAGTGCGACGGGGTATCCTGGCGAAATTACTTGGCAGCCATGGATTAGATCAAGAAAGTAGCTTTAGCAAGAGTTCAGATCTGCAAAGTGACGAGTTGTTCAAACCCTACCAACCCAACCCTCGCCCTACAACAATCCCCAACAACCCAAAGTGCTAAACTAGCAACACCAAAGGTGTTGTAGTGAATAGCAAAGGTTTGTTGGTGCTTGTTGGGTGCGAGATCAATTCCAGCCCGCAACAAGTCTAACCACCACATTTTGCCCAAACCCTTAGCCCACAACCAGCTAGAGAAAAATACCACAACCACCTACACAATCAACACTCCCCGTTGCTCGTGCTGGAGGTGGCTGAACACCACTGGGCAAAATCCTTCACTTCACTCCCCCTTGCACAGGGAGGGGCGCCATCCACAGCATGAGGTCGTCAAGGCAGAGAAGCACCAGTCCTCCCACATCCTGCTCAGGCACCATGCTGACATGGGGCTGCATCCCCATCAAGGACATGCACACACCATGCCGCTCAAAAGGGAGGGGTTTGGTGAGTATATCTGCTGCTTGACGGTTGGTGGGGCACCACCGGAGGATCACCTCGCCGCACGCCACCATCTCCCTGATGAAATGCCACCGAACCTGCATGTGCTTGGTGCGGCCATGCAAGCATGCATTCTGTGCAAGGGCAATGGCAGACTGGTTGTCCACAAACACAGGCACACCACCAGCAAACTCATGCCCAAACTCCCCGAACGGGCGCTTCAGCCACACACCCTCCTGAATGCACTGACACAGACTGATGTACTCACTCTCAGTGGTGGACAATGCAACCACCGGCTGCCTCTTGCTCTGCCAAGAGATGGCTGCACCATTAAGGCAATAGACATAGCCGGTCTGACTCTTGCGATCAGCTGAATCTCCAGCATAATCAGCACCACTAAAGCCCACCAACTCAACCTGAGGCTTGCTGTGTGCGGGGTAGAAGATACCTGACTTGACACAACCTTTCAGGTACCTTAGCACTCTCTTAGCAGCCTGCAAGTGAAATGCCTTGGGACAAGACACCACCTTGGACAGCTGTGACACTGCATAAGCAATCTGGGGCTGTGTGGTCGTGCTTGCATACATGAGAGACCCCACAATGCTTTGATAGAGCTGGACCAGCTCATCTCGCAGCAAGGGCTCCTCAGCATGTGCATGCACGTCGAACCCTGTAGGGAGAGGGGTACGCATGGGGTTAGCCTCAGAAAGGCCAAAGGTCTCAAGCATGTTGAGAATGTACCTCTCCTGATGAATCAAGATGCCACTCTCATCACGCTCAATCTGCACCCCCAAATAGTACTTAGCCTCCCCCAAGTCCTTCATGCGGAAACGAGAGGACAAGAGACCCTTTACCTCGTCCAGCAAGACCATGCTCGAAGACATGAGCAGAATGTCATCCACATAGAGGTAGAGGGACAGCCTGCCCTCACGCCTCACCAAGTGGTACAAGGCGGGGTCACACTCCGACCTCTCAAACCCAAAATCCATCAGCGCCTCATCAAACTTGAGGTACAACTGCCTTGGAGCTTGCTTTAGCCCATAGATTGATTTCCTGAGTCGGCAAACTCTGCCGGACCCATCATCAAAACCAGGTGGCTGCCTCATGTAAAGCTCCTCCTTCAAGACTCCATGAAGATAGGCAGTGGTCACATCCATGTGATGGATGTGAAACCCCGAGGATGCTGCCATCCCAAGGGAACCTCTCAGGGTGGTAGGTTTACCCACCGGGGTATATACCTGGTCATAGTGAACGCCTCGTGTTTGAGTGTTCCCCATGGCCACCAACCTGGACTTAGGCCTCTCAATACTCCCATCAGCCATGTGCTTATACTTCCACACCCACTGACACCTCAAGACCTCCATTCCAGGTGGCACACAAGCTGGATCAACCAGCTCAAAAGACTCGTTCACCCTATGAGACTCAAGCTCCTCACGCATGGACTCGACCCACTCAGGACGGGACAAGGCCTCCTTGACCGACTTAGGCTCATGCACCTGACCCATGAGACAGAAATCAAGCCCAAGCTCAACCCCCTCAGCATCCACAAGCATGCACTCCTCCAAATCATGCACCTCATGATCATGCATGCAAGCATACTGTGCACTTGGTGTGAACCTTTCAGGTGGCCGGGAGATGCGTGTGGTGCGGCGCAGAGGTGATGCCTCCCCCTGATCCAAACTTTGCAGCTTCTCCTTCCAAGTCACTCTCTTCATGGGGGACCGTGGTGACTTGGACAGCTGTTGCTGCAGTAGTTGCTGCCACCTACCCACAGGAACAGGCGGTGCATGCTCCTGTGGTGGCTGCTGCGGCTTCTCTTGTTGCTGCTGCTGTGAGTCATGGGCTGGTGCGTTAGGGTCAGGGGTAGAACCAGCAGTTGGTGACTCCTCATGGTGAGGTGCAGCTGCCTTTTGTTGCTCTTGCTGCTCCTCTACCTCCTCTCCAGGGTCCTCCCATGCCCCCTCAAAGATGGAAGAGGTGTAGGGATCCTGGAGGGAGCTCCCAACTGTACTAGCACCATGCTCCTTCCACCCCTTGTAGCTCAGCCCCTCGTGGAAAACCACATCCCTACTTTCCAACACCCGCTGATCCACCACACTCCACAACATCCAAGCTTTGCTCCTCTCCGACACCCCGAGAAAAATGCCCCATTGTGCCTTAGGATCCAGCTTCCTCCGTTGCTGGTCGGGCACTTTGTACTGCGCCATGCACCCCCACACTCGTGCCATGGACACACTAGGCACCTTCCTGGTCCACATGAAGTAAGGGCTCTTGCCCCCTAGCCCCTTGCTGCCCATTCTGTTCTTAACCCAGTTGGCATATTGCACTACTGCCCCCCACCAAGTATGGTCTAGCTGCGCATGAGCAAGCATGGCTCGGGCAAGGTCAATGAGGGTCCGGTTTAGCCGCTCCGCTGCCCCATTTTGCTGCGGCATGTAGGCAACTGAAAGCTGGTGGGTGATGCCCTTGTCTTCAAGGAAAGACTCCAGATCCTTCCCCATGTACTCCCCACCCCGATCAGACCTTAGTATCTTCACCTTCGCCCCGGCTTCCCTCTCTGCATAGCGTATCCAACGCTTGAAGACCTTGGCCACCTCATCCTTGGTTTTCACCAAGGTAACCCAACTTAGGCAGCTGAAGTCATCCAAGAAGGTGATGAAGTATTTGCTGCTCTTCTCCCTATCCAGTGTTTGCATGAGGCCACACACATCCGTGTGCACCAACTCAAGAGGTGCGTAGGCTCTAGTGGTGGAGGTAGGGAAAGAGGTCCTTGGCAGCTTCCCGGTCGTGCAATCAGGGCACTTGCTTGGCTGCCCGCCACCCTCCTTGATCTCCACACCCTTCAGCTCCCCCTTCTTCACACACTCCACAAGTTGCTGCCTTCCTGCATGCCCCATGCGTAGGTGCAGCAAATCTGCCGTCACCTGCTCCACGTCCCTCCAACGGGTGCTACACGTGGCTTCCTCGGCTTCAACACCATGTGCCCTCTCCACCTGAGGCACACAAACTGGAACAAGGTATAGACCCTTCTCTAATTTGGCCTCCATCACCACAGCTCCACCCTTGCAAACCGTGCCACCTTCCATGGTGAAGGTGCATATGTATTCTTGCCTCGCAAGTTGAGAGCATGAGAGAAGGTTGGCTGCCAATTCAGGAACATGAAGCACACCCTTCACATTCAGCACCTCCCCCTCCTTCCCCTTGATGGTGATGGTGCCGATGCCGATTGCTTGCAGCGTATCTCCGCTCCCCACAATCACATTTCTGGAGTTAGGTGGGAGGGAGTGATAGGTGGTGAAGAGGTCGCGCTGAGGTACCATTCCACAGGTTGCTCCAGAGTCTAGAATGAGCTGATTGGGGTCAGCCAACGTACGACCAGCAAGCGCCGTCTCCTTCTCTAAGGATAAGAAGGAGAAGCCATCATTCGATAAGTCCTCCTTTCCCTTCTTTGTAGAATTCCACTACTACAGCGGCTTGATAGAGCTCAGAAGCACGATTCCAACGCACCAAAGATTGCAGGAAACGGTCCACTATATCCAGAGTTACACACAAACATAGCAGTGATAATGACTTGGTTGATTTCTGGTTTGTGCTCTCTGGATTTATACTAGGACGCAATACAAAATAAAAGCACACAAGAAAGTGTCGACCCGGGTCGCACGTTGAATTTCGTCGACGCGAAATTCGGAGCCTTGAATTTCGCCGAGCAAATTCCATTGACTGGAATTCCGTAGACGAGAATTTCCGCGACAAGAATTCCGTCGACCACCGACTGTAACTCCCGTGCGAATTCCGTTGACTTCGACACTTCGCTGCTGAGTTTCAAACCGAACGCGACCCGAGATTGATTTCGCCAAACTGTCCCCAATCTGTCCCCAAACTGTCCCCAAACTGTCCTGACAGGTCACTTTCGGGACACTTGAATCGAAAGGTCTCCAGTTCGAAACTCGTGTGCACCATAACCTGCGCCTTAGCAAAAACTGTCCTGAATCTGTCCTGAGACACTTTCAGGACAGATTTGAAGGTCACGAGTTCGAATCCCAGCGCAGACATTTTGTTGCTCATGGCAGCATTTCCTTCTAACACGCCCCCTTGCTGTCAGGAGCACGCTGGACCAGCCCGGCTGCTGCACAGCATCGGTTGAAGACTGCCTTGTCGAGCCGCTTCGTGAAGAAGTTTGCGGGCTGCGCCATCGTAGGGATGTGCTGCACCTCCAACTTCTTCATGCGCACCATGTCCTGTAGCCACATGTGGCGACGGTCCACATGCTTCATGCGCCCCTGCAGCCCGCCCGCCTGGCTGAGCTGCACCGCTGCCATGTTGTCGACGTACATGGTGGTGGGGACACCCTTCTTGAGCAGTTGAAACTCCCACAGCAGGAACCTTAGCTTGCGCCCCTCCTTTCCCGCTTCCACCGCAGCCACAAGCTCGCTCTCGGTGGAGGAAAGTTTGGTCGCACCCTGTAGCTTCTTGGCCTGCCATGAAACGGCAGCTCCGCCAAGCTTGAAGAGGTAGCCTCCCGTGGACGACCGGTTCTCCTTGTCGCCTGCATCATCTACATCCGCATACCCTACGAGAGTCGAACTCTCTGGTCCTCCCTTGAACAGCAGCCCCTTGTCCGGTGAGGCAGCCTAGTAGGAGAGTGTGCGGAAGAGCTCATGCCAATGCGCATCCGTCCTGAGGTGTGTACCTGCTGCAAGGCGGTTGGTCATGGTGTGATCGGCAAACAGCTCAGCATCCTCCATGACAAAGCTGGTAGAGGAGAGAGGGGTGATCGGCTGCTTCTTCGGTGGCGCCCCCTTGAAGAACCGCTGCTGCACCTTCGCCACATGCATTCTGGTGCAGGAGGAGTGTCTTGTTGGGGTGGTCGCACACAATCTGCAGACCAAGATAGCCTTCCGTGGATGACATGTAGTCCACCACGAGGAGACCTTTGTCCACCACCTTGCCTTCAGGTCCGGTCAAGGTTACCTCGAGGTTGATGATGATGCTCCTCAATCCCCCTTCCTCCTCATCAGCCTCATCCAAGTACTCCACATTATAGTAGATGTCCTTGCCATAAGCACCTCCAGCAAGGAATGCAATGCCGTACATGTTGTTGCCATCAACCGCATCCAAGGCTGTCATGGTGGATGCGGGAAGCCGAACAGGTGGCATACCCTTGTTGGACCTGCTAGAATGACATGGGGGTGGGGGAGTGGGCTGGAGGGGCGGAACCGTGGGTATGGGGTCCTTCCCATGGGTTGCCGCCGATTTCAGGTCCGTTGCCTCTCCTTCCTTGTCTTCATCAGCCGCACGACGTCCATCCGCAGAGGGACCAACCTCTGGTCCCACAGGTGCCAAGCCAGCAGCTAAGGATGGACAGAGAGCTGGCGGAGCCATGGTTGCGTTGCTGCCCACATGGTCAACCGAACGATCAAACGGTTGTTCGCCCCCTTGCACGGACGGCACTGGGATTATGATGACGATACGTGACGGCGGCTGGTTCTGCTCAGGGCCATGGACCATCCCAAGAACCTCCCCCTCTCGCTCGTCAGGCAGCGGAAGCGTTTGACGAGTGAGTTTGGCTTCTTGGGAGGAGGCGCTCGACGTGTCCTCCCCTCCTTTCTCTAGGTCCATGCCTAGCATGCCACTGTTTGTGGCTGTCCACTGCACCGCACCAGCATGGTCATTCTCAAGGTGAGTGTGCCGCAGGTTCGGTCCCCACTGCATATGTTGTGAGGTTGGCCGCTTTGTCATTCTCTTCCGGCGCGCTTGACACCACCTCAGAAAATGTCTTAGGCATACCATTGCATGCCACCTCAGCCGCCATGCCATTGCATGCCGCCGTATTGTTGCATATTGCTGCAGCCACCGTGCCGTTGCATGCCGCCGCAGCCGCCCTGCCGTTGCATGCCGCCGCAGCCGCCCTGCCGTTGCATGCCGCTGCAGCCGCCGTGCCGTTGCATGCCGCTGCAGCCCCTGTGCTGTTGCTCGCCACTCCACCCGCCATATTGGTGCATGCCGCTGCAGCCGCCGTGCCGTTGCATGCCGCTGCAGCCGTTGCACCGTTCCTTGCTGGCCCCGGTTTCAGGTCAAGGCAGTGAAGGCGATGGCGGTATCGTGCCGTTGCAGCCACTTGACCTCCTGATGCGATGATGCGAGTGACACCTTCCTCGGTTTGCAGCTTTGCTCCCTTGTCCAAGAGCTGCCCAAAGGAGACCAAGTTGGCCGTCATTTCTGGCACAAAGAGGACATCATGTAGGGTCACACGCAAACCGTTAGTGCCCTACAGCAAAACCTCACCAACACCGGCAACTTCCTGCGTAGAACCATCAAACCCTGTGACTGATTTCGTTGCAGATGGGTCGCGGATCACCGTGAACCACTCCTTGCGGCCGGTCATGTGTTGGGAGCATCCTGAGTCAAGGAACCACAAGTCCTTGTCGTCGGCCAGCAACTTTGCCACACCCTTCCCGTCTCCTTCAGCTACATTCGCGGCTGCCGCATGCGTTGTATCTTTCTTCTTGTTGGGGCACTTGGCAGCCATGTGCCCCTCCTCATTGAAGTTGTAGCAGCGCCCCTTGAAGGGGGCTCGCATCTTCTCCCGCTTGCCATCCTTCTTCTTGTCCGTCTGCTCCCTTCCCCCTTTTCCTTCCTTCCCGTTGACCTCCGTTGTAGCCATGATGGTGTTGACAGCGCCCGAGAAAGCAGATACACCGCTGGTGATCTGCTTGTAACTCTGTTCGATGGAGAGAGTCTGCTCCTCCATCAACACCTCGCTGCACACGCGTTCCACCGTCATGTCAGGGCTGGAAATTTCGAGCTTGCGGCGAAGAAATCCGTACTCTGGTGGCAGGCCCTTCAGCATGTGAGCGGCAAACGTAGCCATGAGGACCTCCTATCCAATGGTCAGCAGCTCCGCTCGGATGGTGCGGGCCCTATTGCAGTAGGATTCCGCCGTCTCATCATCTCCCTTCCTGAGTTGGGCTAACTGGGTCTGAAGAAGGGAAGCGTGGAGGGCATCACGAACTTGATAAGTAGATAGGATATATGCCCATGCTAGCTGCCCGGCTTTCTCTTGATGAGAGAAACCAGAGATGGACATTCGGATGGGTGGAGAAACACATCGGTTCAGCACCATGAATGCAAGCATTTGGCCCTTTGCGTACTCCCTTCGTTGCAAGGGGTTGTTCGGGGCTGGGCTTGGTGCTGTCCCGTTGCAAAACTGCCACAAATCAGCACACTAGATCTGAGGTCGGATGGCGCTGACCCACGCGGTAAGGTCGTGCCTTCCCCCCAGCAGCGGCGTCACGGAGATGTGTTCAACTCCAAACTTGAATTGACCGTAGCTCGTCCCGATCATTCCCGTGTTAATGGTCGGTGCAACAGCTCCTCCATCAATGCCCACGGCACCAGGAGCCTCGTGCACAGCTCCTCCTTCACCGATTCCTCCTTGCTGGCCGCTCGCAGGTGCTTGCTCCGCCGCACGCTCCCGAACCTTGCGTAGTAGACGACCGTCCACAATGAGGTCGACAACCTCATCACGCAAGTGAGGGTGGTGCTCACGAACGGACGCCTCCATCTCCTGACGGTCATTCAGGCCCTCAGCGCTCGTTAACCACTCCATGCGCGGTCAAAACGAGCGTCGGCCACACCAACGTAGGAACGAAGTGACGGGAGGACGGAATCAAGCCGCTAGTTGGATCAACGCAGATAACGCAGCTCTGATACCATGTAGAATATCACTACTACAGCGGCTTGATAGAGCTCAGAAGCACGATTCCAACGCACCAAAGATTGCAGGAAACGGTCCACTATATCTAGAGTTACACACAAACATAGCAGTGATAATGACTTGGTTGATTTCTGGTTTGTGCTCTCTGGTTTTATACTAGGACGCAATACAAAATAAAAGCACACAAGAAAGTGTCGACCCGGGTCGCACGTTCATCGACGCGAAATTCGGAGCCTTGAATTTTGCCGAGCGAATTCCATTGACTGGAATTCCGTAGACGAGAATTTCCGCGACAAGAATTCCGTCGACCACCGACTGTAACTCCCGTGCGAATTCCGTTGACTTCGACACTTCGCTGCTGAGTTTCAAACCGAACGCGACCCGAGATTGATTTCGCCAAACTGTCCCCAATCTGTCCCCAAACCGTCCCCAAACTGTCCTGACAGGTCACTTTCGGGACACTTGAATCGAAAGGTCTCCAGTTCGAAACTCGCGTGCACCATAACCTGCGCCTTAGCTGAAACTGTCCTGAATCTGTCCTGAGACACTTTCAGGACAGATTTGAAGGTCACAAGTTCGAATCCCAGCGCAGATATTTTGTTGCTCATGGCAGCATTTCCTTATAACATTCTTATCCTCGTTTGCCACCGCTGCTGCCGCTTTCTCAGTCCTATTGACAGGTGGAGCCTCTCCTGGGTACCCTTGAGGCTTCCACCCATCTGGTCGGCTCCAGCACTCCTTCCAAGAGTGCTTCCGGTTGCATCCAGGGACGAGGCACTTGTCAAGCTCCTTCTTCTTCCCCCCACCTCCATGCCGCTGCTGGTATTTCTTGGATGCAGCCCTATCACCTGCCCCCATTCCCCCTTCAACTCCTCTACCAGCATCCCGTTTGTGAGCCTCATCAGAGACCAACACCTCCCCTATCCAGGCCTTGATCCATTTCTGTTGCTCAAGGTGAAGGTACTGCAGTAAGGCCTCGTTCGCCTCTTGGTCCAGCCCCTGGAGTGCGGTGTAGATGATCTCTGTCTCATCTACAGTGTAGTTCAACTCCTCTAAGGCTCTCACATACTCATCCACCCTCTGGAGATACTGCACCATGGTCTCCCCATCCCCATAGTTGCGTTCCATGGTGTAAAACCGCTTCCTCCAGGTGAGTATGCTTAGCAGCCCTTTTTGCAAGTGCCGATCTTGAACTCTCTTCCATGCTTGGGCAGCTGCTCCTTGCTTCCCCTTCAGGTCAATCAGCATCTTTAGGAGCTCTAGTTGGCCTTCCAAGGCCCAACACAGGTACTGGAACGCTTGCTTGTCCTTGCGGTCCCATGCTTCCTGTGCCTTAACAATCTCCTCCGCACTAGGCCGTTGCCTTCCGGTTCGCGGTGCTGCTGATCCACCTCCACTTCCCTCAGTTATGGATGAGCTAGAGGCTCCCCCAGCCCCTTCTCCCACTTGGCTAGAGATTCCAGTAGATGCCTTTCCTTCATCAGCTTCAGGTCTTCGCTCCGATCCCTCCAAAACGCCCTCTAGGTCTTTAATACCTAGCCAAAGCGTAAACTGGAATCGCCATAGCGAAAAATCCGAGCCGGTGAACGTAGGAGGGCCATCTAATTTCTGGGCCATAACCGACCCTAGATCTGGAGGTTCTTAAGCCAATTCGAAATATGATAATAGGAGGGAGTGTCGCAGGCCTAACCAGCTCTGATACCACTGATGGAAAGCGAGCGAATCTGGAGAGCGTACAAGAGATTAAGTCCGCCGACTTCGACGGAACATTGCGTGCAGCTCACGTAACCTTAAACTATGAGAAGGTACGCGTTGGAAACGACTTAATCTCTACTTTTCAGAATGGTAACGCATGCCTTCAACCAAGATCTAGGCCGATCGGTATCCCGATTTAAGTGCGACGGGGTATCCTGGCGAAATTACTTGGCAGCCATGGATTAGATCAAGAAAGTAGCTTTAGCAAGAGTTCAGATCTGCAAAGTGACGAGTTGTTCAAACCCTACCAACCCAACCCTCGCCCTACAACAATCCCCAACAACCCAAAGTAATAAACTAGCAAAACCAAAGGTGTTGTAGTGAATAGCAAAGGTTTGATGGTGCTTGTTGGGTGCGAGATCAATTCCAGCCCGCAACAAGTCTAACCACCACATTTTGCCCAAACCCTTAGCCCACAACCAGCTAGAGCAAAGTACCACAACCACCTACAAAATCAACAGTAGACACCTACGGCTGTCCATGCGCCGAGGTACCTATCTTCCTCAAGCTCCTGGCAGACACAGCGGCTCGGCGCCACTTCAATGCCGACTCAAAATCCTACTATGCCGCCAAGTTTCTGCACCAATTCAGGGATATGCAATCATGTTACTATTAGCAGTTTAGTGCCCTGTTTGTATTTTTTACTCCTGTTTGTATTGAGAGAGAGAGAGAGAGAGACAGAGAGAGAGAGAGAGAGAGAGAGAGAGAGAGAGAGAGAGAGAGGATCCTAGCCTCTGCCCTCTCCCCTTTAGCCCTCTGCCCTCTCCTTTGTGAGCTATATAAGAGGCCCCTCTGGGCCCCTTCATCTCATTGTTGAGTTGGCGCAGAAAAATTTCGCTCGTTCGAGAGAGCGAGAGAGAGAGAGAGAGGATCCTAGCCTCTGCCCTCTCCCCTTTAGCCCTCTGCCCTCTCCTTTGTGAGCTATATAAGAGGCCCCTCTGGGCCCCTTCATCTCATTGTTGAGTTGGCGCAGAAAAATTTCGCTCGTTCGAGAGAGCGAGAGAGAGAGAGAGAGGATCCTAGCCTCTGCCCTCTCCCCTTTAGCCCTCTGCCCTCTCCTTTGTGAGCTATATAAGAGGCCCCTCTGGGCCCCTTCATCTCATTGTTGAGTTGGCGCAGAAAAATTTCGCTCGTTCGAGAGAGCGAGAGAGAGAGAGAGAGAGGATCCTAGCCTCTGCCCTCTCCCCTTTAGCCCTCTGCCCTCTCCTTTGTAAGCTATATAAGAGGCCCCTCTGGGCCCCTTCATCTCATTGTTGAGTTGCCGACGCGGGGACGGCAAGTGACAACACACACAGTGGTTCATAATCGAAATCAGTACAAGCATGGCATTTGCTACGGTAGCCTAGCCAAGCAAAACAAGCATGGGGCAAACGGAGCCCGCGACTACATGCGGTGAGCTCCAAGGGCGTGAAGAACGCCCGTCAGGGAGCGCCACAGCTCCCGGACCACAAGCGTGCTTGCGCCGATCGCGGCGGCTCCAGAACCTGCACGCAAATGGCGCCTCAGGCTGCGTACAGCCTCATCAAGCTGCCCAGCAGCCGCAACTCCACCCTCTACGGGTGCAGCCAGCACGGGCGCCAGCAGCACTGCGAGCTGGTCGGCTGCGTCCAGGCACGACTCACGGAGGCGATCCTGGAACGTCTTAGGGGGAACTGCAGGAAGTGACGAATGCGCGAGAACCTGTATCAGGAGCAGAGCGTGAAAGCTCTCCGCGAGGCGAAAGAGCTGGGCGAGAGTCGCCTCTGGAACACGGGACTGTGGAGGCTGTAATGCCTGCGCCAGAAACTGAAACGGCTCCTCGAGGGCAGGAGTTGCTGAACCGCCAACTCCAGGATGAGGATACTGCGCTCCTCCTCCCACGGCCACAAATTCAACTCCCGCCACAGGCGGAACGGGTGGGAGACGAAGCCGAGACCCAGGAACAGGAGCAGAGGCAGAAACAGCGGGAGCCGACGGGGCCGGATTCTGATGAGGGACGGGTGCAGCAGGCGGCGGATCCACAGGAAGTACAGCCTGTCGAGGAGCAGCACGTGCCACGACAGCGTGAGAGCTGCCCTGGGACAGGGCGGCCCTCTCCTCACGCACCGCAGTTGACACCGCTCGCTGCAGATCCGCCATCCTCACGGGCGGATCGTACGCCCCACCACCTCCGCGACCGCGGGGACCCCACCAGCCACCGCGGCCGCCGTGGTTCGCGTGCCACTGGGCCTGCTGATGCGGGCGACGGGGAGAATTGCGCCGGCGCCGTGAGGACTGACGATCCTGCTGGGGAGCGAGAGAATGAGGGCGAGATGGGCGGCGGCCAGGTGACGGCGGGCGAGACAGCTGCGCCACAGGAGCAGTCGGTGGCACAACAGGTGCAGCCGGACCCCCAACCGGCGGCGCAACCAACGGGGCCGGGCCGCCAGTGGTGGCGGACGCCGCCTGCGGGGACGAGGCAGAGGCAGGTGTCAGAATGTTGTATTTGTCTAGCCTGCAGTGGGGTACTCTATAGCGAGTACAGCCCAATCTAGGGTTTCCTATATGTACTCAACTGCTTGCTAGTGAACCCTCTCCTTTCTTCTTCATTCTTTCTTTCTACTACTACTTCTGACATGCTATCAGAGCAGGTTGATCCCCTTGGGTCGATCCTGTGGGTGGGCCCACCACCTCACTGCTTCCGCTGCTACTGCTACTCTGTGTGTTGCACGCCCCGTGGCGTGCGACGGATTTTTCATCCCGCCGCGCGCTCGGAGCGTGCGGCGGTTTTCTGCCCGCCGTGCGCCCCGAGGCGCGCGGTGGTTTTCTGCCCGCCGTGCGCCCCGAGGCGCGCGGCGGCTTTCTGCCCCGTCACTCTGCGCGTCGCTCCCGGGAGGCGCTGCGACGGGCGACGAAGACCCGCCCGTACGGGCTGCGCCAGGCCCGTGCGCGGCCCGTACGGGCTGCGCCAGGCCCGCGCGCGGCCCGTACGGGCAGCGCCAGGCCCGCGCGCGGCCCGTACGGACTGCGCCAGGCCAGGGCGCGCCTCGGGCCGCCCGCACGCGGTTCGTACGGGCTGCGCCAGGCCCGTGGGCGCCCTGTTTTCTCTGCCCCTGCGCTGCCCGCTGTCCCCCGTGCTTCTGACGGCGCCCCACCCCTGCTGCTGCCCGTTCTCCTGAATTAGGGTTTGGGGGTGGGGGGTATGGGGGTGCAGTTTCTGTGCGTCGTCCCCTACTCCTCCTCCTCCTCCGTCTCCCAGTGCTGCAGCTGCCGCTGAGGGGGGTGGGTGTGTGGGAGCCGAAGGAGTGGTACTAAGGGGGTGACGTGCAAGTGGAGTTAGGAGTGAAGCAGTGGGTGTGTGGGGGGTGAGTGGGACAGTTGGAGGAGGTTGAGCGGAGGCTGCTGTCTTGTCGTCCGCAGCACCTGTAGTCCGGGGCGCACTGTCCTGGTAGCCCAGAGAGTCTGCTGCGCCTGTCGCCCGAGGGTCCGTTGCTCCTGTAGCTCGTCGTAGCCCGTGAGCCAGTTACTCCAGTAGTCCGGGGCGCACCGTCCCGGTAGCCACTGTGCCAGCAGCTCCTGTTGCCCGTGTGTCTGCAGCTTCAGCCGCCGTCTCTCATCTTCTCTCCTCTCACAGTCCCTCCTCCTTCTCACTTGCCCGCTGTGATTACCTCTAGCTTTGCTTCTTATTGTGAACTCTTGCTATACCTGCTCATTGTGCTGATTACACCCCACTTTGGCTATGGGGGTGTGTCAGAATGTTGTATTTGTCTAGCCTGCAGTGGGGTACTCTATAGCGAGTACAGCCCAATCTAGGGTTTCCTATATGTACTCAACTGCTTGCTAGTGAACCCTCTCCTTTCTTCTTCATTCTTACTTTCTACTGCTAGTTCTGACAGCAGGAGTCGGCAACTCAGGCGCGGCAACAAGTCCCGCAGGCAAGGGAGCCGAGGGGTCCGCGACAGACTCAGGCGGTGCAGCAGGGGACGCCTGGGGTTCAGCCGGCACAGCCGGGGCGGATGGATCAGCAGCAGCAGTTGCAGGAGTCTGGTCGACAACAGTCGCAGTTGAACCAGGCGCATCCGCGACAAGGAGGGCCGCGGGCCCGGGGTGAGGAATCTTTTCAGAGGATGTTGTCGAGGGCTTCGGAGCTGGAGGTAGAGGGGGCTCCGTCGCCGTGGTCGCCCTTTCGGGCTCAGACTGAGGCCTGGCAACCATTGCCGACCAGGAGGCAACGAGCTCTGGCGTCTGCACAGGCGCACCGGCAATCACCATCGCGTGGACGAGGGGCTCAGGGAGAGAGGAGCCAGGCTGTTAGCGGAGCAGGCGGAGGACCGGAGAACGGGTATCAGGCGGCAGGGCGTCGGGCTTTAATAGCTCTGGTAGCAGCTAATGAAGTCGAGGAGAGAAATGACCCCTCTTATACCGTGGAAGAGCAGCCAGAGAGTGAAAACGAAGAAGGGGATGGAGCTGAGATAACAAGGGTAGGAACGGGGAGGAGAGGACCAGGTGCAGCCAATTTACCCACGGTAGAAATGGAGGGGCAAGCAGGGCCGTCGGATGCTGATCGAACGGGTGGGAACCCAACTCGGCAGCAATCAGCGAGATCGAGCCGCGCTCGAAGAAATCGGACCGCATTATTCCGCCATGCGTCAGTCGCGACCCCGCAGCTGCCCCGCTATTTTTCGCCAGAGGAGTTGGCAGAGAGGAGCGACATGTTCGCTGACATCGTGATCTGGGATGTTTCCGCCCTCTGCGACAGTCGACAACCGCCACTGTCGAGACGATTACCGCCAAACTTGTGCCAGTTATTTTCGCTGGCACTCCTGACTCCCCTACACCACCTCTCGCGAAACCCTGATTCCGAGGCCGGTTGGCGACTACTCCTTTTCCTCCCGCGTTTTACCCTTCGCCAAGCTTCGCCAAAGCACCCAAACTGGCCGCAAATCAAGGCCCGGCTTCGGGCCTTCCAGCGTGGCGAGTGGACGCAGCTCTACCAGGACGCAGTAAACGCGGTCAACACCCCTCCACCCCCGCGTCACCAACCCGACATGACAGGTGTACTGAGTCGAGCGGAGGGGTTGGCAAAACGTGGCAGTCTGCGCCGAGCCGTGCTGGCGCTCGAGTCAACACCCGTCTGCACACCAAGTCCATAAATCCTGGACGAACTTCGCCAGAAACACCCGCCAGCAGGGTCAGAGTCGCTGACTTGACAAGCAACCGACACCCGTCCCCTGGACATTTCCCACGCTGAATTTGCGAAGCTCCTTGGGCGATGCGATAATGGCGTGGGGGCCGGACCATCAGGCACAACATTTGAGCATCTTCACGATGCGGCAGTAACCAATGCATCCGTCAGCACCCATCTGCACGCCCTGGTAAACACAATTCTGGGGGGAAACCTCCCAGCCTCGGTGGCAGACCTGCTCACAGCATCTCGACTCATAGCCCTGGCCAAGCCTGGAGGAGGTGCCCGACCAATCGCGATCGGCGAATGCCTGACGCGTCTGGCTGCCAAGGCTGCGCTCTCGGTCATGGGCGAAGCTGCACGTGAACACTTCCTACCCCTACAGTACGGCGTGGCTAGCAGACATCACAATAACAGATCCCATCTGTAAGCGGGATGAGACTGCAAGGAAAGGGAGGGGTTGGGCAGCGCAGGAGGCAGCAGACAAGAAGATAGGCCTCTACCATGGCAGGGCGGAGTTTGCTGGGTTTGTCCCCTTGGCGGTAGAAACCTACGGCTGCCCCTGCGACGAGGTGCCCACCTTCCTAAAGCTGCTGGCGGACAAAGCTGCACGGAGAAACTTCAACGCGGACCCATCTACCTATCAGGCCGCGAAGATGCTCCATCAGTTCCGCCAGCGCTGGTCGGTCGCACTCCAGAGGGCCCAGGCAGTGAGCTTTCTCACCAAGCTGAACCTGGCGGCACGAGCAGAGAACCCCCCACTGGGGGGACCAGAGGGGGAGATGAACCCGGGGGATTGTTTCTCAACACTAGAGGCACCTTAGATAGAGAAGGGGTGGGGGGGGGGGGGGGGGGGGGGGGAGGGTAGAGGTGTGTGTTCGCTAGGTTTTGTGCTCTATAGGTTTTGCTTGCTTGTCCCTGTTTGCTTGTCTCCGTGCTAGATGTGCCCTTCCCTAGAATCTGCATGTCTGTACCAGCCCCACCTATCAATACAAAGGACCGTTAGAGAGAGAGAGAGAGAGAGAGAGAGAGAGAGAGAGAGAGAGAGAGAGAGAGAGAGAGAGAGAGATGGCTTGGGGTTAGTCCTTAGCCGTTTTTCAGCCTCTTAGTCCTAGTCCTTAGTCCTTAGCCGTTTTCCTGCCTAGTTCCCTAGTATAAAGTCCTTAGATGCACCCTTTTGAGCTCATTCTTCATTGGTGAGTTCAGTTCACCCTCCAAAATCGGCGGCTCGTTGGAGAGAGAGCGAGAGAGAGAGAGAGATGGCTTGGGGTTAGTCCTTAGCCGTTTTTCAGCCTCTTAGTCCTAGTCCTTAGTCCTTAGCCGTTTTCCTGCCTAGTTCCCTAGTATAAAGTCCTTAGATGCACCCTTTTGAGCTCATTCTTCATTGGTGAGTTCAGTTCACCCTCCAAAATCGACGGCTGGCGCCGGCCGCCTTCGGCCGCGCGTGAGGGGTGGCAAGGTCATAGGGAACAAGGACTATAGCAAGGGGAAGTACAACATGCAGTACTAAATAGCACACACCACCAACAACACCCCCTGGTGCGGAGTAACCACCATGGGGAAGCCCAAGGCCGTGCCTGCCGCCAAGGGGGCCAGCAAGGGGAAAACCGCGGCTACTCGGCGAGTATCCAGCAAAGCCTCCCGTCCATCCAGCGCAGGACGGATGCGGCTGCTGATACAAGGCCGAGAGGGGCCCCACGGGCTGACTCAGCAAGCCGCAACATCGCCCCGGGGCTGGGCCCGAGCGCTGCACCAGGGGCGCCCGGCACAAGGCCGATCAGGGGGAGGTAATGCAATATCTCAGTTGCCGCTGCCACTGCCGCCGACTGCTCCGATGGTTCCATCCCCCCAACCTCGACACTCTGGCGTGCCAAACACACATGGAGCTGGTCCAGGACATACGACAGCAGAGTCAGGCACGTCCCCACGTGCATTACGCGCTGCTCGACGTGGAGAGGCGTCGCAGCAACACGAGCAGCAGCAGCACGAGGGGCGGGCGGGACGGGAGGGAACAGTAGCACTTGGGGAGTTGGCGGCTGATGCAGCTGAGGCTGGGGCAGCGGAAACTGGTTTGTCGGCGGCTGCTGTTGCTGCTGAGCCCGGGGCAGCGGCGCTGCTGGAGGAGACCGACGTGGCCGCTGCGGCTGAGGTGACGGGGACGGCGCGGGAGGGGGCACAAACGGCTGGGACGGCGGGGGGAGCGTCTGCTGCCGAGACTGCTGCCGCCTCTGACGGCGGCTTAATTTCACCCGCTGAGGTACGCCCGACTGCGCCGCCGCTACATGTGGGCGGGGGTCGGGCCGCGGAGGAGAGTCAGGTGGTACCGGAGCCGGCTGCATCCCCGTCACCGCTCGGGACGGCTGAGGTTGCTGCGGTCGTGGCGGAGGCAGCGAGGCGACAGCAATTACCCCCGAACGAAGAGACGGCGCTGCCTGCCGCTGAGTCCGCCGGAACACCTGTTGCTGCCGTGGCCGCAAACAGGCAGGGGCACGGCCGGGCGGGGAGCGGTAGACCGGGTCCCGGGACTGGCGCCGCTGCTTGCGCCGCTCGCGGGAAGAAGCTCCGCGCCCAGCCAGCACCGAGGCGGCCCGGAGCAGGGCTGGGACCTGGCGTCCCAGGACCCCTCCTGGGCTGGTTGCTGCAAGGGCAGTCGCCACAAGTGCCAGCGCATCCGTCGCCATCTCACGTCGGAGCGTCTGTGGCGAATTCCGCCGCGCAGACAACGACGCAGGCTGCGCCAACGCAGGCGCCGGGAATTCAGGTCGGCAGTAACAATGGGGAGCCGGCGGTGACAGGTACAACAGCAGCAGCAGCAGGCACGAACGTAGCGGCGGCGGCTGTAGGGACCAGGCGGTCGGCACGGTTGGGAGCGATAACCTGGGGACCACCACGGGATGGCCGTACGCCGTGGATGCCGGCGGGCCGCGGTGGCAACGGAGTGGCGGAAACGGCGGGCGCGGCTGGGCGGGGACAACGAGGGGTTTTGCGCGGGGGGATGAGAGGCGGACGGGGAGGGCGCAACCAACCACCCAGATCGGAAATCCCCGCGAGGACTGGTCCCTGGCGGGAGCGTCACGCCAGGCCCGAAAGAGTGATCCTGCAGACGAATGAGCGACAAGAAGCTTCTGACAATCCCGGGGCCGACCCAGAGTTTATGGCGGGGGAGGAGGAGACCTCTGAAGAAATCTCGTTGGAAGACGAGGAGGCACCCAGGAGGAGGAACAACCCTGAACCTCAAACCGGGGCGGCGGGGGGGGGGTATTCCTAGCAACCCAGCGGTAGGAGGAGCACCTGCCACGGAGGAGACTGACGTGCCTTCGCCGGCCGACCTGGCCGGCGACGACGCCATCTGGCACATGGCGGGGGAGTGGAATGTAGACGTGCTTCAGCGAGGGGACCAGCCATTCCTCGTCCGCCGGCTGCCACCACACCTCCTGGACAGATACTGTCTGTGCATGCTGGCAGCACTCATTCGCCTGGATAAAAATCCCAGCTGCCCAGGTGGTTGGATGGTGCTGCTGTTCCTTCCGAGGCTCACCCTCAGGCCTGCGCCCGAACCTGTCTTGGGGAGTCGCTGGGCAGCGATTAAAGCTAGGCTGCACAAATTCCAACGAGGCGAATGGTCCGAGCTCTTCGAGGAAGCAGGAGTCATCCCCGACACAGGAGCCCCGGTACGGCACCAGCCTGACGAGGAAGGGGTTTGTGCACGAGCGGAGGGGTTAGTGAAAAAAGGAAACATTTCGAAAGCGGTAGCGGCTCTGCGAACGTCCCCCCTAGCAGAAGCAACCCCGGCTACACTTGAAGCTCTGCAAGCGAAACACCCTGCAGCGGGTAGCCAGATACCAGCGTGGGTTACCGGAATCACAGAGTCAGAACTGGCGGTTTCGCTGGACTCGCTTCGCGAAATCCTGGCGAAGTGCCCGAATGGTGTTGGGGCGGGACCCTCTGGTACTTGTTTTGAACACCTCCGAGACCCCGCCCTAGCTAACGAAGAGCTGCTGCTGTTTTTCGCCAAGATGGTAAATCGGCTGCTCAGCACTTTCCAGGCCTCCCACGTAAGGAAATTGCTACTGCCTTCCCGTCTGATCGCTCTAGAGAAGCCGAATGGGGGAGTGCGGCCTATAGCAATAGGCGAAACCCTGCTACGCATAGTGGCGAAGGCGACGCTGCATACCCTTGGGCCCAAGGTTAGGGATTTTTTCTTACCAGTTCAGTCTGGCGTGGCAGTTCCAGGAGGTGCGGAGTGCATCATCCATACCGTCCGCTCTCTACTCCGTGAGGACAAGACCCGCATTGCCCTCCAGCTAGACATCGAAAACGCTTTTAACAGTGTCGAGCGACGGGCTTTCCTAGGCTCGCTGCAGTGGTCCAACCTGAGCTCGCTACTTCCCCTTGTCCGAAACCTGTACGACGGTCCATCGCCATTGCTCGTAGATGCTCGACTGGGAGTAGACCAAATCCAGAGCTCACGTGGCGTCAGACAGGGAGATCCCTTGGGCCCTCTCTTGTTTGCGGCAGCGATCCAGCCAGCCCTCATGAGCGTCTCAGCGACAACACCGGAAGTGGCAGTGGTAGCCTACGCGGACGACATCACCATTATCGGCCAGCGGGAAGTAGCGTGCCGTGCCTTCACCAAGATAGCGGATGACTTGGCAGAATATGGACTACGCTGCAACATTTCAAAGTCATCGGCGTGGGGAGCGGCGCACGACGGAGAGAACGAGGAGCTACCACTAGGCTTAGTTGCAGACCCGGGCGGGATACGGGTCCTTGGCAGTCCTATCGGCAGCAACGACTTCTGCACCACCCAAGTCCGGGCGGCACTGGAGGAAGCTGCCTCGCCCCTTCCCCTTGTCTCTCAGCTCAACCCGCAACATGCCATGCTTATAGTCTCCCGCAGCATCTCTCGCCGCATCTCATACATGCTGAGGACTACGCCGGCGACGACCCTGGGCGCAGAGGAGTGGAGGGACTGGAGTGAGGCATTGGTTGGCTCGGCGCTCACAGCTGCAAAGCTTCGCATCCCCAACTCGGAGTTGGAGCAGAGCCTACTGTGGCGACAGGCTACCCTCCCGATTCGGCTGGGTGGTTTAGGAATCATTGACCCTGTCTCGGAGGCCCCGGCTACCTACATTGCTTCTGTCACGGCAGCGCACACCCTTCTCCAGCACCTGAATCTTCCCCCGGACTGCCTGCTACACAGAGCAACGGCCCTGCTCTCCCACGATTGGAGCCCACCACTGCCGGACAGCAGCACACTGTCGAGCTTAGAGGAGGGGCTGCCAGCTCAGGCACAGGTGGCGCTGGGAGCCTACAGGACGGGGAACAAGGGCACAGGCAGCCTGCAGCTGTGCCTCTCCAAAATCATCAACCAGCAGCGCGCGGTCGAGCTCCTGGGGGACACGGTGGTGGACAGGCCTGGCACCAACAGGGGTCACGCGCTGAGACTGATAAGCCTGAGAGGGACTGGCGCGGGCGACTGGCTACACGCGGTACCAACGAGAGCTGACCTCTCTATTTCCCCTGGTCAGTTCTCGTTGGCCCTGGGCCTACGCTTGGGCATGGAGTTGCCAGTAGCTGAGGTGTGCCCGTGCAAACGTGACAACTTAGCGATTGGGGACAAGAGTCTGCCGAACCACCTGCTGCGCTGCCAGGACGGGGGCGATGCAGTCAGAACCCACAACGCCCTAGTCTACGCGGCGCTGCGGATGGCTAATGAAGCGGGCTACAAAACGTTTCATGAGACCTCAGCATTCTCACCGCCAGTCCTCAGGAAACGAGCAGACCTAGCGATACGGGACCAGGAGTCAGGGGAAACATGGGTGACGGATGTCACCGTGACGGACCCAGTATTACAGAACAGAGACAGCAGGGCCCGCAGGCCGCCTGGGTGGGCCGCGGAGGAAGCCTCACAGAGGAAGCATCGGCTCTATGAAGGGCGCCCCACCTATGCCGGATTCTTTGGGCTGGCTGTCGAGACCTACGGGGCCATGGCGGCGGACACAGTCCACTTCCTTCGCATGCTTGCTACCCACGCAGTGAGGTTCAGACAGGGGCGCCTCACAACAACTGCCGCTCGGCTCAATGCACACTACCGACAGAGGTGGTCGGTGATGCTGCAGCGCAGCCAAGCCATCTCACTCCTCTCCAAGACCAACCGAGCAGCTGAAGCGGCATTCCCACAGGCTGCGGGAGACCCCTGGGCCCCACGGCTAGGGGACCTCTGGCAGATGGCTGAGGATGAGTATGAGGAGCGGGAGGCTCCTGCCTGAGCGGCTTAGAGGGGCAAAAGGGAAAAAGAGAGGGCGGCGGAAGGAAGATGAGAGGAAGTTGCAGGGAGGAGGATAGGGGGCAGGGGGACTATGGTATGGTAGGAGGGAGCCACAGGACGGGAGGAGAGGGAGGTATTCGGGGTCGGGTGTTGCTGCTGGCCAGCATGTTTCAGTGCTAGGGGACTAGGGTGTACACACACGGCATGGCTGCTCGGCTTGCACTGCTTGCTTTGCTTTGCTTTGCTCGCTTGTTTGCATATTGGCTTGCATGTTTTGTTGGTTTGTTAGCTCTTGGTACCTGGTTGCCTACATGCTTAGACAGACTAGCTACAACCACCTCCTGCCATGTCTGTACCTCATGACCACTATCAATACATGACTACTTGAGAGAGAGAGAGAGAGAGAGAGAGAGAGAGAGAGAGAGAGAGAGAGAGAGAGAGAGAGAGAGAGAGAGAGGCACCTAGTGCCTTAGCCTCTCAAGCCTCCCCTAGCCTCCAAAGCCTCCCAAGTCCTAGTATAAAGGCCTCAGCAGGCCTTGTTGCCTCTTCATTATTCAGTTTTTGGTTGGGTTTCTCTCCTAACCGAGCGGCTCGCGGGAGAGGAGAGAGAGAGAGAGAGACACCTAGTGACTTAGCCTCTCAAGCCTCCCCTAGCCTCCAAAGCCTCCCAAGCCCTAGTATAAAGGCCTCAGCAGGCCTTGTTGCCTCTTCATTATTCAGTTTTTGGTTGGGTTTCTCTCCTAACCGAGCGGCTCGCGGGAGAGGAGAGAGAGAGAGAGAGGCACCTAGTGACTTAGCCTCTCAAGCCTCCCCTAGCCTCCAAAGCCTCCCAAGCCCTAGTATAAAGGCCTCAGCAGGCCTTGTTGCCTCTTCATTATTCAGTTTTTGGTTGGGTTTCTCTCCTAACCGAGCGGCTCGCGGGAGAGGAGAGAGAGAGAGAGAGAGAGGCACCTAGTGACTTAGCCTCTCAAGCCTCCGCTAGCCTCCAAAGCCTCCCAAGTCCTAGTATAAAGGCCTCAGCAGGCCTTGTGGCCTCTTCATTATTCAGTTTTTGGTTGGGTTTCTCTCCTAACCGAGCGGCTCGTGGAAGAGGAGAGAGAGAGAGAGAGAGGCACCTAGTGACTTAGCCTCTCAAGCCTCCCCTAGCCTCCAAAGCCTCCCAAGTCCTAGTATAAAGGCCTCAACAGGCCTTGTTGCCTCTTCTTTATTCAGTTTTTGGTTGGGTTTCTCTCCTAACCGAGCGGCTCGCGCCGGCCGCCGAAGGCGGCCGACGCTCGACAGCGCGGCCTTCGGCCGCGCATTCGGGGCGGCAAGGGTCCACAAACACAAGTCGGTATATTCAGGAGCACACAAGCAATGGCAAAACCTACTGCCTAAAAGCTACGCAAACAACAATGGAGCAGGAGGAGGCAGGCACTAGAACTGATCCGCGTCAAGAACCGCCAGGAGCCCAGTCAGAGAGCGGTGCAGCTCCCGCACCGCCGCCGTGCTTGCGCCGATCACATCGGCTCCAGAGCCTGCGCGCAAATTCCGCCGTAGCCCACGGACAGCTGTACCAAGCTGCCCAACACCCGCAATTACGCCCATCGCGGGCGCAGCCAGCACAGGCGCCAGCAGCTCCGCGAGCCGGTCAGCAGCATCAAGACACTCGTCCCGTTGGCGGCCATCTAGCGAGCCTCCACAAGCAAGAGCTGCATGACCGTACGCCTGGATCAGGTGCGCGGCCCGCAAGCCCTCCGCGAGGCGCCACAGCTGCCCAAGCGACGCCTCGGGGACCTCAGCCATGCGAGGAGGTCCCGCCCACGCCTGGAATGATAGCGCGTCACCAGCAGCAGGAACCCGTAGGGGCTCCACATGACTCGCCGGAGCAACAGCAAATGCAGAGGGAGCAGGGGGAGGCGGAGCAGCTGCCGGCGGAGGCGGAGCGGCAGGCACAGGGAGCGCAACAGGAGGAGGATGCACGGGGGGCGGAGCAACACGCGGCGAGTTGCTCTCTCTCGCCTGCCCGTTCCGCTCCTCGCGCACCGCAGCAGAAACGGCGCGCTGAAGATCCGCCATTGTCACGGGCTGTTCATACGCCCAGCCACCACCACGACCGCGCCCTCCCCACCACCCACCACGACCGCCACGAGTCGCGTGCCAGTTCGCCTGAGAACCAAGGCGCCGAGGGGAATCGTGGCGCCGCCGCGACGCCGCGCGCTCGTCACGAGGCGCAGGGGAATGGGGCCGAGGCTGTCGGCGGCCCGGAGACGGCGGACGTCGAGCAGGGGGGGCGGCGACAGGCGGAGCAGGATCGGGAACTGCCTGGACAGCCGTCGGAACGGCCACCGCCTGCGCTACAACCGGGGCCTGGCCGGCAGTGGTGGAAGACTCCGCCATCGACGACGAAGCAACGGCCGCAACAGGCGCAACAGGGTCAACAACGGCGGGTGCTGAGGCAGGGACTCCCGGGACAGGCGGAGCAACAGCAGGGCCGGCCACAGCAGGCGGCGCTATAGTGTTCACAGGGACAGCCGACAGAACAGAAGGAGCGGCGCGTGCAGGAGCCTCGACGGGAGGCGGAGGGTCCAAGTCGACAACAGGGGCAGGCGGAACGGGCAGCGGCGACGGCAGAGCCGCGCTCGTCACAGGGAGTGGATCCAGAGGCAGTGAGACACCAGCGGCAGGAGGCGCCGGCTTCGGGGCAGGTGGGACTGGCGGCTTCAGCGCAGCAATACCCGAGACTGATGCAGGCGGGGACCTTCCGCTCACCGTTGACACAGCGGCAGCGTGCGATGGCGTTAGCCACGACTCGCCAGCAATCACCATCCCGAGTGAGGAGAAGACGAGGAGCGGGACGGCAGGAAGGACGCGGGGTAGAGGGCGGCCCGGAGAATGCGTTCCAGTCTGCAGGACGACGGGCTTTAACGCTACTTGATACTGAAAGGGATGAAAGAAATGACCCGTCTTATAGGGAGGAGACACACGGGGAAAGCAGCAGCAGCGATGGAGAAGGCGAGGATGAGGAGAGAGAGCAGTTGGGAAGAGGAAGGGGGAGGAATCAGAGGGGAGCGGCAGTGCAGGAAATGGACGAGAGCCACAAGATGGGGATCGGACGGCCACAATCCCAACCCCGCACCCCACCCGTGCTCCGACCCGCGGGCGTGCAAATCGAACCGCAATGGATCAGGCGAATGCGGCTCGCCAGCTTCAAATCCCGCGATATTTCTCGCCAGAGGAGCTGGCGAGGCAGGCAGAAAAATTCGTGGAGGTCGCGAACTGGGACATCTCACCTCTCTGCGTCAGTCGTCAGCCCACGCTATTACGACGGCTACCGCCAAATTTATGCGAGATTTTCTCGCTCGTGCTACTGACACCCCTGCTACACCTCGCGCGGAACCCAGACTCAATCGCAGGCTGGCGGTTACTCCTCTTCCTCCCCCGCCTCACACTTCGACAGGGTTCGCCGAAGCGCCTTGATTGGTCAAAAATCAAAGCCCGGCTTCGGGCATTTCAGCGAGGCGAGTGGCAACAGCTGTACCTGGACGCTGTGGAAGCAGTCAACACGCCTCCCCCGCCACGTCATCAACCTGACGAGATCGGCTCCATCAGCAGGGCGGAGGGGCTCGCGAAGAAAGGAAATTTACGCCGAGCCGTGCTGGCGCTCAAGTCAACGCCAGTCTGTATACCTAGCCCGGAATTACTGGTCGAGCTCCATCAGAAACACCCTGCAGCTGACCCAGACCCCCTGACCTGGCCAGACCCCGCCGAACCTTCAAACCTCGAGATCTCATACGCGGATTTTTCGAAGCTGCTGAGCCGATGCGAGAACGGTGTCGGGGCCGGCCCGAGTGGGATGACATTTGAGCATCTTCGCGATGCGTCAGTAACAAATGCAGCTGTCTCCACCCACCTGCACGCCTTGATAAATACAATTCTGCGAGGGAAATTGCCGCTGCAAGTAGCGGAACTGCTCACGGCTTTGCGTTTGATAGCTCTGGCCAAGCCTGAAGGTGGGACCCGCCCTATTGCAATTGGTGAATGTCTGATGAGACTGGCTGCAAAGGCCGCGCTGTCAGCACTGGGCGAAGCGGCGCGGGGGTACTTTCTACCGCTACAGTACGGGGTGGCTGTACCTGGGGGAGCAGAGGCAATCATCCACAGCACCCGAGCATACACAGACGCACACCCAGACTGCCTCGTCTTGCAAACCGACATCTCTAACGCTTTCAACAGCATATCGAGACAAGCGATAATCACAGCATTACAAGAACCGGCCCTATCACCCCTGCTGCCCCTAGTGAAACTGACCTACGGCCATCCGTCTTCACTGCTCCTAGACGCTAGCTTCAGTAGCACGCCACTGAAAAGTGAACGAGGGGTACGATAGGGGGACCCCTTAGGTCCCCTATTGTTCGCGGCTGGAATTCACCCAGCACTACAAGCAACAGCTACCGCACATCCAGGCGTACTGTGCCTGACGTACGCCGATGACGTCAGCTTTTTGGGCAAACCTCAAGAGACGGTCGCCGCTTTTTCCCACTTCACGGACCAACTCTCTCAAGTAGGTTTGCGGCACAATCCAGGAAAATCCGCCGCATGGAGCAGCCGTCCGTTAGACGAAACAGTGAAGCTGCCGCCCGGGGTACCAACCAGTAACGATGGAGTCAGGCTCCTCGGCAGCTTCCTAGGAACACTAGACGGCGCAGCCTCCTTCCTCTCTGCACAGTTACAGGCCATGTCCAAGCCGCTGCCCCTGATAGAACGGATGGACCCACAGCTAGCATCCCTTCTGCTCACCCGCTGTATCTCACGCCGAGTAGCCTATCTCACACGCACAACTCCACTGCACCTTCTGGACGGCAGTACATGGTCACAGTGGGGTAGAGACCTACTGTCCACCCTCCTAACGGCGTGCGGCATACGATTCCCAGCAGACAGCACTGAGCAAACTCGGGTCTGGGAGCAGTCATCGCTTCCACCGTCATTAGGGGGCATAGGACTCACGGACCCCACGGTGGAGGGTACATTTGGCTTCGTAGCAAGCTTCATACAGGCATCACTCCTCCTTAGCACCCTACCGCTAGAGTCGGAAGAAGCCCTGACGGCGGTCAGGGACCACATGCTGCTGCCGCGAGACGTATCTACCGACCTGCATCGTTGGCTGTCCGAATGTGAAGCGTCGCTCCCACAGGAAGCCAGAGACATCCTAGACAAAGAGCGACTAGAGCCAAAGGGTTTGAAGCTGCAGCACGAGCTCGGCGTGAGGGTGCAGGGCAGCAGATATGCATCGCAAGTGCAGGCAACACGGCTCATGAGGCTAAACCCACTGTCGGGCCATACACAACGGTTTTTCTCACTGACAGGCTACGGTACAGGGGACTGGCTGACAGCAGTACCAATAGAATCAACCCGACGCATAGGGGCAGAGCACTTCGCCAACGCTGTCCGCTTCAGGCTCGGGCTTCCCTTCCCCACACCGGAAAACTGTGACTGTTCTAAACACATCGAGATCAAAGACCCACGGCTTCCTAACCACCTATTCCGCTGCGGCACAGGAAAGCACAGAACCAACACCCACAACAAACTGCGGGACGCGTGCATCACAATGGCACAAGACGCTGGCTTTATAGTCTACAGGGAATCAGTAGCATACTGCCCCATAGAAGAACAGACCGCGGACTTCACCATGCGCTGCAGGAGCACAGGGGCGGTCTATGCCTGCGACGTGACTATCACAGACCCCATTAGCACTAGGGACCCCAAGGCTTCCAAAGGGAGGGGATGGGCGGCAAGGGAGGCAGCAGACAAGAAAATCAGTCACTACGCTAACCGGCCTGACACGGTCGGTTTCTTTCCCTTGGCGGTCGAGACATATGGCTGCCCCTGTGCCGAGGTCCCACAGTTTCTGAAGTTGTTAGCGGATACAGCTGCTCGGCGCCACTTCAACGCCCAACCAACCTCATATCACGCAGCTAGATTCCTCCACCTCTTCAGGCAGAGATGGTCCGTGGCTCTCCAAAGAGCACAGTCCGTAGGGTACCTCATCAAGTCTTGTCAGGCGGCTGTGGCCGAGAATCCCCCCGTGGGGGGGGTGCAGTCCGAGCTCCACCTTGGGGACTGCTGTACTGTGCTAGAACCTCTCATGGATCTGGAAACAGGCACTACGTGTAGTTAAATGGTTGTTTGTTTGCTATTCCTAGTCCTAGAAAGCATACATTGCATGTTTTGTACCTTTCCTATAATCAATACAAGGACCATTAGAGAAAGAGAGAGGCACCTAGTGACTTAGCCTCTCAAGCCTCCAAAGCCTCCATAGCTCTAGTATAAAGGCTGTTGTGGCCTCGTTCCCATTTCATTATTCGGTTTTTGCTTCAGTTTTCTCCCAAACCGAGCAGGAGAGAGAGCGAGAGAGAGAGAGAGAGAGAGAGAGAGAGGGTTAGCCTCTGCCCTCTGCCCCTAGCCTCTGCCCTCGGTTTCCTAGGTACTTAAGTGGCTGTCCTAGCTTCCTCTGCTCATTATTCATTTGTGGGCCGGAAATTTTTCGCTCGCGCGAGAGAGCGAGAGAGAGAGAGAGAGAGGGGACCCTAGCCTCTGATCTCTTCCCTCTGCCCTCTTCCCACTGCCTCCCTAGCCTATATAAGAGGCCCTTTGGGGTCTCTCTTCCTCATTATTTGTGTGGTGGCTGCAATTTTTCGCTCGTTCGAGAGAGTGAGAGAGAGAGAGAGAGAGAGAGAGAGAGAGAGAGAGAGAGAGAGAGAGAGAGAGAGAGAGAGAGAGAGAGGACCCTAGCCTCTGCTCTCTTCCCTCTGCCCTCTTCCCACTGCCTCCCTAGCCTATATAAGAGGCCCTTTGGGGTCTCTCTTCCTCATTATTTGTGTGGTGGCTGCAATTTTTTGCTCGTTCGAGAGAGTGAGAGAGAGAGAGAGAGAGAGAGAGAGAGAGGACCCTAGCCTCTGCTCTCTTCCCTCTGCCCTCTTCCCACTGCCTCCCTAGCCTATATAAGAGGCCCTTTGGGGTCTCTCTTCCTCATTATTTGTATGGTGGCTGCAATTTTTTGCACAGCTATTTATATAAGAGCTGACCCCCTATGCGGCCACACCCAGCGGCTATTGTCCCTCACTGGCTACGGTGCGGGGGACTGGCTGATAGCCATCCCCTACATGCCCTCCCTCTGCCTCGATCCTGACCACTTCCCATTCGCCCTCCAGTTCCGCCTAGGACTGCCTCTCCCCGTCCCTGACAACTGCACAAAGAGAGTCGCCATAGCAGACAAGCGCCTCCCCAACCACCTCCTCCGCTGCGGCACAGGACACGGACGGACCAACACACACAACGAGCTGAGGGATGAGTGTGTGCGTATGGCTCAGGACGCGGGGTTCATAGTGCACAAGGAAAGCACGGCGTTTAGCCCGGTTGACAACAAGAAGGCCGACCTGGCCATTCGGGACAGAAGCAGTGGGGCGGTGTGGCTGGGCGACATAACCATCACCGACCCTATCAGCAAACGGGACGAGACTGCCAGGAAGGGACGGGGATGGGCAGCGAGGGAGGCAGCAGATAAGAAAATCGGGCTATACTACGGCAGGGCTGAATTTGCAGGCTTTTACCCGCTGGCAGTCGAGACCTATGGCTGCCCGTGTGATGAGGTGCAGGCTTTCCTGAAGCACCTGGCGGACAGAGCAGCACGCTTACACTTCAACGCGGACCCCTCAAGCTTCCAGGCCGCAAAGCTGCTGCACCAGTTCCGCCAGCGGTGGTCTGTCGCCTTGCAAAGGGCACAGGCAGTGAGCTTCCTTATCAAGATGAACCTGGCAGCCCAGAAGGAGAACCCAGCCTTAGGAGGCCCCGAGGGGAGTGCTTTGCTACCCTCGAACCGGGCAATGGTAGCGAGTAGAAGACTTGGGGGGGAGGGGGGGAAAGGGGTAGGGAGGATAATAGTTAGACATACCTGTTTGTTGCTTGCTTGCTTGCCTTTGCTGTTTTCTCTTTTCTATATCAATACAAAGGACCGTTCGAGAGAGGGTTAGCCTCTGCCCTCTGCCCCTAGCCTCTGCCCTCGGTTTCCTAGGTTCTTAAGTGGCTGTTCAAGCTTCCTCTGCTCATTATTCATTTGTGGGCCGGAATTTTTTCGCTCGCGCCGGCCGCCTTGAGGGAACGGCAAGAAACAGCACACAAATGTTGTCTATAACCAAAGGCATTACATGCATGGCAAACCCGACCGCGGCCTAGTCGCGCGACGCACTAATGGGGCAAACGGAGCCCGCGTCTACATGCGGTGAGCTCCAAGGGCGTGAAGAACGCCCGTCAGGGAGCGCCACAGCTCCCGGACCACAAGCGTGCTTGCGCCGATCGCCGCGGCTCCAGATCCAGCGCGCAAATGCCGCCTCAAGCCCCGGACAGCCTCGTCAAGCTGTCCCGCAGCGGCAGCGCCACCCTCCGCGGGCGCAGCCAGCACGGGCGCCAGGAGCACTGCGAGCTGGTCTACCGCGTCCAGGCAAGTGTCACGCTGGCGGCCACGGAAGGACTCAGGAGGGATTACGAGGTGAGACGAATGTGCAACCACCTGAATCAGCAGCAGCGCGTGAAGACTCTCAGCGAGGCGATGGAGCTGACCTAGCGTCGCCTCTGGAACACAAGTCTGCGGAGGCTGAAGCGCCTCCGCCAGGAACAGGAGCGGCTGATCTTCATCAGCGGGATGCGAATACTGCCCCGCAAAAGCGCCGCCACCAGCGGCCACAAATTCCACCCCCGCAACAGGCGGAACCGGCGGCAAGCGAAGACGCGCTCCAGGGGCGAGCGCCGACGGAGCGGGAGCAGGAGCCGTTGGGATATGAACCTGAGGAGGGGGTGCAGCGACAGGCGGTGGACTCAAGGGGAGCACAGGCTGGCGTGGAGCCTCTTGGGCCGGCGAGGCGCGCATCGAACTGCTCTGGCTCTGCGACGCCCTCTCCTCACGTACCGCCCTCGACACTTCCCGCTGAAGATCTGCCATCGTCACCGGCGGGCGGTACCCCCCACCACCACCGCGCCCGCGGGGACCCCTCCAGTCCCCCTGACCACCGGGGTGAGCAGACCAGTGAGACGGCTGCTGGAAACGCCGTGGAGAATCACGACGGCGACGAGACGACTTGCGCTCCTGGTGGGGCGCGGGGGAATGGGGGCGGGACGGGCGGCGGTCAGGTGACGGGGGGCGTGACGGCTGACCTGCCGGGGCCATCGGGGCCACAGCAGGCGCGGATTGACCCGCCGCTGAGGGCGCAACCGACGGAGCCGGGCCGCCAGTGGTGGCGGACACCGCCAGCGGCGACTGCGCAACGGCGGGGATCGCCGCAAGGGGGACAACAGCGGCAGGTAGCGCAGCAGGGACGACGGGGGCAGACTGCGCAGCGACGGGAGCAGACGGTGCAGGTGGCGCAGGATCGAGACCAGCGGCAGGAGCAGACGGTTCGACAGCAGCCGCAGGAGGTGCAGGAGGAGCAGCCTGACCGGACGGAACAGCAACAGGGGCAGATGGGCCAGACTCGGGGGCGGCAAGGGGATCCGCGGGTAAGAGGGGAAGAGTCGTTTCAGAGACTGTTGTCGCGGGCTTCGGAGCCGGCGGTAGAGGGGGCGTCGTCGCCGTGGTCACCTTTTCGGGGCCCGAATGGGGCTTGGCGACCACAGCCGACCAGGCGGCAGCGCGCTCTGGCGACGGCTCGGCAGAACCAGCAATCACCATCGCTAGAACAAGGAGGCCGCGGGGCTAGGAGGCAGGCTGTTAGTGGGACAGGTGGAGGTCCGGAGAATGGGTACCAGGCAGAGGCACGAAGGGCTTTAACCGCCCTGGAAGAAGCTAATGAGGAGGATGAATTAAGAGACCCTAGTTATAGGGAAGAAGCTCTACCCGAGAGTGAAGAAGGAGAGTCGGAGGAGGAAGACGAGGCGAGGGAGGGGGAGGGCTCTAGAACTGATCAGCGTCGAGAACAGCTAGGAGCCCAGTCAGAGAGCGGTCTAGCTCCCGCACCACCGCCATGCTTGCACCGATCACATCGGCTGCAGTCCCTGCGCGTGAAAAGCGCCGCAGGCCTCGTACAGCTGTCCCCAACTACCCAACGCCCGCAACTCCTCCCCTCGCGGGCGCAGCCAACACGGGCGCCAGGAGCTCCGCGAGCCGATCCGCGGCGTCAAGACACTCGTCCCGGGAACCGCCATCCAGGGTGTTCCCACGGGAGAGACCCGCGTGATCGTACATCTGGATCAGATGCACAGCCCGCAAACCCTCAGAGAGGCGCCACAACTGCCCAAGGGTCGCCTCCGGAACCTCTGCCGCGCGGGGAGGACCCACAAACGTTTGGAACGGCTGCGCGGCACCAGCAGCATGAGGAGCAGAATCACCAGGCAGAAGGGACGGATAAGGAGCAGGGGGGACAGGAGGATGATGAGGAGCCGCCGCCGGTGCAGTCATAGGAGGTGCAACAGGAGGAGGAGCGGCAGATGCACGAGGGAACTGCTGGTTCGCCTGCAGGGCCCTCTCCTCGCGCATCGCAGCCGTTACAACCCGCTGCAAGTCCGCCATCGTCACGGGCCCATCGAACGCCTCGCCACGTCCACGACCGTGACCTCCCCTTCAGCCCCCTCGCCCACCCCGTCGCGCGTGCCAGTTCTCGCCCGATGAGCGGCGCTGAGGAGACTCCTGTCGACGCCGCGAGGACTCCCGCTCATCACGCGGGAAGGGCGAATGGGGTCGTGATGGGCGGCGATCGGGTGACTGCGGACGACACGGCTGCACAGGCGGAACCAGCGGAGGCGCTGCAGGCGCCGACTGAACAGCCTCGGCAGACACCACCGCAGGGGCCGGGCCGCCAGTGGTGGCGGACACCGCTGCCAGCACCAAGTCGCCGCCAAGAGCGGCAGGGGCGACCGTCGGCCCCGCAGTTGGCGACGACACAGTTCTCGGGGCAGGCGGCAATGGCGGCTTCGCCGCGACGTTTGCCGATGCAGTCACCGGCGGTGACTTTTCGCGCACCACTGACGCAACGACAGCGTGCTTTGGCAACAGCTCGAGCCCACCAGCAATCACCATCGCGAGGAGGAAGGCGTCGGGGCGCGGGACGACGAGGAGGAAGTGGTACAGGAGGGGGACCTGAGAATGCGTTTCAGGCAGCAGGTCGACTGGCTTTAATAATGCTAGCTGCTAACACGGAGGCTACTGATCCCGAGGAAGCAGCGGACCCTACTTATAGGGAGGAACCTCAACCACTATCCAGCAGCGGCGAGAGTGAAGGAGACGGGGAGGAAGGACAAACGAGGAGAGAGAATCGAGTTAGGGGGCGAGATGCAGCTGCGCAGCTGAGGAACGGAGGGGAGTCACGGGCTGGCAATCGGACGGCCACAAATCCAACCACATCAACCACCCCATCATCGAGCCGCATCCGCGCACATCGGACCGCGAGCGCACAAACCAACACGGCGCCGCAGATGCCACCCCCGCGCTATTTTTCGCCAGAAGAGCTGGCGAGGCACGCAAACAGGTTTGCAGAAGTGGCAAACTGGGACATAACGGAGCTCTGCGATAGTCGCCAACCCCCTCTGTTATGACGATTACCGCCCAATTTGTGCCACTTCTTCTCGCTGGCATTACTGACACCGCTACTACTCCTCTCGCGAAACCCCGACTCCATCGCAGGCTCGCGGTTACTGTTTTTTCTCCCACGCCTAACACTGCGCCAGGCCTCAACACGGCATCCAGATTGGTCGCAGGTCAAGGCGCGGCTGCGTGCATTCCAACGAGGAGAATGGGAGCAGCTGTACTCTGACGCAGTTGAAGCGGTCAACACACCACCCCTGCCGCGTCACCAGACAGATGACGCGGGCGTCATCAGCCGAGCCGAAGGGTTGGCAAAGCGGGGAAGCCTACGTCGGGCTGTCCTGGCTCTCGAGTCAACACCAGTCTGCAAACCGAGTCCCCAAATTCTGGACGAGCTCCGCCGCAAGCACCCACTAGCCGACGCCGAACCACTGGACTGGCCACCCAGCACCAAACCAGCAGGACTGGAAATTGCCCACGTAGATTTTGTGAAGTTACTGAGCCGATGCGAGAACGGGGTGGGAGCCGGCCCGAGCGGGACGACCTTTGAACACATTCGCGATGCGGCGGTCACAAACGCATTCGTCTGCACCCACCTCCACGCCTTGGTTAACACTATCCTGAAAGGGAAACTGCCGCAGCCTGTAGCTGAACTGCTCACGCCATCACGTCTGATAGCCCTGGCCAAGCCAGAAGGTAGTGCCCGCCTGATAGCGATAGGCGAATGCCTGACACGTCTGGCAGCAAAGGCCGCGCTGACAGTCCTGGGTGAGGCGGCCCGAACCTATTTCCTCCCCCTCCAATTTGGCGTGGCAGTACCAGGGGGAGCCGAGGCAATCATCCACAGTGCACGGGCCTACGCCGACACAAAACCAAACTGCCTTATCCTACGAACAGACATTTCGAACGCATTCAATAGCATCTCGCGTCAAGCTATAATTACGGCATTACAGGACCCAGCCCTCTCGCCACTGCTGCCGTTAGTCTGTCAGACCTACGGCCAGTCGTCACTGCTCTACTTAGACACCGGTTTCAACAGCCCGCCGCTGACCAGCGAACGCGGGGTCCGGCAAGGGGACCCCTTAGGACCACTCCTCTTCGCAGCCGGGATACATCCCGCATTACGAGCAACTGCGTCAGCACATCCAGATGTACTCTGCTTAGCAAATCCAGATGTACTCTGCTTAGCTTACGCGGACGACGTTAGCTTCCTAGGTGACCCACGCGAGACGGTCGCGGCGTTCTCACTCTTCATAGGCCAGCTAGAACGAGTAGGGCTACGGCATAACCCTGGGAAGTGCGCCGCGTGGAGTCGTCAACCGTTACACCATACGGTACAGCTGCCGCCAAGAGTGCCGTTTTGCAACGAAGGCGTTAGACTCCTCGGCAGTTTCTTAGGTATAGAGGCCGGCGCTGTCGCTTTACTATCAGACCAGCTATGGGCCATGTCCAAGCCATTGCCGCTAATAGAACACACGGATCCGCAGATTGCGTCGCTACTGCTCACGCGCTGCATTTCACGACGAGTAGCTTACCTCACACGAACGACGCCGCTTCACCACCTGGCTCGCGACACCTGGTCCTAGTGGGGCAGGGATCTGCTATCCACACTTCTAACTGCATGCGGCATACGCGTTCCAACAGATAGCGTAGAGCAGACCCGGGTCTGGGAGCAGTCATCACTCCCACCGTCGCTTGGCGGAATAGGACTTACAGACCCGACGGTGGAGGGGACTTTCGGCTTCCTCGCCAGTTTCACCCAGGCCTCGATGCTACTGAGTACACTAGAGTTAGGGCCCAGCGACGCCCTGACTGCGGTTCGAAATCACATGATGCTGCCACGGGACACAGACACTGCCCTGCACTCGTGGCTGACTGAATGCGAGGCGACACTACCGCAGGGTTCCATGACAAGGGAGCTGGCAACGCTCGGCCTCCGTTGCAACATCGCAAAATCATCAGCATGGGGACAAACACTCGCGGACGACGACAGCACGGCACCTCCTATCGGCCTGCAGCAGATCGCAGACGGGATTCGGGTTCTAGGCAGCCCAGTCGGCTCGCCTGCCTTTTGCACCGCCCAAGCACAGTCGAGGCTAGATGAGGCGTTGGCCCCATTACCTCTGGTGGCGCAGCTCCACCCGCAGAGCGCAATGCTCATCCTCACGAGGAGCATATCCTGCCGAATCTCCTACCTACTGCAGACAACACCGGCGGAAGTATTGGATAGAGAGGGGTGGAGGGGCTAGAGTGCAGCACTAGCAGCGGCGAAGCTTCGGGTACCCCCAAACGAGCTGGAGAGGAGTCTGTTGTGGCGCCAGGGAACTCTACCGGTCAGGTTGGGGGGATTGGGGATTATTGACCCGTCTCAGAGGCACCTGCCGCCTACATTGCCTCGGTCACGGCGGCGCAGCAACTACTACGGCAGATGAACCTACCTGAGGCCTACCTCTTGAGCAGGGCGGTCGAGCTGCTGAACCTACCTGACCCTCCCGGTATCAACCCCCTGACACCACTGGAAGCTGGGCTGCCCATGGCTGCACGGGCGGCACTACACATCTACAGGGAGCAGCCGGCAAGGCAGGGGAACCTTCACCTGACCCTGTCTCGCCACATCAACGAGACAAGGGCGGCGGAGCTGCTGGCTGACACGATAGAGGACCGCCCAGGGAAGGACCGGGGGCACGCAGTGTGGCTCATCAGTTTGCAAGGGGTGGGAGCGGGGGACTGGCTCCATGCCATCCCAACGAGATCTGACCTTACATTTGCCCCTGGTCAGTACTCGTTGGCATTTGGCTTCCGCCTCGGCATGGCCCTTCCTGTCACAGTTGCCTGCCCGTGCAAGCGTGCCAACACAGCAATCACCGATACGAGCCTAGCAAACCACCTCTTGCGGTGTGGTTACGGGGGAGATGTCATCTGCACACACAATCCGGATGGCAAAGGAGGCCGACTTCACTGTTTTCCACGAAACCACTGCCTTCTGCCCACCGGTGATCAGGAAGAGAGGCGATCTTGCTATCCGTGACAAGGAGTCGAATGAGACATGGGTCACCGATGTGACGGTGACTGATCCAGTGCTGCAGTGCCGCGACAAACGCGCCCGGAAGCGTCCTGGATGGGCGGCAAGGGAAGCCTGGGAGAGGAAACACAGGATCTATGAGGGGCGGCCTGATTACGTCGGTTTCTTTGGGTTGGCAGTGGAGACGTACGGTGCCTTAGATATGGATACACAGCAGTTTATCCGCCTGCTAGCAACCTCGGCGGCAAAAAGGAGGGTTTGCCAAGGGAGGCTCACCACCACCACTGCACGGCTCCCCGCTCACTACAGGCAGCGCTTCAGTGTCATGCTCCAGCGCTCACAGGCGACGTCATTCCTGAACAAGTCTAACATAGGCGACGTGGCAGCCTTCTCACAGACGGCTAGGGACCCTTGGGAACCTAGCCTAGGGGACCTCTGGCAGGTCCTTGAGGATGAGATGGACGGGGTGATGGGTCAGTAAGCAGGATAGCTGCGGGCTAGGTGTCTAGCTGAGTGTTAGGCACAACAGGCATTGCCGGTCTTGCCCTGTCTTGTTTGCGTTGCCTTGCCTTCCTTGCCTTGCCTTGCTTGCCTTGCTCGGCTTGGGGTTGCCTTGTCTGTCTGCAATGCCTGTTGTGCCTTGCCTTGCCTTGCCTTTCCGCCTCTGCCGGTGAGAGAGAGAGAGGAACGGAAAGAGAGAGAGAGAGAGAGAGAGAGAGAGAGAGAGAGAGAGAGAGAGAGAGAGAGAGAGAGAGAGAGGAACGGAGAGAGAAAGAGGAACGGCCTACGGGACGGAAGGAGAGGACAAACACACACAACGCCTTAGTGTATACAGCGCTACGCATGGCCAGGGAAGCCGACTACCTCACCTTGCATGAGACCACGGTCTACTCGCAACCCGTCAACCCCAAGCGAGCGGACCTGGCCATCAAGGACAGGGAGTCGGCCGAGACAAACGTGACCGACGTCACGGTGACCGACCCAGTCCTGCAGTGCTGAGACACTAGGGCAGTGAAACCGCCAGGCTGGGCGGCAGAGGACGCAGCAAGGGGAAAGAGGGGAATGCATGAGGGCCGGCCGGATTTTGTGGGGGTGTTTGGCCTAGCAGTGGAAACTTACGGGGCCGTGGCACGCGACACACAACGGTTCCTCCGACTCTTGGGCAGACAGGCGGCCAAAAAGAAGTTTAGGCAGGGGAGGCTCACCACGGTCGCCTCCAAACTCACACCCCACTACCGCCAGCGCTGGTCGGTAACGCTGCAGAGGAGCCAGGCAAACACCTTCCTGGCAAAGTCTAACCGGGCCACAAAGAGCGCCTACCCCCAGGCAGCGGCCGACCCATAGGAGCCCCGCCTGGGGGACCTGTGCCAAGTCATTGAGGATGACTTGGACTGGGGGCCGCCCCTAGACATGTGAGGGGCGGGACTCAGGGACCCCAGCCAAGGGGCACGGTGATGGGCAGGCAGCACTCTTGTTAGACCGGGGAGCATACCATAGGACTGCTGGTGGGCCACTCCTTAGCATGTGGCTCCCCTATGCCTTATGATATTTACCCTGTATACTATCAATGAAGGACCGCTTGAGAGGAATGGAGAGAGAGAGAGAGAGAGAGAGAGAGAGAGAGAGAGAGAGAGAGAGAGAGAGAGAGAGAGAGAGAAGCCCGATTTGCCGGCTGTCAAGCGCCGTCTTCGCTAATTCAACAAAGGCGAATGGCAGCAGCTCTACGACTTGGCAGTTACCGCAATAACTGGACCACACCCGCCCCGTCATACGCCAGATGCCCTCGGCAAACGTGCCATGGCAGAAGGCCTCGCGCGAAAAGGAAGCCTTCGCAGGGCGATCCTCGCCCTCGAGTCTACGCCGGTCGCCGACCCATCTGCAACCATTCTTGCCGCTCTCAAAGCAAAGCACCCCCCCGCGCCACCTGGAATCATCGATTGAAGCATCCCCGATACTGTTCAAGCGGCATCAATCGAAAAAGGGGACTTCATAAAAATGTTGTGCCGCTGCGAGAACGGGGTGGGAGGGGGACCGTCTGGTATGACATTTGAACACCTGCGTGATGCATCACTTGTTAAAACTGAGAGTGTGGTAGCCATGGCTAGGAAGAGAGAAGGTAGCGAGAGAAAAATTGTATTAGGAAAGAAGTGTCGAGATACAAGTCTAGAAAGGAATTGGAAACCCTAATTGAACTTAGGGTGTGTTCAGTTTGTACTATAGCTATGAAATGAACCTAAATTGAACCTGGAAGCATAACTCGCTCTAAGCATGGTGGAATGATAAGAGAACACCAAAATAAAGGCCAGAGCGAGCTCTAGCCTACTCCAACACACCCCCAGGCTAGGTGAAGCTCTGGAACAAAACACCTAGCGAACGGGAACACCCCCAGAAGTGGCAAGACGCGTGAGCCCAAGCTCGCGCACGTAGAAACGGTGTGGCGCACGCAGAAGGGCCTTGGTGAAAATGTCAGCAAGGTTGGCAGTAGCGGCCACCTTGCGAAGGCGTAAGAAGCCAGACTGCACCAGCTCGCGCACGAAGAAGTAGCGGACCTCTATGTGTTTGCTGCGGGCGTGATAGACAGGATTTTCAGTGAGATGAATCATGCTCGCACTGTCACAGGAGAGCGTCACAGAGGGCTGAGAGTGACCGCGCTCAGCAAGGAGAAAGGAGAGCCAGCGAGCCTCCTGAGCTGCCAATGTGCCTGCGTACAACTCAGCTTCGCAGGTAGAAAGGCAGACAGAGGATGAGCGAGTGGAGCGCCAGCTGATGAGACCACTGCCAAGAGTAAAACCATAACCCTGAGAGGAGCGGCGATCAGGGCGAGAATCAGCATAGGAGGAATCACTGGAACCGCAAAGAACAGGGGGAGAAGAGCCACCAAGAGTGAGAGCAAGATCAGAGGTAGCGCGGAGATAGCGGAGAACGCGCTTGGCAGCCGCCCAGTGCACGTCTGTGTGGCGACCAAGGCCAACAAAGCGATAGAGGACACTGAGGGGGTAAGCAAGATCGGGGCGCGTGCACATCATAGCATACATGAGTGACCCAACGAGCTCAGGATAGGGTCGCAGTTCTGAGGAGGGAGCGGGAACGGCAGGGGCAGTAAGCTGATGGTTAGCGGGAAGAGGAGTGGAAACTGGCTTAGCCTGTGACATTTCAAAGCGTTCAAGGATGGAGTGGATGTAGAAAGATTGAGAGAGAGAGATGGTGCGCGCAGTACGATCACGACGAATCTCCTTGCCAAGGTAGTGGCGAAGCTCGCCAAGATCCTTGCACAGGAGACGCGCCTGGAGGGCTAGCTTGACAGCGGCAAGGTCGGCAGAATCTTCAGCGAGGAGCACCAAGTCATCGACGTAGGCAAGAATGTAAACCCTGTGGGGGGAAGTGCGAATGAAGAGACTGGGGTCGGAAGAGGAGGTGGAGAAGCCAAGAGAGTGAAGAGTGGAGGAAAGCTTAGCATGCCACTCGCGTGGGGCCTGCTTAAGACCATACACTGGGCGCTTCAGCTCCCAGACAGTGCCTGGAGGGAAGGGGCGAGGAAAGCCAGCGGGGCGCTCAAGGAAAATGCGTTCATGAAGCTCGCCTTGGAGAAAGGCATTGGAGACATCCATAGAGTGAATCTCCCAATTCCAGCGGGCGCCTAGATCAAGAAGGAGGCGAAGAGTGGGGAGACGGGCAGTGGGGGAGTAAGTGGCAAAGTAGTCAATGCCTTCACGTTGGGTGAAGCCTTTGGCGCAGTAACGGGCTTTGAAGACAGGGAGCTCCCCAGGCAGCTGTTTGACACGAAAGACCCATTTGCCCTTCACAATGGTGGCGCCAGGGGGGGGGACAGAGTCAACGTAAGAGTGAGTCCTAGTGAATGCCTCACACTCGGCAATAATGGCAGCCATCCACTCAGTTGCATGAAAGCCAGACACTGCCTCGGAATAGGTCTGAGGGGTGGGAATAGCGGCAGTGTCAACGGAGAGAAGAGTCGGAGAATTGGAGAAGTCGCCAATGGTGACACAGAGGAGGGGTGAAACAGGATGAACAGAGAAAAGCTCCTCAAAGCGATCTTCGAGAAGATCAACGTTCTGAGAGGGAGAGAGACGAGTAAAGAGAGCAGAGTGTTGAAAATTGGACATTGCACGGGTCATGGAGCGGGTGAGATGGGGAGAGGGTGGGGGGGCAGGTGCAGAAGGGAGGGTAGCAGAAGGAGGTGATGAGGGAGGGGCCATGGGAGCAGAAGATGAAGAGGCAGGAGGAGAGATGCCAGAGATGACAGCGGAGGGGGGGGTGGAGGAGGCAGGCAGGGGAGGTGGAGCAGGGGCAAGAGGAAGGGGAGGAGGAGAGGGAGCAGCAGAGGGCAGCGGATCAAAGTCAGACCAATGGAGAGAGGGAGCAGGTGGGGTGGGAGGGGGAGTGAGGAATGGAGATTGAGTCTCATCAAAGATGACATCCCGGCTGCGAATGAGCTGCTGAGAGGAGGGAGCATAGAAAAGGTAGCCAGGACAGTCAGAGTTGATACCAATAAACGCACAAAGCTGCGTCTTGGGAGCGAGCTTCCCACCCTGACGCGCCTGATCAGCGGGATTGATGAGGACATGAGCGACACAGCCCCACACCCGAAGAGGGCGGGCAGAAGGCTGGCGGCCAGTCCAGAGCTGAAAGGGTGTAATGGAAGAGCGAAGGGGATGAGGGCGAAGGTTAGAAAGAAGAGTGGCGTGAACAAGAGCGTAGATCCAAAGAGAGTGGGGAGCAGAAGCATGCGTAAGGAGACAGCGGGTGATCTCCGTGAGAGTGCGAATACGACGCTCGGCAACACCATTTTGTTCAGGAGAATGCGGAAGGGTGGAGGTTTGGCGAATGCCATGAGAGGAGCAGTAAGAAGAAAGAGAGTGGTTAAAGAACTCGCCACCACCATCAGAGTGGAGGCGCGCGACAGGGCGGCCAAAGCGAAGACGCGCCTGCTCAGCCCAGCGAATGATGAGGGAGGGGGTGTCAGATTTGGCACAGAGGGGATAGACAGTGGCAAAGCGAGAATGGTCATCGACGAGAAGAAAAAAATAGCGATGACCCTGACGGGAGGCAATGGGAGAGGGACCCCAGAGGTCCATATGCACAAGATCAAGGGGTTTGGGGGAGGCAGAAGGGGAAGAAGGATGGGGAGATTGGGAGAGCTTAGCTTGAACACAAGGGGTGCATGGAGGAGCGGGAGAGGGGGGAAGGGGCGGGAGAGAGGAAGGGAGATCATGAAGCAGCTTCGAGTTGACCATGCTGCGAAAGAGAGGGAAGTTGGGGTGGCCAAGGCGATGATGGAGAAGAAGGGTAGGTTGGGTGAGAGAGCGACAGTCGCAAGAGGAGACGGGAGGGACAGAAGAAGAGGAAGTGTGGTGGACAGATGAGGGGAGGGGAACACGAAGGGTGTAGAGGCGAGTAGTAGGAGAAAGGGTGAAACGAGCGAGGTGCCGGTCGTGGTAATGAAGATCACAATAGAGTGCACCTGCGGGGAAGAGCACTCGTACACCGAGGCGTTGAAGGGCAGGAAGGGATAGGAGGTTATGACGGCAAGAGGGAACATAAAGGCCAGTAACAGCGCCAGAGGGAGAGGCAGGACAGGGAAGAGAGGAAGTGCCTGTGCAGATCATGGTCATGGTCTCCCCAGCCCCATCAATAGAGAGGGGACGAGGAAAATTGCGAAGAACACCAGCATCACGAAAGACAGAGTCAGTAGCAGCACTGTCAAGGACAAAATCCAAGGTGCGAGGAAGTGAGAGAGCGGCAGCCGTAGGGCTGGGAGAGTGAGAAGCAGTTCTTTGAACGGGTGGAGAAAATGGAACGAGAAAGCGAGGGTCCATAAGAGGAGAAGCACCAAGGATGCTATCCTGAGATGGCATGGTCACACTGAAAACAGAGGCCAGAGAGCCAAAACCAGAGGTTACAGCGGCAGAAGAGCGGCGACGCTGATGGGATAGCGGAATCCAAGAAGAGGGGTGGAGAAGAGGGGAGGTACAACGGCAAGTAGGAAGGGCGGAAGGGGAGGAAGGGGCAGCGAAGGGGGCGGAGAGTAGGGAAGGCAATGGTAGGAGAGGAGGTACGGCGGGAGAAGGGTGAGGATGGAAGCGCAGAGGAAGAGGTAAGAGCGAGAAGAGGCCCCATATGGGGGAGGGGATAGCAGTAAAGCAGTGTTGGAGAGAGAAAAGAGGAGGAATAGGGGCGATGTAGTCAGCTGCTGAGCCGTTGAGGGGAGAAATAAGAGGAGGAGGGATAACGACGAAGTAGTCTGCTGCTGCGCCGCTGAGGGGAGACATAAGAGGAGGAGGGAAAACGGCGGGGTAGGCTGCTGCTGCGCCGCTGAGGGGAGAAATACGAGGAGGAGGGATAGGGGCGAAGGAGTCTGCTGCTGCGCCGCTGAGGGGAGAAATACGAGGAGGAGGGATAGCGACAAAGTAGTCTGCTGCTGCGCCGCTGAGGGGAGACATAAGAGGAGGAGGGAAAACGGCGGGGTAGTCTGCTGCTGCGCCGCTGAGGGGAGAAATACGGGGAGGAGGGATAGGGGCGAAGGAGTCTGCTGCTGCGCCGCTGAGGGGAGAAATACGAGGAGGAGGGATAGCGACGAAGTAGTCTGCTGCTGCGCCGCTGAGGGGAGAAATACGAGGAGGAGGGATAGCGGCGAAGTAGTCTGCTGCTGCGCCGCTGAGGGGAGAAATACGAGGAGGAGGGATAGCGGCGAAGTAGTCTGCTGCTGCGCCGCTGAGGGGAGAAATACGAGGAGGAGGAAAGGTGTGGAAGGCGACGAAACACGGACAGCTACCAGCTGCAGCAGATAGGGAGAGAAGAGAGGCGGAGGAAGAGGTGAGAGGGTGGGGGAAATAGAGGGAGAGAGAAGAGGAGGAGGAGGGTGAAGGAGCGGAGTGTTGGGAGGAAGTAGGGTCACGATCACCAAGTGGCAATCAGTAACACGCAGCCAGGTGGCAGATGCGGAGGGGAAGGAGGTGGAGGAAGGGAGGAAAGGCACGGAAGGGAGGAAGGAATGAGGAGAGGAGGAGGAGGGTGAAGAGGCGGATGGGGTGAGGGGAGAAGGAGGAGGTGGTGCAGAAACGGCAGAAGAAGGCGCACCACGGGGGGGAGGGGAAGGCGCCTGCAGGGAGGTGTGGCAGGCCGCCCACGAGAGGGTAAGGAAGGGTGGCTGGGAGGAGGGAAGGGTGGCCAAGGAATGGAGGGCGGTGGGCAAGACGCGCGCGCGCATCGACGGCGGGGAGGCCGCGCGTCGACGGCGGGACGGCCGCGCACGTCGACGACAGGCAGGGCGCGCGACGCGGCGGTGAGTAGGGCGCGCGACGAGGTGGGGGGGGGGGGGGGAGGGCGGCGCGACGACGAGACAGGGCGCGCGACTAGGGGACGGGGCGCGTGACTAGGCAGGGAGACCTCGGGTGATGGATGGAAGGTTCCGTGATTGAAAAAAGAAGAAGAACTTTAAGGGTCGAAATACTAGGGAAGATAATTTTCGACTAGGTAAAAAGTGGCGCGCCGGATGCCTAAGGCCTAAACCGTACTAAGAGATATAGATTGGGACAAAACGCCAAGGATTTGGCTCTAGATACCATGTTAAAACTGAGAGTGTGGTAGCCATGGCTAGGAAGAGAGAAGGTAGCGATCGAAAAAATTGTATTAGGAAAGAAGTGTCGAGATACAAGTCTAGAAAGGAATTGGAAACCCTAATTGAACTTAGGGTGTGTTCAGTTTGTACTATAGCTACGAAATGAACCTAAATTGAACCTGGAAGCATAACTCGCTCTAAGCATGGTGGAATGATAAGAGAACACCAAAATAAAGGCCAGAGCGAGCTCTAGCCTACTCCAACATCACTCACTAACGCGGGGGTTACCACACACCTCCACGCCCTCGTCAACACTATCTTAGGAGGCAAACTGCCTGATGAGATCTGCGCGCTACTAACAGCTAGCCGGCTCATAGCACTCGCCAAGCCAGATGGTGGCACGCGACCGATAGCAGTGGGAGAATGTATCCTCCGTTTAGCCGCTAAGTCCGCCCTCTCAGCCCTCTCCCACGAGTGTCGCACGCATTTCCTCCCGTTACAGTACTGCGTATCCGTCCAAGGCGGCAGCGAGGCAATTATACACGCCGCCAGAGCATTCACCAGCGCAAACCCTGACGCGCTTATTCTGCAGGCGGACCTGGCAAACGCCTTTAACTCCATTAGCCGCGCATCCGTTGTCAGCGCGCTTCGCGACACCAAACTCCAGAGCTTGATCCCCTTGGTCAAGGCATCCTACAGTACGCCAGCCCATCTGTTCCTCGACGCGTGGTTCGTTTGCGAGGCATTGACGAGCGAGACAGGCGTACGACAAGGAGATCCACTCGGCCCACTGCTATTCGCGGCTGGAATATACCCCATACTCACCAGGACAGCGGCGGCCTACCCGTCTGTATTGTGCCTAGCTTTCGCGGACGACATCATTTTCTTGGGTCTGGCTCCCGAATGTTCGGACGCCTTCCGCCACTTCACGGCAGGACTACGCGACGTGGGACTGACCCACAACCCAGGGAAGTGCGCCGCATGGAGCGCTGCAGTTACAGACCCCCAGCATCTGCCCGAGGGCGTCTCGCTGCGCCCGGAGGGATTGAGACTGCTGGGGAGCTTCATCGGCTCGACAGATGGTGCAGCGGCCTTCCTGCGGTCCCAGCTGGAGACAATGTCATCCCCGCAACCCCACCTAGCAGCAATGGATCCTCAGGTGGCGGCGCTGCTATTAACGCGATGCATCTCCAGGCGCATCTCCTACTTGGCACGCACCACCCCGCTATACCTGTTACCCGAGGCGGAATGGTCAAGCTGGGGACGGGCGCTGCTGTACACACTTCTCGACGCTTGCGGGGTACGCCACCCGAGGGGTGACGCAGAGGACAGTCGAATGTGGGACCAAGCCTCCCTCCCACCGAGCCGAGTCGGCCTGGGCCTCGCTAACTCTGCTGTGGAAGGCCGATACAACTTCCTGGCGAGTTTCGTGCAAGCCCACACGCTACTCGGCGGACTGGGGGGCAAGCAGGGACCACCCTAGCAGCGGCACTGGACAGCACTGATTCGGCCGACAACAGCACCAACGAGCTACAGAGGTGGATCTAGGACTGCAGTGACAGCCTCACACATGAGGGGAGGGAACTGATAGCGGCGGAGCGGGTGAAACCTAAGGGCCAACTACAGCACCGCCTCGCTCTCTTAGTCCAAGGGGGCCGGAGTGCCGCCCAGATCACCGCATCCAGGCAGATGGAGCTGAACCCCCGGCTGGGCCACACGCAACGCCTCATGTCCCTCACAGGCTACGGGGCGGGGGACTGGCTCATGGCAATCCCCTACATGCCAGCCCTACGTTTATACCCCTGCCACTTCACGTTCGCGCTACAGTTCCGCCTCGGCCTGCCGCTTTCTGTGCATGAGTGCTGTGACTGCAGCGAACGAGTCTCCATTCTGGATAAGAGACTGCCAAATCACCTGCTCCGATGCGGTACTGGGCATGGCCGGACCAACACCCACAACGAGCTCCGTGATGAGTGCATCCGCATGGCACATGATGCAGGATATGCTGTGCACAAGGAGTGCACCGCCTTTAGCCCGGTGGACAACAAGAAGGCCGACCTGGCCTTTAGGGATGGGAGCTCAGGGGCGGTGTGGCTAGCAGACATCACAATAACAGATCCCATCTGTAAGCGGGATGAGACTACAAGGAAAGGGAGGGGTTGGGCAGCGCAGGAGGCAGCAGACAAGAAGATAGGCCTCTACCATGGCAGGGCGGAGTTTGCTGGGTTTGTCCCCTTGGCGGTAGAAACCTACGGCTGCCCCTGCGACGAGGTGCCCACCTTCCTAAAGCTGCTGGCGGACAAAGCTGCACGGAGAATCTTCAACGCGGACCCATCTACCTATCAGGCCGCGAAGATGCTCCATCAGTTCCGCCAGCGCTGGTCGGTCGCACTCCAGAGGGCCCAGGCAGTGAGCTTTCTCACCAAGCTGAACCTGGCGGCACGAGCAGAGAACCCCCCACTGGGGGGACCAGAGGGGGAGATGAACCCGGGGGATTGTTTCTCAACAATAGAGGCACCTTAGATAGAGAAGGGGGGGGGGGGGGGGGGGGGGGGGGGGGGGGGGGGGGGGGAGGGTAGAGGTGTGTGTTCGCTAGGTTTTGTGCTCTATAGGTTTTGCTTGCTTGTCCCTGTTTGCTTGTCTCCGTGCTAGATGTGCCCTTCCCTAGAATCTGCATGTCTGTACCAGCCCCACCTATCAATACAAAGGACCGTTAGAGAGAGAGAGAGAGAGAGAGAGAGAGAGAGAGAGAGAGAGAGAGAGAGAGAGAGAGAGAGAGAGAGAGAGAGAGATGGCTTGGGGTTAGTCCTTAGCCGTTTTTCAGCCTCTTAGTCCTAGTCCTTAGTCCTTAGCCGTTTTCCTGCCTAGTTCCCTAGTATAAAGTCCTTAGATGCACCCTTTTGAGCTCATTCTTCATTGGTGAGTTCAGTTCACCCTCCAAAATCGGCGGCTCGTTGGAGAGAGAGCGAGAGAGAGAGAGAGATGGCTTGGGGTTAGTCCTTAGCCGTTTTTCAGCCTCTTAGTCCTAGTCCTTAGTCCTTAGCCGTTTTCCTGCCTAGTTCCCTAGTATAAAGTCCTTAGATGCACCCTTTTGAGCTCATTCTTCATTGGTGAGTTCAGTTCACCCTCCAAAATCGGCGGCTGGCGCCGGCCGCCTTCGGCCGCGCGTGAGGGGTGGCAAGGTCATAGGGAACAAGGACTATAGCAAGGGGAAGTACAACATGCAGTACTAAATAGCACACACCACCAACAACACCCCCTGGTGCGGAGTAACCACCATGGGGAAGCCCAAGGCCGTGCCTGCTGCCAAGGGGGCCAGCAAGGGGAAAACCGCGGCTACTCGGCGAGTATCCAGCAAAGCCTCCCGTCCATCCAGCGCAGGACGGATGCGGCTGCTGATACAAGGCTGAGAGGGGCCCCACGGGCTGACTCAGCAAGCCGCAACATCGCCCCGGGGCCGGGCCCGAGCGCTGCACCAGGGGCGCCCGGCACAAGGCCGATCAGGGGGAGGTAATGCAACATCTCAGTTGCCGCTGCCACTGCCGCCGACTGCTCCGATGGTTCCATCCCCCCAACCTCGACACTCTGGCGCGCCAAACACACATGGAGCTGGTCCAGGATATACGACAGCAGAGTCAGGCACGTCCCCACGTGCATTACGCGCTGCTCGACGTGGAGAGGCGTCGCAGCAACACGAGCAGCAGCAGCACGAGGGGCGGGCGGGACGGGAGGGAACAGTAGCACTTGGGGAGTTGGCGGCTGATGCAGCTGAGGCTGGGGCAGCGGAAACTGGTTTGTCGGCGGCTGCTGTTGCTGCTGAGCCCGGGGCAGCGGCGCTGCTGGAGGAGACCGACGTGGCCGCTGCGGCTGAGGTGACGGGGACGGCGCGGGAGGGGGCACAAACGGCTGGGACGGCGGGGGGAGCGTCTGCTGCCGAGACTGCTGTCGCCTCTGACGGCGGCTTAATTTCGCCCGCTGAGGTACGCCCGACTGCGCCGCCGCTACATGTGGGCGGGGGTTGGGCCGCGGAGGAGAGTCAGGTGGTACCGGAGCCGGCTGCATCCCCGTCACCGCTCGGGACGGCTGAGGTTGCTGCGGTCGTGGCGGAGGCAGCGAGGCGACAGCAATTACCCCCGAACGAAGAGACGGCGCTGCCTGCCGCTGAGTCCGCCGGAACACCTGTTGCTGCCGTGGCCGCAAACAGGCAGGGGCACGGCCGGGCGGGGAGCGGTAGACCGGGTCCCGGGACTGGCGCCGCTGCTTGCGCCGCTCGCGGGAAGAAGCTCCGCGCCCAGCCAGCACCGAGGCGGCCCGGAGCAGGGCTGGGACCTGGCGTCCCAGGACCCCTCCTGGGCTGGTTGCTGCAAGGGCAGTCGCCACAAGTGCCAGCGCATCCGTCGCCATCTCACGTCGGAGCGTCTGTGGCGAATTCCGCCACGCAGACAACGACGCAGGCTGCGCCAACGCAGGCGCCGGGAATTCAGGTCGGCAGTAACAATGGGGAGCCGGCGGTGACAGGTACAACAGCAGCAGCAGCAGGCACGAACGTAGCGGCGGCGGCTGTAGGGACCAGGCGGTCGGCACGGTTGGGAGCGATAACCTGGGGACCACCACGGGATGGCCGTACGCCGTGGATGCCGGCGGGCCGCGGTGGCAACGGAGTGGCGGAAACGGCGGGCGCGGCTGGGCGGGGACAACGAGGGGTTTTGCGCGGGGGGATGAGAGGCGGACGGGGAGGGCGCAACCAACCACCCAGATCGGAAATCCCCGCGAGGACTGGTCCCTGGCGGGAGCGTCACGCCAGGCCCGAAAGAGTGATCCTGCAGACGAATGAGCGACAAGAAGCTTCTGACAATCCCGGGGCCGACCCAGAGTTTATGGCGGGGGAGGAGGAGACCTCTGAAGAAATCTCGTTAGAAGACGAGGAGGCACCCAGGAGGAGGAACAACCCTGAACCTCAAACCGGGGCGGCGGGGGGGGGGGGTATTCCTAGCAACCCAGCGGTAGGAGGAGCACCTGCCACGGAGGAGACTGACGTGCCTTCGCCGGCCGACCTGGCCGGCGACGACGCCATCTGGCACATGGCGGGGGAGTGGAATGTAGACGTGCTTCAGCGAGGGGACCAGCCATTCCTCGTCCGCCGGCTGCCACCACACCTCCTGGACAGATACTGTCTGTGCATGCTGGCAGCACTCATTCGCCTGGATAAAAATCCCAGCTGCCCAGGTGGTTGGATGGTGCTGCTGTTCCTTCCGAGGCTCACCCTCAGGCCTGCGCCCGAACCTGTCTTGGGGAGTCGCTGGGCAGCGATTGAAGCTAGGCTGCACAAATTCCAACGAGGCGAATGGTCCGAGCTCTTCGAGGAAGCAGGAGTCATCCTCGACACAGGAGCCCCTGTACAGCACCAGCCTGACGAGGAAGGGGTTTGTGCACGAGCGGAGGGGTTAGTGAAAAAAGGAAACATTTCGAAAGCGGTAGCGGCTCTGCGAACGTCCCCCCTAGCAGAAGCAACCCCGGCTACACTTGAAGCTCTGCAAGCGAAACACCCTGCAGCGGGTAGCCAGATACCAGCGTGGGTTACCGGAATCACAGAGTCAGAACTGGCGGTTTCGCTGGACTCGCTTCGCGAAATCCTGGCGAAGTGCCCGAATGGTGTTGGGGCGGGACCCTCTGGTACTTGTTTTGAACACCTCCGAGACCCCGCCCTAGCTAACGAAGAGCTGCTGCTGCTTTTCGCCAAGATGGTAAATCGGCTGCTCAGCACTTTCCAGGCCTCCCACGTAAGGAAATTGCTACTGCCTTCCCGTCTGATCGCTCTAGAGAAGCCGAATGGGGGAGTGCGGCCTATAGCAATAGGCGAAACCCTGCTACGCATAGTGGCGAAGGCGGCGCTGCTTACCCTTGGGCCCAAGATTAGGGATTTTTTCTTACCAGTTCAGTTTGGCGTGGCAGTTCCAAGAGGTGCGGAGTGCATCATCCATACCGTCCGCTCTCTACTCCGTGAGGACAAGACCCGCATTGCCCTCCAGCTAGACATCGAAAACGCTTTTAACAGTGTCGAGCGACGGGCTTTCCTAGGCTCGCTGCAGTGGTCCAACCTGAGCTCGCTACTTCCCCTTGTCCGAAACCTGTACGACGGTCCATCGCCATTGCTCGTAGATGCTCGACTGGGAGTAGACCAAATCCAGAGCTCACGTGGCGTCAGACAGGGAGATCCCTTGGGCCCTCTCTTGTTTGCGGCAGCGATCCAGCCAGCCCTCATGAGCGTCTCGGCGACAACACCGGAAGTGGCAGTGGTAGCCTACGCGGACGACATCACCATTATCGGCCAGCGGGAAGTAGCGTGCCGTGCCTTCACCAAGATAGCGGATGACTTGGCAGAATATGGACTACGCTGCAACATTTCAAAGTCATCGGCGTGGGGAGCGGCGCACGACGGAGAGAACGAGGAGCTACCACTAGGCTTAGTTGCAGACCCGGGCGGGATACGGGTCCTTGGCAGTCCTATCGGCAGCAACGACTTCTGCACCACCCAAGTCCGGGCGGCACTGGAGGAAGCTGCCTCGCCCCTTCCCCTTGTCTCTCAGCTCAACCCGCAACATGCCATGCTTATAGTCTCCCGCAGCATCTCTCGCCGCATCTCATACATGCTGAGGACTACGCCGGCGACGACCCTGGGCGCAGAGGAGTGGAGGGACTGGAGTGAGGCATTGGTTGGCTCGGCGCTCACAGCTGCAAAGCTTCGCATCCCCAACTCGGAGTTGGAGCAGAGCCTACTGTGGCGACAGGCTACCCTCCCGATTCGGCTGGGTGGTTTAGGAATCATTGACCCTGTCTCGGAGGCCCCGGCTACCTACATTGCTTCTGTCACGGCAGCGCACACCCTTCTCCAGCACCTGAATCTTCCCCCGGACTGCCTGCTACACAGAGCAACGGCCCTGCTCTCCCACGATTGGAGCCCACCACTGCCGGACAGCAGCACACTGTCGAGCTTAGAGGAGGGGCTGCCAGCTCAGGCACAGGTGGCGCTGGGAGCCTACAGGACGGGGAACAAGGGCACAAGCAGCCTGCAGCTGTGCCTCTCCAAAATCATCAACCAGCAGCGCGCGGTCGAGCTCCTGGGGGACACGGTGGTGGACAGGCCTGGCACCAACAGGGGTCACGCGCTGAGACTGATAAGCCTGAGAGGGACTGGCGTGGGCGACTGGCTACACGCGGTACCAATGAGAGCTGACCTCTCTATTTCCCCTGGTCAGTTCTCGTTGGCCCTGGGCCTACGCTTGGGCATGGAGTTGCCAGTAGCTGAGGTGTGCCCGTGCAAACGTGACAACTCAGCGATTGGGGACAAGAGTCTGCCGAACCACCTGCTGCGCTGCCAGGACGGGGGCGATGCAGTCAGAACCCACAACGCCCTAGTCTACGCGGCGCTGCGGATGGCTAATGAAGCGGGCTACAAAACGTTTCATGAGACCTCAGCATTCTCACCGCCAGTCCTCAGGAAACGAGCAGACCTAGCGATACGGGACCAGGAGTCAGGGGAAACATGGGTGACGGATGTCACCGTGACGGACCCAGTATTACAGAACAGAGACAGCAGGGCCCGCAGGCCGCCTGGGTGGGCCGCGGAGGAAGCCTCACAGAGGAAGCATCGGCTCTATGAAGGGCGCCCCACCTATGCCGGATTCTTTGGGCTGGCTGTCGAGACCTACGGGGCCATGGCGGCGGACACAGTCCAGTTCCTTCGCATGCTTGCTACCCACGCAGCGAGGACGAAGTTCAGACAGGGGCGCCTCACAACAACTGCCGCTCGGCTCAATGCACACTACCGACAGAGGTGGTCGGTGATGCTGCAGCGCAGCCAAGCCATCTCACTCCTCTCCAAGACCAACCGAGCAGCTGAAGCGGCATTCCCACAGGCTGCGGGAGACCCCTGGGCCCCACGGCTAGGGGACCTCTGGCAGATGGCTGAGGATGAGTATGAGGAGCGGGAGGCTCCTGCCCGAGCGGCTTAGAGGGGCAGGAGGGAAAAAGAGAGGGCGGCGGAAGGAAGATGAGAGGAAGTTGCAGGGAGGAGGATAGGGGGCAGGGGGACTATGGTATGGTAGGAGGGAGCCACAGGACGGGAGGAGAGGGAGGTATTCGGGGTCGGGTGTTGCTGCTGGCCAGCATGTTTCAGTGCTAGGGGACTAGGGTGTACACACACGGCATGGCTGCTCGGCTTGCACTGCTTGCTTTGCTTTGCTCTGCTCGCTTGTTTGCATATTGGCTTGCATGTTTTGTTGGTTTGTTAGCTCTTGGTACCTGGTTGCCTACATGCTTAGACAGACTAGCTACAACCACCTCCTGCCATGTCTGTACCTCATGACCACTATCAATACATGACTACTTGAGAGAGAGAGAGAGAGAGAGAGAGAGAGAGAGAGAGAGAGAGAGAGAGAGAGAGAGAGAGAGAGAGAGAGGCATTTAGGGACTTAGCCGTTTCTAGCCTCTCCTAGCCTCTCCAGCCCTCTCCAGCCTAGTATAAAGGCCCTAGGATCTAGTCCTAGAGCCTCATTATTTAGTTTCTGGTTCGTTTGCTCTCCTAACCGAGCGGCAGAGAGAGGAGAGAGAGAGAGAGAGAGAGAGAGAGAGAGAGAGAGAGAGAGAGAGAGAGAGAGAGAGAGGCATTTAGGGACTTAGCCGTTTCTAGCCTCTCCTAGCCTCTCCAGCCCTCTCCAGCCTAGTATAAAGGCCCTAGGATCTAGTCCTAGAGCCTCATTATTTAGTTTCTGGTTCGTTTGCTCTCCTAACCGAGCGGCAGAGAGAGGAGAGAGAGAGAGAGAGAGAGAGAGAGAGAGAGAGAGAGAGAGAGAGAGAGAGAGAGAGAGAGAGAGAGAGAGAGAGAGAGGCATTTAGGGACTTAGCCGTTTCTAGCCTCTCCTAGCCTCTCCAGCCCTCTCCAGCCTAGTATAAAGGCCCTAGGATCTAGTCCTAGAGCCTCATTATTTAGTTTCTGGTTCGTTTGCTCTCCTAACCGAGCGGCTTGCAAAGGCGGCCGGCGCTCGACAGCGCGGCCTTCGGCCACACGTGAGGGGTGGCAAGTACAACCATAGCACCACTACTACAACTAGCAACGGCATACACACATGGCAGAAAGAACAACCTACTAGCAAGGCCATGGAGCAAGCACAAGCGGAGGCTACATCTGATCCGCGTCATACACAGCAAGCAGCCCCGACATCGTGCGATGGAGCTCAGGCACCAGCACCGTGCCTGCGGCGATCGCCCCGGATCCAGTCCCTGCATGCAACAGGCGGCGCAGCCCACGCATGGCCGAACCCAGCGGCCCGACCCCCGCAAGCCCACCCCGCGCGGGCGCAGCCAACACGGGCGCCAGCAGCTCGGCGAGACGATCAGCCGCCGCGAGACAATCGTCCCGAGGGCCGCCCACCAGTGAGTCGCCCTGGGAAAGGGCGGCGTGACCATACACCTGCACCAGATGTACGACCCGCAGAGCCTCCGAGAGGCGCCAGATCTGACCAAGGGTCACCTCCGGAACCGCAACCGTGCGCTGAGGCCACAGCAGCGCCTGGAACGGGTGCGCCGCACCTACGGACGGGGGAGGGGGATCCACAGGCAGCAGGGACGGATATTGCACAGTCACGGGCCCACCTGCCGCGGTCAAAAACTCAACCCCCGCCACAGGGGGTACCCATGGCATCTGGCGGGGATTCCCCGGGACGGGGGTTGAGGCGGCGGGAACAGGAGGAGGAGGAACAACCGGAGGGGGACGAGGAGCAGCCAGGGCAGAGGGCGCAGTTGGAGGAGGCGCTACTGGGGTCTGAGCAACACGCGGGGAGTTGCTCTGGCTCGCCTGCCCGTTCCGCTCCTCGCGCACAGCAGCAGATACCGCGCGCTGCAGGTCAGCCATTGTTACCGACTGGTCATACCCCCAGCCGCCACCCCGCTGACGCGGCCCCCACCAGCCGCCTCGGCCGCCGCGTTGCGCTGCCCAGTTCGCCTGGGAACCACGGCGACGAGGGGAATTGTGGCGGCGCCAGGACGTCTCGCGCTCGTCCTGCCGCGCGGGGGATTGGGGCCGCTGCTGACGACGGCCAGGAGACGGCGGACGCTGTGCAGACAGCACAGGGGGATTTGCCACCGGCGGAGCAATGGGAACAGCCACGGGCGACGCGGACAGACCCGCCGCAGGCGGAGCAGCCACAGGCGGCGCAAGGGGAACAGCTTCAGGCGGCGCGAGAGGAGCAGCCACAGGCGGTGCGAGAGGTGCAGCCACAGGAGGCGCGGGAGGCGCAGCCACCGGCGGTGCAGGAGCAGATCCCGCCAGCACAGGCAGAGGAGGCACCAGCGCCGGAGACGGTGCAGACGGGGGAGCCAGAGCGGCGGGAAGCGCCGGCTGGCCCAGGACGTCAGTGGTGGCGGACCCCACCGACTGGGCCGGCACGCCGCCATCAACAATCGCCCACTCGGCGGCCGCAGACAGAGCAGCGGGGTCGACAGCTCGAAGAGCGCCAAGCGGAGCAGACGCAGCAGTTGGCGCAGCGAGAGGGACAGGCGGCGCGACGGGAAGAGGCGCCGACAGCACAGGAGCCTGGCGACCACCGTCGCCAGGCCGAGACGCCGGCGCCTCGGGAAACGACGGTGCGGGGCGAGGAAGGTTTCCAGCGTATTCACAGGCTTCGGAGCAGGAAGTGTTGGGGGGCCCGTCGCCATGGTCCCCGTTCCGGAGGCAGGCGGTGGCATTCCGTACACAACCGACACAGCGCGAGCGCTCATTGGCGAATAATCGGTCGGCCCAGCAATCACCATCGAGGGGCCGTGGAGGACGAGGCAGAGGGAGAGTGGCAGCTAGCGGTGATGGAGGTGGACCGGAGAATGGCTTCCAGGCGGCAGGGAGACAGGCTTTAAGAGCTCTAGAACGGGCTAATGAGGAGGAGGATCGAGGGGACCCTTCTTATAGGGAGGAGCCGCTGCCACTAAGTGAGAGTGACGAGGAAGAAACTGATGAAGCTGAGAGCCTAAGGCCTGGGAGGCAAGCTGCCGAGCATGAGACGGGTGTGGAAGGAGGAGTGCCACCGGCTAATCGGACGGCTACGATTCCAACCCCTGGTCAGGACGGAGCACCAAGGCGCCCTCAGAGGAATCAAGCCGCGCGCAATGGCAGTGCAACAACAAATCGAACACATTGCCCCCGCTACTACTCGCCAGGGGAATTGGCGAAGCTAACAGACCTGTTCGCAGTCATCGCTGATTGGGACGTGGCGGCCCTTTGCGACAGTCGTCAGCCATCCCTATCACGCCGATTACCGCCCAATTTATGTCAGCTGTTTTCACTGGCGTTACTCACCTCGCTCCTTCACCTCGCGCGAAATCCGGACTCGGTGGCAGGGTGGCGACTTCTTCTATTTCTGCCGCGGCTCACACTTCGCAAAACGTCGCCAAGAAGACCGAAGTGGCCCGAAGTCAAAGCTCGTCTCAGAGCTTTCCAGCGTGGCGAATGGGAGCAGCTGTATTCTGACGCAATCAAAGCCATCAACACCCCACCGCCTCCACGTCACCAGCCCGACGAGGCGGGAGTACTCAGCAGGGCGGAGGGCCTGGCAAAACGTGGAAGTCTACGCCGAGCCGTGCTGGCCCTCGAGTCAACCCCGGTCTGCACGCCGGGTCCAGCAATCATGGATGAACTCTGCGCGAAACACCCACCAACTGACAACGAGCAGCTGAGCTGGCCAACAACACCTGGCCCGAACCTGCAGATCAGCCAAGCTGACTTCGCCAAACTTTTGGGTCGATGCGAAAATGGTGTTGGGGCTGGACCGTCCGGAACCGCATTCGAACACCTGCGCGACGCATCCGCAACCAACGCATCGGTCTGCACCCACCTGCATGCCCTAGTTAACACCCTCCTGGCAGGCAAATTACCCGAGCCAGTGGGGGACCTGCTGACAGCCTCGCGCCTAATCGCGCTGTCCAAACCAGGGGGGGGGGGGTTCGGCCAATTGCAATTGGCGAATGCCTGACGCGCCTCGCAGCCAAGGCAGCACTGACAGCAATTGGGGAGGCTGCACGTGACCACTTCCTGCCACTACAGTACGGGGTGGCAGTACCAGGTGGAGCCGAGGCCAACATTCATGTCGCACGTTCCTTCGTCGACTCAAGAGACAGCTGCGTGGTGTTACAGACCGACATTTCAAATGCCTTTAACAGCATTTCGCGCCAGACAATCATCGACGGGTTACGCGACAACAGCCTTTCGTCACTCCTCCCACTGGTCCGGGTTACGTATGGTAACCCGTCGAAGCTGTACCTCGACTCGAACTTCGCTAGCGACCCTCTCAACAGCGAACGCGGCGTGAGGCAGGGGGACCCACTCGGCCCTCTACTATTCGCAGCTGGGATACACCCAGCCCTTCGCGAAACTGCCGCAGCACACCCCCAGGTACTCTGCTTGGCATATGTGGACGACGTCACATTTTGGGGGGACGACAAGGACACTGTAGCAGCCTTTATTCTCTTCACTAGCAAGCTAGCGCAACTGGGGCTGAAACACAACCCACAGAAATGTGTTGCCTGGAGCACAAACGGTGACGAGTCAACCCAGCTGCCACCAGGGGTCCCGTTTTCGAAGGACGGGATACGCCTACTCTGCAGCTTCCTGGGGCCGGCAGCTGGCGCCGCCAAATTCCTAGCGGGGCAACTAGATGAAATGGCGAAGCCGCTGCCGCTCTTAGAACGGGCCGAACCCCAAGTAGCCTCCCTGCTCCTGACCCGCTGCATTTCTAGACGAGTAGCCTACCTCACTAGAACCACGCCGCTAAACCTCCTTCCACGAGACACTTGGGCACAGTAAGGAAGAGACCTTCTAGCCGCGCTCTTGACATCATGCGGGATTAGAGTTCCTACCTGTAGCACGGAGCAGACGAGAGTGTGGGCGCAGGCATCACTTCCATCATCCCTAGGCGGGCTGGGAATCACGGACCCACTTGTAGAAGGCGTCTACGGCTTCGTAGCCAGCTTCACACAGGCAGCTCTGTTCTTTTCCTCACTCACGCTAGCACCAGACACCGCACTGACACGAGCACACAGCCACATGATTCTGCCCCGTGACAACACCACCCCGCTCCATTCCTGGCTCACGGAGTGCGAGACATCCATGCCCACAGACGCACGCGAAATACTTGATCAGGAGCGGCTCTCTCGGTCAGAAATCAAGCTGCAGCACACGTTAGCCCTCAAAGTCCAGGGTACTAGGTACGCGGTGCAAGTCCAGGATACGAGGCGAATGAAGCTGAACCCGCTCTACGGTCACACACAGAGGATGTACTCGCTCACAGGCTACGGGACAGGGGACTGGCTGACGGCGGTACCAGTGGCAACGTCAAGGCGCATAGGCCCAGTACATTTCAGCAATGCCGTTCGTTTCCGGCTGGGTCTCCCCTTCTCCACTCCGAAGCAGTGCGATTGCACAGACCACACCACTATCACAGACCCGCGCCTCCCCAACCACCTCTTCCGCTGCGGCACGAGCAAACACCGTACGAATACCCACAACGAACTCCGCGACGCATGCATCAGCATGGCACAAGACGCGGGATTCATTGTTCACAGGGAAACCAACGTCTACTGCCCCATCGAGGAGCAAACAGCAGATTTTACCATGACGGACAGAAATAGTGGGGCGGTTTGGGTGTGTGATGTGACGGTCACGGACCCTATTAGCACTAGGGACCCAGAGGCGCTGAAAGGCAGGGGATGGGCAGCCCGGGAGCAGGCAGACAAGAAGATAAAGCACTACGCAAACCGGCCAGAGACAGTGGGCTTCTTCCCACTCGCAGTAGAGACCTACGGCTGCCCTTGCGCCGAGGTTCCTGTGTTCCTCAAACTCCTTGCAGACACGGCGGCTCGGCGATACTTCAACGCCGACTCAAAATCATTTCATGCCGCGAAGTTCCTGCACCAGTTCAGGCAGAGGTGGTCGGTTGCACTGCAGAGGGCCCAATCCGTGGGCCTCATGATCAAACTAGGGGAGGCGGCTACTGCAGAGAACCCACCTGTAGGAGGGATAGGGCAGGAATTATACCTGGGGGACTGTTTTACTGTCCTGGAGCCTCTTCTTGAGCTGTAGGTGACTTAGAGGGATTGGTTAGCCTAGGCTCCTTTGCATGTTAGCCCCCTGCTGTTGTTCATTGTATGTGTGTACCCTTCTGGCTTATCAATATACGGACCAATATAGAGAGAGAGAGAGAGAGAGAGAGAGAGAGAGAGAGAGAGAGAGAGAGAGAGAGAGAGGCACTAGGAACTAGTCCTTAGCCTCTCTTAAGCCTCTCTTCCCTAGTATATAAGGCATAGGAGCTCCTGTTTCCAGTCGTTGTGTTCTGTTGAGTTCCTTTCACTCTCAGAATCCAGCGGCTCACGCCGGCCGCCTTCGGCGGCCGCCGCTCGCTAGCGCGGCCTTCGGCCGCGCGTGAGGGGTGACAAGACTTGGGGGGTAACTTATAACATGGAGGGCTACAACATGCATCAGTGATAACACAAGACAACAACACCCCCAGGCGAGGAGATACCGCCATGGGGAAGCCCAAGGCCACGCCTACAACCAAGCAGGCGGGCAAGGGGAAGATGGCCGCTACTCGGCCAGGATCCAACTCAATCGGCCGTCCATCCAGCGTAGCACGGATGCGGCAGCCGGCACTACGTCCCGCGGGGCCTGCATGGCAGCAAGAACAAGCCGCCTCAGCGCAGCAGGGCCAGGCCCCAAGGCGGCGCCAGGGGAGTCCGGCACCAGCCCAATCAAGGGCAGCATCTCCAGCATCTGCAACGCCGCTGCCACACCCTCCTCCTGCTCCTGCGCCGACAGTACTGGAGGCACCTCCCCAGGACGAATCTGCCGCAGCTGGAAGAGGTGCAGCTGGCAAGGACCATTGCCAGCAACGTCAAGCAAGTCCCCACGTGCCCAACGCGCTGGGCGGCGCGGTATGCCATGCTCTGCGGTGGGGAGCCCGGCGGCGAAATCCCCTCAGGAGACGGCGGGGGGGGGAGACCAGGACCGACAGGTGGAGGAGGAGACAATGGCGGGGTTGACAGAGGGGGTGACTGCACATCCGGGGCTTCCTCCGCCCTCAAATACCCCATCACCTCCCACGGGATTGGGGTGCGCCTCCCGCCAAGAAACAGCTGTGGGCACTCCATCGGCGCCGGTGACGGAGCAGCCGATGAGGAGGGCTGAGGCGGCGGCGGCTGCAGTGGGAGGGGGAAGCGCCGCAGCGGTGACGGCGACAGTGGGGGCCGTGGAGAACGTGGCTGCTGCCGCGGAGACGCCAGAGGCTGTTGCTGCTGCTGCGACTGCGTTTGAGGACGGGGCGGCTGTGGCGGCGGAGAACGCAGCGGAGACTGTGACGGCATCAGGGCTGGCTGGCGGAACTGCTGCCGTTTTTGGCGGCGGCTCAACCCCACTCTCGGCCAACCACCAGGGGGCACAACCGCAGACACAGGAGCTGGGCCGGGCGGTGGATCAGGAACAGGCTGAAGTGGTGGCATTGTCCGCGTCGCCGGCGCCGGTAACGGCGGCGGTGTTGGCGGCGGCGGTGACTGCTGCGACTGCGGTGGGGGGCGTGGCCGACGCCCCGGTCGAGGGGGGGTAACCGGTGGCCGCTGTGAGCGCCGGAACATCTGCTGATGCCGAGGGCGCAGACACGCAGGAGCGCGACCAGGCGGCGAGCGGAAGACGGGATCGCGGGACCGACGTCCCTGGGCGCACCGCTCGCGGTAAGAGCGTGAGGAAGTTCCGCGCCCAGCCAGTGCCGAGGCGGCCCGGAGCAGGGCTGGGACCTGGAGCCCCGGGTCCCCTCCGGGGCTGGAGTGAGCAAGAGCAGACGCCACTATCGCAAGAGCGGACACATCAAAGACCCTGCGCCCGCGAGTGAGGAGGTGCTCATACTCCTCGCACATATTATCAGCTACCTCCTTAGCACCTTCCAGACCCAGGCGGTCCGCGATTTGCTTCTTCCATCGAGACTAATCGCCCTGGAGAAACCGGGAGGAGGCGTTAGGCCCATCGCGATAGGAGAGGCAATACTCCGCGTAGTGGCAAAGGCGGCACTGAGGGAGCTAGCACAGACCATTCGCGAATACTTCCTCCCCGTACAGTTTGGGGTGGCAGTCACTTGCGGCGCGGAGTGCATCGTTGACTCAGTCAGATCACTGCTTAAGGAGGACGAGACTCGGGTAGCGCTACAGCTCGATATCGAAAACGCCTTCAACAGTGTCGAACGACCGGCGTTCTTCCAGGCGCTCTCGCAATCAAGTTTGCTATCGCTCCTACCCTTCGTACGCACGCTGTATGACGGCCCGTCTCGCCTTCTGGTGGACCACAAGTTTGGAGTCGATCAGATCATGAGCAACCGAGGAGTCCGCCAAGGCGATCCGCTAGGCCCGCTCCTCTTTGCAGCAGCAATCCAACCGACACTCCAAGGCACGGCAACACTACTCCCCGAGGTAGCGATCGTCGCCTACGCCGACGACATCACCATTGTGGGCCCTCGGGACGCGGCTTATGAGGCCTTTATCACTATCACGAGGGAGCTCAAATCGGTGGGGCTCCGCTGCAACATTGCCAAGTCCTCACGGTGGGGACCGGACACGGAAGGGAGGAACGAGATCCCAGCCCCGCAGGGCCTGCCGATGAACACCAACGGCATCGGAGTTTTGGGGAGCCCGATCGGCACAGCTGATTTCTGCACAGACCATGCACAGACACGACTCACGGAGGCATCTGCACCGCTGCCCCTGATTGCGCAGCTACACCCACAGCACGCTATGCTAATACTCTCGCGGAGCATCTCCCGCAGGATATCATACCTGCTGCGGACCACCCCGGCTTCTGTGCTGGAGAGGGAGGAGTGGAGGTCGTGGAGTGAGACTCTGATGGCGACGGCACTGGCGGCGGCGAAGCTACGGGTCCCAGCGAGTGAGCTGGAGCAGAGCTTGCTGTGGCGGCAAGGAACTCTCCCCGTCAGGCTAGGGGGGCTAGGTATCATTGACCCTACCTCGGAGGCACCTGCAGCCTACATTACTTCGGTAACGGCAGCCCAGCTCCTACTGCGGCAGATGAACCTGCCAGAGGCGTACCTGCTGCGCAGGGCGGTCACTCTGCTAGACCATGCATGGAGCCCTGCACCACCTGGAGTCAACCAGCTAGCCCCACTGGAGGCGGGGATGCCGGCAACCGCACAGTCTGCACTACAGGCGTTCAGGGAGCGGCCAGCAGGACAGGGCAACCTACAGCTACTACTCTCCCGCCACATTAACGAGAGACAAGCAGCGGAACTGCTGGCTGACACGATCACAGACCGCCCAGGCACACACCGCGGGCATGCCATCCGCCTCATTAGCCTGCAGGGAGTGGGAGCAGGGGACTGGCTACATGCCGTGCCTTCGAGAGCTGACCTTACATTTGCCCCTGGTCAGTTCTCTTTGGCAGTGGGTTTCCGCTTGGGCATGTCCTTGCCGGTCACAGTGAAGTGCCCCTGCAAGCGAGAATATTCGGACATCACTGACACAAGCCTGCCGAACCATCTCCAGAGGTGCAGGTATGGGGGGGATGTGGTCCGCACACATAACTCACTAGTGTTCGCGGCACTGAGGATGGCAAGAGAGGCGGATTTCACATGCTTCCATGAGACGTCAGCCTTCTCCCCACCGATACTCAGGAAGAGAGGGGACCTGGCCTTTAGGGACAGGGAGTCAAACGAGACCTGGGTGACGGATGTGACAGTGACCGACCCCGTGCTTCAGCAACGCGACACGAGAGCACGGAAACCACCAGGATGGGCAGCCGAAGAGGCATCTGCGAGGAAGCACAGAGAGTATGAGGGGCGGCCGGATTATGTGGGTTTCTTTGGGCTGGCGGTGGAGACGTATGGTGCCCTCTGCGCGGACACACAGCAATTCCTGCGCCTCTTGGCCACCTCAGCAGCCAAGAAGAAGTACCACCAGGGGAAACTGACCACAACAACAGCCCGGCTCACAGCACACTACAGGCAGCGGTGGTCAGTCATGTTGCAGCGCTCACAGGCTGCTTCATTCCTAAACAAATCGAACATAGCGGATGAAGCGGCCTTCCCCCAGGCTGCACGGGACCCCTGGGTGCCTAGCCTAGGAGATCTCTGGCAGGTACTGGAGGATGAGATGGAGGGGGGATGGACCCAGTGAGATGGATGAATGGTACGATAGTCGGTTAGCCATGACTCACCTGCGGTAGTCTAGTCTCGACCTGTTTGTTTGTTTGTTTGTTTGTTTGTCTGCTTGTCTTGTTTGTCTGCTTGTCTGTTTGTCTGTGTGTCTGTTTGCCTGTTTGTCTGTTTGCTGCCTTGTTTGCCATACCCTGCCCTGCAGTGGTTTGCCTGCCTTGCCGTGCCTTGCCTTGCCTTGCCTTGCCTTGCCCCACCCGGCTGTCTTGTCTTTTGCAGCTATCCTACCCGCTACGTGTACATGCCTTGCATGTTTAGCTGCTTCAATACCTAGGCCTATCTAGCTACTATCCCTGCCATGCCTGTACCCTTATGAACCTATCAATGAAGGACTGCTTGAGAGAGAGAGAGAGAGAGAGAGAGAGAGAGAGAGAGAGAGAGAGAGAGAGAGAGAGAGAGAGAGAGAGAGAGAGAGAGAGGCACCTAGTGACTTAGCCTCTCAAGCCTCCCCTAGCCTCCAAAGCCTCCCAAGTCCTAGTATAAAGGCCTCAGCAGGCCTTGTTTCCTCTTCATTATTCAGTTTTTGGTTGGGTTTCTTTCCTAACCGAGCGGCTCGCGGGAGAGGAGAGAGAGAGAGAGAGGCACCTAGTGACTTAGCCTCTCAAGCCTCCCCTAGCCTCCAAAGCCTCCCAAGCCCTAGCATAAAGGCCTCAGCAGGCCTTGTTGCCTCTTCATTATTCAGTTTTTGGTTGGGTTTCTCTCCTAACCAGCAGCGGGCAGTAGACCTCCTAGGCGACACAGTCGTGGACAGACCTGGTGCCAGCAGGGGCCACGCGATTCGACTTATTAGTTTGAAAGGAGCGGGAGCAGGTGATTGGCTCCATGCCGTGCCGACGAGAGCTGACCTTAGCATCTCCCCTGGTCAGTTTTAGTTGGCCCTAGGCCTCCGCCTAGGTATGGAGCTCCCAGTCGCCGAGGTGTGCCCGTGCAAGCGAAGCAACTCCACGATTGCAGACAAGAGCTTGCCGAACCACCTGCTGCGGTGCCAGGACGTAGGGGACGCGGTTAGGACCCACAACACGCTGGTCTACGCAGCGCTGCGAATGGCGAACGAGGCGGGCTACAAGGTCTTCCACGAGACCTCCGCCTTCTCGCCCCCGGTTCTTAGGAAACGGGCGGACCTGGCCATCCGGGATGAGGAATCAGGAGAGACGTGGGTGACCGACGTCACCGTGACTGATCCAGTTCTGCAAAACAGAGACACCAGGGGCACGCAGGCCGGCGGGTTGGGCCGCGGAAGAGGCATCACAGAGGAAGCACCGAGAGTACGAGGGGAGGCCGAGCTACGCTGGCTTCTTCGGGCTTGCAGTGGAGACCTATGGGGCAATGGCGGCTGACACGCTACAACTCCTCCGCATGCTAGCCACCCACGCAGCCAAGAAGAAGTTCAGGCAGGGCCGCCTTACCACCACGGCTGCCCGACTCAATGCCCACTACCGCCAGCGCTGGTCCGTGATGCTGCAGCGTAGCCAGGCCATCTCTCTTCTCTCCAAGTCCAACCGGGCAGCAGAGGCGGCGTTCCCACAGGCAGCGGCTGACCCCTGGGCCCCGCGGCTAGGAGACCTCTGGCAGATGACACAAGACGACTATGAGGAGCGGGAGGCTCCTGCCAGGGCGGCTTAGACGGCCGTGGGGAGAGCTGGGGACGGCAGGGGGGAGAGCTAGGAGAGGAGAGGGAAGGGAAGCGGCAGGAGGAGGCAAGGTGGATGTGTAAGGGGTGGGACACGGAGCGGGGGGCAGCGAGGAGTCTGTAGGTTGTGTAGGCATGGCTGGGACAGGCCGGGAATGTATGTGCAGGCCTGCTCTGTTTGACAGTATGCTGGCGCCCCTAGTTGTTGCTTGCTCGCTCACCTGCATGCCTTGTCTAGTCTAGTACCCCACCTTGTCCTGCTTGTACCTTATGATCCCTATTAATACATGACTGCTTGAGAGAGAGAGAGAGAGAGAGAGAGAGAGAGAGAGAGAGAGAGAGAGAGAGAGAGAGAGAGAGAGAGAGAGAGAGAGAGGCACCTAGTGACTTAGCCTCTCAAGCCTCCCCTAGCCTCCCTAGCCTCCCAAGTCCTAGTATAAAGGCCTCAGCAGGCCTTGTGGCCTCTTCATTATTCAGTTTTTGATTGGGTTTTTCTCCTAACAGAGCCGTAGAGAGAGTGAGAGAGAGAGAGAGGCACCTAGTGACTTAGAGAGAGAGGCACCTAGTGACTTAGCCTCTCAAGCCTCCCCTAGCCTCCCTAGCCTCCCAAGTCCTAGTATAAAGGCCTCAGCAGGCCTTGTGGCCTCTTCATTATTCAGGTTTTGGTTGGGTTTTTCTCCTAACCGAGCCTCTCGCGCCGGCCGCCTTCGGCGGCCGACACTCGACAGCGCGGCCTTCGGCCACGCGCTTGGGACGGCAAGTGTCAACACACACAAACGGCTATAATCAGAGGCATACACGCAATGACGGGTTCATCTGCCTAAGAAGCACACGAAACAACAATGGAGCAGGAGGGGGAGGGCTCTAGAACTAATCAGCATCAAGAACAGCAAGGAGCCCAGTCAGAGAGCGGTGGAGCTCCCGCACCACCGCCGTGCTTGCGCCGATCACATTGGCTGCAGTCCCAGCGCGCAAAAAGTGCCTCAGGCCTCGTACAGCTGTCCCCAGCTGCCCAACGCCCGCAACTCCTCCCCTCGCGGGCGCAGCCAACACGGGCGCCAGGAGCTCCGCGAGCCGATCCGCGGCGTCAGGACACTCGTCCCGGGAACCGCCAACCAGAGTGTTCCCAAGGGAGAGACCCGCGTGACCGTACATCTGGATTAGATGAACAGCCCGCAAACCCTCAGAGAGGTGCCACAGCTGCCCAAGGGTCGCCTCCGGAACCTCTGCCGCGCGGGAAGAACCCACAAACGTCTCGAACGGCTGCGCAACACCAGCAGCACGAGAAGCAGAGTCACAAGGCAGGAAGGACGGATAAGGAGCAGGGGGAGCAGGAGGCTGAGGAGCAACCGCCGCTGGTGCAGTCACAGGAGGTGCAACAGGAGGAGGAGTGGCAGTTGCACGAGGGAGCTGCTGGTTTGCCTGCAGGGCCCTCTCCTCACGCATCGCAGCAGTTACAACCCGCTGCAAGTCAGCCATCGTCACCGGCCCATCAAACGCGCCGCCACGTCCACGACCGTAACCTCCCCTCCAGCCCCCGCGCCCACCCCGTCGCGCGTGCCAGTTCCCGCCCGATGAGCGGCGCTGAGGAGACTCCTGTGGACGCCACGAGGACTCCCGCTCATCGCGCGGGGAGGGCGAATGGGGTCGTGATGGGCGGCGATCGGGAGACTGCGGACGACACGGCTGCCCAGGCGGAACCAACGGAGGTGCTGCAGGCGCCGACTGAACAGCCTCGGCAGGCACCACCGCCGGGGCCGGGCCGCCAGTGGTGGCGGACACCGCCGCTAAGAGCAGCAGGGGCAGCGGCGATCACAGGGGCGGCAAGGACAGGGGCAACCAGTGGCACAACAACCGCAGCAGGTGCCACTTGCGGCGGCTCCGGGCGAACGGGAGCTTGAGGAGCGACCACGGCAGCCGGAGGCGCCACAGGCCCAGCAGTTGGCGATGACAAGGTTTTCGGGGCAGGCGGCTTTGGCGGCTTCGCCGCGACGTTTCCCGATGCAGTCACCGGCGGTGACTTTTCGCGCACCACTGACGCAACGACAGCGTGCTCTAGCAACAGCTCGAGCCCACCAGCAATCACCATCGCGAGGAGGAAGGCGCCGGGCCGCGGGACAAAGAGGAGGAAGCGGCGAAGGAGGAGGACCGGAAAACGCGTTTCAGGCGGCGGGGCGAATAGCCCTAACACTACTAGTTGCAAACGCGGAGTCGGAGAACGCGCAGGAAGCAGCTGGGGGAGTGGCTTTAACTGGCCAAGAGGAGACTAATGAGCAAGAGGAAAGGGCGGACCCCACTTATAGGGAGGAGCAGGGGATACATCACGACAGCAGCGATGGCGAAGGAGGAGAAGAGGAGAGGGAGAGAGACGGACGAGGGAACGAAGTGCCCAGTCGTCCTGGGGTAGCTGGGCAAAGGAACGAGGGTGAACCGCACGATGGCGATCGTACGGTTGGGAATCCAACCTTGCCGACCCAAGCAACATCGAGCCGCGCCCAGACAAATCAAGCCGCGCATCGCCAATCCAACGCGCCACAACAGCCTCGCTATTTCTCACCAGACGAAATGGCGAGGCATCTCCACAGATTCGCAGCAGTCGCAAATTGGGATATCACACCTCTCTGCGACAGTCATCAGCCGCCGCTGTCACGCCGCCTACCGCCAAATCTGTGCCAGCTGTTCTCGCTGGCCCTGCTAACCCCTCTTCTGCACCTCTCGCAAAACCCAAACTCCATCGCAGGCTGGCGCCTGCTACTGTTTCTTCCCCACCTGATCCTTCGCCAACCCTCGCCAGAGCGCCCTGACTGGGCCAAAATTAAAGCCCGGACTAGATCATTCCAACGAGGCGAATGGGAGCAGCTCTACACTGACGCCGCGGAAGCTGTCAACACCCCCCCACCACCACGTCACCAACCTGACGAGACCGGGGTCATCAGCAGAGCAGAAGGTCTGGCAAAGCGCGGAAGTTTGCGTAGGGCCGTACTGGCCCTTGAGTCAACACCAGTATGCATGCCCAGTCCACAGATTCTGACGGAGCTGCGCCGAAAACACCCGCCAGCTGGCAGCGAGCCCCTGGCATGGCCATCCAACGACCAACCACAGAGCCTCACCATTTCATCCGCGGATTTCGCCAAGTTGCTGAGTCGCTGCGAGAATGGAGTGGGGGCCGGCCCGTCTGGCACCACTTTCGAGCATCTGTGCGACGCGGCAATTACAAATGCATCTGTCTGCACCCATCTGCACGCCCTGGTCAATACCCTGATGGCGGGAAAATTGCCCCAGCCTGTAGCAGAATTACTCACGTCATCGCGACTGGTAGCACTTGCCAAGCCAGAAGGCGGTGCTCGCCCCATAGCAATCGGCGAGTGCCTCACTCGACTAGCAGCAAAGGCTGCTCTGACGGTCATGGGAGAAGCAGCGCGAAGTTTCTTCCTGCCGCTGCAGTATGGAGTGGCCGTGCCAGGTGGAGCTGAAGCGATCATACACACAGCGCGGGCGTTCACTGACGCACGGCCAAATTCCCTGATTCTGCAAACTGACCTATCCAACGCCTTTAACAGTATCTCACGACAAGCAATAATAACCGCCCTTCAGGACCCAGCCCTCTCGCCACTGCTCCCACTAGTCAAGCTAACCTACGGGCAACCGTCACTTCTTTACCTCGACGCAGGTTTTGAAAGCGCCCCACTAAGTAGTGCACGCGGGGTACGTCAAGGGGACCCCTTAGGCCCGCTCCTCTTTGCAGCCGGTATCCACCCAGCGCTACGAGCAACAGCAACAGCACACCCAGGCGTCTTGTGTCTCGCATACGCGGACGATGTCAGTTTCCTAGGTGAACAAGCAGAAACAGTAGCAGCTTTCACTCATTTCACGAGCCAGCTAGCCAACTTAGGTTTAGAGCATAACCCGGCTAAATGTGCGGCGTGGAATAAATCCCAGATGCTGGACGAGGGGGAGCTGCCGCCCGGGGTGCCCTTCAGTCAGAATGGCGTGCGACTGCTAGGAAGCTTCTTAGGCACCACGGAAGGAGGCGCCACATTCTTATCAGAGCAGCTTCAAACAATGGCAAAACCGCTACCGCTACTAGAACGCACGGACCCACAGATAGCCTCGCTTCTACTGACTCGATGCATTTCCCGCAGAGTAGCCTACCTCACAAGGACCACCCCGCTCAGTCTCTTGCCTGGTGACACATGGTCCCAATGGGGTAGGGATCTGCTCGCCACGCTCCTGGCTTCATGTGGGATACGCTATCCGACGAGCGTGGCGGAGCAGATGCGTGTTTGGGAGCAGGCTTCATTACCGACGTCACTCGGCGGGATTGGCCTCACGGACCCCACAGTAGAAGGAGTTTCGGGTTTCCTCTCCAGCTTCACACAGGCGTCACTGCTACTCAGCTCACTGCCGCTCGATCAAGGGGACGTTTTGACCGCTGCTAAGGACCACATGCTTCTGCCCAGGGATACAAGTACAGACCTACATTCGTGGCTAACGGAGTGTGAAGCGGCACTGCCTCAAGAAGCACGGGAAATCGTAGAGAAGGAGAGGATAGAACCGGCGGGAATTAGGCTGCAGCATGCCCTCTCAGTGCAAGTCCAGGGGGGAAGATACGCGAAGCAGGTCCAGGCGTCACGGCGGATGGCACCGAATCCTTTGTGTGGACATACCCAACGCCTCATCTCACTGACCGGCTATGCAGCTGGGGATTGGCTGCTGGCCATCCCCATCGAGTCAACACGGCGGATCGGACCTGAGCACTTTGCAAACGCGGTCCGTTTTCTGTTGGGCCTACCTTTCGCAACACCGGCAAAGTGTGACTGCCCAAAACACGTCGAGATCACAGACCCGCGGCTGCCTAACCACCTGTTTCGCTGCGGCACTGGAAAACACAGGATCAATACGCATAACGAGCTTCAGGATGCCTGCGTCAGCATGGCGCAGGATGCGGGCTTCATTGTTCACACAGAGTCCGCGGCCTACTGCCCAGTAGATGAACAGACGGCGGACTTAACAATGATGGACCGGAGCTCCGGGGCTGTCTATATTTGTGATGTAACAGTCACAGATCCGATTAGTACCCGGGATAAGACGGCTGCCAAGGGAAGGGGATGGGCAGCACGGGAGCAGGCGGATAAGAAAATTAAACACTATGAAAGCCGGCCTGACATGGTGGGCTTTTTCCCCTTTGCTGTTGAGACCTACGGGTGCCCATGTGCGGAGGTGCCCGTGTTCCTGAAATTGCTGGCAGACTCTGCTGCTAGGCGTCACTTCAACGCCGAACCTAACTCATTTCATGCAGCCACATTCCTCCATCTTTTCAGGCAGAGGTGGTCCGTGGCGCTGCAGAGGGCCCAGTCAGTGGGGTTCCTCATGAAGACGTGTCAAGCCACTATGGCAGAGCACCCACCTGTTTGGGGGATGCAGCAGGAGCTCCACCTGGGTGATTGCCTCACCGTGATTGAACCTCTGGTGGAGGTTTAGGGAAAGGTGACAAAAGTGTTGGTTAGTTTGTGTGATAGTATGTTTCTTAGTGTGCCCATAGGCTTGTCTAATCTTTGTCATTTTACTTGCATGCTTGTACCTTGCTGCTATATCATTACACGGACCATTAGAGAGAGAGAGAGAGAGAGAGAGAGAGAGAGAGAGAGAGAGAGAGAGAGAGAGAGAGGCAACTAGGCCTCTCCCTTAGCCTCTCAGCCGCCTATGTTCCTAGTATATAGGCTCTAGTGCCTTGCACTTCAGCTCATTATTCATTTCAGCTGTGAATTCTTTCTCCCATCCGAGCGGCTCGCGCCGGCCGCCTTCGGCGGCCGTCGCTCGACAGCGCGGCCTTCAGCCGCACGTGAGAGGACGGCAAGGGCGACAGCAAAGGCAAGCAACTATATGCAACAATCACAAGTAATGACATCAAGTACGAGCGCCTAGGAAAATACGGACGGGAGCGACAATGGAGCAGGAGGAAACGGACGCTAGTACTGATCACCGTCAAGAACGGCCAGGAGCCCAGTCAGAGAGCGATGCAGCTCCCGCACCGCTGCCACGCTTGCGCTGATCATATCAGTTACAGAGCCTGCGTGCAAGATCCGCCGCAAACCATGGACAGCTGTACCAAGCTGCCCAACACCCGCAATTACGCCCATCGCGGGCGCAGCCAGCACGGGCGCCAGCGGCTCTGCGAGCCGGTCAGCAGCATCAAGACACTCGTCCTGTTGGCAACCATCCAGCGAGCCACCACGAGCGAGAGCTGCATGACCGTACGCCTGGATCAGGTGCACGGCCCGCAAGCCGTCAGCGAGGCGCCACAACTGCCCAAGCGACGCCTCGGGGACCTCAGCCATGCGAGGAGGTCCCGCCCACGCCTGGAATGATAGCGCGTCACCAGCAGCAGGAACCCACAGGGGCTCCACACGACCCGCCGGAGCGACAGCAAATGCAGAGGGAGCAGGGGGAGGCGGAGCTGCTGCCGGCGGAGGTGGAGCGGCAGGCACAGGGAGCGCAACAGGAGGAGGAGGCACGGGGGTCGGAGCGACACGCGGCGAGTTGCTCTGGCTCGCCTGCCCATTCCGCTCCTCGCACACAGCAGCAGAAAAACACGCTGCAAGTCAGCCATTGTCACCGGGTGATCATACGCCCAGCCGCCACCACGACCGCCCCCCCCCCACCAGCCACCACGCCCGCCGCGGGATGCCCCCCAGTTTGCCTGGGAACCGCGACGCCGAGGAGAATCATGTCGCCGCCTCGACGTTGCTCGCTCGTCACGTGGAGAAGGGGAATGAGGCCGCTGCTGCCGGCGTCCAGGAAACGGCGGACGCTGAGCAGAGGGAGCAGCAGCAAGCGGAGCAGGATCAGGACCTGCCAGGACGGTTGGGGGTGGCACTGGTGCCGGGGCAGTTGGAAGGACGGGAGCGGCTGGGAGCGCTACCTGACCAAGATCGTCAGTGGAGGCAGATGCCGCGGGAGGAGCGACAAGCGGGAGAAGAGCAGCAGATGGAGCGTGCCCAGCTGGCGGCACAGCGGGCGGAACGACACGCTTGACAGGAGGGGACGCCGACAGCGCAGGTACAGTCGGACCAGGCCCCAAATTAGCTTCCCGCCTTCCTCGAAGTTATTGATTGCCTTTGATCGTGCGGATCAATGCCGTTTGGGCCCACATCCTAACCTTGTGAGGCAAACCCTAAACGGCCGAGTTTGACGGTTGCGCCTGACACAAAAATTTGGCACAACAGTCAAATCAAGTCAACTTGGGTGATATTAGCAGATCCAGGCAAGCAGCGCAGAAATGGGTTGCGTGGGCAGGAAGGAACTATATGTTGCCAGCTATGTGCACAAAACTGGCATGTCTAGCAGCATAATTCCCACACCCAGCAAATGTGGCACGATCTCCATCGTCGCACACTGATGGACAGGCCAGGCATTGCGATCGAGGCCGGTTGGAATCAAAGTGTCTGGAAGTCGAACCGCGTGGGGGAACTTTGAAATGTGAACTAATGTCACGTCAAAATTTCGAGTCACGTGGGGGAACTTCTGGTGGTGGGAGAACTTGAGAATGCGGCCTAACTTTAATGCTTCAGGGTCGGAGGATGGAAAGTGTCCGCAAATAGCAATGAAGGTCCCCCCAAAGTGAAGGATCGATATCAGTACCCCCTCCATAGCTACTTACCCTTCTTCAAACCACCGTAGAGTAGTACAATGAGAATAATGGTGGACCACCACGTGTCTGCGTGGACCTTCCTATACTCCGGTTACAACTTTGGATGTATATATTGTATAGTGAATTTCATCCAATAAAAGATTATAAAGGTTTACACTTTTGCGACAAAAGAAATGATTTCGAGCAAAAACTGTGAAACATTAAAATGAAACATTTTCTATCTTTTTTTGTGTGGATGCAACTATTAAAAGCAAACAAAGACCTTCTAGTTGTAAGTGGCTATTTGGAAGGCATACTGTATACATGTAGATACTTACCCTTCCTTATACGCTTTATGGTGGCTGAAAGGAGACCGTCGGGTCCTTAAGAAAGACTTGAAATCTGCTCTACACGCCAACAAGGACTTCGTGCTGTAGAACCTACGCATCACTTATGCCTCGTCTCTTGCCAGATGTCCCAAGTGTCCAGTTCGCTAACCAACTGGGCTAAAAGGGCATGTTTACTTGGTGGGTCAGCGTACCTATACCCTCCCATGATGACACCTGTTGCCCTTGGGAGACCACTTTGGGCCATTCCAGTATCCATTTCCAACATCCAATCCATTGAGTTGTCATGTTCTTTCCTCACTGTAGATCTTTACGTAACGTGCGAATGTCGATTTCTCGGTTCCTTTTTCCGGCTGAAATTTCGCCCCCCCTTAACATAACATTACACCTTGCCAGCCAGAGCTGAGGGGCCGACGTGTCAATAGTTGATGTCTCTGGAAAACCTGACCACGTGTGAGTTGTATGAAATAGTATATCCCCAAGCTCATCGGTTGGAGCACTCTGTGGACTGCCATAACCACAGCTTGTACTTTCTAGCAGCTAAAAAGGCAATGGTTCAGCGACTCTATTGTTAACGGGAATGGAGTGTTGGCCCCGCCCTTGCTTGGGCGACGCCGACGTACTGGTCGGATGTAAGGGAGAAGCAGCCGACCGTATGCAGTGAGAGCTGCTCGACGGGCTTCGTCGAGCTATAGGGGGTTGTTGTGGTGTTGCCGTCGAGTAGGGGAGCTCGACGGCCTTCTTCTGCGCGGCAGGTCGACGAGGTGGTCGTCGACCCACACAGGTCTGTTACGGGGCTGAAAGCCGTCAACTAGGGGAGCTTGATGGCTGCAGCTGACTGGGCTGGTCAGCCGACGGGCCGTCGAACAGGAGGGGCAGTTTGACAGGTGCGGTGGTCGACGAGGGGCTTGTCGACCAGGGCGCTCAAACGATGGTCGACCTGGTCGACCGAGTAACCTGCTCGGCGAGTTCTGCGGATGCACGCTAACGTCGTCAAGGTCGCGGTGGCGAAGGCGACTTTGGGCTGGTATCCCGAAGTTGATGTGGCTCGTCAGGCGCAGACCAGGGCTAACAGATGCACAACGGTGCAAGTCGGGCCAATCATCTGCGCGCACCTGTATACATGCGCACTGCTGTCTTCTACGGGTGCAACGCTGGACAGCCGTTGACCTGCTCTGTTAGTAGGCCGCGTCTCTGCAGTGCTGGCGTGGCTCCTCTACGCAACGTTGGCAGGCGGTCGACCGGGCTAGCTGCAGAGTTGCTAGGTGCTGATGCAATCATTCTTGTCATTGTGATTTCTATCTTTCTATAATGCAATCTTTGCTAGTGGAAACTCTTGTCGATTTCTCCCGTGAATGTGCAAGTGCTAAGGAACTAAGCAAAGCTACGATCACTCCTAGAGTTCGTGCCAACACCCCGTAGTCAAGCTCACGGCTATTGTAGAGTGACTGTCCACATGGTGCAGTGAGGGTGGATGGCCCCGTAGATTACCTTCAGATACGAGCCGACTTTTGCACCTACTAAGTTACTCATAGGCCGGTAGCCATTCTTGTTGCCATGGTTGGCCCGTAGTTGAAGCGGGCGTATCGGACACCTTGGAGGTACGTTGGGCTGAAGCGAGGAAACCCCACAAGGATGGCGAGTACGGGACGATCCCCTTGGAGATCGTCGAGTTGGGCATCCGGGCGCAGTGGGCGACGGAGAACCCTTCCTGTTCTGCATCTCCTCGACCGGTGCGAAACGAAGGTGGCGCCAATGAGGAGGAAAGCGGAGTGCAGCTGTTGGGTGACGGCGTCGAGATGCTCCTCATCGCCGCGACCAGGGAAGTGCTCGGTCGAGCACGCTACACCGGCCGAGTCCTCTGCACCGACCTTCGCCCCTACTCGACGCGATCGCCATCAACTGATGTGGTTGCTCTGCAGACGATCGCCTCGGCAACAAAGACGACCCCCCACTGGTGGTACGCGAGGCTCGCGCATGTCGGCGTCGACACGATCAAGAGCTCGGCGAAGCATTAAGTTGCTACTAGCCTCGACATCAAGCCGTCGACCAGAGCAGACAAGCCGTGTGTCTTGTGCGTCGGAGGAAAGCTGGCACGGCACACCTTCCCCAACAAAGGCTTGGACGCCTAGGAGGCACTGGCTGTCGTCCACATTGACTTGTGCGGGCCATTCCGAGTGACTGCGAAGAATGGCAGCTTGTGCTTCCTCCTGCTGAAGGATCGCCACACTCGGTTTGGGTGGGTGATGCCGCTCGTTAAGAAAAGTGACGTGCTACGGGAGTTCGAGAAGTGGCTAGTGCTGGAGGAGCGGCAGGCAAAGAAGTCGGTGATGATGTTGCCCTCAGACCACGGCGGCAAATTTTTGGGGAAGGAGTTCACCAACTTCGTCGACGGGAAGGGCATCGTCCACGATCTGACGTGCCCTTACACTCCGCAGCAGAACGGCATGGCTGAGCGGGAGATGCGCACGGTCGTCGAGTCCGTGCGTACGATGCTGCTGCACATGGGCGCGCAGCACCACTGGTGGCACCTCGCCCTGCAACAGATAGTCTGGGTGCGTAACTGCTGGAAGCGGTCGACGATGCCGCCGGGCATGACCCCGTATCAGCTGCTGACTGGGAAGAAGCCCGACCTCACACTGGCACGGGAGTAGGGCTGCATGGTGCAGTTCATGGTCCCTGTCAGCAGCGCGGTAGGAAGCTGGCGCCGAAGGCTCGCTGGGGAATTCACCTTGGTGCGTCGCCAGAGAGCAAGGGCTGGGAGGTGCTGGACTTGTCCGACAACAAGGCGGCCACGTCGGACGAGGTGATCCTCTACGAGATGCTGTCGCTAGAGGTGTGGAAGTTGAAGTATGGCCCGGCGTCGGGGCGGACGCAGGCACACCCGCCCACGGATACCTCGACTGCGACGTTCCCGCTGCTCGCTGAGGTCGACGAGCCTGCTCATGAGGACGTCAAGGATGTCCCACCCCCTCCTCCTCCTCCTGGTCCAGTTACCCCACCCCTCATTACGGATGTCCCTGTGCCAATCCGGTCGTCGGCCTCCGGCGATGAGGGGAGCAGTGATGCCTCACCCATGGCGTCGGCCAAAGGCATCGCCGACGGCCGACGTGATGTGCTCGTCGATGAGGGTGTGCAGCTGTCGACGGCAGGGAAGCAGCAGTCAGAGGAGCTGGTGCAGAAGAAGGCAGCAACAGAGGTGCAGCTGACGGGGGAGCAGCAGCCGGGAGAGTCGACGAGGGAGCTGTTGACGAAAGAGAAGTCGGCAGGAGGGCCAACAAAAGGGGAGTAGCCGATCGAAGGTCTCACGCTGGTCGAGCAGCTCGTCGACGACGCAGACGAACTCTCGGCATAGGAGGAGCCCACCAATAGCGACGTGGTGGAGGTTCCGATCGAGAAGTCCGGACTGCCCGAACTGCGATGGTCTGGTCAATCGCGGAAGCCTTCTGAACGGCTGAGCCTTCATGCCTGTCTGCCGTCAGCTGCCTTCACCACGGTGTATGATGACCCCGACGATGACCTGCTGTACGACAACGCCGAGGAGAACGTCGACATGCACGCCGAGCCCGAGCACCGCTGGGACATCGCGACGATGACGGTGAAGGAGGCGCTGGCATGCTGGAAGGGCAAGACAGTGAATGCTACCATGGACGAGGAGATCTGCAGCCTCATTAGCAACGGCACGTGGGAGCGGGTCGAACGCCCACGCGGGGTAAACATGATGAAGAATTGGTAGGTGCTGACGACCAAGTACCGCATCGATGAGACCGTCGAGCGTGAGAAGGTGAGGCTCGTCGTGAAGGGCTTAAGGCAGGTGTACGGCGCCGACTACGACGAGAAGTACTTGCTGGTGAGGAGCTACGTCACGCTGAGGATCCTCCTCAGCATCATCGCCGTCCTCGACCTCAACCTGATGCAGCTCGACATGAAGAACGCTTTCCTGCAGAATAAGCTCGACCGGGTGCTGTACATTTACTAGCCGGACTACTTCGACGACGGGACCGGCTGGGTATGCAAGCTACTGAAGAGCCTCTATGAGCTGAAGCATTCGAAGCTGCTGTGGTACAGGGCTCTCGACGGCGTGCTGCTGGGGGCTGGCTTGAAGAAGAGCCAGGTCGACGAGGCGCTCTACTTCAAGGTCGGCGATGACGGAGTGACCTGCTGGGTGCTGGTCTACGTCGACAACTTGCTCGCCGCCAGCAGCAGCACCACGATGCTGAAAGAGCTGAAGGAGCTGCTGGAAACCACCTTCGAGCTACGTGAGATCTCACCAGTCATCAAGTACTTCGAGCTGGAGATCATGCGAGGAAGTTGTGGCTGCACCAGCAGAACTACGCTGACAAGTTGCGCAGACGCTTCATCGACGAGGAGCAGACTGGGCGCATCCGGAAGACGCCGGTCTCGGTCAACGCCTTTGCCGAGTTGACGTTCGACGACAAGGAGGAGGAGTACCGGCAGAAGGTTGGCTCGTTGTAGCTTGCTGCGACCACGACGGCGCCGGACATCGCCTTCGCTTGATGGTGAAGAGCGACCAGCACTGGCGGGATGCTGACCGCTGCCTTGCCTACCTCGCTGACACTCGCGACACTGCCCAGGAGTTCGGCGGTGGACCAGAGTCGCTGAAGCTGGTCAGCTACGTGGATGCCGGGCGGCTACGTGTTCATCTACATAGGGGTCGCTGCCTCCTGGTCGAGCTCGCGCATCAAGTGCGCGGCATTGTCGTCGACCGAGTCAGAGTACTTTGCGGCCACGGATGCTGGCAAGGAGGGACGCCGACTCCGCTTCCTCCTTGCGGAGTTCCAGCAGCTCGACGCTGGGAAGCCGACTGTCCTTCGGGTGGATAGAAAGTCGGCCATCACGATTGCTGAGGGCTTGGGGCTGACGAGCAACCTCAAGCATATGGAGCGACGCTACGCCTGACTCCAACACATGGTTAGGCACGGGAAATTCGTGCTGAAGTACATCCCGACCACCGAGCAGTCGGCCGATATCCTGACGAAGGCGCTGCACTTTCTGACCTTCAACCAGTGCTCCGTCGCGATCGGCCAAGTGCGCCTGGCCAACGTCGGCGACGGACACGATGATGTACAGCAGTATATGCCATGCCTTTCTGCACGGCTGGTGTGGTGACGGCGTGCTGTTTGTGGGGTGCACGCCGAGGATGAGTTTTCTCCATGGAGTACTGCTGTGTAGGTGGGGAGCTCAAGCGTGAGCGCCGCAGGGGATTGTTAACGGGAACGGAGTGTTGGCCCCGCCCTCACTTGGGCGACGCCGACGTTCTGGTCGGATGTACGGGAGAAGCAGCCGACCGTACGCAATGAGTGAGCTGCTCTACGAGCTTCGTCGAGCTGCAGGGGGTCGCTGCGGTGTTGCCGTCGACTAGGGGAGCTCGACGGCCTTCTTCTGCGGGGCAGGTCGACGACGTGAAGCGTTGCACAGGTCTGTCGTGGGGCTGAGAGCCGTCGACAAGGGGAGCTCGACGGCTGCAGCTGACTGGGCTGGTCGGCGGACGGGTCGTCGACCAGGAGGGGCAGTTCGACAGGCGCAGTGGTCGACGAGGGGCTCGTCGACCAGGGCGCTATGGTCGACCAGGTCGACCGGGTAACCTGCTCGGCGAGTTCTGCGGATGCACGCGAACGTCGTCGAGGTCGCGGTAGCGAAGGCGATTTTGGGCTGGTATCCCGAATTCGATGTGGCTCATCAGGCGCAGACCTGGGCCGTCTAATGCACAACGGTTCAAGTCGGGCCAATCATCTGCGCGCACCTGCGTACATGCGCACTGCTTTCTTCTACGGGTGCAACGCTGGACAGCCACTCTGCTGCAGAGTTGGCATTCCGTCGACCTGCTCTGTTGGCAGGCCGCATCTGTGCAGTGCTGGCGTGGCTCCTCTGCGCAACGCTGGCAGGCGGTCGACCATACTGTGCTGGCGGTCGACCGTGCTAGCTGCAGGGTTGCTAGGTGCCTGATGTAGTCATTCTTGTCATTGTGGTTTCTATCATTTCGTAATGCAATCTTTGCTAACGGTTACTCTTGCCGATTTCTCTCGTGAATGTGCAAGTGCTAAGGAACTAAGCAAAGCTATGATCACTCCTAGAGTTCGTGCCAAGACCTTGTAGTCTAAATCATGACTATTGTAGAGTGACTCTACGCAGTTGTAACTGGCTATTTGGAAGGCATAATGTCTACATGTACAGACAGTCCCTTCCTTGTACGCTTTAAAGTGGCTGAAAGGAGATCGTCGTGTCCTTTAGAAAGACTTGAAATCTGCTCTACACGCCAGCAGGGCCTTCGTGCTGTAGAACCTACGCATCACTTATGCCTCGTCTCTTGCCAGATGTCCCCTGTCCATTGAGTTGTCATGTTCTTTCCTCACTGTAGATCTTTACGTAGCGTGCGAATGTCGACTTTTCAGTCCCTATTTCCGGCTGAAATCCTCCCCCCCCCCCCCCCCCCCCCCCCCACCTTAACATAACATCACCCCTTGCCAGCCAGAGCTGACGGGTCGACGTGTCAATAGTTGATGTCTCTGGAAAACCTGACCACGTGTGAATTGTCTGAAACAGTATATCCCCGACTGATTCCACCTTCCTGCCCAAGTTTATCAGTTGGAGCTCTGTGTGAACTGCCATAACCACCGTTTGTACTTTCTGGCAGCTAAAAAGGCAGTGGTGTAGCGACTCTACCTCGCCGAAGTGGGGGCAGCATGCCCTTTCCCCAAGGAACTGTAGTCTGTTTTCCACTTGCAGGTTGGTACTATGTGCGCGCATGATGGCTTCTTTTGCTCTGACCGGAGTCGCTAGTGAGTCGCTTGCAGTGACGACCCTCCTCCAATTAATGTTCTTTCCCCACGTTTCCTCCCAGTGTAGCTGCTACTTCGGTTGCATCAGTTGGGGTTTTGTCGCCTTCTGTAGGTCTCTTAGCTTGGTTGGCTCGCCCTTCGTGCATACTGATGACTGCAGTAGCAGCACTTTTGGTGACTGCAACGCTATCCCTTCAGACTTCCACGGCCACCTCCACCCCCACCACCTCCACCTCCACCACCCTCACCCCTTCCTTACCTCCCTTGCCCCGTTTCTTCGAACCAGTCGCAGAAATATCTGCAGTCTCCTTGAAACCAAACAACTTAGCAGCAGCAAGGACATCGTAAAACCTCCCCCCATGCTAACAGTAGGGTGTATGCTGCCTAACAAAAAGAAGGAAAGAAAGAAAGAAAGAAAGAACGAAAGGCAAGAATGAAAGGCAAGAATGAAAGCACTCTCCATAGCCGCGAGATGAACTGCCCCCGTCGGCCACGCTAGACACGTGATGGAATCCCGGGTTCTCATTCTGCCTCAGGGTGACAAGGGCAGCAGGTGCACGTCAGGATGATGATTCATCATGCCCTGTTGCCATGCCCTGTTACTAGAACCCCCTCTTATAGGTACTGCAGGCTCTTGGCATTGCTGATGGTTTCCGGGATGGATCCTCCGAAGTTGGTGTAACTCAGATCTCTGGTGTGTGCCATGGCAACCGAGTGGGTGGGGGGGTACGCACACCTCACAAGTGGGAGACAGCGATGGGAGAGAGCAACAAGCAAGGGAAACTGATGACATAGACCAACCATGGACTCGACTCGAGAGATGAAGGTGGGTATATAGGCGAGAAGGTGCAATGGCGGAACGGGAGTAGTTGCGTACACATATTACAATCTCCAGGCTTCCACTGAAGCCATTTATTGACAGATCCCTGCAGAATGGCATGCAGCGCAATACAATGCAAGAGGCAGGGTGACTATATAAGACGCGAACCCAAGAGTGTGAGCTTCGAGGTCCTGTACCTTTCGAGCTTTGAGGGTTTGGAGATGTTAATAAAAAGGCTAGAAGTACGTATGGAGCGGCGTGTGGAATGATGAGAGCAAGAGATACACAGGGAACTCCCAACTGTGTGTGAAGTATTATACATACTAGGATTTTTCTAGGTTGCCAGCACACATCATCGCAGAAAAGTTTGAAGCCCAATTTTGAGGTGGGGAGGTTTTGTGACGAAAAAACGTACAAAAAGTCCCAGACAGTACACAAAATATACCAAAACACATGTGACGCAAAAGTCACTTGCTGGGGCCTCTCGCACCGCCCATTTCATTTCCGCTCAAAGACATGTTCACATCACGAATCGAAATTTCTGGTCAAGTCGCAGTGTGCGCTCTGTCCAGAATTAATTCAATTGGTGCACGAAGTCGCGTCCACGAAGATTAGTATGCGCATGTAACATTAACACGAAGGTCGCATTTCAAGCAGGGTTGGTTTCGCATACGGTTGAAAGCGTTTGCCAGCGGTGCACCAAAGGCACTTCTGCAGAACGTTGTGAACCCAAGCCACAAATCAGTTATCAGGAAAACGTGAGCATCCGCGAAGAATAACGATGAGAAGAAACCAGGGCTACGAAAGTCGTGAAATTTGCACACATAAAAATGACGATGATTACTGTGTACACGCTTCATACTATGAAGTGACGTGGTTGTACCAACCAATCTGCGTTTGGCCCAGCACCACCAGTGTACACATATGCTCCACGTCATTGACTATCGCCTCTCCAAGCTAACCTCACGTTCATTCATCAGCACACCAGCGCTGATTCCAACCAATCGTTGCACTGCACAAAACCAAAATCAACGCACACCAGCCTCCCTTATCCACACATCAGCAGGCGCAAACTCAAGCCACCCTCAACCCCCCTTTCTCCTAACCCCTGTCCCACTCTCTTATGCCGTAGAAATGCTTTCTGCCTCCCACTTTCTTTCATCCTCAGCAGTTTGTAGTTTCGATCTCTTCAGAAAATCTAGGCATCCAACGTGCTATGTTACTCTCATTACCTACTCCCTATGTTACCTACCCCCTTCCCACTCTCATAACGCACTGCTCTACCTCGTTAAAGCATCCCACGCGCATTGCAATCGTGTGCCGCCACGTCTTCAAGATGTTAGCGCTGCGCGCAGATCCAGCAAGAGTCGGGGGAATCTGAGACGCCATAGCGGTAGGCTAATCGCACAGGCTGGCGAGTCACCCCTCAAAGAGTCGAGGGACTCGTCAAAAGTAGCAGATGCGATAGCGCGGAGGTTACTGTTGATTTCATTGAGGGTGGTCTCCAGGGTATCAATTACGCCTGCGTCACCTACGGCGCCCACTATGGTGACTAACACAGCTGCTGGCCTACGAACGAAATAGATAAGTGCAAAAGTCGGCTATACCGAAGGTATCCTTGTGGTGCCGTTCCACGCTTACCGCACCATGCGAAAATAACTACTACAATGGGAGCTAGACTACGGGGTAGGCATAGGGTAGGAGTAATTTTAGCGTTCGTTCCTTAGTCGTTCACTTGTGCTCTCTCTACTTGCGCATTGACGAGGGAAATTGGAAAGATTTTCACTAGCAAAGGTTGACAACAATGGTAGCAACAACATTGGCATGAGCTGCGGGGATAACTATTTCAACGGGAGCTAGACTACGGGCTAGGCACGTGGCTTGAGTGATCTCTACATTCGTTCACTTAGTCTTTTCCTTGTGCGCACACTACTTGCTAGTTCACGGGGAGAATTGGCAAGAGTTTCACTAGGAAAAGTTGACAATAAAGATTCAGAATGATATCAACAACATTGACAAGACTGACTACATCAGAGCTCGCGTGCAAGTCGGTCGACTACCAGCGCAGCACGGTCGACCGCGTTCCAGCATAACTTGGTCGACCGCGACCTGCAGGTACTGCAAGTCGATGGTGTGCCAACGGCGCACGTCGACGGCGTGCCAACATTGCACCCACAGGACAGTAGCGCACCCGCTTCGCAGGTGCTCGCAGATGATTGGTGTGCCGTGCCTTGTCACCTGCACAGTGCACACACCAAATCAACCTCGTGCTGACGACTGCATCGGATCGCCACGTCGACCTCGGGATACCACCATCGAGGTCGGTCTCGCCAATACCACCTGGGCGACCGTTACACTCCTCCGCAAAACCTTGTCACCCTACTAACCTGGTCGACCGGGCAACCACCACGTCGACCAACTGCTCCTTCACGTGTCCGTCGACCACCCAAGTCGACGATCACCTCTAGTCAACGTCACCAGGTCGACCACACCCTCGGTCGACTAGCTTCAGGTCGACGACACTCCTGGTCGACTAGCCTCAGGTCGATCAACACGCTTGTGAACCGACCACCCAAGTCGACTTCCCCAAGTCGGCGTCACCAAGTCGACACCCTCTATAGGTCGATCTACCAAGTCGACCTCCAGGAGTCGGCGCCCCTGCAGTGGCCCCCGTGCAAGTCGACCAGCTCCGTCTGTTGGTGCAACCCTACAGTTTGCACTTCGCTTGTTGTCCGTGTGCGTCCATGCGTATGTGCATGGAATGGTATGAGGGCATGGAATAATATATTTTTCATGCTTATAATAATGTGTGTATGATGGGTCATGATGTCGAGTGTGTGTGTCGAGTCAATAGCGAGTTATCGCTAGTCGCGTGTTACGCGGTCATTTGTGTCCCGTTCGCGGTTTCTATTTTGTCGTGCGCATTTTCTATTTTGTCCTGTGTCGAACGTTCGGCGTGTCGCAGGTGTGTGCACCAGACCCATCAAGAACTCAATGATGAGTTTGTGATGAAGATCCCGAGCCTTGGTTTCAGAATTCAAGTGATCGCGAAGCCCGCGAAAATGGTACACTTCAAGATAGTGACAATAAATACATTACAATTTGTAGAGTAACATTTCACTTGGTGTAGGCCCTTGTGGAGGGTAGTTTCGAGACCTTTCTTGGTTGGGGACAGTGTGGCACTGTTCCACATCATCGTACCTCGGCTCTTGGGGTTTGTAGAGCTGGGAGTCATTCCCAACTCGTAACTCTTCCTAACTCTCCCTAATTGTGTGTTCTAAGATTATGTTGCTGCCATAGTGCCATTCGTTCAAAATTGACGCTGTGGCATCAATTCTGAATGAAATCGTGCGATCTAAATTGCCTTTTGTAGAGGACGTGAAGACGTTCCAAATCCAAGTTGAACCAGGCTATTTGGAGCTGTGACCAGATCGCTATGAACAACTAAAGCCACTGTGAAGAAATCCGATTGTGTACTCTATCCTTCGTTTTAAGGCACATTGAAGCGTATTGTGTCTATAACTCCGTCGACCAGCTCTCCCCCTACTGCAGGTCGGCTGCATCCCTCACACCCGACCACGAAGTTGGCTACACCCAAGCGAGGACGGGGCCAACACAATTCCCGTTGACATGAGCAATTACATTAGAGCTAGCAGGCACGCTGGTCAAATTCCAACGCAGCATGTTCATCCAAGTTCCAGCGCAGCAATGCTCGCATCGCTTCAGCGATGCAAAAAAGCGGCATGGCAACGTTGCAGGTCCAAGCGCCTAGGACATTGTCCAGACGTTCAGGAAGGCATCGTCCACTGTAGCAGGTCGGCTCTGCTCCCGCACATCCGACAACGAAGCCGGCTTCGCCTAAGCGAGGACTGGGCCAACCACGTAACTCCCGTTGACAGTTATCTCTCTCACCCATCATGCACTTGCATACTCTCTTGGCGGTGTAGTTTCCCCCGTATGGACAATGTGAGTAGTTCACGAATTTAGAATGGATTATCGCAATCTCTCAAAACATACGGTATATTTGAAGATGACCTTGAGTATGCTATTCCTGACTCGGGGTCTCCTTACCCCAGGTCCACCCACCCACAACAATCGATACGAAACCACCATGTGAAAACTCTACACTTCACATCCCGAACACCAGGAGCAAGACAACAACAGCAGCAGCAGTAGAGGGGTTAATGGCAGCACCAATGAGTGTGGGAGGGCCAGATGTCGATCGTACCTGCCGTGCACGTGTCATCCATGCTGGTTCCCATGCTGGATCCTTTGTGGGCGCCGACACTGGGATGTGGGCGCATACAAAGATTGGAACGTTAAATCAGATTCTGTAAAGCACACCTATTCCACCAACCAGCCGTTGTTGGTGAGTTTGATTGGAGCTGTTGTGGCATCGTTCTTGTGCGTGCGTGTGTGTGTGGGCAGCCACTGCAGCATGGAGACTTACAAGCAAGGGGGGTGCAGGAGGGGCAGAAGGAGAAACAGAGGTGGCAGAATCCAGTGGTGTTGCTCTGCTTCACCATGCACTTGCTGCCGTCTGCAGGGCAGGTGAGCCCCGTGCCCGAGACGTTCCTGGGGGCGAGTGTGGGAGGAGGATGGGGGAATCGAGGAAAAACAGCACAAGCATGGCCAAAAATTGACTTGAAACAAAATACATGCAATTACTAGGCTAGTTTGAGGTATTGCTGTGAGCATTCGGTCGAATACCAATTGCGATGTGAATACAGAGTTAAATGGTTACTGGCTTACATACAAAAACGAATCTAGAACTCTACATGAGGAAGTATGGGCTTGTGAAGCATGTGGCACAGATGAGTGAAAGGAGAAAAGAGGCCAGCCAACTCAACACCACTATGCTGCCATTGGGTTTGAATCCAGGGGGGAAAAATAGGAGGTTTCCCGATGCAAGTAATAGTGAGACCTTGGCAGGAAGGATGGAAGCCGTAAGAGCAGCGGGGGGAGAGCAGTCACCTTTAGGCTTGTGGTGGATGGGGAATGGTTTTGCTACTCACAGGTATGAAAGATCAGTCAGTCCGCCCAGGCTAGCAGGTATAACGCCACTCAGATTGTTGCCTCCAAGCCCCCTGCCGTGGCATGCCATGCCATACCACAATGTGCATGCCAGCAAACAGAGTGCATCACCTGTTTGCAACGATGTCCGCGGTAATCCTTGGTGCAATTTCACATGGTGGAATGCAGAAAATCGTGCTACCTCTGCTAATGCTGTCAGAGTTGCTGGGCGCAGACAAGGTGTGCAACCTGTTTCTCAAGCACCCCTGGTTCATAACAACACCGCTTCCTAGTTCTTAAAGTGTGTTGAAGCAAGGCTCTTAGTTCCTGCAGCAATGCAAGGCGGGAGATGGAGTCAGGCAGGGAGCCACTGAGCTGGTTCTCGCTGACGTTGCTGGGGATTGAGTGGGGCATGGTGGTGGTGGGCGGTTGTGGGAAGGGTAAAGAGGTGACATGGTGGATGGGCGCAGGCGAGGGGAATGAGGTTCCAAGTGACAGTGTAACTCTGCATTTCTAGGTATGTGGCTGCTATTTCACATGTGGCTTATGGCTGCTAGATCAGATGTGTCTTTGTAAAAATGGGGGTAAACAAGAAGGAAATCCAAAGGGCAAATGAAGGGCTGACATAGATGGACAACGATTGAGAAGGATAAGAACAAGGCAGTGAGCTCACAGTATGTGAAGGTTTTCCACAAATCAAAGTTGGGTAGCCAGCCAGAGAATGCGTTGCCTTGCAGCTCACTATGTGGCGAAATGGGTTACATGGGATGGGGATGGGGGAATGACCAGTAGTGTGTATGAAAGGGAATGTTTACGATGGCACATACATAATCAGCATTGATGTTGTTCAAGAGATAGCTTGAGCACACGCCCTTGCCTCCCTCCTTCCTTCCATACCAGGACCAAGCAACTTCAAGGCATGCTTAAAGAGTAGCGAGATCGGTGGAAACGAGGGCAGAAGCTGGTTGTGAGCCATGGAACTGGAGAGGTTGAATGGGCGATGGTGAAAGGGAGTGAGATTGCATTCCCCATTCGGATACCATTCAAAGTTTGTCCACGCGGTGCACAATTTTGAAAAGTGACATTTCAATGTTGGTTCACATGGTCCGAAGTCTGGACACTCTGGTTTTAGTCGGCCACCGAACGTGCGACCAAAGTGCTCACCACCTAACGAACTGTGCGACCGTGCAACAAATCAGCAATTTGGATACACATAATCTGTTTTGTCCCTATCGTGTTTTATTGCGGGCCCGTTTCCTCAAATTGTCTGCCCAATAAAGGTAAACAAATCAAATATCGTATATATACCAAACAAGGAGCCCAAAATTGGCTACTCGCATTTTTTTTCAATGCCCGACATTCATTTCTGGCCGTTAGCAGTTGACGCTACAATTGTGCGTCATTCTCTGATTGGTCGCGAGCCCAAGCAAAACGCACGACATTGGTCGCATGCCAGACCCTGCCAAATATCCAAGGTGGGGCTCTGCCCCACACGGACAACATCATCACGCCAATACACCTTCAGGTGGGCGAATTTCGAATGGTGTCTGAACCGGGAATGCAATCTGAGATGATGCTAACGTGCATGCATTGAATGTCCCAAAAGGGAAGTGCTACGGTGAGGAGTGAGCATTTAGTGACCCACGGGCCATGGCATGTTGGAGGGCACACGTGTACTACATGCCACCATGAAATTCCACCTCCATTTTGTTGTTACATGCACCATCCCATGGCCAGGTGCATGCACACCATCTCGCTTCCAGGCTAGAATGGGTAATGTGGCATGGCACAGCACAGCATGGCACGACACAGCATGGCAAGGCCCGGCACAGCATGATACGGCCGAGATAATGCGTGGCCTTCCAATTGATTGCAAACTGATGCTCTGGATGTGGCAGTCATACTACCTAACCATTGGATTGTTTTTTGGGTGAGTATTCCACAAAAATGGTATACTCATGAATGTCGAGTTTTTTCATGAATGTTGGTTGTGAGTTTCGAGTGTGTTGCGAAGAAGTTGGGCTCGAGACTTTGACCGGGCGCTTTAACCTTTTTCGCGAAGTCAAGGGCGCGAAAGTCAGGACCCACGCGTGGGACAACGCACGACAACGCACGATCGCGCCAGCGATCGTCTTGTCCTGCACGACCGAGAAATATCTCGGTCGTGATGAGAGGCATGTGGGGCACGTGGGGCACTCGGGATTGTACAGTTGACTAACGGGATTTCGCGCTGACTTAGCAAACATGAAAATTCGCCAGAAAGTCGCCCTGCTTAGCGTCATTATTTCAACAGAGGTACAAAACGGTAAAGTCCGTTTGTAACCGAAAAACGGGAATCTCACACGAGCGCTCATAATCGCACACGAGTAAACATGAATGTTTGTGAGGAGAGTCAGCAGGAGAATTTGGCAGCAGTGCAGGTTGAAGACAGGTATTCCATAGAGGTAAATCAAGCCAAATTTTGAAGCAGTTTTACAACCGTTTTTCAATGACAGCAAAGCGAAGACCTGGACGACATTTGGAAAATTGCCTTGTCTGTTTCCTTTGTGTGCCTAGGACCTCTCATATATGTGTGCTTGTATTTGCTTTCAATCTAACAATGCTTATATGATTTTAAGTTTACACTCTACTACTACGTATTGACGAGAGTAGAAACTCAACGTGGTGCTGCTGAAACGCTGCTCAACCAGAACTCTCATGCTACAAGTTGAGCTTGGCATAACTACTCACTTGGTTTTTCCAAACTCTTGGCTATAAGGTGACATGCTGTCATACTCAGGGGTCACAAGTGATGTTAAGTGTTGCCGAGTTCATATTTGTGGATCTGAGTTAATCGCTTCCGCATAGTACGTAGACTAAACACGTGGTATCAGAGCTGGTCCTTGGTCGTTTCTGACGTACCCGACGATGGGAGAGACTGGTGAAGAAGGGAACTCAGCCCTCGCGAGCAGTGGTAGCCAGGAATCTGGAGTATCTGCGCCTAGGGGAGCACAGACGAACCAGGGCCCACTGCTAAGGGAAGTGCTGAAGAACTTGATAGTCGACAAATTAGCTGTATTTTCGGCAGATAGGACTTCTCAAAGTCATGATCGGTAGTGAAAAACGCCCTAGCAATCCGGAGCTTCAGGGTGATTGGGATGAACGTTCATCTGCTGGATACTATATCCTTTGTCAGAGCTTAGACCTCGCCCAACGCCAGCATATAATGCACCTCCTCCCTGAGGATGAGTGCGGACCCAAGGCGTGGGCCGTGCTCAAGGATCTTCATGCACCAACCTCGGTCGTAGCCACCCTCATGCTTGAGAGAGAGCTCTCCACTCTGCTTCTCAGTGAAGGAGAACCCGTTCAGCTCGTCCTTTATAAGCTCAGGGACCTCTACGCCAAACTAGCCATTGCCGGCATCACCTACCCCGAACAAACGAAGTGTGTGAAGATGTTGTCGCTGCTGTCAGAGTCTTGGATGATCTTCACCAACGGGCAGCCTTCCCCAAAACCAAAGCCTCTGGACCCTGGAGTGGATCCGCACTAAGATCCTTGAGGAGGACTTTCGGAGGCGTCAGTTGAGGGGAAGTGAAGAGGGGAGCAGCAGCTACTCCATGCAAGGAGGAAAACGGGGTGGAGGCAAGAAATGGCAAGGAAATAGGAGAGGAGATTCAGAGGACGAGGAGCCCTCCAACCAGCAAGGCGGCACATGAGCAGGACGTGGCGGAGGCAGAGGTGGCAGAGGTGGTAGAGGCGGTGGAAGGGGACCTGGGAGGATGGAGGGCAAGTGCTGGAACTGTGAGAAAGTGCCCCACCCGTGGTTTAAATGCAGGATTAAACCAACCTGGTGGACCCCCTCCAACAGGACTCAAGATGGGAGCAGCGCCGGAGCTATTGCCGATGATGAACCAACCAAACAGGAGGAGAGGGAAGCCGGTCAGTTCTTCCACGTTGGAGAGCCGGATGAGGACGCAGTGGTCGCACATGCTGGAGCTGCACTGCACCCGCTCAAAATGTGGATTCTGGATACAGGAGCGGCATGGACCATGACTCCAAGGGCCGACCTCCTTGACAAAGTGGGAACTGCACCGATTGCGAAGGTGAAGTCGGCATCCGGGCACGCTTTCAAGGTGACGGGGATGGGACGTGCTGCATTCAAAGGAGCCGATGGCAAACCAGTGGTGCTAAGTGACGTGCTTCTTGTCCCTGACCTTAAAGCTAACCTTATCTCCCTCAGGAAACTAGGCAAGTGCGGGGTCTGCACCTCCACCGAGGGAGCCAAGACATTCACGGGGCAGCTGGGAAAGCGGGTGCTGTGGGACCTTCACGAGAGCCGTGACGTCTGCAACTCCATGTGGCAGCTTCCTGTGATGACGTGGGGCAAGGAGGGTCCGAGGGGGAGTGCAATGCTGTAGCTGCAGAGGAGTTGAAGGTTTCAGCGAGGAGCGGTGAGACGGATTGGATGACAGCTGACCGCCGCCTCAGGCACATTGCTATGTCCGCACTGCAGCAACTGCAAAAGGAGGAAGGGGTTAAGGGACTGAAGCTGACAGGTGCAGCAGCAGCCCACAAATGTGAGACTTGCTTGCTACACAAGTTCACTCGATTCCCGTTCCATGCAACCGAGGGAGGCGGCAAGAAACTGCTGGAGCTGGTGCATATGGATGTGGTGGGGCCGCTACCGGTTGTGGGGGAGCGTGGTGAGAGGTACTTCCTCACCATCGTGGATGATTGGAGCCGAGTCACATGGGCTTACCCAATCATGAAGAAGGACCATGTGCCGTCCACCATACGCGATGAATGGCTGCCGTTGGTGGAGAAACAGTCCGGGCAGAAGGTGAAGCGGATCAGGAATGACAGGGGTGGGGAGTTCCTTAGGGAGGAGCTGACTGCATGGCCGAAGAAGGAGGGCATCATTCGAGAGCTCACCACATCGTACACACCACAATCCACGGCATAGCGGAACGGGCAAACCGCACGGTATTAGAAACGGCACGGGCACTTCTCATTGAGTCGGGGTTGGGGAACCCAAAGTGGCCACATGCTGTGCGCCATGCCACGGTGGTTAAGAACAGGGTGTTCACCAACGTCGGTGGTGAGTCATGGGTCCCCAAAGAGAGGTGGCTTGGGAGGAAGCCGCCCATTGACATGCTGCGTGTGTTTGGCTGCATGGCTGTGGCCCACATCCCAAAGGCCCATCGCCACAAGTTGGGTGCAACGGCTGTGTGGTGTGTGCATTTGGGGTTGGCAGCCGAAAGCAAGGGGTGGCTGCTGTGGGAGCCGAGCAAGGGAGTTCTGTTCGACAGCAGGGATGTCAAGTCCATGTAAGACATCACCTATGGGAGCTGGTCCAAGCAGTCAAAGGAGCAGATCGTGCAGCAACTGCAGCAGGCCACCATGGGGTTTGAGATTGAGGAGGAGTGGAATGGGGGGGAGACTTCAACGGCACATGGGGAGGAAGGTGCAGCAGAGCTTCCCGTGATCAAGGACGTGGAGCCAACAGTTGTACCAGAAGAACCCCACCCCACAACACGTGTGCTTCCCCCCACCCTTCCTCCAAGAAGGACCCAAACCAAATCCCCTCCCACATGCCGTGGTCTTTCACCCATGATCGAAAGGCAGATGCGAGCAGCCGCATTCAAGCTGAGGGACTACAAAGTAGGAAGGGGAGAGCAGCAGCAACCCGATGCATTGCTGGTGCTTCAAAGCAGCTGTGACTCCGATGAGGAAGCGGAGGAAGAAGTCTACTGCTTCATGGCACCCGTACCAACTCAGCCACTGACCATGGAAGAAGCCCTTAACGGGCCAGATAGAAACAAGTGGCTGGCGTCAAGAGATGCTGAATACAACAGCCAAATGGAAAATGGCACATGGGAGCTGGTGCCACTGCCGGAGGGGAAGAAAGCCATAAGCTGTGGCTGGATTCCTAGGATTAAAACTGACAACAAAGGAGCCGTGTCAGTTTACAAGAGCAGGCTGGTGGGAAGGGGTTACCAACAGAAACAAAGGGAGGATTTCAAGGAGACCTTTGCTGCAACTGTGAAGACACCAACATTGTGTGTTCTCCTCGCCGGTGCAGCCGTGTGTGGGTGGGTGATAGTTCAGATGGACATCACTATAGTTTTCCTCTATGGGCTGATAGATGTGGAGGTGTTCATGTCGCAGCCGCCAGGTTATGAGGATGGCACCGGGCGTGTGTGCAAGCTGAAGAAAGCAGTTTATGGCCGCAAACAAGCACCACGCTGCTGGTACAAGAAGCTGTCTTCGGTCTTGGAGGAGATAGGATTCAGGGCGAGTGCATGTGATGAGGGTCTTTTCCTCATGGGGGAGAAGGAGAGCCTCGTCATGTTCCTAGTGTATGTGGACGACATCCTCCTGTTCGGGAGCAGCAAGCAGGAGGTGATGAAGGTGCAGCGGAAACTGGTGCAAAACTTCAAGTGCAAGACCCTGGGGGAGGCGAACTACTACCTGGGAATGCACATCGAGAGGGATGTCAGCAATGGATGGGTGAAGCTGCACCAGGAGAAGTACATCAACGACATGGGGAGCAAGTATGAGATAAATGTCGGAAGGAAGATTACCACACCTCTTCCATCCAGATTCAAACTCATCAAAGCTGGTGAGAAGGAAGGAGTGGATCAGCGGGAGCAGACTCGCTTTCAGTCCATGGTGGGGAGCTTGCTCTATGCAGTGGTACACACCAGGCCAGGCGTCTCCTTTGCTGGGGGGTAGCTGGCCAGGGTGGTGCAAAATCCCACCGAGGAGCAGGTGGATGCAGCAGACCGCATCATCCAGTATCTTAGCTCCTACCCCACCGTTGGAGTTCAATACTCAGCCGTGGCTCACATGAAGCAGAAGGGAGCAGAAGTACTCAAGGAGAAGGGGAAGCAGCTCAAGGAGAGGGAGCTATTCCTCACGGGGTTTGCTGATGCAACATGGGCCTCGGAAAAGGAGGACATGTCCTCAGTGGGAGGATATGTGTGCGTGATTGGAGGTAGGCCCGTGAGCTGGAGGTCTAAGGAACAGGTGGAAACGGCGGGTTCATCAGCTGAAACAGAGTACATGTCAATGTATCACGCAGCCAAGGAGTTGATTTGGCTGAGGAAGCTACTGGAAGAGATAGGACATGAGCAGAAAACAGCTACACCGTTGTTTTGTGACAACTCCAGTGCCATTGCAATGTCCAAGAATGCTGTGCTGCATGGGCTCACCAAGCATATGCAGATCAAATGGCATTGGCTGCGCAAGGAGGTGCAAAGGGGATCCATCCAGCCCCTCTATGTGAAAACACAGCAGCAGCCGGCAGATTTTCTCACGAAGCGGCTTGCTGAAGAACCCCACTGGCGCTGTGCTAAGTCGTGCGGCATGAGCCTTAACTAGGCTCACGCAAAGGGAGTGCAAGCAGGCGACAGCTTGGGGGGGAGTTTGTTGGGTGCAAAAAACCATTTTTGCACTGCAACCAACCGCCTGCATGATGTCATGCATTTTGTGTGTGTTCTGTGTGCATTCGTTTTCGCATTTTGTTTCATGTGTTGTTGCTGTGGGATCATGTTCGGTCATGACGGATCATGACGAGTCATGTTTGTTCATGTCGGCTCATATACGTTCATGTCTTTTTCATGAACGAACATGTGCGTTCTTGAAAGTTCTGTGTTTTATGAATGTTCTGTGTTTCATGAATGTTGAGTTTTTTCATGAATGTTGGTTGTGAGTTTTGAGTGTGTCGGGAAGAAGTTGGGCTCGAGACTTTGACCGGGCCCTTTAACCTTTTTCGCGTAAGTCAAGGGTGCGAAAGTCAGGACCCACGCGTGGGGTCCTGACACACGCGCTTGTGGCACCACAAGACTCGCGCTTGTGTGTTGCCACTGTTTCGATCGTGCACAGTGCGCACGATCGATACAGGTTGTAGCGACATGATCGCTCCGTCACGCGCAGGACAACGCACGATCGCGTCAGCGATCGTCTTGTCTTGCAGGACCGAGAAATATCTCGGTCGTGATGAGAGGCATGTGGGGCACGTGGGGCACTTGGGATTCTACAGTTGACTAATGGGATTTCGCGCTGACTTGGCGAGCAAGAAAATTCGCCAGAAAGTCGCGCTGCTTAGCGTCATTATTTCGATAGAGGTACAAAACGGTAAAGTCCGTTTGTACACCTAGCCCGCGCCATCTTCACTAGGGGCAATTTCACCCCCCCCTTGTCGCTACGAGGGTCAGGGAGGTTGGGTGCTGCACGGGGGCACCCCCTACAAACCTCCCTACAAAAATGTTGTGGCCAATTTCACCCCCCCTCCGCTACCGACAAGATCGACCCCCTTGGTGGGGGTGTGATTGCCGAGGGCAAGGTGTAACTGAAAAACGGGAATCTCACACGAGCGCTCATGATCGCACACGAGTAAACATGAATGTTCGTGAGGAGAGTCAGCAGGAGAATTTGGCAGCAGTGCAGGTTGAAGACAGTTATTCTACAGAGGAAAATCAAGCCAAATTCTGAAGCAGTTTTACAACCGTTTTTCAATGACAGCAAAGCGAAGACCTGGACGACAGTTGGACAACTGCCTTGTGTGTTTCCTTTATGTGCCTAGGACCTCTCATATTTGTGTGCTTGTATTTGCTTTCAATCTAACAATGCTTCTGTGATTTTAAGTTTACACTCTACTACTACGTATTGACGAGAGTAGAAACTCAACGTGGTGCTGCCGAAACGCTGCTCAATCAGAACTCTCATGCTGCAAGTTGAGCTTGGCATAACTACTCACTTGGTTTTTCCAAACCCTTGGCTATGAGGTGACATGATGTCATACTCGGGGGGTCACAAGTGACGTTAGGTGTTGCCTCGTTCATGTTTGTGGATCTAAGTTAATCGCTTCCGCATAGTACTTAGACGAAACACGAAGAAATACCCAGAAACGAGCGTTGAGATCTGCCGGTTAATGGTTGTGCGCCTCTTCATTTCCCCCTCGACAAGCGCATAGGGCTCGCACAGGCCATGCTGGAAATTTGCCTGTGGAACCAAGCTCGTGGATTTTTCTCAGCGCTCAGAGAGATCAACATTATTGCGCATGCATGAGTAATGCGCGCACAACTCCCGCACCAGAGGTTCAGGAGACAGTAACAATTTGGGAGGCTCGAGATGGGCTTTAAGCCTTGATATGCGCGTTTCGAGAATTTTCATCGTTAGGGCTGAGAATCCCTAATGCGCCAACTGAACAGGGCCCAAGTTTATTGGGAAGGCGATTCCCTGAAATTTCCTTTCGATATACCCACCTCCGAGGTGGCAGCGAGTGCCACCACCTGAGCAAAGCACACTGCACAAGCTAGGCCACCTTAGTACACTCACTTTGCGCCAATATCACAAAGGGTAATTAGTTGTAAGCTTAGGGCAACCGTTGAGTTGTGAAACTGAAAGGAGCCAAAGAAACGAATTTTAGCGTATCGCTAAACCAATCAGTGAACTGCACTGTGAATTGGTGTGAGAGGATATATCACCACAAGTAAAATATCGCACTTCTTGGTGCTGAAATTGAGTTTTTCTCTGCCCTAGCGCGTCAAAAGGAGTTGTTACTGATTGCTAGGTGAAAATTTATGCTATTGAACAAGTTACTGTACGTGATGTTGCCAGCTCATTTGTGTGGCAGCTTGCCGAGTTGCCACTTGCAAGGTCGCGCCTAGTCGGGCCACGTGCATATGCCTCTTGCAACATTCCTTCTTGTGCCATTGAGAAAGCTTGCTTTCAGTTCTTGCAAAGGCAACGGGCTTCATTACAGTTGTAGTAATTCAACAGTCTTGTCCAACTATGGATTACACGAATATACAACTAGGGTGGGTGGGTGGGGACTGGAACTGCTAAGTTCCGAAATGAAGTCGTGGGTGGAGGCCGAATGGCCTCCAACCGTCGTTATGTACTTGGCCGAATTACAATTCGCCGTTGCTTTGCTTTGTTACAGGCAGCTGCGCTTTCACAACGCACATTTTTGGAAAGTCTTGCACACTTTCGGAAAAATATAATTTCTCTTCGCCAACAAAACGAAAAAGAGGGAAGAAAAAGATATTAACGCGACTCTGATCTCATTTCCCTGATTCTGAAGGCCCATAGTTGCGTTTTTTTGGACACAGATGTTTTTCAACAGGCTCAGACTAGCCATTATGCGGCCGAAGTGCCGTCAGACTAAAAAAAAAAAAAAAAAAAAAAAAAAATGTTGGTCAGAATCAGGGAGGCGTTTTTTGAAACGTAAGCCCTGACCTAAACAATGTTTTTTTAGATGCCTAAGAAATTCTCCTAACATTGCTTCCTTGAATTCACTCTCACTCTAATTTTCCATTGAGGTTATTTTTTTGCCGCCTAGAAAAATTTGTGAATTGAAAATGATTTTTGAGTACTTAGGAGTATCCATGAATGTGCCTAGTCATTCACACGTAATGATTCCTTGCAATCTCTTCCTCCTGCATCTACGGTAATACAGTAGTTTCAGCAATCTGACGGACGCCATCCATCTACGGAGGAACGTAAACGTCCCCCCAGATTTTTGAGGTTTGATTATCATAAGACCCTTTGGTCTTATATACGGAGGTTTACCATATACATGTGCATTGACTTGACACTAAACGTGATTAGCATGTAAATCTCCGACTCACAACAAATATATTCCAGGCGCAAGCTGAAAAGTAGCCACAAAATCCAGACCTTCACTAGCATACTAATGGATTACTGCAATCTCTCAACACATACGGTATATTTGAAGATCACCCCGAGTATACTATTCCAGACTTGGGGTCTCATTACCCCAAGTCCACCCACCCACAACTATCGATACGGAACCGCCACGTCAAAACTCTACGCTTCACATCCCGAACACCAGGAGCAAGATGGCGGCAACAGCAGCAGCAGTAGAGTGGTCAATGGAAGCATCAATGCGCGTGCGAGGTCCGGATGCCGATCGTGCCTGCGGTGATGGCCATGCTGTTTCCTTTGTGACCCACATTGGTGCGTCAGTCACCGGTGCTGGCCATGCTGGATCCTCTGCGGGCGCCGACACTGGGATGTGGGCACAGACATAGATTGGAACATTAAATCAGACTCTGTAAAGCACACCTATTCCACCAACCAGCCGTTGTTGGAAAGTTTGATTGGAGCCGGTGTGGCATCGTTCTTATGCGTGTGTGTGTGTGTGGGCAGCCACTGCAGCATGGAGACTTACAAGCAAGGGGGGTGCAGGAGGAGCAGAAGGAGAAGCAGAGGCGGCAGAAGCCAGTGGTGTTGCTCTGCTTCACCAGGCACTTGCTGCCGTTTGCAGGGCAGGTCAGCCCCGTGCCTGACACGTTCCTGGGGGTGAGTGTTGGATGAGAAGGATTGGAGAATTGAGGAAAAAAATCACACTCATGGGCAGAAATTGACTTGAAACTAGAGTGCAATAAGAAAATACATGCAATTACTAGGCTAGTTTGAGGTATTGCTGTGAGCATTCGGTCCAATACCGATTGCCATGTGAATGCGGAGTTAAATGGTTACTGGCTTACATACAAAACTGAATCTAGAACTCTACGTGAGAGGCAGTTTGGGCTTGTGAAGCATGTGGCACAGATGAGTGATAGGAGAAAAGAGGCCAGCCAACTCAACACTACTATACTGCCATTGAGTTCGAATCCAGGGGGGGAAAAATAGGAGGATTCCCGATGCAAGTGATAGTGAGACCCTGGCAGGAAGGATGGAAGTTGTAAGAGCAGGGCGAGGAGAGCAGTCACCTTAGGCTTGTGGTGGATGGGGAATGGTTGTGCTACTCACAGGTATGATAGATCGGTAAGTCCGCCCAGGCTAGCAGGTATGACACCACTCAGATTGTTGCCTCCAAGCCCCCTGCCGTGCCATGCCATGCCATGCCATGCCATGCCACACGTGTATGCCAGCAACCAGAGTGCATCAGCTGTTTGCAACAATGTCTGCAGTGATCCTTAGTGAATTTCACATGGTGGAATGCAGAAAAAAGTGCTACCTCGGCTAATGCTGTCAGAGGTGCTGGGCCCAGACAAGGTGTTTCTCAAGGTAGCGTTTGTGCTTCCTCAAACATCCCCTCAACAGCACCGCTTCCTTATTCTCAAAGAGAGATGGAGCAAGGCTCACAGTCGGTAGAGCAATGCAAGGCTCACAGTTTCCACAGCGATGTAAGGCGGGTGATGGAGTCAGGGAGGGAGCCACTGAGCTGGTTGTCGCTGACGTCGCTGGGGATTGAGTGGGGCATGGTGGTGGTGGGCGGTTGTGGGAAGGGTAAAGAGGGGACATGGTGGATGGGCGCAGGCGAGGGGAATGAGGATCCAAGGGAAAGTGTAACTTCGCTAAATATTCTAGTGACTTCCAGCCACTCAGAACTATGCGATGCTAGGTATGTGGCTGCTAGTTCAGATGTGGCTCGTGGCTGCTAGATCAGATCTGTCTTTGTGAAAATGGGGGAGTAAACATGAAGGAAATCCAAAGGGCACATGAAGGGCTGACATAGATGAGCATCGGTTGAGAAGGATAAGAACAAGGCAGTGAGCTCACAGTATTTCAAGGTAAGGGTATTTCCACAAAGCAAAGTTAGGTAGCGAGCCAGAGAATGCATTGCCTTGCAGCTCATTGTGTGGAGGCATGGGTTGCATGGGATGGGGATGAGGGGATGACCAGCAGTGTGTATGAAAGGGAATGTTTACGATTGCACATACATAATCTGCATCGCTATCGTTCTGATGGAAATCAATCAAGAGACAACTTGAGCACACGCCCTTGCCTCCCTCGTTCCTTCCATACCGGGACCAAGCAACTTCAAGGTCCGCTTACAGAGTAAGGAAATCGGTGGTAAGGAGGGCAGAAGGAAGGGGACCTTGAAGCTGGTTGTGAGCCATGGAACTGGAGAGGTTGAATGGGCGATGGTGGAAGGGAGTGAGATGATGGTAACATGCATGCACTGAATGTCCCAGAAGGGAATCGCTGTAGTGAGGAGTGAGCATTTAGTGACCCAAGGGCCATGGCATGATGCAAGGCACATGATTCATGTGCACTGCATGCCGCATAAACTTCCACCTCCGTTTCCATGCCGCCTGCACCATCCCATAGCCAGGAGCATGCCATCCCGCTTGCATGCTCGGCTCTCTTCCATGCTAAAAGGGGTAATGTGGCATGGCACAGCATGGCACGGCAAAGCATGGGACGGCACAGCATGGCAAGACAAGGCACGGCATAGCAAGACAAGGCACGGCATGGCAAGACAAGGCATGGAATGATAAGGCTGAGGGAGGAGGTGGCTCAGGCTAATGTTCTTCGACTCTGGAACAAGGCATAAAAAACATGACACAAAAGATAGAACAATGCGATGTCAATCACCCAAGACTTACAAATGCCCCCCCCAATTGAGGGTAGAAGGCATGGAGGTGAGCTGATTGTGGGAGAGGTCTCTGCACGCAGTGAGGGCAGGCAGAGGCAAGGGGATGTGGAGGGGAGCGGATGTGGAGGGGAGGGGACGTGGAGGGGAGGGGACGTGGAGGGGAGCGGATGTGGAGGGGAGGGGACGTGCAGGGGAGGGGATGTGGAGGGGAGGGGACGTGCAGGGGAGGGGATGTGGAGGGGAGGGGATGTGGAGGAGATGTGAAGGCATGCACGGTGAGATAGGGGCGAGAATGCTTCTTTGCCAAACTCCAGGGGAGTGTGCGATGTGGTTCAGAGCTCTTGCACTGGAGGAACATGAGTCAGGGCTGTGAAACATACGGCAATGTCATGCCCGAGTGCAGCCTCGGTGGAATATCAGAAGCTTTAGAAAATATGGAAGCACGATAGTACGGCAGAATGCCAATCTTGGGCTGTTGGGAACGCAGCGCAACGCAACGCAACCTAACGATTACATGCTTAATCAGAAGGGCGTTTATGCATTGCTGAGGTAACAATAGGCGGATCTCAAGGGGCGTCTGCTTGAAGTTGCCACACGGAGATGAGAAAGCATGGTGAGAGAGAGACTGCCCAAGAGCCTCCAGCACCTCAATCTATTTGGTGTAGTTGAGACTCAGCATGCAATGCAAGTGTGCCACATAGAGGTGTGTTGCAATCCAAACCACGCCATGCGTGAGCTCATGCCAGGCGTGGCGGGCCTAGGAGACTCACAAGTGAAAGAGTGCGAGGGATGTCAGGAATGGCGCCGGTGAGATTGTTAAAGCCGAGCAACCTGTGTGGGAATCAAAGGGGGAGATGTGATGTGATGTGATGTGATGTGAGGGGCTTACAGGGCACCCAACATAGGTAGCTCGCTGATGCCAACAGGAATGCTCCCTGAGATGTTGTTCCCGTAGAGGTCCCTGGTGGGGCCATGGCGAGGAGGGGAGGGAGGAGGGGGGATGGCCACAGGAACATCTACTCTCACTGAGTAAACCGCTTTTACGGGAAGACGTGTTTTCACAGAAAGAACCGCTTTCACCAGACGAACCGCTTTAACTGGGTGAATTGCAATCACTGGATGAACCGTGATCACGGAATGAACTGCCTGTGCAAGAGCTTTATTTCGAATCCATTATTCAGCTGGATGTAACACCTTGGTGCTCGCAACCTGGTGCTCACAACCTGGTGCTCGCAACCTGGTGCTCACAACCTGGTGCTTTGGCGGTATGTATACCCTTCCTTATTTCTACGACCACTGCATTTCTAATGGGGTTCCCATGGAAGGACGGGGAAGGAGAGGAAGGAAGGGGGGAGAGGAAGGAAGGGGAGAGAGGAGGGAAGGGGAGAGAGGAAGGAAGGGGAGAGAGGAAGTGAGGGGAGAGAGGAAGGGGGGAGAGGATGGGAAGGGGAGAGAGGATGGGAAGGGGAGAGAGGATGGGAAGGGGAGAGAGGATAGGAATTGGAGAGAGGATGGGAAGGGGAGAGGGGATGGGAAGGGGGGAGAGGATGGGAAAGGGAGAGAGGATAGGAATTGGAGAGAGGATGGGAAAGGGAAGGAGGATAGGAATTAGAGAGAGGATGGGAAGGGGAGAGAGGATGGGAAGGAGAGAGAGAGGATGGGAAGGGGAGAGAGGATGGGAAGGAGAGAGAGAGGATGGGAAGGGGAGAGAGGATGGGAAGGAGAGAGAGGATGGGAAGGGGAGAGAGGAAGGAAGAGGAGAGGAGATGGGAAAGGGAGAGAGGAAGGAAGAGGAGAGAGGATGGGAAGGGGAGGCGTACAAGATGTTGAGGGCGGTGAGGGCAGAGATGGTGGAGGGGATAGAGCCAGTGAAGCCATTCAGACCGGCCCGCCTGGAGGTGCAAGTTGAGGGGCGAGAGGAGGGGAGGGGCGCATGCATTGGCAGCTGGAGGGCAACAGAGCTGGGCTGAGCGGAGTGGCCCATCAGGCAATGTGCAGATGGACGGGCAGAGGAGAGTTGGAACGAGTGCATCTTGGTGGGAAATATAAGGAACGGATGGCTTTGGATGGTGAGGCGAGCAGCAGCAGGTGTCAAACCAAGCTGGTGTGTTGTGGACATAGCGGATGGCTGGTGTGTTTCCAGCCTTGTGAGAGCAATCCATTTGGTAGGGAAAGGTGCAGAGCGGTGGACGTGTAACTTTCCGGTGACGTCTCTGCAGGGCAGACAAGGGCAGGAAGGTAGAGGAGTCACGGGGCACTCCTGTTGGTGGAGAGGCACGGCAGGGGGAGCATTGCAAGTGGCATTAGCGTACATCTGAATCTCTCTTTCTAGCCAATGTTCCACCCCTCTAGCCATTGAGCAATCCCCCTAACCATCGTTCATCCCCCTAACCACATGTGGACCAATGCAGGGCAGAATGGTGCAGGGCAGCATGGCGCAGGGCAGCACAAGGAACGCCGTCAAACACCCTCGATTCAACGCAGCACAGACCCGTCAGGGAGCGAGCTTGAGCCGGTTTCATGGCATCGCTCCAGCAGCAAGCTACGGAAGCAGAGAGTGAGAGCGCAAGTGGCATGGCAAGGCTGTAGCGAATCACAGGTGGTGCAGGGAGAGAGAGGAGGTGGAACCCACAGAGCGGACGTGCACTGGCCTCTTGTATCCAAAGTGAAGCACGTGCAAGGTGCAACAGGAAGCGGTGATGATAGTCAGGGCGGGGTGGGGCGAGAGGCTCTTGGTTCCACTCACAAATGAGTGAGCTTAGCGAGTGAAGCAATCCATTGCGGAAAGCGGGTGATGGGAAGGAAACTTAGGTCACTGCAATGCAATACAGGAAAGAAGGGAGAGAAGAGATGGTGAGCGCACCCCCAAGCTCCTGCTGACCCCTGCCGGATCAACCATGAGAATGTCTTAATGGTTCCATAATTAGAGCTATGGGACCTTGAAAGAGAAACGTGCTCGCTCGCTCCTATTTCGACTTACGTAAGCAGGAAAGAAATTCGTTGCTGCTGATTGTGATTTTTTCATGAGCATACAGCGATGAGATGCAATGCAACGTGCGCAACGAGCAAGCACATACCCAAGGCTAACCAGGAGCAAGTGAAAGATGATGCCACACCAGCACCATGGTTGCGCTTTGGTGATTGCCAACACAAAGCATAAAAAACATGAGATAAAAACTATACCAAGCACTCGCTTAAGGAGGAGGAAGGAAGATACTCGAGAGACTTACAGGTGCTTGAGTGAAGTAAGCGCAGAGAGAGAGGAAGGGAGATCTCCAGCAGTCAGGTTGAGACTCATGAGAGCGCTGAGGAGAAGTGAGGATGGAAGAGAGAGAGGCACGCGTGCAAGAGAGAGGATGAAAGACACTGGTGAAGTGGACAGACGGTAGTTGGGGAGCAAACAGAATGTGAGCGAGTGAGGAGGTGTGAAAGAAGCACGGGCAAGTGCTGTGTTCAATGTGCAGGTGTGAATGAAGCACGGGCGAGGGGCAGCAGCCATCGTCTCCCGTATTCTATCCGCGTTAGTCACTCACCCGACTGCCCCTCCGCTATCTGTCTCGGCCCTTGTCACTACTTTCAGTGCCTTTGCCTCTTCCCACTGCCTTGACTACGCCGCTCACCTCGTGAGTGGCACTGCTCGTTCTCCGTCCTCTAAGGGTGCTCCTGACTTTCCCTTGGAGGTCCTAGATGACAGGCAGTTTGAGCTTGGTTTCCTTGCGGCCGCTGTTCCTCATCTCTGCGCCATACTACTTGCCCCTGAGGGGGATCCCGACGCCCTTGACATCCCGATCCCTCGCACTCACGCTGAGGCGGTTTTGGGACCTTGGGCTTCGTATTGGATAGCAGCTAAAGAGGCAGAGATGGCATCTTTTAGGTCCACAGGCACCTACGTCGATGCCGTCCCACCACCTGGGACGAACGTTGTCAGTGGCATGTGCCTCTACAAGGTGAAGCGGCCGCCTGGAACACCACCGGTGTTCAAGGTGCGCTATGTGGCGAGAGCCTTCAGTCAGCGAGAGGGGGTGGACTTCTTTCAGACCTTCGCTCCAACCCCGAAGATGACCACTCTTCAGGTGTTGCTGGATATTGCAGCACAGCGCGACTACAAGTTGCATTCCTTGGACTTCTCCACCGCGTTCCTTAAAGGGAGCCTGCACGAGCATATCTGGCTGCCTCGTCCGCCTGGCTTCACTCTCACTTTCCCTCCCGGGACCCAGTGGCAGCTGCGTCGACCGGTCTACAGCCTGCGCCGGGCTCCCCGCGTGGCACGACACGCTACGTACGACTCTTGCAGCGCTTAACTTCTTGCAAGCGGCACCTGTCGCTTTTCGTCCGCCGTGGCTCGACCCCGTTCTTTGTTCTGGTCTACGTTGACGACCTAGTCTTCGCCACTCCCGGTCGACGCGCATTGGCCTCTGTGAAGGAGGAACTGCAGAGGAGACACACTTGCACTGACTTTGGTGAGCTGCAGCGCTACCTTGGCCTGCAGATCACCAGGGACAGGGCAGCTCGCACCATTACGCTGACGCAGTCGCATATGGTCGAGCAGATCCTCACGCGGTTTTGCTTCCCGTTCTCCAAGGTACAGCCCACCCCTCTTGCTGTGGATCATGGGCTCACGGCTCCACCTTCGGACGAGCCATTTGAGCCCAGCGGTCCATATCCTGAGCTGGTGGGTTGTCTCATGTACCCGATGACCTGTACTCGTCCTGACCTAGCTTACCCTCTTAGCGTCCTTGCGTGCTTTGTTGCGCCTGGGAGACACCGACCTTCCCACTGGTACGCTGCTAAGAGGGTGGCGAAGTATGTGGCGAGTACATCAGGCATGGGACTTGTCCTTGGAGGGAAGCAGCCAGTTACGCTTACAGGTTTCTCGGACTCGCCTTGGGCCGACGATGCTGAGTCGCTGCGGTCTCCATAGGGTTACTACTTCAGCCTTGGGACCGGATCTGTTTCGTGGAGGTTGACTCGAGCGTCGTCCGTCTCTAGTTCCAGCTGTGAGGCAGAGGTGTACGCTGCGGCCATGCTGCCTAGAAGCTTCGCTAGCTGTCTTTCGTCCTCACCGACCTTGGTGAGCGGCCTCGTTCTCCCCCAGTCTTGTTCGCCGACAACAGTCTGCTATCCTGTTGTGCGAGGAGCCCCGACTGGTTGGGAAGGCGAAGCACATCCAGCTTCGTTACTTCCTTCTACGAGAGTTGCAGCAGCGTGGCCAGGCACTCGTGCGACGTGTGGTCTCCGAGGCCAACACTGCAGATGTCTTCACCAAAGAGTTGCCGCCTTGTGACCACCAGCGTTTTTGCACCCAGCTTGGCCTTGTGTCTACAGGCCCTCACTTGGTTGCGTAGAGATGCTTTATCTTGTACTCTTGCATCTGACTATATCTCCTATATATGTGGCTTCACCAGCAGGGCTACGCCGATAAGCTGCGTAGGCGGTTCCTCGACGAGGAGCAGACCGGGCGAACCCCGAAGACGCCGGTCTCCGTCGACGCCTACGCCTAGCTGACGTTCGACGAGGAGGAGGCACACGAGCGCCAGGAGGAGGAGTACCGGCAGAAGGTCGGCTCGCTGCAGTTCGCGGCGACGACGATGAGGCCGGACATCGCCTTCGCCTGCAGCAAGATGGGGAGCGGCCTCACGGTGAGGAGCGACCAGCATTGGCGCGAGGTCGACCGCTGCCTCGCCTACCTCGCCAACACGCGCGACACTGCCCTGGAGTTCGGCGATGGACCTGAGTCGCTGAAGCTGGTCGGCTACGTGGACGCCGACGACGCCGGCGACAAGCAGAACCGGAGGATCACGGGCGGCTACGTGTACGTCTACGGAGGGGCCACGATCTCCTGGTCGAGCCAGCACATCAAGTGCGCAACGCTGTCGTCGACCGAGTCGGATTATCTGGCGGCCACAGAAGCCGGCAAGGAGGGATGCCGCCTTCGCTTCCTTCTTGCAGAGTTCCGACAGCTGGACGCCGGGACGCCGACCGTCCTTCGGGTGGACAACAAGTCGGCCATCACGGTCGCCAAGGGCATGGGGTTGACGGGCAGCCTCAAGCACATGGAGCGGCGACAAGCCTGGCTGCAGCACATGGTGAAGCGCGGGAAGTTCACGCTGAAGTACATCCCGACCACTGAGCAGCCGACTGACTTCCTGACGAAGGCACTGCACTATCCGGCCTTCAACCGGTGCTCCGTCGCAATCGGCCAAGTGCGCTTGGCCGACGTGGGCGACGGCGACAACGACGTGTAGTAGTAGGTGCCATGCCCTCTTCTGCATGGCTGGTGCGGTGACTGGCGTGCTGTGTGTTGTGTGCACGCCGACGAGCTATTCTCCGAGTGTTTCTGCCGTGTGCGCTGGGGGCCGAAGCGTGAACACGGCAGGGGAGTGTCAACGGGAGTTGTTGTTGGCCCCGTCCTCACTTGGGCGGAGCCGACTACGTAGTCGGGTGCACGGGAAGTGCAGCCGAGCAGCTGCAGTGGACGACGCCGAGTTCGGCGTGCAGGTCGATGGGTTGGCCGACCTGCACACTGCCACTGCTCACGCCGCCGACGACGGGGAGCCGGCGGCCGACCTGACCGGGTGGTCGACGAAGGGGGCACCGACGTCGACCTGGACAGGGGAGCTGGAGGGCGCCGAGTTCAAGTGGTCGACCTGGCGAGGTCGACCTCGGGGGTGTCGACCTGGTGACGCCGACTTGGGGAAGCCGACTTGGGTGGTCGGCTGACGGCTGTGCTGGTCGACCTGGGGCTGGTCGACCAAGTGCCTGGTCCACCTGGAGCTGGTCGACCGGTGGTGGTCGTCGACCTGGGTGGTCGACGGGCACAAAGAGGAGCTGGTCGACGTGGGGGTTGCTCGGTCGACCAGGTTACCGGGGTGACGGGTTTCTGCGGAGGCACGCGACGGTCGCCCAGGTGGTTTTAAATGAGACCGACCTCGGTGGTGGTATCCCGAGGTCGACGTGGCTGGTCAGGTGCAGTCGTCAGCATGAGGTTGATCGCGTGTGTGCACTGCAGGTGACAAGGCACTGCACGCCAATCATATGCGAGCACCTGCAAAGCAGGTGCGCTGCTGTACTGCGGGAGCAACGTTGGCACGTCGTCCACTTGCAACGTTGACACGCCGTCTACTTGCAGCGTTGGCGGGCCGCGACTGTGCACTACTGGAACGCGGTCGACCAAGTCGTGCTGGAACGCGGTCGACCGTGCAGCGCTGGCAGTCGACCGACTTGCATGCTAGCTCTGATGTAGTCATTCTTGCCAATCTCTTTGTAACCATTGTTGTCAACTTTCCTTAGTGAAACTCTTGCCAAAATTCTCCCGTGAACTAGCAAGTAGTGTGGGCACAAGGAAACGACTAAGGAACGAACGCAGAGGTCACTCAAGCCCCGTGCCTAGCCCGTAGTCTAGCTCCCGTTGATTTAGTCATCTCCGCAGCTGTGACACGTATGCGCAGAACAAGCCAAGCACGCAGAAGCCTGGTGGTTTGCTTCAACTACTCGGGATTCCCGATGAGCCTTGGGAGAGTGTATCGATGATTTTATCACCGATCTCCCCAAGACATGAGATGGTCATACGGCTATACTAGTGTTTGTTGATCTCTTGACCAAAATGGTGCACTTCGTGCCCACGACATTTGTGGCAAGAATAATGAGCAAGGCCCCCTTGAAATCTGCATTCGGGGTGGCCTGCCGTTACTAGATCAACATATAGGAGAGGACGAGATTCTGGCACGGTTTGCGCAGGAGCACCACCACTGGTGCACCACCACTGTGTGCTATCCTCCGATGCACTGCAGTTGGACTCGTTCATTCCTCCCCATTCGCTTGCACATCATAAGGAGTTCCTACTGCCTTTGCACTAATGCTGTTCAGGGAATAATGCCTCGCTCGTGCCACTGGCACATCCGCCCGTAGGCCTGTGTTGCCTTTGCATTGCACTAGTTGCTGCTGCCTTTGCATATGTTTGTTTAGTGGTCCACCAATCACTGGTGCATCAGGCCTGGCAAAACTTGGCTCTGCTGCCATTGCACTTCGGTTGTTTGTCAACCATCCCTGTCTGGGGTTTTCGGGCTTGCATGCCTCGTTGATGCCGCATGCACGGCAGCAGATGGTGCTGCTGCCTTGGCATAACAATTGTCATTCATATCTGTAGTTTTCGGGTTTCCATGCCTCGCTCGTACCGCATGCACAGTAGCACATGGTGCTGCTGCCTTTGCAATCCAGTGTTTTAACATCCCTTTCTGGTTTTCAGGAATCTGCAGGACATGTTGCTTCAGCCGTTGCCCTGAGTTTGTCACTGGTTTTGTATTCATCCCGGCTTTCTCAGGCACAACAGCTCAACGCACCGCTGCCTTGGCAGGTCAGTTGTCATCGCCCCCTCCCTCGTTTTACAACAATGCTCTATTCTCGGCTCTGCCGCCTACGCACTACTGTTGTATATATCCATCCATATCTGGTGCCTCATGAGCAGCAGCACATGGTGCTGCTGCCTTATCACTTCATAAGTCATTCATCCCTCCTTAGATTTTCGGACACAGCTAGTATTGGTGCTGCTGCCTTTGCATTGTGTCTGATATCATTCATCCAACTCTGCCGCCTTAGGCATACTCATGCTTGGTTCTGGTACCTTTGCACAGCAATTGTAAGGCATTCAGCCCTCTTTGTGGCCTTGGGCAACCTTTGCACAACACATCCGTTCCTTCCTGTTGTTTCATGCACATCAACGCATGTGGCATTTGTTGGGCAGCTAGATGCATCAATAAATATGCCCTCCTGCCCATCATTCCAGCAGGCCTAGCCGCAGGTAAGTTGAAAAATGGTTTTGGGACAACACATACTAAATGCAGAGCTCATTCCAGTGAATAGGAGTAGGGAAAGGATGGGGGGAAGCAGGGAAGGGGACATGGGGAAGCAGGGAAGGTGATGGATGGAAGCAGGGAAGGGGATGGGGGGAAGCAGGGAAGGGGACGGATGGAAGCAGGGGAGGGGATGGGGGGAAGCAGGGAAGGGGATTGGTGGAAGCAGGGAAGGGGATGGGGGGAAGCAGGGAAGGGGACGGGTGGAAGCAGGGAAGGGGATGGGGGGTAGCAGGGAAGGGGACGGGTGGAAGCAGGGAAGGGGATGGGGGGAAGCAGGGAATGGGATGGGGGGAAGCAGGGAAGGGGATGGGGGGAAGCAGGGGACGGGATGGGGGAAAGCAGGGAAGGGGATGGGGGGAAGCAGGGAAGGGGATGGGGGTAAGCAGGGAAGGAGATGGGGGGAAGCAGGGAAGGGGATGAGGGGAAGCAGGGGAGGGGATGGCTTGAAGCAGGGAAGGGGATGGGGAGAAGCAGGGAAGGGGATGGGGGGAAGCAGGGCAGGGGATGGGGGGAAGCAGGACGATTGCCTGGGCTCGCGAGAGTTTCTTCAAAGCAAGTAGGGTAACTCTGTTTTTGGCGATTTCAAGTTCAAGAATCTTGAACTTGAAAATTACCATGCTATACTCGGGCTTTAAAGGTAGCCACAAAATCCAGACTTTCACTAGCATATTTAGAATGGATTATCGCAATCTCTCAACACATACTGTATATTTGAAGATAACCTCGAGTATGCTATTCCAGACTTGGGCTCTCATTACCCCAGGTCCACCCACCCACAACAATCGATACGGAACCACTATGTGAAAACTCTACGCTTCACATCCCGAACACCAGGAGCAAGACGACGGCAAGAGCAGCAGCAGTAGAGTGGTTAATGGCAGAAGCAATGAGCGTGCGAGGGCCAAATGCCGATCGTGCCTGCGACACTGGGATGTGGGCACAGACATAGATTGAAATGTTTAATCAGATTACGAAAAGCACACCTATTCCACCACCCAGCCGTTGTTGGAAAGTTTGATTGGAGCCGGTGTGGCATCGTTCTTATGCGTGCGTGTGTGTATGGGCAGCCATGGCAGCATGGAGACTTACAAGCAAGGGGGGTGAAGGAGGAGCAGAAGGAGAAGCAGAGGTGGCAGAAGCCGGTGGTGTTGCTCTGATTCACCAGGCACTTGCTTTGTTGCCCGACACGTTCCAGGGGATGAGAGTTGGAGAAAAGCTGATTGGAGAATTGAGGAAACAATTCACACTCATGGCCAGATATTTAACTTAAAACTAGTGTGCGACAAGCAAATACGTGCATTCGGTCCAATACCAAATACCATGTAATATGGAGTTAATCGGTTACTGTCTTACGTACAAAAATGAATCTAGAACTCTAACGTGAGAGGCAGGATGGGCGTGTGAAGCATGTGGCACAGAGGAGTGGAAGGAGAAAAGAGGCCAGCCAACTCAACACCACTATGCTGCCATTGAGTTCGAATCCAGGGGGGAAAAATAGGAGGATTCCCGATGCAAGTTAAAGTAAGACCCTGGCAAAAAATCTGGAAGCTGTAAGAGCAGCGCGGGGAGAGTAGTCAACTTTAGGCTTGTGTTGGATGGGGAATGGTTGTGCAACTCACAGGTATGTTAGATCCCCAAGTCCGCCCAGGCTAGCAGGTATGACGCCACTCAGATTGTTGCCTCGAAGCCCCCTGCCGTGCCATGCCATGCCATGCCATGCCACACGTGCATGCCAGCGAGCAAAGTACATCAGCTGTTTGCAATGATGTCCGCGGTGATCCTTGGTGCGATTTCACATGGTGGAATGCAGCAAAAAGTGTTGTCAGAGTGGCTGGGCCCAGACAAGGTGTGCACAACCTGTTTCTCAAGGTAGCGTTTATGCCTCCTCAAACTACCCTAACTCACAACAACACTGCTTCCTTATTCTCAAAGAGAGATGGAGCAAGGCTCACAGTCGGGACAACATACAAGGCTGGAGATGGAGTCAGGAAGCGAGCCACTGAGCTGGTTGTCGCTGACGTCGCTGGGAATTTAGTGGGGCATGGTGGTGGTGGGCGGTTGTGGGAAGGGTAAAGAGGGGACATGGTGGATGGGCGCAGGCGAGGGGAATGAGGATACAAGGAAAAGTGTAACTCTGCTAAAGATTCTAGTGACTTCGAGACACTCAGAGCTATGCGATGCTAGGTATGTAGCTGCTAGTTCAGATGTGGTTCGTGGCTGCTAGATCAGATCTGTCTTTGTGAAAATGGGGGAGTAAACAAGAAGGAAATCCATAGGGCAAATAAAGGGCTGACATAGATGGACATCGTTTGAGAGGGATAAGAACAAGGCAGTGAGCTCACAATATGATAAGATAGGGTAGCGAATCAAAGTTGGGTAGCGATCCAGAGAATGCGTTGCCTTGCAGCTCACTGTGTGGAGGCATGGGTTGCATGGGATGGGGATGGGGGAATGACCAGCAGTGGAGGTAGCGGAACGGTACACGGGTATCCCAGGCGTGGGACCGAGTCTGAAGAACTACCTCATGCAGCTCGAGACCGTCCAGTACTGCTGGGAGCGGGACGGATACGACCCGGCCGAGTTCTTCCGGAAGATGGCGGGAACGTTGGCGGGCGAAGCAGAGACGTACTATCGTCTGACGAGAGATGAGGTCTTAGCAGAACTCGCGGACGGAGAAATCACGAACCCGACCGCTCGGTTCCTACAAATGCTGAGGAAGGAGTTCGCGGGCCAGACCAAGGCGCGCGTCGAGGAATTTCGGGACTTCCGACGGAAGAAGGAAGAGTCGCTGTTGGCTTACTACTGCAGACTCCGGGAGCTGGCAGAGGACTTGGAGTGCAAGGAGGAAGGCCTGTTAGTGCGGAAATTCGTGCGCGGGCTGGACGATGAGCTGAAGGGAGTAGTCCGGGGCACCGTTTACACCATCGGCGCCGACATCACTCTTAAAGAAGTCTACCTGCTGACAAAGAAGACGGAGCAAGCGCAACGACTGCTGGATCTGGAGGACTCGGAAGGAAGAAGCCGGGCGAAGACGAGCTGGGCCGCCGCGGCCGTCCCCGACCCATCCCCAGGAGGAAGCGGGCGCCCCGACCCCCGGCTCTATCATACCTGCGGGGAGCACGGGCATTTGAAGAGGGACTGTCCCAAAACGCCGACCTGTGAGCAGTGCGGGAGACGCGGACACCGGAAGGACGAATGCTACAGCCGGCCGAAGGAAGCGCAGGGAGCGACGCGGGAAGAGCTTCAAGCCGAAGTCAGGCGGCTGCAGATGAGACTGGAGCAGCTCCCTACTCCGAAGGACGTCAGAGCAAGGGCGCTACTAGCGTACGAAGAAGTCGACGAGACTGAAGAGGAGGGGGAGGAGGATTACCAGCGGGAATACGCGGTGATGGCGTATCCTCGGTCGCGGGAGGATCTTAGCCTCCGGCCCCGAGTCAGCCAGTCTCAGGAAAGTGGAGTGACGAGCGGAGCCCGCCTCCGGAACAGCAGGACGGAGGGAGCACGCTCTGCGGATATGAGAATACATCCGAATGAACGGCTAGTATGTCAGGCGTCGTTGCTGATCGCCGAGCGGGGGAGTCTAACCGTGGGGGGCCTACCCGTGAAGCAGGCAATCATAGATACGGACGCGCATCACGTACTGATAGGCAAGGGGCTCGCTAAACAGTTAAAGTTGGACGTGGCGGGGAGAACCATGGAGAGGGGGATATTACTCATGACGGCCGAGGGAGGGGAACCCAAGTGGATGCCGAAAACACGGAGGCCCGTGGAGGTGGTACTCTTACCGGGGACGGAGAAGGAGTGTTGCATCAGGCTGCTGTGCGGCGTCTCCGAATCGGAAGATTATGACGTCCTCGTGGGGATGGAACTCCTCTACCGAGTGGGAGCGACCATCTGTACCTGGCAGGAGAAGGTGCTATTCCGCGCGCAGTATTGGGACCCGGAGAGTGCCGTAGGCACGCTGCCAGTACGGTTCGTGCGGCAGGAGCCGCGGGAAGCATATCAAGCGCAGAAGCGTGATCTGACGGAGGAGCTGGAGGAATGGCCTTGGGAGAAATATGAGGAGGAATACGAGAGGAGGATAGAAAGACGACTCGCGGGACGCGGCGCAGCCGATCTGAAGGAACGCGTCAGCCGCGTTCAGACCTTGGACGCTCCCCTCTGCCTCCTGGAACTATATGGGGGAATAGGGACGGGCCTGGCGGCGGCGCTGCGAGCTGGGTGCACAATCAAGCGATGGATCCATGTCGAGCGCGATCCAGTCGTGCGCAAGATGGCTAGCCACCACGCCTTGCTGCTGCGAGACGAGTACCCGGACCAGACGTAAGGGATATTTCCGAAAGGGTGCTGGATCGGTGGGGACAGGTGGACCTGGTGATCGTGGGATGGGAATGCCAAGGGTATTCGAGAGCCGGGGAAGGACTAGGGATGGATGACGTCAGAGGCGCGTCGTTCAGGGAACTACAACGGGTGTTAGGGATGTTGCAGCGGCGCCAAGGGGAGGTCGCCTACCTCTTAGAGAACGTGGACCTGGCAGAGGACCAAAGGGAACCCGTAAAGCGGGCGTTTGAGGAGATCGTGGGGGTCCTTGGGAGAGGAGTACCGGCGGACGCAGCACAGCTGGGATCACGAGCACACCGACCGCGGAGGTACTGGCAGAACGTGATGTCCACGGCGGCGTTGCGACACTCGTTGGCCCTGATGCAACGCCCGGAGCCGCGTTTAGTGAGCGACATTCTGGAGCCGAATCGCCTGCCGGCTCCAGTAACTAGCCCGGATCACCCGTCACAGTACCAGTGCAACGAACCAGGCAAGCCGCGGCAGGCTCTGCCCACGCTAGTGTCGCACGCCGAAGCCCGCGGATTCATCATGGACGGGGATCTGCCAGGGCCGGGAATGATCTACGACGTACGACGGGGGGCTTGGGAACAGCCAACGGCGAACGAGCGAGAGGCAGCCATGGGGCACTTGTGGGGAGCTACCGCCCATCCGGGAGTGACGGAACAGCAGCGCCGAGCAGCCATAGGCCGAGCTATGGACGCGAATGTGATGACCTGGCTGTTGGATACCATGCGATGCACCTGAAGTCGAAGGGGCTGCAGCGTGACATCGCGTGCTGCGAACGGTACCAGGATATGGAGTCCGTCGAATGGCAGAGAGCGTCGCTAGCCAGGATCGAAGCCAGGTATGACGAGAAGATAGACGAAGGATGGGCAGCTCATATGGCCATGGAAGTGATGGAAGGGGAGGCAGACGGGGATGCTGAGGCCGTGGAGGAGCGTCCAGGGAAGCAGGAACGGGGGCCAGAAGACGACTGGGTACTCGGGGGAGGGATGGATACGAAGACGGCGGCGGCGCTGCAGGACGTGCTGAGACAGCACCGCGGGACTTTCGCGTACACTCTGCAAGAGCTGGGGAGGTGCACCACGCACGAAATGAAAATAGAGCTCACCAGCGAGGTCCCGGTCTATCTACGAAAGAGGCGGATGAGTCCGGGGGACATAGATATCTGCACAGAGAAGTGCAACGAACTGCTAGAAGCGGGGCTAATCCAACGATCCGAGAGTGACTATGCAGCGGCGACGGTCGTAGCCTCACGGAAAGACCTGACTGGGGCGGTCTCAGCACGGAGAATGTGTGGGGACTATCGGAGCTTGAATAAAATCACCGTGGCGGATAGGTACCCCATGCAGTCGGCGGAAGAGATCTTCGATACGCTGCAAGGGGCGAAAGTCTTCTCCACCTTAGACTTGAGGCAGGGCTTCAATCAAATCCCCATCAGACCGGCGGACTGCAAGAAGACGGCGTTCCACGGGCCGGACTGCTTGTACGAATGGCGATTCATGTCATTCGGGACGAAGAACGCGCCTGCAGTGTTCCAGCGCGCCATGGACACGATACTGCGGGGGGTGCCAGCGGCAGCCTGTTACATAGACGACGTGGTCGTCTTCAGCCCGGACGCAGAACAGCATGTGAAGGATGTGATGGCTACACTGGATGCGATTCAGAAGGCAGGTCTTACCTGCCATCCGAAGAAATGCAGCTTCGGGAACACGGGAGTGAAGTACTTGGGATTTGAGATTCAGGGGGGGCAGCTGGGGATTCAGCAAGCGAAGGTGGAAGTCCTGGATAGAGTCCCACGGCCGAAAGACAGGAGCACGCTGAGGGCCGTGCTTGGGTTCCTCAACTACTACCGTAAGTTCATACCGAACTTCAGTAAGACAGCCGCGGCATTGAATCGGCTGCTAAGGGAAGATCAGAAGTGGGAATGGGGGGAAGCGAAACAGGGGGCATTACAGGCATTGCTGAAATCGGTGAAAACGGCTACCGTGCTGACCCTGCCCAACAAGGAAGACCCGTTCATCCTGTACACGGACTGGAGTAGCTCGGGGATGGGGGCGATCCTGTGCCAAAAGAGAGAGAGCGAAGAGAAGGTGGTAGCCTTCGCCAGCCGGAGTTGTAATCCAGCGGAGGCTAACTATAGCTCGTACGAAGGCGAAGGACTAGCGGCGGTATGGGCGATTACCCACTTCCGAGTGTACCTGCAGGGAAGGCTGTTCGAGCTAGTGACAGATCACCAACCGCTGACCTGGCTGATGACTAACCAGTCGCTAACTGGAAGGAACGCCCGCTGGGCCATGCGACTACAAGAGTACGACTTCACCATCCGACACTGGGCAGGCAAAACCATGCAGCATGTGGACGGGCTGTCGCGAAATCCGCCGACTCACCGCCCCACGGCCTGCCTAGTGGCACTGGCGAGAGAAATCGATGCGGAAGGAGCCAGCCGGGGGAAAGGGAAGGGGCCAGCTGATGTCTGGGAGGATCCAGAAGTCCTGGACTGGGTACAAGGAAAGACGACAGAGGAGACCACCGTTAGTGAGAGAGCCCGAGCCCGGGGGGGCACATTACAGGTGGCATCAAGAGCAGCTGCAGAAGAACACTAACGACGGGTGGAAGCTGGTTCCGCGGCCACAGGAGCGAGAGCAGATTATCAGCACGGTGCATCGGCAGTTAGGGCACTACGGGAGCCTACGCACTACCCAGCTAGTGGAGACAGGGTGGTGGTGGGGGGGGATGCGCAAAGACATCAGAGAGTGGGTGGGCAGCTGCGAACTATGCAGCCGAAACAAAGCAGAGCTGGAACGAGGTAGGAAGGAGTTGCAGTCGTTACCCATCCACGGGATCGGATTTAGGTGGTCCTTGGACCTGGCGGGAGAAATGCCGTTGAGCAGAAGAGGGAAGAGATACATTCTCATCATGATAGAGCACGGCAGTAAGTGGGTCGAGGTGAAAGCCCTCCCCAGCAAGAACTCCGCTAAGATAGCCGAGGCCTTCGAGGAACAGGTGCTCACGCGGTTCGGGGCGTGCGGGGAAGTGCTCACGGATCAAGGGACAGAGTTCATGGGGGAATTCGACAAACTACTACAAGCTACCGGTATCACCCATAGGAGAACCTCACGCTATCACCCTCAAAGTGATGGGCTCACCGAATGATTCGTACAGACAGTCAAGAGAGGACTTCGGGCGTACGGGGAAAGTTTCAAGAGAGATTGGGATGTGCGGTTACCATGGGTGGCAGCGGGATATAGATTCAGTAAGCAATCCGCGCTGAGACCTGTCGCCTTACTACCTCCTCCTGGGGAGGGAACCAGTGTTACCCGTGGATGCACCCAGAATACTCTCAGGGTCAGTGCAGGTGGACAGTGACACCGACTGGGCGGGACTGGCAGAGGCCAGAGCGCGGTACCTGCGGGAGCTATTGCCAGCAGCCTTGGAGAACCTACACGTGGCCCAACTGAGAGATGCGCAGCGGTACAAAAAGCGGGGGAAACTACAAGGTGGGAAGAAAGACAGGGCCCTGGGGGCAGGGGAGGAGGTATACCTGAAGCAGGCCAAACACGACCTGATGGATATAGGGCTGGGCACGGAACGCTGGAAGGTCAAGGAAGTAAAAGATTCAGGCGTGGTAGTACTCGTGAGCGCACACGGGCAGAGGAGGACGGAGCATTGCACGAACGTGGCTCGGGCAAGGGGGCAGGCAGAAGGGCAGACCAGCAACCAGCCAGACACCAGGGAAGTCCAGCGGCAGTCGGCAGGGGCTCACGAACAGCCGCGGAGGGGGCAAGTGCGGAGTGAGGCTGGACCCAAAGGAGGGAACTACAGAGCACAGAAGGCCGGAAAGAAGGCAAGCTGAGCGCCTCAGAAGAGACAACATCAGGCCAGGGCCGAAGGAAGAGGACAGAGCACAGCCGTATGGGAGGACAAGACACTACTGCAAGGCAGGCAGGGCTCGAGCAGAGAGAGATTCCGACATGTATCAGTTCAAACTCAAGTTCTTACACCATAGTACATACTCCTTGGCATGAAGCATGGTCCCTACTCCTTGGCATGTAGCACCAGGCCCAAACATACCCGTCAGTCTCACCCTGTTGGAGATTCGTTAAGGTATGCAAAATAAAGAAAGAACTTCAGGGGGTTCCCAATGCGCCTGCATGTTGGGGGCAGTGCAGAGGGAGGAAAGGGAGTTAGGGACATGCTAGCAACTGACTGGTGCGGTAAGAAAGAAAGCCGAGCAGCGCCTGTGAAGTGGAGAGAGCACAAAGCAAAGTTTCACCACGAGGTTTAAACGATGTGCTTGCCAGCTTGGGGGTGGAGGAGGACAGGGGGGAGATTTAGGAAGGCAAGGAAGGAAGTTGGGGAAGGTGAGGGAACAAATACAGAGATTGGAGTGCAGTGAGGCGACTGATGCTGCCAGGGAGACTTCCACTGAGATTCAGACCCTCGAGGTTACTGGGATGGGATGCATACGCGTTGGTACACAGAAGAACGTGCCAGCAGGGGAAAATGTGCATTGGCACGCTTATAGATGAGATTGAATTTCGGAAATTGGTTCCAACAGTAGGGTGTATGCTGCCTAACAAAAAGAAAGAGAGAAAGAAAGAAAGGCAAGAATGAAAGCACTCTCCATAGCCGCGAGATGAACTGCCCCCGTCGGCCACGCTAGACATGTGATGGAATCCCAGGTTCTCATTCTGCCTCAGGTGACAAGGGCAGCAGGTGCACGCCAGGATCATGATTCATCATGCCCTGTTGCCTTGCCTTGACACTAGAACCCCCTCTTATAGGTACTGCAGGCTCTTGGCATTGCTGATGGTTTCTGGGATGGATCCTCTGAAGTAAGTGTTGCTCAGATCTCTGGTGTGTGCCATGGCAACCGAGTGGGCGGGGGGGTACGCACACCTCACATGTGGGAGAGAGCGACAAGCAAGGGAAACTGATGATAAACCAACCATGGACTCGACTCAAGCGATGAAGGTGGGTATATAGGCGAGAAAGTGCAATGGCGGAACGGGAGTAGTTGCGTACACATATTGCAACTTGGGGAAATGGCCGAGAATCTCCAGGCTTCCACCGAAGCCTACAGAGTGGAAGTCACTTACTGACAGATCCCTGCAGAGTGGCATGCAACGCAATGCAATGCAAGATGTAGGGTGACTATACAAGAAGCGAATCCCAAGAGTGTGAGCTTCGAGGTCCTGTACCTTTCAAGCTTCAAGGGTTTGCGAATGTTAATAAAAAAAACTAGTAGTACCTATGGAGCGGCATGTGGAATGAGAGCAGGAGATACACAGGGAACTCCCAACTATGTGAGAAGCATTATACTCTGTGTGAAGGATTTTTCTAGGTCGCCAGCACACATGTGGGATTTTCCAGTGGTATTTCAGCGCACCCTCAACAACCCAATCTGTGGACCTTCAAGTACCCCTACGGCCATCCATCCTGGCTCCTCCCAACAATGGTAACCACTGACAGTTTCTGAAGCGCAGAGAGGGCTGTGATGGCTGCCGGCACCTCGCCATACAAATCACTATCGAAAGATGGGGACCTACAGTACGTATAATGCGATGTGAAATGGAAAAAAGAAAGGCAAAAAGAAAGAAAGAAAGAAACCCGTGGATCATGTTGTACGATTTCGATAGAAGCGGTGGCATTGCTGCAGCAGGTTCACCAATGCGTGCTGCACACTGTGTCACAAGCAAAGGCATGCAAGTTCTCTCCGATTCGGTCATCCCAAAAATGTGCAGTTTCAACACCTGCATTGAAGATACCTCTACGCAACATTTTCGTAGGTTCAAAAACACCTACGTCTTGGATCCTGAAAGAGCTACTGAACGTAGGTTGAGTTGAAGATTGGTTCCCGAACCTCAAACCGCGTTGTAGTTGCTTTGACGTGGGTTTCAATGTTTAGCGTGCGACATTCATTGGTCTTGTAGGAGATGTTGATTGGTTGACGAGAGTGTTTCGTTTGATTCTATTTGCTCTGCAGATCGAGGCGAAATGGTAGGCAAAAATTTAGGGTGATCTTCGGGTGCTGATTGAATGGAAGCCTTTAGGCGAGATTTTAGGTTACCTGACAGTTAGTGTGATGTTTATTCAGGATTGGGTGCGAGCAATGTGTGTCAGAGAAATTTCGACACATGGCAGGGTTTACCGATTCCACGCTGGAGAGGCTGCCATCCCATTGTGCAACCTGTGTGCTTCCGGTTGGGTTTCCAACTTTAAGGGAGGCCCTTGTGTCGCAGTTACAGTGGTCGGATTGTGTACTCGTTAAAACACATTTCGACATAGAATTGCAAACGTGTGCTCATAAATAAAATATGCCCGTTATCGGCACAGTTCAATTACAGTTTTGGCTCGTTATAGGCATATATCCGTTGTATGCATACTCATTATGATGTAAATATGAATAAACATTGCATTGCAATTAACAGTATTCGATTGCAGATGTGCAATATCATTAGTAATAATATTTTGCAGCATGCAAATAAGCAACTAAATCATATTTCCTGACAATGCACTACCTAGCAATCTACTAGCAACTCCGAAGGCAACCTCAGATGTCAAACATATGTTATAGCCTGTTTGGGCTGTAGTGGGTTAGACAATAGGGGGTACAGCAATTCTAGGGTTCCCTATTTGTACCCATCTCATTTCTAGTTCATTCATTCCTCGTATTATTCTCACATCAGAAAGTAACATCGACGTAGGAGTCCTGTTCATTTTCGAAAGGAAAACCATCCGCTGCTCTAATGCTTTAACCGGGGGCTGCACATTGAAACTGATGTCAATGCAAAAAAAATAACAGAAAACAGAATGATATCTTACCAGCAGTAGTCATCGTGAGCCTTAAGAAAAAGACAAACTGCAAGGAAAACAGGCGACCTCCAAGAAGAAACAGACGATGAGCATTAACGAAACAAGAAATACACGCACAAACTACATGAACTAATTACCACGGAATGCAACGACCACGCTGGCTGATGCTTCGCATCGGGTGCTTAGGCTGAAACAACAGAGAAACAGGTAAACAAGATAAGCCGAAGGAGAAAAAAACTAACAATGCTCGGAAGTCCGGAGACAATAGGGGAGTTCGGTCTCACGTACTGGCTCCGCAGCGGCAAACACGCAAGGTGAGTCGATCTGCAGTGTGGTGCTTGGTTGCGAGGCTCGACGATTCTGACATGGGGTGCGAGGGGAGAGGCAGAGGGACGCAGTGAGAGAGCGCAGATACTGGGAGCCGAGCTGGGAGCCGAGCTGGGCGCAAAAGGCGCTGGACGCGCAACGATATGCGGAGTTATGAATTATACATGGGAAACAAAAACACAAAAAAAAAAAACAACAGAAACAAACACTTCGACACGGCAAATGAAGGAGCTTGGACTTAGCGGTGTGGAGACAAACGTGATGACGAACCAAGAAGAGAAGCGGCTGCGGGAACAGAGGTGATGACGAACCAAAAACAGAAGCGGCTGCGAGGACTAGAAAAAAAAAAATTAGAAGTGATTTTCCCAGTCATGGCTTCTCGATCAGATATAACGAAGAACTTGAGACACAGCACTCGCTCAAAGAAGCAATTTGAACAAGCAGGTACAGTGCACCTCACCCACCTTGCCAGTGCAAGCCAGGCGACAAAATCGCCAACTGGCGTTCCAGCGAGGCAAGCGCCAGCTTGGCGTCGAAGTTGCTGATTCAACGTTGCTCAGCATCGGCAAAAGGTCCTCACTCACCTCGCGTGGTGAGTGCTGACACAGCAACGATTGGCTTCAGCAGCGCTGTCACAGCAACGATTGGCTTCAGCAGTGCTGTCACAGCAACGATTGGCCAGTGATATCAGCGCTGGAACGGGCTTCAGCCACGAATGGCCAGAATAGCATTTTGGGTAAACAGCAGCGCGCTGATCGTCAATCACACTGGCGTGCTATGCTGCTGCCAGCTCGGCACGTATGGGGTTTGTTACAGGATGGCAGTGGGGTACCAACAGTACACATTATACGAGCCGAATACCGATCCACATACAAGTCCTAATTTTTCCGACAGACATTTTCAAGATTCAAAATTGAAGCAAACAGACTTTCACGAATTGTGACAAATAATGGCCATATCGGATCACATGCAAGAAATTGCCTACGCTTGGGGAGGTACATGAGGAATTATCAATATTTGTACAATAAACATTCAATAAAATATTCAGACTGAACTTTGATAGCATCGTATGCCATAAATTACATATAAATATATACATAATTGTTATGATACGTATATAAGGTGGACATATCTATGTCAGAATAAGAACGAGGAATGATTGAACTAGAAAGGAGATGGGTACATATAGGGAAACCCTAGAAATGCTGTACCCCCTATTGTCTAACCCACTACAGCCTAAACAGGCTATAACATATGTTTGACAGACCCCCATAGGCAAAGTGGGGGAGAGCAAGAGGTCACAAGACCAGTCCAGAAAGGCAAAGCAAGCTCAGGGTGGATCTCAAGGATACCACACAAATTCCGAGCACAAGCAAGCGGTCACAAGACTAGTTCACATGCAGTTTGATAAGCAACAAGAAGTACAGTGATCACAACCTAGCAAGTGTAAACATGCAGGTAGACATATATAAGGATCACAGTACAAGCAAAGTCAAGAAGTAAGCAAGTGAGGCACAGTAGGCACAAGGCCTAGAACAGTACAGAAACGCTGATGATCACAAGGCTGAAGCGCCTTGGTGAACACATCAGCAGTGTTGGCCCGAGTGGCCACGTAAGCAAGACGAAGCTGACCACGCTGCTGCAACTCTCGAGAAAGGAAGTAGCGCAGAGCGATGTGCTTCGTTCTGTGCTCCAGTCTGTGCTCCTGACACAAGGCAATCATGGCCTTGTTGTCGACGTACAGCACTGGAGGAGAACGAGGCGGCTCTCCCAGGTCGGTCAGCAGGTAGGTGAGCCAGCGTAACTCCTGTGCAGCCATGGCCCCTGCGTAGATCTCAGCCTCACAACTAGAGCTGAGAACAGAAGAAGAGCGGGTAGACCGCCAAGAGACAGAGCCGGAGCCAAGACTGAAGGTGTAACCCTGTGACGACCGCTGCGTAGCCAAGTCGTCAGCCCACGAAGCGTCTGCGTGACCAGTGAGGACAACTTGAGCCCGTTCTCCAAGCACGAGCCCCATGCCCGACGTACTGCACAAGTAGCGCAACACCCTCTTAGCTGCATCCATGTGCTCCTTCCTGTGTCGGCCAGGAGCGACATAGCGTGCTAGGATGCTAAGAGGGTAGGCTAGGTCAGGTCGAGTGCAGGTCATCAGGTACATGAGGCAGCCCACAAGCTCTGGATACGGGCCACTCAACTCTATGGACTCATCCGAAGGCAGAGCTGAGAGCGAGTGACCGGTAGGCAGAGGAGTGGACTGTGGCGAGGAGTACGTGAAGCGGAAGCGCTGAAGGACCTGCTGCACCATGTGTGACTGAGTCAAGGTAATGGTGCGCTGTGCTCTGTCCCGGGTGATCCGCAAGCCAAGATAGCTTGTCAGCTCACCCAGGTCTGTGCACGTGTGTCTCTTCTGCAGCTCCGACTTCACGTGGGCGAGTCCCTCAGTGTCAGAAGTAGCAAAGACCAAGTCGTCTACGTACACGAGAACGTAGAACAGCGGCAGAGTGGTGTCGGTGCGTAAAAACAACGACGGGTCAGCAGTAGAAGGAGCAAACCCAAGAGCAGCAAGAGTAGTCTTCAGTGTGTCGTGCCACTCACGGGGTGCCTGGCGGAGACCGTAGACTGGCCGCCGGAGGCTCCACTGGGTACCAGCAGGAAACGACCCAGTGAAGCCAGGTGGGCGGCGCAGCCAGATCTCCTCGTGCAGGCTGCCCTGTAGGAAAGCAGTGCTGAAGTCAAGAGAGTGGATCTCGTAGTCACGCTGAGCGGCGACGTGCAGCAGAACCCGAAGAGTGGTCATCTTCGGGGTAGGAGAGAAGGTCTGGAAGAAGTCAACTCCCTCTCGCTGACTGAAGCCTCGTGCAACGTAACGCGCCTTGAAGACAGGCGGAGAACCCGGCGGCCGCTTCACCCTGAAAATCCACATGCCACTGACGATGTTCGCCCCAGGTGGGGGAACCTCGTCGACGTAGGTGCCTGTGGACTTCCAGGAAGCCATCTCTGCGTCCATGGCTGTCTGCCACTGAGAGGAGTAGGGACCCTCTATCGCCTCTGCGTAAGAGCGCAGGGTCGGGATGTCTGGTGCATCCGGGTCTCCCTCAGGGGCAATCAACATGGACACGAGATGAGGTAAAGCAGCGGCAAAGCACTCAAACTCCTCCTGTCTGTCCTCAAGGACGTCCGTGCCAAGAGCAGAGTCACCCCCGACGGACGGAGGACAGACAGACTCAGACTCAGCAACAAGGCTAGCGGCGTAGTCTATATGACAGGCGGCAGCAAAGTCAACAAGCTCAGCAACTAGAGCAGACGCAGCAGTGGACTCAAAGGAAGGGTCAGTGACAACAGTAGCGAGGAAACGCGTGACAGTAGGACTGGCAGCACGAAGGGAGTCAGACTCCGGGTCCGGACCGTCAGGAAGAGAGGACGCAGGAGGAGACGGCAGAAGGATACGCTGTGGAGCAGTGGAAGGACGCAGAGTCATATAGTGAGTGCCAGGGACAGGAGGAGGACACTCACGCGGAACACGACGACCAGTGAGGACAGCACGAACACGCGACTCAGGACGAGACTCAGGCGACGCAGGACTAGACTCAGGCTCACGACGCTCCGTAAGACCTCTAGTCGGCCCAGAGTAAGGAGAAGGACTAGGCAGTGGAGAGGCTGGCTGTAACTGTGACTGCGACTGGACAGGCGGTGGACTCGGTAGGGGAGGAGTAGGATCAGTAGAAGGCGGGAGGCCAAGAACCTGCTGAAGGAGCGGAACGTAGTACGGCCGCGGCCGCGCAGCGCCTCCTGAACCAGCAGAGACAGCACCAGCACCCTCAGCTCCAGGGTCTCCAGCTACAACGCCCGCAGCACCACCAGCTGCAGACGCTCCAGCACCTCCAGCTCCAACTCCCGCAGCAGCTCCAGTCCCAGCAGCTCCAGTACCTCCAGTACGAGCACCTCCAGGACCAGCGGCTCCAGCAGCTCCAGCACCAGCAGCACCTCCAGCAGCTCCAGCACCAGCAGCACCTCCAGTAGCACCACCAGCAGCTCCAACACCTGCAGCACCTCCAGCAGCTCCAGCACCGGTAGCACCTCCAGTAGCTCCAGCACCACCAGCACCTCCAGCAGCACCACAAGCAGCTCCAGCACCACGGCTACAGCGCCGAGCGTACCACTCACGAAGCTACCATGGAGAGAGGGGCTCCCGCCGCGACGGGACACTCGGAGGACCTCCAGTCTCAGCACCCCCAGCCACAGCACCCCCAGGCGCAGCACCCCCAGACTCAGCACCCCCAGGCTCAGCACCCCCAGGCTCAGCACCCCCAGACTCAGCAACCCCAGGCTCAGCAACCCCAGGCTCAGCACCCCCAGACCCGGCACCCGCAGGCTCAGCACCCCTAGCAGCACCAGAGTCACCAGCTACCTCAACAGGCTCGACTGCGTCTACCTGAGACACACCTGAGGGGGCAGGACCCTGAGGGGGGAGGGGGTCTACCGGAGGAGTACCTGGCGCGAGGAAGAGCGGCGGGGGGGGGGAAGGGGGGCAGTGCGGTAGGGGAAGAGACGGTAGTAAGGAACCGACTCGTCAAACGTGACGTCCTGGGAGGACAGAACACGGCGCGAGGTGGGGTGGTAAAACTGCCAACCAGGCGCGTCGGGGGGGAAGCCAAGGAAGACGCAGGGAACGGCACGGGAGGACAGCTTGTCCGCAGACAAGTCGCGGACGAAAGCTCGAGATCCCCAGACACGGAACGCAGACGCATCGCCAACCTTCCCCGTCCACCGCAGTGTGGGGGTGGTCTCCGGCATGGAGACCCGGGGCTGGAGGTTGATCTGATGCGCCGCGTACTGAACCGCGAACGGCCACAGAAAATGGGGAGCAGCCGCATGGATCATGGACGTACGAGCGACATCCATGACCATGCCAATGCGGCGCTCGGCAATCCCATTTTGCTGTGGAGAGGCCGAAAGTGTGAACGTCTGGCGGATGCCTACCGCCCGACAGAAAGCTCGCAGAAGGTCGGAGGAAAACTCTCCACCTCTGTCTGAGTGCAGACGCAGAACCGGGAAGTCCGAGCCGAAACTCTCTCTGAGCTGGAGACGAGCAGCATGGATCCAGTCGATCAACACCTCAGTGACCTCACCCTTGCGGCGCAAGGGGAAGACCGTGGTGTAACGCGAGTAGTCGTCAACAACTAGCAGGAAGTAACGCTCGTGACTCTGTCCACGGACGCGGGCTGGGCCCCACACGTCCATGTGAAGAGTCTGCAGGGGAGCCTCTGTCGGAGGAAACTCGGAGGAGTGAGGAGCGGCGCGCTGCCGGCCCTCGACGCAGGGAACGCAGGTAGGGGCAGGCCCCGGAGGAAGGGGAGGGAGGGACTCGGGGAGACCTGAGACAAGGACACGGGAGGCCATGCCTCGGAGACGAGGCAGGGAGGGGTGACCAAGGCGGTGGTGCCAAAGGAGAGTCTCGTGAGACAGGAGGCGACACGAGCAGGGGGCAGACTCAGGGCCAGACCGGGACGCTGCAGCAAACACCTGACCCGACGCGGCTACCCGACCAGACTCAGCAACCAGAGGAGACACGGTAGTCAGGGTGTACAGGCTCGACCCAGGCTGACGGGTGAACGTGGCCAGGTGCCGGCCCGTCCGAGTACACGAACAGTGGGTCACCCGCTGACCTCCAGGAGTGAACTGGTCAACCCACACGTCCTGAAGGTCAGATCCACTCACCAAGTTCGTGGAGAACGAGGGGAGGTGGAGGCAAGACAGAGAGCCAGACGGGACCGCCGGACACGGCAGGACCGTGGAGGAGTGTGCAAGGACCGGACCCCCAGAGGGGTCAGCCAGAGAGACTGCCACTGGCCGACTGAGCGGCGAGAGTGTGGTGCAGTCGCGAAAGAAGGAGCGGGAAGCAGTCAAGGGTGAAAGTGTGCAAGGCCGCAGTAGGCGTAGTACCAGAGAGAGCAGACTCACCAGCACCTTGAGGAGTGGACTCCCTAGCGCCTAGAGCAGCAGCCTCACCGGCACCTGGAGCAGGAGACGCACCAGCACCTAGAGCAGCAGCCTCACCAGCACCTAGAGCAGCAGACTCTATACCTGGGTCAGGCGGCACACACAGGTAACAGTCACCCTCAGCACTAGTAGGCAACGCATACATGGCAGTGAGGATAGCATCATAGGCAAGAGCAAAGATATCTACCCTCTGCCTAAGCAGCTCCACCCAGTCGGGGAGCTCAGCCGCGTCGCCAAACTCTGTACGCCAGGCGTCGCTCAGACGGGAGAAGCAGCGGGACTCTGTGTGACCAATCGTCCCACAAGGCTGACCAGCCCGAGCACCAGTGCGAATGACGTACGGGCAGCGAGCAGTACTCCGTGACCCTCCACTCTGAGCGTACCACTCACGAAGCTGGGGCGAAAGGACCGCGCGCGGACGCCGCTGCCGCTGCACCTGGTCACTACAAGAAGCTCCCGAACGACCCGCTCCAGGGCGACTCCCACCACGGCCACCCCTACAACCCCAACTAGCATACCACTCACGAAGCTGCTGGGGCGTGAGGGACTCACGCGGATGTCGCTGGAGCTGCATCCGGCCACCGCCAGGAGCATCAGTTGCAGTAGTAGTCGCAGTAGTAGCAGTAGCAGCAGTAACAGCAGTAGCAGCAGTAGCAGCAGTAGCAGCGCGGTCACCCCTACAACCCCAACTAGCGTACCACTCACGTAGCTGCTGGGGCGTGAGGGACTCACGCGGACGTCGCTGGAGCTGCATCTGGCCACCGCCAGGAGCAGCAGTAGCAGGAGCAGCAGTAGCAGCAGTAGTAGCAGCAGAAACAGTAGTAGCAGCACGGGCAGGGCAGTGTGGCAGCGCGCTAGTAAGGCAGGCGCGCGGGAAGCGCGGGTAGGGCAAGTGCTCACCAGTGGCGGGAAGGGCAGTCGCTCGCCGGGCGAGCACGGTAGGCGCACGACGGCGGCGACGGCGGGGCCGGGACAGCTGCAGGACGGGGCCGCGACAGCGGCAGGGGGCCCCTCGGCAGCTGCTGCAGGGCGGGGCCACAACTGCTGTAGACGGCTCCGCGGCAGCTGCAGCAGGGCGGGGCCGCGACTGTGGCAGGGGTGTCAGAATGTTATAATTGTCTAGCCTGCAGTGGGGTACTCCATAGTGAGTACAGCCCAATTAGGGTTTGCTATATGTGTCCAACTGCTTGCTAGTGAACATCCTCCTTTTTCCATTCTTTCTACTACTACTTCTGACATGGTATCAGAGCGAAGGTCTCGGGTTCGAATCCCAGTGTGTGCACTTCGGGCATCCCAGTGCGGGGGGGTGTCAGAGGTTCACTGGTGATCCCCGATTGATCCTAGGGAAGGGTTACAGGCTCGTTGTCCTGGGGGGTTATGGGCGCACTGACCCGCTACTTAACAAGCCCTTTTATCCCAATGGTCTAGTGGTTGGGATTCTGACATGCTATCAGAGCAGGTCGATCCCCTTGGGTCGATCCTGTGGGTGGGCCCACCACCTCACTGCTTCCGCTGCTACTGCTACTCTGTGTGTTGCACGCCTCGTGGCGTGCGACGGATTTTTCATCCCGCCGCGCGCTCGGAGCGTGCGGCGGTTTTCTGCCCGCCGTGCGCCCCGAGGCGCGCGGCGGTTTTCTGCCCGCCGTGCGCCCCGAGGCGCGCGGCGGTTTTCTGCCCGCCGTGCGCCCCGAGGCGCGCGGCGGCTTTCTGCCCCGTCACTCCGCGCGTCGCTCCCGGGAGGCGCTGCGACGGGCGACGGGGACCCGCGCGTCGCCCCCCATCGCCCGTCGCGGCCTGCGTAGGGCCCGCGCGCGGCCCGTACAGCCTGCAGGGCGGGGCCGCGACTGCTGCAGGCGGCTCCGCGGCAGCTGCTGTAGGGCGGGGCCGCTACGGCGGCAGGGGGGGGGGCTCTGCGGCACCTGCTGCAGGGCGGGGCTCCGAGGCAGCTGCTGCAGGGCGGGGCTCCGAGGCAGCTGCTACAGGGGGGGGGCGCCGCGACGAGTAGGGGCGACACCCCGGGGGCGCTGCGACGAGCAGGGAAGGCGCCGCGGGGGGCGCCGCGACGAGCAGGGAAGGCGCCCAGGGGGCACCGCGACGAACAGGAACGACACCCAGGGGGCGCCGCGACGAGCAGGGGCGACGCCCCGGGGGCGTCGCGACGAGCAGGGTCGGCGCCCAGGGGGCGTCGCGACGAGCAGCGACGGCGCCCAGGGGGCACCGCGACGAGCAGGGGCGACGCCCGGGGACGTCGCGACAAGCAGGGACGGCGCCCAGGGGGGCGCCACGACGAGCAGGGGCGACGCCCTGGGGGCGCCGCGACGAGCAGGAGGGGGACGCCGCGCGGGTCCCGCAGGGGCGTCGCGACGAGCACGGTTTAGGGCGGCACGCGGGCTGCAGAGGCAGCTCCCACGGGCTGCAGAGGCAGGCACGGCTGCAGGGGCAGCGCCCACGGGCTGCAGGGGCAGGCACGGCTGCAGGGGTAGGCACAGCTGCTCGGGAGGGCGGCGCGCGGGCTGCAGGGGCAGCTCCCACGGGCTGCAGAGGCAGGCACGGCTGCAGGGGCAGGCACAGCTGCAGGGGCAGGCACGGCTGCAGGGGCAGGCACGGCTGCAGTGGCAGCACGGTCGCAGGGGCAGCACGCGGGCTGCAAGGGCAGCGCGGCCGCAGGGGCAGCTAAAAAAATATTTTCAGTTAGGGCAGGGCGGAACGTTCGGTGTGCCCTAGGAACGATTCTGCTCTAATACCATGTCAGAATAAGAACGAGGAATGATTGAACTAGAAAGGAGATGGGTACATATAGGGAAACCCTAGAAATGCTGTACCCCCTATTGTCTAACCCACTACAGCCTAAACAGGCTATAACATATGTTTGACAATCTATGCATACATTCGTTCGGTATTAGAATTTAGGTTCCACTTATATGATTCACGATAGTGTCGAATCCCGTCATGAAGCGAGATGTACCGCGCATTTTTTTTGTTCTCGTTGCGGAGACAACTTACACAACGGAAGCTAGACTACGGGGAAGGCACGGGTGTGTGAGGGTGATCGCTGCGCTCCTTTGTTGTTTGCTCGTATTCACACTGCTTGCGCGTTCACGGGAGATTTGGCAAGAATTTTACTAGCAAAAGTTCACAACAATGGTACACAAGGGCAAAGCAACACTGACTACATCAGATGCTAGCATGCAAGCTGGTCGACGGCCCCGCGCAGCACAGTTTATTTTACCTCTATTTCTTCACACATTTCCCTAGTACATCCTACTCCGTAGCCATAGGAACTGAATTCATCTTGTAAGCACAACTACGCAGCTCGTGGCGCATGTTTGTGCGTTTGCTGGCCTGAATCTGTGCAAGGATAGGCATGTGCGCAACATATCACTGCGCCAACGTCTGAATGCCTTTTTTGCCACTATTTCTTCATACAGTTCTCTACTACATCCTATTCCCTAGCCATAGGAACTGATTTCATCTCGTTAGCACAACTACGCAGCTCGTGGCGCATGTTTGTGCGTTTGCTGGCTTGAATCTGTGCAAGGATAGGCCTGTGCGCAACATGTCACTGCGCCAACGTCTGAATGCCTTTTTTGCCACTATTTCTTCATACAGTTCTCTACTACATCCTATTCCGTAGCCATAGGAACTGATTTCATCTCGTTAGCACAACTACGCAGCTCGTGGCGCATGTTTGTGCGTTTGCTGGCCTTAATCTGTGCAAGGATAGGCCTGTGCGCAACATGTCACTGCGCCAACGTCTGAATGCCTTTTTTGCCACTATTTATTCATACAGTTCTCTACTACATCATATTCCCTAGCCATAGGAACTGATTTCATCTCGTTAGCACAACTACGCAGCTCGTGGCGCATGTTTGTGCGTTTGATGGCCTTAAACTGTGCAAGGATAGGCCTGTGCGCAACATGTCACTGCGCCAACGTCAGAATGCCTTTTTTGCCACTATTTCTTCACACATTTCTCTACTACATCCTATTCCCTAGCCATAGGAACTGATTTCATCTCGTTAGCACAACTACGCAGCTCGTGGCGCATGTTTGTGCGTTTGCTGGCCTGAAACTGTGCAAGGATAGGCCTGTGCGCAACATGTCATTGCGCCAACGTCTGAATGTCTTTTTTGCCACTATTTCTTCACACAATTCTTTACTACATCAGATTCCCTAGCCATAGGAACTGATTTCATCTCGTTAGAACAACTACGCAGCTCGTGGTGCATGTTTGTGCGTTTGCTGGCCTGAATCTGTGCAAGGATAGGCCTGTGCGCAACATGTCACTGCGCCAACGTCTGAATGCCTTTTTTGCCACTATTTCTTCATACAGTTCTCTACTAAATCCTATTCCCTAGCCATAGGAACTGATTTCATCTCGTTAGAACAACTACGCAGCTCGTGGCGCATGTCTGTGCGTTTGCTGGCCTTAACCTGTGTAAAGATAGGCCTGTGCGCAACATGTCACTGCGCCAACGTCTGAATGCCTTTTTCGCCACTATTTGTTCATATAATTCTCTACTAAATCCTATTCCCTAGCCATAGGAACTGATTTCATCTCGTTAGAACAACTACGCAGCTCGTGGCGCATGTTTGTGCGTTTGCTGGCCTGAATCTGTGCAAGGATAGGCATGTGCGCAACATGTCAGGTCGCCAACGTCTGGATGCTTTTTTTACCAATATTTCTTCACACAGTTACCTACTACATCATATTACCCAGCCATAGGAACTGGTTTGACCTCGTTCGCACAACTATGCAGCACGTGACACATGTTTGTGCGTTTGATGGGTGTTGTTGTGCAAGGATAGGCCTGTGCGCAACATGTCAGCTCGCCAATGTTTGGATGCCATTTTTAGCAATATCTCTTCACACAGTTCCCTACTACATCCTAAAACCTAGCCATAGGAACTGGTTTGACCTCGTTCGCACAACTACGCAGCACGTGACGCATGTTTGTGCATCTGCTGGCTTGAAACTGTGCAAGGATAGGCCTATGCGCAACATGTTACTGTTTCAACGTCTGGGTGTTGTTTTTACCTCTATTTCTTCGCACTGTTCCCTAGTACATCCTATTTCCTAGCCATAGGAACTGGTTTGACATCGTTCGCACAACTACGCAGCACGTGGTGGGCCCTTTTGACCTCAGGTCGGTATGAATTTAAATGACTGAGATGATTAAAACACGCAAATACAATCGTTTATATTAGAGTACAAGGGAATACAAACCGACCTAGACTAGCCATGTACTCTAAGGGGTACATTTTCTTATTGCAGTGAATCCCAATCGATCCGAACAGTTACGAACCTGTTCCCGCCACAATCCTGGCCACTGCAACTGCCCGATGTTTCTGTTCCGACGGTCCAGATGCTACGAAACCTGTCACGACTCTTCGCGTCATTCCGTCTTTTCTCCTTCGTACTCCTTACTACGTGCTTGACTTGCTACTGATGGAGTGCACCGTCCTTTCACAATTCATTATTCGTAACAGATCTTGCCTAGGATCACCTCAAGAAGGTTCGCACAGAGTAAATTGCAGCGGAATTATTGATCTGATGTCAGAGTGAATATAAAATGACTGAGATTATTATAACAAGCACATAGATAGGCTTATACAATGGGAATGCACAGTTCTATTTACTATTCCTAACAACCATTGCGTGACTGGACCACAATTCATTGAAATTAATCTGGCAAATCATTGATTGACAAAAGGTATCAAGTGAGTTCAGTAAACAACACGGTATACAGATGGCAAATATTAACTTAACAAATTTTACAGCATTCTACAAATGATTCACGAGGCTGGTTCGAAGCTCGGCTTAGAAAGGCTCGGGAGGTTCGGATTGGCTAGCTAGAAAGCTACGTTCCGCAACTTCAAGCTCGAACCTTGGGCTGGTTCCGCGTCAGCTTCGAAACCTGCCCTCAACCTGCGCTCAACTTGCGGCAACGTACCGCGCACCTACGCTCGACTTACCCTAAACCTGCGCCATAGCAATGAGGTGCAAACGTAGGCTTTTCAGAACCTACGTCACACACCTCACCACTTTTGGGATGGTCGGATGTCGTAGGTTCCTCTACCCGGCCGGGTCAGGTCGGGTCGACACGTGACCCAACATTAGGGATGAACTTCGGGTTAAGGCGGCCCGTAGGGACGGGAGTGAGAGATAGCAGGAGGGGAGTAGCGGGTGGGCGAAATCGCCGATCTGCGCGAATCGATTGGGGAAATCACAGGTCCGCGCAGGATCGGCGGGTCAAGCAAAACGGGTCGGATGGGGTCGGGTCAGGTCGTTGCTCATGCCAGCACGTTTCCAAGCATTGGCCGGTCAGTCCGCCCTTGCAATGCTGCTCCTCTTCCATCATCCATCATCCATCATCCATCCTGCCAAACAGCCCTTCCCCTCTCCCGTCCTCACTTACCCTCCGTCTCCAAAGTGCACAGCAACATCTCATCACAAAGCTCACAGGTCAGTAACCATGCCGTCCTGGTTACACTTCACAATTGCGCCACCCCACTCGTCACAGATCACGTTTGACGCGCTGTTATTCCACAGAGCCAATGCTTGGTCCAGGGCCAGAAGCGCCTTTGTTGGAGGTGCTTCGTGGAACCACACCACGCGACGGCTAAATTCGGACCTACGGCGGAAACTACACGGTGGCGTGTGGAAGAAGTAAAGAGAAGAAACTAAGAAGCTCCTAAGTTGCTTGGCGTGTGAGCTACGGAAGTGGAAGATATGGGAAGAAGTTGGAAGGAAGATTGGTGAAGAAATGACTAGGGGAGAAGAGTTGGTTTGACGGGGAAAAAGAATTGGGGTTGAATAGATGGCGTGTTCAACAAGTTTCTGTTTTTCGGACTTGGGGAGTGTTCGACGAAAGTGTTGGGGTTGCGTGTGCGACTCGACGTGACACTTGGCGTGTGGGACAAGTTTGGTTACTAGGAGTTTGCTTGTGTGACACGTTTTGGTTTGGTTACATGTGTGTGTGGGGTAGAGTATAAAGCATTTGTACTAGTCAGCTGAATACAACACTTGGGAAATCTCTCGCTTGGTGAAAACCAGTGTTCAAATCCTATTGGTGACACTTTTGTCATAGTTCAGTGAAATCTCCGTCAATTCCCCGTGAAAGCATTCGCGAAGGCCTCGCGAGGCACGAGTGACGCGAATTTCTTAGGGAAGGCCTCGCCAGACGCTAGTGAAGGAATCGCGAGAGAATTACCGCGGCACGGGACTTGGTTTCGTGAATTTTTCTTATCGCGCTCGATTTTTTCCAAAACCCGAAACTCATGCAATCCACCTTTTATCCCGCGCGTTCCGCGCTCGCGACATTTCGCCTTGAAAAACGCAGTATAGCTGTCAATGTACGGTCACCTCGAACGTTTTGTCAGGAATACTAATGGTCGCCTCCAACATTGTTGGAACCAGAGCTCCAATTTCATGGGAGTCCAAACCTACGTGGATGTGTTACATTTGGCTCGATACCCCCAACTTACCAGCAATTAAACATTTTGCAAACGCCAATATTTGAGCGCCAAATGGCAGTCAGGTTAACGGCACTGTTCTCAGTCCACCCATTCACTTACATGTGTACGCCAAGTGGCATACGAAAATTGCATTTCGTAACATATTCGCTCGTTCATTGTTCCCTGACGAAAAATCGCAGCGCGAACCACAGCCAATAGGCAACGTTCGTTTTGACATGTGTTCGACAGCTGGTTCACTCTGGATGCCCATGAATCGTTGACGCGTGATTGATAATAATAAAAGCCGCAGCGCGAGCATGGTACAGCACCAGTCTGTTAATGCTAAGTACTATGCGGAAGCGATTAACTCAGTACCACAAGCAAAAACTAGGCAACACTTAACATCACTTGTGAACCAAGTGAGTAGTTATGCCAAGCTTAGCTTGTAGAGTGAGCGTTCTGGTTGAGCAGAGTTTCGGCAGCAGTTCGTTGTGTATCTACTCTCGTCAATACGTAGTAGTAGAATGTACTCTTGAAATCATAAAACATTGTTGAATCAAAAGCAAATACAGGCACACATATATGAAAGGTCCTAGGCACACAAAGGAAACACACAAGGTAGTTGTCTAACTGTCGTCCAGGTCTTCGCCTTGCTGTCATTGAAAACGGTTGTTTAACTGCCCTTGAATTTGGTTTGATATGCCACTGTAGAATAACTGTCTTCCACTGCACTGCTGCCAAATTCTGCTGCTGACTCCCCTCATGAACATTCATGATCGCGCATGTACAAATCATGAACACTCGTGTGGGTTTCCCGTTTTTCAGTTACAAAACCGGCTTTACCGTTTTGCACCACTGTTGAAATAATGACGCAAAGCAGCGCGACTTTCTGGCGAATTTTCCTGCACGCCAAGTCAGCGCGAAATCCCGTTAGTCAACTGTAGAATCCCGAGTGCCCCACGTGCCCCACATGCCCCTCATCACGACCGAGATATTTCTCGGTCGTGCAGGACAAAACACTCGTTGACGCGATCGTGCGTTGTCCTGCACGTGACGAGGCTATCATGTCGCTTCGTTCTGTAGCGATCGTGCGTACAGTGCACGATCGAAACAGTTGCGACACACGCGCGGGCCCTGCACGGCCACACGCGCATGTCAGGACCCCACGCGCGGGTCCTGACTTCGCGCACTTTTTTAGTTGACCAGCGCGAAATGGTCAACGGGGCTGGTCAAACAATCGAGCCCCACACCAAACACACTCGACACTCACAACAGCACTCATGAAAACAACTCGACATTCATGAAATACAGAACACTCATGAAACACATAGCTTTCATGAGCGCACATGTTCGTTGATGAAAACAAACATGAGCGTACATGAGCCGACATGAACGAACATGACTCGTCATGATCCGTCATGACCGAACATGATCCCACAGCAACAACACATGAAACAAAATGCGAAAACGAATGCACACAGAACACACACAAAATGCATGACATCATGCAGGCGGCTGGTTGCAGTGCAAAAATAGTATTTTGCACCCAACAAACTCCCCCTCAAGCAGTCGCCTGCTTGCACTCCCTTTGCGTGAGCCTAATTAAGGCTCATGCCGCACAACTTAGCACAGCGCCAGTGGGGTTCTTCAGCAAGCCGCTTCGTGAGAAAATCTGCCGGCTGCTGCTGTGTTTTCACATAGAGGGGCTGGATGGATCCCCTCTGCACCTCCTTGCGCAGCCAATGCCATTTGATCTGCATATGCTTGGTGAGCCCATGCAGCACAGCATTCTTGGACATTGCAATGGCACTGGAGTTGTCACAAAACAGCGGTGTGGCAGTCTTCTGCTCGTGCCCTATCTCCTCCAGCAGCTTCCTCAACCAAATCAGCTCCTTGGCTGCATGGTACATTGACATGTACTCTGCTTCAGCTGATGAACCCGCCGTTTCCACCTGTTTCTTTGACCTCCAGCTCACGGGCCCACCACCAATCACGCACACATATCCTCCCACTGAGGACATGTCCTCCTTTTCAGATGCCCATGTTGCATCAGCAAACCCCGTGAGGAATAGCTCCCTCTCCCCGAGCTGCTCCCCCTTCTCCTTGAGAACCTCTGCTCCCTTCTGCTTCATCTGAGCCACGGCTGAGTATTGAACTCCAACAGTGGGGTAGGAGTTCAGATACTGGATGATACGGTCTGCTGCATCCACCTGCTCCTCGGTGGGATTTTGCACCACCCTGGCCAGCTGCCCCACAGCAAAGGAGATGTCCGGCCTGGTGTGTACTGCTGCATAGAGCAAGCTCCCCACCATGGACTGAAACCGAGCCTGCTCCCGCTGATCCACTCCTTCGTTCTCACTAGCTTTGATGAGTTTAAATCCACATGGAAGAGGTGTGGTGATCTTCCTTCCGACCTCTATCTCATACTTGCTCCCCATGTCATTGATGTACTTCTCCTGGTGCAGCTTCACCCATCCATTGCTGACATCCCTCTCGATGTGCATTCCCAGGTAGTAGTTCGCCTCCCCCAGGGTCTTGCACTTGAAGTTTTGCATCAGCTTCTGCTGCACCTTCATTACCTCCTGCTTGCTGCTCCCAAACAAGAGGATGTCGTCCACGTACACCAGGAACATGACGAGGCTCTCCTTCTCCCCCATGAGGAAGAGGCCCTCGTCACATGCACTCGCCCTGAACCCTATCTCCTCTAGAACCGAAGACAGCTTCTTGTACCAGCAGCGTGGTGCTTGTTTGAGGCCATAGATGGCCTTCTTCAGCTTGCACACACGCCCGGTGCCATCCTCATAACCTGGCGGCTGCGACATGAACACCTCCACATCTATCAGTCCATAGAGGAAGGCTGTGGTGATGTCCATCTGCACTATCACCCACCCACACACAGCTGCACCGGCGAGGAGAACACACAATGTTGGTGACTTGGCAGTTGCAGCAAAGGTCTCCTTGAAGTCCTCCCTTTCTTTCTGTTGATAACCCCTTGCAACCAGCCTGCTCTTATAAACTGACACGGCTCCTTTGTTGTCAGTTTTAATCCTTGGAATCCAGCCACAGCTTATGGCTTTCTTCCCCTCCGGTAGTGGCACCAGCTCCCCTGTCCCATTCTCCATTTGGCTGTTGTATTCAGCATCTCTTGATGCCAGCCACTTGTCCCTGTCTGGTCCCTTAAGGACTTCATCCATAGTCAGTGGCTGCGTTGGTGCAAGTGCCATGAAACAGTATACCTCCTCCTCTCCTTCCTCATCAGGATCACGGCTGCTCTCCAGCACCAGCAGTGCATCAAGTTGCTGTTGCTCTCCCCTTGTTCCTCTGTAATCCCTCAGCTTCAATGCGGCTGCTCGCATTTGCCTCTCGATCATGGGTGAGAGACCACGGCCTGTGGGAAGGGATTTGGTTTGGGTCCTTCTTGAGGGAAGGGTGGGGGGTTTCACACGTGTTATGGGGTGAGGTTCTTCAGGTGCACCCGTTGGCTCCACGCCCTTGACCACGGGAAGCTCTGCTGCACCCTCCTCCTCGTGTGGCGTTGCGGTCTCCTCCCCAACCCACTCCTCCTCAACCTCAAACCCCATGGTTGCCTGCTGCAATTGCTGCACGATCTGCTCCTTTGGCTGCTTGGACCAGCTCCCGTAGGGGATATCTTCCATAAACTTGACATCCCTACTATCGAACATGACTCCCTTGTTCGGCTCCCACAGCAGCCACCCCTTGCTTTCAGCTGCCAACCCCAAATGCACACACCACACAGCCGTTGCACCCAACTTGTTGCGATGTGCCTTGGGGATGTGAGCCACAGCCATGCAGCCAAACACACGCAGCATGTCAATTGGCGGCTTCCTCCCAAGCCACCTCTCCATGGGGACCCATGACTCACCACCGACGTTGGTGAACACCCTGTTCTTAACCACCGTGGCGTGGCGCACAGCATGTGGCCACCTTGGGTTCCCTAACGCCGATTCGATGAGAAGTGCCCGTGCCATTTCTAACACCGTGCGGTTTGCCCGTTCAGCTATGCCGTTGGACTGTGGAGTGTAAGAGGTGGTGAGTTCTCGAATGATGCCCTGCTTCTTCAGCCATGCAGTCAACTCCTCCCCAAGGAACTCCCCACCCCTATCAGTCCTGATCCGCTTCACCTTTTGCCCGGACTGTTTCTCCATGAATGGCAGCCATTCATCGCGTATGGTGGACGGCACATGGTCCTTCTTCTTGATGGGGTATGCCCAGGTAACTCGGCTCCAATCATCCACTATGGTGAGAAAGTACTTCTCACCACGCTCCCCCACAACCAGTAGCGGCCCCACCACATCCATGTGCACCAGTTCCAGCAGTTTCTTACCGCCACCCTCGGTTGCATGGAACGGGAACCGAGTAAACTTGCTTAGCAAGCAAGTTTCACACTTGTGGGTTGTTGCTGCACTTGTCAGCTTCAGTCCCTTAACCCCTTCCTCCTCGTGCAGTTGCTGCAGTGCGGGCATAGCAATATGTCCGAGGCGGCGGTGAGCTGTCATCCAGTCAGTCTCTCCACCCTTTGCCGAAACCTTCAGCTCCTCTGCAGCTACAGCATTGCACTCCCCCTGAGTTCCTCCCTCCTTGCTCCATGGCACAACCGGCAGCTGCCACATAGACTTGCAGATGTCACGGCTCTCGTGAAGGTCCCACAACACCCGCTGTCCCAGCTGCCCCGTGTATGTCTTGGCACCATCGGTGGTGGTGTTGACCCCGCACTTTCCTAGCTTCCTGAGGGAGATAAGGTTAGCTTTGAGATCAGGGACTAGAAGCACATCACTTAGCACCACTGGTTTGCCATCGGCTCCCTTGAATTTAGCACGTCCCGCCCCCGTCACCTTGAGAGCGTGCCCGGATGCCGACTTCACCTCCGCAATCGGTGCAGTCCCCACTTTGTCAAGGAGGTCAGCCCTTGGAGTCATGGTCCATGCTGCCCCCGTGTCCAAGATCCACGTGTTGAGCGGATGCAGGGCAGCTCCAGCGTGTGCGGCCACAGCGTCCTCTCCCGGCTCTTCAACGTGGAAGAATTGTCCGGCTTCCCTTTCTTCGTGTTCAGCCGGTTCATCATCGGCAACCGCTCCGGCGCCGCTCCCATCTTGTGACCTGTTGGAGGGGGTCCACCAAGAGGGTTTGGTTCTGCATTTAAACCACGGATGACCCACTTTCTCACAATACCAGCACTTGCCCTCCATTCTCCCCGGTCCCCTTCCTCCCCCTCTGCCGCCTCGGCCGCCACCACGTCCTGCTCCTCTTCCGCCTTGCTGGTTGGAGGGCTCCTCCTCCTTGGACGCTCCTCTCCCAGACCCTTGCCATGGTGCGAATCCACTCCAAGGTCCAGGAGCTCTGGTTTTGAGGAAGGCTCAGGCCGCTTGTGAAGATCATCCATGACTCCGGCAGCAGCGACAGCATCTTCATGCATTTGGTTTGTTCGGGGTAGACAATTCCAGCGATGGCGAGCTTGGCGTAGAGGTCTCTCAGCTTGTCAAGGACGGGTTGAACGGGTTCTCCTTCACTGAGGCGAAGGGTGGAGAGCTCCCTCTCCAGCATGAGGGTAGCAACAACTGATGTGGGGGCGTGTAGATCCTTGAGCACTCTCCATGCCTTGGGTCCACACTCTTCCTCCGGGAGTAGGTGCATTATATGCTGGCGTTGGGCAAGGTCCAGGCTCTGTGAAAGGATATAATATCCAGCTGATGAACGTTCATCCCAATCACCCTGAAGCTCCGGATTGCTGGGGCGCTTTTCACTACCGATCATGACTTTGAGAAGTCCTATCTGCCGAAAGTAAAGCTGCATCTTCCAGGACCAGTCGTCGTACCCTTCACCACTGAATTTTTCAACTGTGAAGTTCTTCAGCACTTCCCTTAGCAGCGGGCCCTGGTTCGTCCGTGCTCCCCTAGGCGCGGATACTCCAGATTCCTGGCTACCACTGCTCTCGGGGGCTGAGTTCCCTTCTTCACCAGTCTCTCCCATTGTCGGGTACGTCAGGAACGACTAAGGACCAGCTCTGATACCACTTGTTAATGTTAAGTACTATGCGGAAGCGATTAACTCAGTACCACAAGCAAAAACTAGGCAACACTTAACATCACTTGTGAACCAAGTGAGTAGTTATGCCAAGCTTAGCTTGTAGAGTGAGCGTTCTGGTTGAGCAGAGTTTCGGCAGCAGTTCGTTGTGTATCTACTCTCGTCAATACGTAGTAGTAGAATGTACTCTTGAAATCATAAAACATTGTTGAATCAAAAGCAAATACAGGCACACATATATGAAAGGTCCTAGGCACACAAAGGAAACACACAAGGTAGTTGTCTAACTGTCGTCCAGGTCTTCGCCTTGCTGTCATTGAAAACGGTTGTTTAACTGCCCTTGAATTTGGCTTGATATGCCACTGTAGAATAACTGTCTTCCACTGCACTGCTGCCAAATTCTGCTGCTGACTCCCCTCATGAACATTCATGATCGCGCATGTACAAATCATGAACACTCGTGTGGGTTTCCCGTTTTTCAGTTATAAAACCGGCTTTACCGTTTTGCACCACTGTTGAAATAATGACGCAAAGCAGCGCGACTTTCTGGCGAATTTTCCTGCACGCCAAGTCAGCGCGAAATCCCGTTAGTCAACTGTAGAATCCCGAGTGCCCCACGTGCCCCACATGCCCCTCATCACGACCGAGATATTTCTCGGTCGTGCAGGACAAAACACTCGTTGACGCGATCGTGCGTTGTCCTGCACGTGACGAGGCGATCATGTCGCTTCGTTCTGTAGCGATCGTGCGTACAGTGCACGATCGAAACAGTTGCGACACACGCGCGGGCCCTGCACGGCCACACGCGCATGTCAGGACCCCACGCGCGGGTCCTGACTTCGCGCACTTTTTTAGTTGACCAGCGCGAAATGGTCAACGGGGCTGGTCAAACAATCGAGCCCCACACCAAACACACTCGACACTCACAACAGCACTCATGAAAACAACTCGACATTCATGAAATACAGAACACTCATGAAACACATAACTTTCATGAGCGCACATGTTCGTTGATGAAAACAAACATGAGCGTACATGAGCCGACATGAACGAACATGAGCCGACATGAACGAACATGACTCGTCATGATCCGTCATGACCGAACATGATCCCACAGCAACAACACATGAAACAAAATGCGAAAACGAATGCACACAGAACACACACAAAATGTATGACATCATGCAGGCGGCTGGTTGCAGTGCAAAAATAGTATTTTGCACCCAACACAGTCAAGGCGTAAACAGTTCGGAACACTACACACGTCAGACTTTAGCATCATCCAAGCCACTTCAGACGCTGCCAATAGAACAACTCGATGTTAAAAAGCATGGAGCTTCGATATACGGCGAGCATTCTACAAGACAAGATTGATTAATTGATAATACAGATAAAACTATAAATTTAACTTACTTTGACTAAATAGTATTAGTATATGTCAAAGCCTAGTTTCTTCATCGTCCCAATACATGATTTGTAGGTTGAGGAATGTACTTAGACCTGCAAATATAAAACAACGTATATTGGAAACTATCAACATTTATTGTATAAGATTACTTCACACACAGGATCACAATATATACTTTCCCCCCCTTAAACCCAATTCAGTTTAGTATGTTCAGCTGTGTATTTAGATTCTTGATAATAAAACAGCTTATTGTTAGGACTTTATCAATGATTTGATGTACAAGATGAACAAATATCAAGCATAGCAATGAACCATTATTGTCTCTAAAGATTGAAAAAGCTGGGTAATATTAAGGTGTATCAATAGGCGTACCAACGTCAAGAGGGTATGGTAGAACTCCGTAATGCATGCACAATTAGACCATACAGAAATGACTGAGATAGCAAGATTGACAAATAAAATACTGAATTCGAATTCACAGAGTGTGAAATCATGCAAGTAGTTCCATTACCCTTTCCAATTTCTAATGGTGATGATCGTGCTTAGATTGTAACAATAGAATGAATGGATTAGAATACTCAAATTCCTTCAAATTAGGAAATAACATTTTAAACACAATGTGAACATCTTCAAAAATAAACAATTTACTTCAAATTATATCATGTTGTGCACTCTGTCCATTGTTTACATTGTAAATAATATTTCATTTTAAGATATACTTATCATCTACTGCTAAAATTTGTTGTGAAACTGTCGCTGTATCTAGTATCGAGCACGCAAATATTGTTTCTTCACACTTCAGCATCCAGTTGAACATGTTCACTTCGATATTATGACGCGGCGCTAACTCATTGGTTCGCATGTTCTGATTTTATTTCGAGCAGACTGTGACGAGGCGGGCCTGTGATTGCTTGATCGGGTCAAGTGCGATCGCAGCGCGATCTGTTTTTTAACACAACTTCAAACCTGGCGCGTGGCATGAGCCAAGTGCACGCACGTGGCAGCATGTTCTGAACGACAGTTTACAACCAAGGCACCCGACACAGTGAACAGTTTGAAATCTGCGCGGTAAGTTGAGCACTACAGTTAAACAACCCTAGAACCAATCGCTTCGCGACACGCGTTGACTGAGATGAGACACGTATAACTTCTCATCTCGCGACAGTCTGATACAGTGAACCCAAGCAGACTGTCGAACCTGTTCGTTCTCGAAACTCGCCGAACCAGCATTCCACACTGTCGGGAACGTAATGACCAATCGGTAAACCCTGCGTGACAGGGAGGTTCCACGTCAAACCCTAAACTGCCCACCGACAAAATGTCAATCCGGAAAAACAACCGTACAACTGTTAATATAAATCAAATTAACGCGAGCGCGGAAAACGGGTTATGAAAGGTGGACGGATCGCGTTTCGGGATTTTAAAAATATAAAGCGCGATATAAAAAATTCACGAAACCAAAGCCCGTGCCGCGGTAATTCTCTCAGGAATCGCGAACCGAATTCCTCTGCAGAGCGCCAGTGAAGCGCCAGTCAAGCGTTGGTGAGACAGAAAACAGTGAAACGTTGACAGAATTAACCGCTGCGCATATCGTTGGAATCGTGAGAACGAGGAGAACGTCATCGACAATAGCAAGCAGACTTTTGTCGACTGAGGCGTCTACGATCCTGACAGCCTTCACTGTGAAAAAGGTAGACGAAGTGTTTTGGGGGATGGAAAGGCAGGACGCGGGGATGAGCATGGGGCTTGCCAGCCATCCAGTGACTGTTGCCCGACTCCGGGTTTTGCTCTAGAAGGGGGACGACATTTGCGGCAATAATAATGAGCAAGGGCCCCTTGAAAACTGCATTCGGGGTGGCCTGCTCATGAGAGCAAGAGCTTCTGGCACGGTTGGCGCGGCCCATCCGCCTTTGGCGACAAAAAAATCACTCACATTGTGATGGTTGGAGCTTGATGCGCGCCTGACTCGGCGTTACAGACGCAGCTTCCCGGCGCGGGCGACAAATCGTCGGAGGCAAGCGAGGCATCGCGGAAAAGACATGTCGCTGTCGCTGGCCATCCGCCACACGGTAGGCACTACTCGCAGCGAGAAGCATGACGAAGACCAGCACGCCGCAGACAAAGTAGAGAGGGACGAACGCCAAGTTTCGCGCCATCATGACAGTTGAAAGAAAGAGAGAGAGACGCGACTTGGCAGAAAACAAGGGCGAAAATGCAAAAAGACTTACTCCAGTCCGGACGAAGGAAGGTTTCATTATCGGCGAGATCAGTGTGTTCGTCCCTTGTTCGTTCTGTGCGGTAACTCTCGTTTGGTCGCGGTTTAAACACTGGATTTTGATTACCGTTGTGCACCGTCTGGAAATGTCTTCCATATGACGGAACCGTAAATGAACGCAGGACGACGCAATGACCTCGCCCTGACAAACTACAAAATCGAACAGCAGATACAACACTGAGGGAACAGGCTTTATTGCACGACCCGACGTTTTTCAATTTTGTGTCAATCCTGTCGACCACTCGTGCACCACGTAAGCACTATTCTGAATTCCCTAAATCCGATCGACCCTACAGTAGCTTACGCGGTATAGGTAAAACGTTACTCGGTTGGTTTTTGTTGTCTAGCTACTGTACGCAACTTTCTCGAACATCTGTAAGTTAGCTCCGAATATATCTCAGCGGACAAGCGAGTCCGCCCGGGGGAGCTCGCTGCTCGCGGGCAAAAAAAAAATAACCCATTCGGGCATGCATCCGGTCAGGGAGGCATCAACCCTAAACAGAGGGAGGCATGGATTTAGGGTTGATGCCTCCCTAGGATGGCATGCCATCCGATAGGGTTTTAGATTTTTTCTGCCCGGGGCAGCATGTCGTCAAGTCGTCAATGGGTCGTCAGGCTTGACGACCCATTTCCGCTGGGATATTCTGCCTTGTAACGTCCCGCATGATCTGGTTTTGTCGTGGTGTAGGGTTGCACAGTACATACGCCGGTGTCGTGTAGTTAGACGGCCGATACTGTAGGGCTGTTCCTGAAAAAGACAACCCTGAGTAGCTCGGAAAGAATGCCAACTACCCCATCGGTGTGTGACTTGTCCAGAAACGCTCAAGTTGCTGAGACCAAGAGACCACGTAATCATTGTATGCATATCGCGACAGAATCTACAACACACCAACCTACGAAATTCAAGAAACCCTATAGCTCTAGCAATACTTGCGACAGAGTGACCACTTCGTGTTTGCAAGTGTAGAAAAAGGGTCGGTCGATCGGATTTAGGGAATTCGAAATAGTGCTGACGTGTTGCACGAGTGGTCGACAGGATTGACACAAATTCGAAAACCGTCGGGTCGCGCAATAAAGCCGAAGGAACAGCTGACGGGATGATGCCATCATTTTCAAGGGCCTGCGGCCTGAAATAGTTCCCCTCATTCCGACCAGGGCTGTCGAAGTAACGGCATTTGTCACAGCTGTTCTGGGTTGGGTGGATACGACCTTGCCCAATTGTCTACAGTTTCCTTCATTGTCACAGCTGTTCCAGTGCCAAGATTAGAAGTAACGGCGTCCGATAGGGGAGTAACTGTCACATCACATCTGTTCATGGGTGAATCTGAGTTGTATCACTAACAGTGCATTCTCAAGTTCCCCCACCATCGAAGTTCCCCCACCAGCCCGTTATTTTCAGAGCTGATGGGGGTTTTGGTGGGAATGCTCCCACTCAGACCACGGAACCTCATGGGGCGACAGATGTCGCCAGCTCGCATGTGCGGTATCCAATGAAATTGTCGCGCCAGCTTGCATACCAAGTGTTGACTAAGGACGTGGGCCCAATCTACTTTGATCGGATCGGATCAGATCGGATCGGGTTGGATTGGATCGGAGTGCTTGTGATCGCTTTTCTCGCGCCGCCCGATCAGAGCTAATTTTCCTCGAAAGCTCTACGTGCCGCGTGAAACCATTACCTGCTAGTTTCTATCCAACTTTGGCGAGACTGGCGATCCAGTGTATTGTACTAACATCGCAAGGGTCGAACTGCACGCAATGTCCCTTTCACAACCTTCTCGCCAGTATGTAAATAACATTTAGTGTATTGGGTTTTTGAGACCTCTAGTCAATTGTGTAACATTTCGCATATATCGCCCAGGTTCCCGATCACATGCAATCAAGTGATTGGGACTGATTGTGTCTGATTGATTTTGATCGGGATGTTTGAGGCGATTGATCGAGTTGGAGCAATCATTTGATCGCGATCAGCTGATTGCCCCCGATTGCCTGAAATTGGCTTCCTGCCTTCCTCGAAGTTATTGATCGCCTTTGATCGCGCCTATCAAAGTCGATTGGGCCCACGTCCTAACCTCGCGAGGCAAAACCTAAATGGCCGAGCCTGACGGTTGCGCCTGACATAAAACTTTGGCACAATAGTCAAATCAAGTCAACTTGGGTGATATTGGCAGATTCACGCAAGCAGCGCAGAAATGGGTTGCGTGGGCAGGAAAGAAATATATGTTGCCGGCTATGTGCACGAAACTGGCATGTCTAGCAGCATAATCCCCACACCTAGCAAACGTGGCACGATCTCCATTGTTGCACACTAACGGACAGGTCAGGCATTGCGACCGAGGCTGGTTGGAATCAAAGTGTCTGGAAGTCGAACCGCGGGGGGGGGGACTTTCAAATGTGAACTAATGTCACGTCAACATGTCGAGTCGCGTGGGGAAACTTCTGATGGTGGGGGAACTTGAGAATGCGGCCTAACTTTACTGCCTGAGGGTCGGAGGATGGAAAGTGCCCGCAAATAGCAATGAAGGTCACCCCAAAGTGAAGGATCGATATCAGTACCCCCTCCATAGCTACTTACCCTTCTTCAAACCGCCGTAGAGTACTACAAGGAGAATAATGGTGGACCACCACGTGTCTGCATAGACCTTCCTCTACCCCAATTACAACTATGGATGTATATATTGTATAGTGAATTTCATCCAATAAAAGAAAATAAAAGCTTACACTTTCGCGACAAAAGAAATGATTTTGAGCAAAAACCGTGAAACATTGAAATGAAACATTTTCTACCTTTTTTTTTGTGTGGATGCAACTACTAGAAGCAAACAAAGACCTCCTCAGTTGTAACTGGCTATTTGGAAGGCATACTGTCTACATGTAGAGACAGACCCTTCTTTATACGCTTTATGGTGGCTGAAAGGAGACCGTCGAGTCCTTTAGAAATACTTGAAATCTGCTCTACACGCCAACAAGGCCTCCGTGCTGTAGAACCTACACATCACTTATGCCTCGTCTCTTGCCAGATGTCCACAGTACATTGAGCTGTCATGTTATTTCCTCACTGTAGATCTTTACATAGCGTGCAAATGTCGACTTTTCAGTCCCTTTTTCCGGCTGAAATTTCGCACCCTTTAACATAACATTACACCTTGCCAGCCAGAGCATGAGGGGCCGACGGGTCAATAGTTGATGTCTCTGGAAAACCTGACCACGTGTGAGTTGTGTGAAATAGTAGATCCCGAAGTTCATCAATTAGAGCACTCTGTCGATTGCCATAATCACCGTTTGTACTTTCTGGCAGCTGAAAAGGCAGTGGTTCAGCGACTCTACTGTTAACGGGAATGGAGCGTTGGCCCCGCCCTCGCTTGGGCGACGCCGACGTCCTGGTCGGATGTACGGGAGAAGCAGCCGACCGTACCCAGTGAGAGAGCTACTCGACGAGCTTCGTCGAGCTGCAGCAGGTCGCTGCGGTGTTGCCGTCGATTAGGGGAGCTCAACGGCCTTCTTTTGCGGGGCAGGTCGACGAGGTGGTCGTCGACCTGCACAGGTCTGTCACGGGGCTGAGAGCCGTCAACCAGGGGAGCTCGACGGCTGCAGCTGACTGGGCTGGTCGGCGGACGGGCCATCGACCAGGAGGGGCAGTTCGACAGGCGCGGTGGTCGACGAGGGGCTCGTCGAGGCGCTCATAGGATGGTCGGCCAGGTCGACCGGGTAACCTGCTCGGCGAGTTCTGCGGATGCACGCGAACGTCGTCGAGGTCGCGGTGGCGAAGCCAACTTCGGGCTGGTATCCCGAAGTCGATGTGGCTCGTCAGGCGCAGACCAGAGCCGACGGATGCACAACGGTGGAAGTCGGGCCAATCATCTGCGCGCACCTGCGTACATGCGCACTGCTGTCTTTTGTCAGAGTGAGGACCTTGGATAGGATAGGAGTGCCTTAAAGAGTTTGGTAGCGGAAGTCTTGTGGTAGGAACTCTGATAATAGTGAATGTAAATGACAATATTAATTAAAACATAAAATTACACACACAAAATAGATCTAACTAGCCATGTACTGTGAGGGGTACATCCCTTATTCTAACTGCTTTAAAGGCAATTCTACAGTGACTCTGACCATTGCACTTCTTCTTGAGTTGCTGCGTGTAACCGTACGCACAGTTACGCCTGTTGTCATTCCTCGATGGTAAGTCAACCGTCGGTCCAGATGGTCAACAGTCGCGACAGTTGACTCTTGCGACTGTTGACCTTCCTGCCCTTGATACGGGTTGATCCGATACTGCTGCTAGCGGTGATTCGATAATGACGGGTGCGATACTGCTGCACCTACGGGAATGTTAAGTATAATTCCCTTCACACTCCAACACTCCCCTTCATTCCTGGAGGTGCGCCACATGGCTTTTTCGGACGACTCCGCACAGGTCCGAGCACTGCTGAAACTTCTGACGTGGCAGTTTCTTCGTAAGAAAATCAGCTGCCATCTCGCCAGTTGGACAGTAGGTGAGCTGGACCTTCCCTTGTCGATTTTGTCCTTGATGAAGAAGTAACGCAGGGCGATGTGTTTCGTGCGGTTGACGAAGCCCGGCTTGTTTTCGATTTTGATCGCACTCTGGTTGTCGAAGAGTAACTTGAAGGACCCGTTTGCTGTCTTCGTTTCCTGTAGGAGCTCCGTGAGGTAGAGTACTTCGCGAACTGCTGAGCTTGCTGCGATGAACTCTGCTTCTGCTGACAAAAGGGCGATGAGCTCTTGCTTCTGTGAGTTCCAGGAGATGGTTCCTGCAGGCTCAAGTTTGAAAATGAAGCCTGTGCGGGACCTCCTGTTGTCTGCGTCCCCAGCGTGATCTGCATCTACGTAGCCAGTAAGCTGTAGAGTAGCCGTTAGGTTCGCTGTATAGGCGAGGCCGACATCGGGCGTAGAGATGAAGTACTGTAAGGCGCGTCGCAGGTCTGCCAGGTTCTCCCCTTCAGGTCGACGCAGGTACTAGGCGAGCTGGCTGGCGATGTAGGATAAGTCCGGGCGGCATGTGACGGCGGCGAACAGTAGACACCCGTGCTGCTGCTGGTAGAGGCGATGGTCGGCCTGGGAGAGTGGGGTAGTATCGGGCTCGTGATTAATCGGAGGAGTGCTGAACAGGGTGGTGATGCCGACGGGAGCGATGCGGAACTTCTTAGCGAGGGTTTCGGCGTATTTCGCGGCGGAGAGGTGGATCGTGTCGGCGTTCTGGGTGACGATGAGGCCGAGGAATTGAGTGACCTCGTGATCGATGGTCACTTCCAGCTTCTCCTTGATGTCATGTTCGAAGCGATCAAGCAGCTCCATATTGTCCCCGGTGTAGAGCAGGTCATCCACGTAGGCGACGAGCAGGATGAAGCTGCCGCGGGACTCGAGGCGGTACATCCCCTGATCGTGGGGAAGTTGCTGGAAGCCGAGCTCGATGAGTACGGTGTGGAGGTACTGCTGCCACAGACGTGGCGCCTGCTTGATACCGTACAGGGACTTCTGGAGGAGGCAGATAGCGTCGCCGTCTTCCTCGAAGGCGTGTGGCTGCTCGACGTAGATGATGGCGTCGATGATCGCGTAGAGGAAGGCGTTGGAGACGTCGATCTTGCGGAGGGGGCGCCGCTTCACGGCAACAATGCAGAGGAGAATCCGCACAGAGGTATGGCGGCCGACAGGTGCGAATGTCTGATTGTAATCCACGAATTGAGTCTGCTCGAATCCGCGGACGACCCAACGTGCTTTGTACTTGTCAACAGTCCCATCCGCGAGAGTCTTGATCCAGAAGACCCATTTTCCAGTGAGATTTTTCCTCCCTTTTGCGTGTCGGTGGTACTGTACCATGCATCCGAAGACCCGCAGCATGTGTGTGTCGGGGTGTTTTCCGGTCCACTCCTTGAAAGGTGAGGTGTTGTTGGGCAGTGCTTTCGAGGAGAGCATGTTGTGCAGCCGCACTGCATGCGCCATCGCGAAGGGCCAATATTTGGTTGGCACAGCTGACTGCTTCATGAGGGCTCGCATTTTTGTCGCGAGGCTCCTGTTGGTTCGCTCAGCCAATCCCTGCTGCTCGTGAGCGTAGGGGAGTGAAATCATCTTCTTCATTCCTTTCTGCTTGCAGAGGGTTTTGAAATCCTCCGTCTGGTATTCCAGGGCTCCGTCTGTCTGGAATGCCTTCAGCTTCTGTCCGTCACTCTGAGTCTCCGCCATGCTGAGCCGGAATTCGAAGCACTGGTAGACAAGATAGTGGTTGCTGACGTTTACGGCCCACACGAAGCGGGTGCCGGCGTCGATGAAGGTAAGTGTTTACTGCTCCCCTCCAACTCCTTTCGCCGTGAGCACGAGAAAATCGCTGTAGACTTTCTTGAGCGGCTTGTAGAGTTCGGCTCCAGGGATTTTCTAGGCGAAGGGCGTGTGACGCAGCGCAGCTACTGGGCAGACGGTGCAGTTGGGTAGGTCGGTTCTTGGCTTGAGTAGCTTTCCATCTCGCAGCAACATTGCGTCTGCCGCAAAGACGTTTGCGTTGATGCAGTTGTTGAGCACTTCAATCGATGGGTGCCCGAAGCGTTGGTGCCAGATGTCTCCGTCGGCACGATAACCCCTTGTGCGCGTGTAGAGCTCTTTCTCTCGTGCCAATATTGTTTCTGCGGTTTCCTTCCCAACTTGTTCCGCAGGTTCGTCGGGTACGGTGCCTCGAACTGCCACTGCTTGGAGTGTTGCGCCGTGGTATGTTCCGCTGGTGTCGCCGATGGTAGTGGTATCGATCGTCACGGGAAGCTCTAGTGGCCCTTCAGGGGGCGGGGGTGAGATTCGTGGACGGCGATCTTCCGGTTGCGTGACTTCTCCTTCTTCGAAGTCGGTGTCGCCGATCACCGCTCCCCTTGTCTCGATGCGAGATAATCCCTGCCGTCCGTTGTGATTGGGATGAGGTGAGGGCCGTACTCCGTCAGTGACTCTTCTTCCTCTGCTTTTGGTGCCTCCTCTGTGACTTCCGGTTCTTCTACTGCTTCTGCTTCCTCTGCTGCAGGTCCTTCGGCAATGGTTCCCCATCCGGCTTCGGCTGCGACGGCTTCTCCCAACGCGGTGTTCTCCGTGACCCATCGTGCGTCCACTGCGTCCCAGCCCTTGGTGGTGTTCCAGCCGGTAGGTTGTTGAACGCGATGCTAGATTGCTTGCGCAACTTCCGTGTTTGCCGGTTCGGTTGTTGCAGCTGCTGTTTCTGATGTGATCTCTTCTCCTTCTTCCACCGCTTGTGGTCCTGTGTCTGCAGGGTTCGTGGTTGAGGCGACGGGTACAGCAAGTGCGCGGAAGGTTCCGTCGAGGCGGGGTCGCTAATAATCAGTTTCTTCTGGATGGCTCCACCTTGGTGGTGACGGATGACCGGGTGGATCAAGGACGAGGATGTGTTGATTGTCTCCAGAGGTCTTGGGTGACTCAAAGTCGAGCACGTATACTCCTTCTACGCTTGTCGCTTTTGCGATGAAGATACCGTCGTATATTAAGTGAAGCTCGTTTTTTGTTGTTTGCAGGCCAACTCCGCACTTCATCAGCTGGTCAAGGCACAGAAGGCTGTACTGGAGCTCGGGCACGACGAGGACATCGCTGATGTGGATGCAGTAGCCGGTGTCATGTGATTCCAGTTGGATCTGACCGCGGCTCCTGGCGTAGATGGTCTGACTGTTGGCGACGGTGATTTCAACCTCGTTGAAGAGTGCTTCACTGTTGAGAATGAAGACACTTGACGACACCATGTGTTGGCTTCAACAACTGTCCAGGTACCATTTGTTAACCTCCTTCTTTGCCTTGGCGAGGTTTGCGAGTTTCGGTATGATGTGATGCTCCATGCCGTGTTCCCTTTCGTAATCGTAGTAACATCCTTCTTCGTCGTATGTGATGCGTGCAGGTGGTGATTCTTGCATCCACTGCGGCGCTTCCCAGTCGTACTGCATCCGTCCGACTGTCAGCTCGTCGTACGTCGGATCGTTCTCTTCGTCGTCTTCAACCGAACCTTCGGGCCGCTTCTGAGGTGGGTCTGCGAACATGTCTTCCCAGCTCCGGAAGAAGCGGTAGTGTCGATTTGGGCGAGGCGGTCCCCAACGCACCATGCAGGTTAATACCTTGCTCTTGCCTTTGTTGTTTGTGTTCGCAGGAATACGCGCCGAAGCTTGAGATGTGCTGGCGACGGCTGGTGGTGACATTGTTTGGTTGCGTGCCGGAGCTCCTCTTTGCTGGTGGGTTGCGGCACCCTTCTGGTTATTGTTGTTGCCGTTCAGCTTCCAGCAGTCTGGGTGAGGTGGATTTGAGAGGTTTGGAAAAAAACAAGGGTGAAAGTTGGGTTCGTATAGGGGAGGGTCTCTTGTGAGCATATGGGGTTTCCTTGGTTGGGGAATCCTTGGGACCTTCCCTCTCGTCCTCCACTTCCCTCCTACCTAGTTTATTGCTACTGTAACTTTCTTTGTGGTACTTATGAGATTGAGTTAAGTTTGTGTGGCAGCATACCCCTGAGTGCGACGAAATTCATATCTCGAGAAATACTTCACCTTTTGATGTAATTCAAACTGGGAATTATAGCCACGGACTAGAGCTATAACATATCTGAGTTTGGTGAAGTTTTAACGATGCACCTTTCATCGATGGCGTTTCTTGTGAACTCGACGTTTCTGTCCAGAATTCTAAGCCAACGATTTTGAGAAATTTAGGCCCCTAATCTTCGTACACTCCGTCCTTAGTCTATAACACTGGAAGGACGCCGACCTGGTGGCATCAAGCACCGTCGAGTTAGTTACCCTGGCGACGAGCACTGCGGAGTGTGCGAGTGTCGCTCAGGAGATTCTTGCGAAGCCGACCTCGGTGTGGTATCCCGAGGTCGACGTGAAGGATCAGGTGCAGACGTGACTACGTGGTCGGCAAAACGCGTACGCTCTGTACATAACGGGGCATAGGGTACCAACCAGCTGCGAGCACCTGCGAAGCGGGTGCGCTGCTGTCTTGCGGGTGCAACGCTGTGCAGCCGCCTTGCTGCTTTGGCACGCCGTGGACCTGCAACGTTGGCAAGCCGCTTCTCTGCAGCGTTGGAGCGGTGCAAGCTTTGCTGCGCTGGAACGCGGTCGATCGTGGTGCGTTGGAGGTCGACCAGCGTGCTTCCTATCTCTGATGTAGTTGCACATGCTAATGTTGTTGCTACCATTGTTGTCAACTTTTGCTACTGAAGCTCTTGCCAAATTCCCTCGTGAATGCGCAAGTAGAGAGAGCACAAGTGAACGACTAAGGAACGAATGCTACGATCACTCCTACCCCGTGCCTACCCCGTAGTCTAGCTCTCGTAGTAGTAGTAATCTCCGCATGGTGCGGTGAGCGTGGAACGGCACCCCAAGAATACCTATGGTATAGCCGAATTTTGCACTTACCTATTTCGTTCGTGGGCCGGCAGCTGTGTTAGTCACCATGGTGGGCGCCGTAGGTGACGCAGGCGTAGTTGATACCCTGGAGACACGGCTGGCTGATGCGAGGAGACGCCACGCATATGGCGAGTACGGGGAGACGCTCCCCTCGGCGATCGTCGAGGCAGGCATCCGCGCCGTGTGGGCAGCGGAGCACCCTTCTCGACCTGCTTCTCCCCGACCGGTGAATAACGAAGGCGGCGTCGAGGTGGGCGTCAACGTTAATGAACAAGTCGACAGCAGTGCGGGAGGCACGTCGAGGCAGTGAGGGGTGTTCCGGACGGCCGACGGTGAAGTCGGCGGCGTTCAGGCGCAAGGGCTGCAGTCGTCGGTGGCTGCAGGCTCCTCGCAAGACGACATCGGTGGACGTCAAGGCAGCGTGACGCCTGCGTCGGCGACCCACGTGACTGCGAGCGGGATAGCGCCGAATTACAGGTACTTCAAATTTACGCCGGACAAGATCTCCGTCACGGCACCGCTGGTCGGTCGTCATGACCTTCTCACATGGTAGTTGATAACCTGGAGAGCAACGCCAAGCTGCGCGCGGAGTTTCGCGCTGTGCAGTTGTTGACGTTCATGGTTTTCTCGCGGTGCTGCTCACTGGTGGTGCAGATAGCATTGAAGTCGTGTCGGCGCCACCTGGACGGCGGGCATCAGGCGTGGCAATTCATCACGGCGACCTGTACATCGGCCAGCTGGAGGAGCAGATGACGCACCTGTGAAGAAGATAGACTATGGTGGGCATTAGGTCAACAAGGGTGGTACAAGAGAGTGTCGAGAAAGTATGTGTACCCCCTAAGGCTAGACCACTACAGCCTAGAAGAATGGTAAACATATAATTTGACACACCCCCATAGGCGAAGAGGGGGATAGCCATAGAAAGCAATGGTCACAAGACCAGTCAAGAGAAGAAACAAAGCAAACCAAGCTCAGGGTGGATCACGAAGTCACCACACACTCTGAGCACAAGCAAATGGCCACAAGGCCAGTTCACATGCAGAGTTATATAAGTGGGAACAAACAGTACAGTGATCACAACCTAGCAAGTGTAAGCATGCTGGTATATATATATATATAGATCACAGTACATGCAAAGTCACGCAGTGAGCAAGTGAGACGAAGCAGGTAGAAGGCCTAAAGCAGTACAGAAACGCTGATGATCACCAGACTGAAGTGCCTTGGTGAATATATCTGCAGTGTTGGCCCGAGTGGCCACGTAACGTAGACGAAGCTGACCACGCTGCTGCAGCTCTCGAGCAAGGAAGTAACGCAGAACGATGTGCTTCGTCCTGTGCTCCAGTCTGTGCTCCTGACAGAAGGAAATCATGGCCTTGTTGTCTACGTACAGAACTGGAGGAGAACGAGGCCGCTCTCCCAAGTCGGTCAGCAGGTAGGTGAGCCAGCGTAACTCCTGTGCAGCCATGGCACCTGCGTAGATCTCAGCCTCACAACTGGAGCTGAGAACAGAAGACGAGCGGGTAGACCGCCAAGAAACAGAGCCGGAGCCAAGGCTGAAGGTGTAACCCTGTGACGACCGCTGCGTAGCCAAGTCGTCAACCCAAGAAGCGTCTGCGTGTCCAGTGAGGACAACTGAACCATGTCCTCCAAGCACAAGCCCCATGCCCGACGTACTGCACAAGTAGCGCAACACCCTCTTAGCGGCCTCCCAGTGCTCTGGTCGGTGTCTCCCGGGTGCAAGGTAGCGTGCCAGGATGCTAAGAGGGTAGGCAAGGTCAGGTCGAGTGCAGGTCATCAGGTACATGAGGCAGCCCACAAGCTCTGGATATGGGCCACTCGGCTCTACGGACTCGTCCGAAGGTGGAGCTGAGAGCGAGTGACCGGTAGGCAGAGGAGTGGACTGTGGCGAGAAGTACTAGAAGCAGAAGCGCTAAAGGATCTGGTGCACCATGTGTGACTGGGTCAAGGTGATGGTGCGCCGTGCTCTGTCCCGGATGATCTGCAAGCTAAGATAGCTGCGCAGCTCACCCAGGTCTGTGCACGTGTGTCTCTTCTGCAGCTCCGACTTCGCTAGGGCCAGTGCCTAAGTGTCAGCAGTGGTAGAAACCAAGTCGTCGACATACACGAGGATGTAGATCGGCGGCAGCGAAGTGTCGGTGCGCAGAAACAGTGACGGGTCAGCAGTCGAAGGAGCAAACCCAAGAGCCACAAGCGTAGTCCTCAGTGTGTCGTGCCACTCGCGAGGCACCTGGCGGAGACCGTAGACTGGCCGCCAGAGGCTCCACTGGGTACCTGCAGGAAATGACCCAGTGAAGCCAGGTGGGCGGCGCAGCCAGATCTCCTCGTGCAGGGTGCCCTGTAAGAAAGTTGTGCTGAAGTCAAGAGAGTGAAGCTCGTAGTCACGCTGAGCGGCGGCGTGCAGCAGCACCTGAAGAGTGGTCATCTTCGGGGTAGGGGAGAAGGTCTGGAAGAAGTCAACTCCCTGTCGCTGACTAAAGCCTCGTGCAACGTAACGAGCCTTGAAGACAGGCGGAGAACCCGGCGGCCGCTTCACCCTGAAAATCCACATGCCATCGACTATGTTCGCCCCAGGAGGGGGAACTGCGTCGACGTAAGTGCCTGTGGACTTCCAGGATGCCATCTCTGCGTCCATGGCTGTCTGCCACTGAGAGGAGTAGGGACCCGTAATCGCCTCTGCGTAAGAGCGCGGGGTCGGGATGTCTAAAGCATCCAGGTCTCCCTCAGGTGCAAGCAGCATGGCCACGAGATGAGGTACAGTAGCTGCAAGACACTCAAAGTCCTCCTGCCTGTCCTCAAGAACGTCCGTGCCAAGAGCACACTCACCCCCGACGGACAGAGGACAGTCAGACTCAGACTCAGCAACAAGACTAGCGGCGTCGAGACGACACGTAGCAGCAAAGTCAACAAGCTCAGCAACTAGGGCAGACGCAGCAATGGACTCAAACGAAGGGTCAGTGACAACAGTGGCTAGTAGACGTGTGACAGTAGGGCTGGCATCGTGAACCAAGTCAGACTCAGGGTCCGGAACGTCAGGAAGAGAGGACGCCGGAGGAGACAGCAAGGGAACTCGCAGTGGAACAAAGGAAGGACGAAGTGCCATACTGTGCGTGCCTGGGACAGGAGGAGGACGTGGATGCGGGACACGACGACCAGTGCAAACAGCGCGAACAGGCGAGGCAGGACGAGACTCAGGCGCACGACGCTATGTAAGAGAGTCCGTCTGCTCAGTATAAGGAGAAGGAGCAGGCAGTGGGGAGGCCGGCTGTAACTATGGCTGCGACTGGTCAGGCGGTGGACACAGTAGAGGTGAAGTAAGGTCAGTAGAAGACGGGAGGTCAAGAACCTGGCGAAGCAGTGGAATGAAGTACGGTCGTGGCTGCACACTGCCTCCAACACCAGTACCGATAGCTCCAGCACCCCCAGCGCCAGCACCTCCAGCTCCAGGGTCTCCAGCTCTAGTACCTGCAGATCCACCAGCTCCAGCAACTCCAGTACCTCCTGAACGAGCACCTCCGGGACCAGCAGCTCTAGCAGCAGCACCACCACCAGCTCCGGCAGCTCCTGTACCTCCAGTACGAGCACCTCCTGGACCAGCAGCTCCAGCACCTCCAGCACGAGCACCTCTAGGACCAGCAGCTCCAGCACCTCTAGCACCTCCAGTAGCAGCAGTACCACCAGCTCCGGCAGCTCCAGTGCCTCCAGCTCCAGTGCCTCCAGCGGCAGTGTCTCCAGCGGCAGTGTCTCCAGCGGCAGGCCCCCCAGCTCCAGCAGCGCCACTCCGAAGGCGGGTGCGCCGAGCAAACCACTCGCGCAGAGCGGCTCCCGTCCTGACGAGGCAGCCGTAGGACCTCCAAAAAACACAGTACCACCAGGCTCAGCACCCCCAGACTCATCACCCCCAGGCTCCACACCCTCAGGCACAGCACCCCCAGGCTCCACACGCTCAGACTCAGCACCCCTAGGCTCCGCACCCTCAGACTCAGCAACTCCAGGCTCACCACCCCCAGGCTCCGCACGCGCAGGCTCAGCACCCCCAGACGCAGCACCCCTAGCAGCACCACCCCCAGCAGCACCAGAGTCGACAGCGATCTCGACAAGCTCAGCCAAGGGGAGTGGGTCTACCTGAGACACAACTGCGGGAGCAGGACCCTGAGGGGGGAGGGGGTCTACCGGAGGAGGACCTCGTGCGAGGAAGAGCGGGGGGGGGGGGGAGAGGGGCAGTGCGGTAGGGGAAGAGACGGTAAAATGGAACCGACTCATCAAACGTGACGTCCTGAGAGGGCAGGACACGGCGCGAGGCGGGTTGGTAAAACTGCCAGCCAGGCGCGTCAGGGGGAAAGCCAAGGAAGACGCAGGGAATGGCGCGGGAGGAGAGCTTGTCCGCGGATGTATCGCGTACAAAGGCACGAGAGCCCCAGACCCGGATCACCGACGCATCGCCAACCTTCCCCGTCCAACGCAGTGTAGGCAAGGTCTCCGGCAAGGAGACACGGGGCCAGAGGTTGAGCTGATGCGCAGCGTACCGGACCGCAAACGGCCACAGAAAATGGGGAGCAGCCGCATGGATCATGGAGGTACGAGCGACCTCTATGACTACGCCAATGCGGCGCTCAGCAACCCCATTCTGCTGCGGAGAGGACGGAAGCGTGAACGACTGGCGAATGCCCTCCCCACGACAAAAGTTCCACAAGAAGTCGGAGGCGAACTCACCACCTCTGTCAGAGTGCAAACGCAGGACAGGAGGGTCCGTGTGGAACCGCTCGCGGAGCTGGAGACGGACAGCGCGGATCCAAGGGATCAAAACATCAGGGACCTCCCCCTTGCTGCGCAAGGGGAAGACCGTGGTGTAACGCGAGTAGTCGTCAACAACCAGCAGAAAGTATCGCTCGCGGCCCTGTCCACGGACGCGGGCTGGGCCCCACACGTCCATGTGGAGAGTCTGCAGGGGAGCAGTCGTCGGGGGAAACGAGGAGGAGTGAGGAGCGGCGTGCTGCCGCCCCTCGACACAGAGAAGGCAGGGAGGGGCAGGGGAGGGCGGGAGGGGAGGCAGAGACCTGGGAAGACCAGAGACAAGAAGACGGGAGTGCATGCCACGCAGACGTGGCAGGGAGGGGTGACCAAGGCGGTGGTGCCAAAGGAGAGTCTGGTGCGACAGGGCGCGACACGAGCAGGGGGCCGCAAGCTGACCTGACGCAGACGCAGAAGCAGCTACCTGAGGAGGCTCAGTAGTCAGTGTGTACAGACTCGACCCAGGCCGACGGGTGAACGTGGCCAGGTGACGGCCCGTCCGTGTACACGTGCAGATCGACACACGCTGACCCCCAGGAGTGGTGGTAGTGACCATCGCATCCTGGAGGGCAGCGGTACTCACCAAGTTCGTAGAGAACGAGGGGAGGTGAAGACCTGAGAGTGAGCCGGACGGAACCGCCGGACACGGAAGAATAGTGGAGGAACGGGCAAGAACTGGGCCCCCTGAGGGGTCAGCCAGTCTGACTGCAACAGGTGCAGGGAGTGGTGTGATTGTGGTGCTGTCGCGAAAGAAACTGCGGGAAGCACTTGAGTCAAGCGTGAAGGTGTGCAAGGCCTCAGCAGGCACAGTACCAGGGAGAGCAGACTCACTAGCACCTAGAGCAGCAGCCTCTGTACCTGGGTCGGGCGGCACACACAGGTAACAGTCACCCTCAGCACTAATAGTCAATGCATACATGGCAGCAAGGATAGCATCATAGTCAAGAGCAAAGATATCAACACCCTGCCTAAGCAGCTCTAGCCAGCGGGGGAGCTCAGTCGCATCAGGTAACTCTGCGCGCCAGGCGTCGTGAAGACGGGAGAAGCAACGGTGCTGTGTGTGAAACTTCCCGCATGTGTGATCAGCGCAGTCACCTGTGCAAATGACATACGGGCAGCGAACACTACCCCCAGACGCCCCACGCTGAGCAAACCACTCATGAAGCTGCTGGGGCGTAGGGGTCTCGCTCGGACGCTGCTGCTGCTGCCTTTGGCCACCGACAGAACCTCCCCTCTGAACAGCTCCACCCCGACCGCCACCATTGACGCCGCCACCACTCCCACTGCCGCCACCACTGCCGCCGCCACCACTCCCGCTGCCGCCGCCACCACTCCCACTGCCGCCACCACCACCGCCACCAACACCTCCACTCCCACCACCACTCCCTCCGCCACCACCGCCACCGCCACCGCCTCCACCGCCCCCACCACCGCCTCCACCGCTGCCACCCCCACCACCCTTGCCTCCCTTGCCCCTGCCGCTGCGGCGCCTCCCACTAGGAGCAGACGCAGCCCCGACCTCCTCAGCACGAAGGAAGTCAACAGCAGCAGCAGAAGCGACAGAGGGGACAAGGGGGGAGGGGGAACACCCCTCAAAGAAGGGAGTGCGAGGAGTGCCATGAGAATCTCCTACAGCGACTATGCTGGTCTCAGCTGCAAGGAGGTGCTTCTCGAGCAGGTCGACAGTGAGGTCTGTGGGGTCAAGGGCGAGAAGGAGGTCTCTGACTGCGCTAAGAGAGTCGGGGAGGCGGGTGACGATGAAGTAAAGAGTGATGTACATGAGGGGGGGCGGGGGGGGGTTCTTGTCTAGAAACTTGGTTGGAAGCGCGGCGCGTTAGCGAGTGTCACTAGTGCGAAGGTGGGTGATGAGGTCGGCGACTGTGGCAAAGGCGGACAGCTCGGGGAACAGGTAGGGCAGTATAAGGCGGCCTAGAGCAGCAGTGGTAGGGGAGGAGTAACGAGCGACTACAGCGTCGTACAGGGCTCTAGCAGTCTTGTGCTGGCCAAAGTGGGCGCGTTCGGCTAACGGCAAGTGGTTGCGAACGGCTAGGCGAGCAGCAGCGTCACGGGTAAGCCACTGTGAGCGAGTCGCACTGTCAGCTGTGTCGGGAGGGGCGAGAGAGGCGCCAGACGTATGGTCAAACAACGAAACGCCGTCTCTAGAATCGCTCAGTAGGAACAGCTGTAAGTCATCAAGCCACGTATCGAACTGGATCGGACGGCCCTCAGGATCGAATGTGAGAACGCTGAGAGTAGCCATAGCGGGTAGAGCAGAGTGGCGCGAGAGCAGCAGGGCAGCACGCAAGCAAGGAGGGCGGCGACGTGCAGGGCGGCGCGCAAGCGCTAGGGAAGCGCGCAGGGCAGGGCGGCGGCCAGCAGGGCGGCACGCGGGCAGGGCAGGGCGGTGCGGCGGCCAGCAGGGCGGCGCGCAGGCAGGGCAGGGCGACGCGGCGGCCAGTAGGGCGGCGCGCGGGCAGGGCAGGGCGGCACGTAGCAGGGCAGCGCGACGGGCAGGGGAGGGCGGCGCGTGACCAGCAGGGTGGCGAAACGCGGGGCAGGGCCAGGCGCGCGGGGGCTGTACTATGGGCTGTAGCAGCAGCAGCAAGGGCTGTAGCGGCAGCAGCAAGGGCTGTAGCGGCAGCAGCAAGAGCTTTAGCAGCAGTAGTAGGGCTGTAGCGGCAGCAGTAGGGCTGTAGCAGCAGCAACAAGGGCTGTAGCTGCAGCAGCAGGGTTGTAGCTGCAGTAGCAGGGCTGTAGCAGCAGCAGCAAGGGCTGTAGCAGCAGCAGCAGGGCTGTAGCGGCAGCGGTAGGGCTGTAGCAGCAGCAACAAGGGCTGTAGCTCCAGCAGCAGGGCTGTAGCTGCAGCAGCAGGGCAGCAGGGCAACGCGCAGGGCAGGGCGCTGCAGCACTAAGCAGTGTAGGCAGCAGCGCGAATGCAGCAGGGCAGCACATAGGCGCGGCTCGGCGGGCAGCAGCGCACGGCAGCGGCAGCACGTTCCAGAAGCGTCCGCGGCGCGCGGGGCAGCGAAGGAGCGCGACGCGCGGGGCAGCGGTGGCGCGCGTGCGGGGCAGCGGTGGCGCGCGACGCGCAGGGCAGGGGGAGCGCGTGACGCGCAGGGCAGGGGGAGCCCGCGACGCGCAGGGCAGGGGGAGCGCGCGACGGGCAGCACTGACGCGGGCTTAAGGGCGCGCGTTGGGCAGAAAAAAAACGGGGCGCTAGAGGGGCGCACCACGGGCAGCGGAACGGGTAGCAGTAAGAGCGGGCCTGAAAATAAAATCGGTCCCTAAACAGGCGGTCTCAAGGACCTAACGTGCTCTGTACCATGTTAAGAAGATAGACTATGGTGTGCATTAGGTCAACAAGGGTGGTACAAGAGAGTGTCGAGAAAGTATGTGTACCCCCTAAGGCTAGACCACTACAGCCTAGAAGAATGGTAAACATATAATTTGACAGAACCTGCGGATGTGCGAGCAGGAGACGGCGACCGACTACTGCAACCGAGCTCGACGTCTCCTCGCCTGCATGCAGGCCGGCGTTGAATACTCCACGGCGTCGTACATCACGCACGTCATCAAGGGACTCCCGAGCGGCTACAACCTGATGAAGCGGATGATGGTGGTGCTGGGCACGCGGGAGTCACTCAACGAGGATTCGTTGACCTCGTACATCCTCAGTGACGAGGCCATGCAGGAGGCCGAGAGGTCCACGGAGCTCCTGCCGCAGGCGAACTACGTCGCCCCGACGAAGCAAGGAAGTCGACCAGGGCAGCGTGGTAGGCCTGGCGGCGGTGGAAGCAGAGGTGGGACGCCGGTGAAGGACGCCGACAAGAAGAAGTCGGCCAAGGACAGCGGTCGTGGCGGATGAGGAAGAGCCGAGAATGCTGGATATACGGCGACCCCGACCACCTCTCCTTCGAGTGCCCCGACCGCAGCGACGACAACGACGACACCAAGGGAGGCCGAGGGAGGTCGGCCGGGCGTCGCCCTCGTCGGGAAAGCAAGCCGCGCAAGGAGAAGCATTCGACAGAAGGACGCTGACTCCTCCTCAAGCGGCAAAAAGCGAGGCGACAAGAAGGCGTCGTGCTCGTTGGTTGGCGTTGTGGAGCCAACCATTTCGCTGGCACCGGAGGCTGGCGAGGACTTCCAGGCAGTGGCGGCAGCCGTGCAGGCTAACCGGCGGTGGTCCTGCTCGACAGCAGCTGCTCGCACCACCTGATGGGGACGAAGGCAGCCTTCGTCGACTTGGAGCCGAGCAGCAACGTCAAGCACGTGCGTGGCTTCAATGGGGCGCTGCAGGACGTTCACGTCCGTGGCACTATCGCTCTGCAAGGGGACGCCGGGATGCAAGTGCTCATACCCGACGTGCTCTACGTCCTGGGCGTACAGGCGAATCTGTTGTCAGCCGGCCAACTGAAGGAGAGCGGTGTGAAGCTGCAAGACGATGGTGAAGGGATGCTGCTTATCTAGGCGGCAGGGGACGTGCTCGATCGCGCGACGTATACCGGCCGGGTCCTCTGCACCGACCTTCGTCCTTGCTCGGCGAAGTCCACAACACCCACAACGGAGGTGGTGGCTTTGCGGGCGATCGTCTCGGCGACGAAGTCGACGCCGGCCCGGTGGCACGCTCGCCTTGCCCACGTTGGCGTCGACACCATCACAAGCTCGGCGAAGCACGAGGTCGCCACCGGCCTGGACATCAAACCGTCGGCCGGAACCGACTCTCTGTGTGTCTCGTGCATCGGCGAGAAGCTGGCGCGGCACACCTTCCCCGACAAGGGCTCGGACGCTGATGACGCCCTGGCTGTCGTGCACATCGACCTGTACGGGCCATTTCGAGTGGCTGCCAAGGACGGCAGCCTGTACTTCCTGCTGCTGAAGGACCGCAAGACCCGCTACGTGTGGGTGAGGTCGGTTGTCAAGAAGTCTGACGTGCTGCGGGAGTTTGAGAAGTGGCTGGAGGTGGTTGAGCGGCAGACGAAGAAGTCGGTGCTCATGCTGCGCTCTGACCGGGGAGGGGAGTTCCTCGGGAAGGAGTTCACCGCCTTTGTGGATGGCAAAGGGATCGTCCACGACTTCACTTGCCCGTATACCCCGCAGCAGAATGGGATGGCAGAGCGGGAGACGCGTACGGTGGTGGAATCGGTGCAGACGATGCTGGTGCATATGGGCCTGCAGCACCACTGGTGGCAGCTCGCTCTGCGAGAGGCTGACTGGGTACACAACTGCATTGAGACGTCGACACTGCTGCCGGGGACGACGCCGTTCCAGCTGCTCATTGGGAAGAAGCCCGACTTGACGCTGGCCCGTGTGGGGCTGCATGGCGTAGTTCCTGATCCCCGAGGAGCAGCGTGGAGGAAAGCTGAAGCTGAAGGCCAGGTGGGGCCTTCATCTCGGCGTGTCGGAGGAGACGAAAATCTGGCGTCGCTTTTACTCTCCCTGCTGACGCCGCGCCCCCCCCCCCCCCCCCCCCCCCCCACACACCCAGGTTTACGCAAGAACGACTGCCTATTAGAGAACATACTCACGCCCACAACCAAAGCAGCTGACCACGACGAGCCGGTCACCCCAGAGGAGATCGCCTCCTGTGGGCTCATGACCATCTCCGTCTCTTTCTCTGCTGCTTTTCCCTACTGAATATGCCAGGACTACACATAACCGGACGAGCACGGGCGGCTATGTGTTTGTCTACGGAGGGGCCGCAGTCTCCTGGTCGAGCCAGCGCATCAAGTGCGCGACGCTGTCGTCGAGCGAGTCGGAGTACGTGGTGGCCACCGAAGCCGGCAAGGGGGGACGTCGGCTTCGCTTCCTCCTCGCAGAGTTCTGGCTACTGGACGCCGGGACGCCGACGGTCCTTCGTGTGGACAACAAGTCGGCCATCACCGTCGCCGGGGCTGCAAAGCAACCTCAAGCACATGGAGTGACGCTACGCCTGGCTGCAGCACATGGTGAAGCGCGAAAAGTTCGCGCTGCAGTACATCCCGACCACCGAGCAGCCGGTCGACTTCCGGACGAAGGCGCTGCACTTCCCGGCCTTCAACCGGTGCTCTGTCGCAATCAGCCAAGTGCGCCTGGCCGACGTCGGCGACGGTGATGACAACGTGCAGCAGTAGGTGCCATGCCCTCTTGCATGGCTGGTGCGGTGACCGGCGTGCTGTGTGTTGTGTGCACGCCGACGAAATATTCTCCGAATAGTGCTGCCGCATAGGGTGGAGGTCCCAAGCGTGAACGCGGCAAGGGAGTGTCAACGGATTTTACGTTGTTGGCCCCGTCCTCCTTGGGCGGCGCCGGCTTTGTTGTCGGGTGTGCGGGAGCGCATCCGACCTGCTGCAGTGGGCGACGCCTTCCTGGACGTCTGGATGGCGTCCTGGGCGCCTGGACGCCGACCTGGGCGTCTGGACGACGTCCTGGGCGCTTGGACGCCGACCTGGGCGTCTGGATGGCGTCCTGGGCGCCTGGACGCCGACCTGGGCGTCTGGACGGCGTCCTGGGCGCCTGGACGCCGACCTGTGCGTCTAGAAGGACGCCGACCTGGTGGCGTCAACCTGGTAGCACAAGTGAACGACTAAGGAACGAACGCTACGATCATTCCTACCCCGTGCCTACCCCGTAGTCTAGCTCCCGTTGTAGTAGGATGACAGTAGTAGGTGTCATGCCCTAGCAATAGGGCATATTTATTGATGCATCTAGCTGCCCAACAGATGCCACATGCGTTGATGTGCATGAAACAACGGGAAGGAACGGATGTGTTTTGCAAAGGTTGCCCAAGGCCACAAAGAGGGCTAAATGCCTTACAATTGCTATGCAAAGGTACCAGAACCAAGCATTAGTATGCCTATGGCGGCAGAGTTGGATGAATGATATCATACACAATGCAAAGGCAGCAGCACCAATACTAGCTGTGTCCGAAAATCCAAGGAGGGATGAATGACATCTGAAGTGATAAGGCAGCAGCACGATGTGCTGTTGCTCATGAGGCACCAGATATGGATGGCTAACATACAACTGCAGTGCGCAGGCGACAGAGCCGAGAATAGAGCATTGTTGTAAAACGAGGGAGGGGGCGATGACAACTGACCTGCCAAGGCAGTGATGCGTTGAGTTGTTGTGCCTGAGAAAGCCGGGATGAATACAAAACCAGCGACAAACTCAGGGCAACGGCTGAAGAAACATGTCCTGCAGATTCCTGAAAACCAGAAAGGGATGTTAAAATACTGGATTGCAAAGGCAGCAGCACCATGTGCTACTGCGCATGCGGCATGAGCGAGGCATGGAAACCCGAAAACTACAGATATGGATGATTGACAAACAACCGAAGCGCAATGGCAGCAGAGCCAAGCTTTGCCATGCCTGATGCACCAGCGATTGGTGGACCACTAAACAAACATATGCAAAGGCAGGGACAGGGTCAGAGACAAGACTCGCAAGGTAGTCGAGGCGGTACACAGCAGCAAAGTCAACGAGCTCAGCTACTAGGGCAGACGCAGCAGGAGACGAGAACGTAGGGTCCGTCAAAACCGTAGCAAGAAGGCGAGTAACAGTCGGACTGGACGCAGGAGCAAGGTCAGACGGAGGGTCAGCAACGTAAGGCAGAGAGGACGCAGGAGGTAACGGTAGGACAACACGCTGAGGAATAGAGGAAGGACGGAGTGTCATATCGTGAGTGCCGGGGACAGCCGGAGCACGCGGACGACGAGTACGAGAAACACGAGCACGAACAGCAGCTCTAGGCTCAGGCTCAAGGTCAAAGCTAGACTCAGGCTCTCGACGCTCAGGGGTGGAAGCACGAGTCTCAGGCTCTCGACGCTCAGTCAGGGACTGTGTCACCGTAGTGTAAGGAGCAGGAGCAGGCAGTGGGGAGTGCAGTAGTAGCGGCGGCTGTGACTGGTCCGCCGGTGGAAACAGTAACGGAGGAGTAGTACCTGCCACAGGGAAGTCAGTAGCACCTGGCGGAAGACTGAGAAGGTGGCGAAGAGCACCAGTAGCTCCCATACCTCCAGCATGAGCACCTCCTCCAGTACCTCCAGCAAAACCTCCAGCACCAGTAGCACCAGCACCTCCAGCACCACGAGCTCCGACAGCGCCAGCACCTCGAGCACCAGTAGTACCTCCAGCACCTCCAGTGCCTCCAGCTCCAGCTCCAGCGCCTCCAGCACCAGTAGTACCTCCAGTACCACCTGTGCCAGCAGCTCCAGTAGCAACTCCAGCACCTCCAGCACCAGCAGCACCACCTGCTCCGGCAGCTCCGGCACCTCCAGTACGAGCACCTCCGGGTCCAGTAGCTCCAGCACCTCCAGTACCTCCAGCACCAGCACCTCCAGGGTCAGCAGCTCCCGCACCCCCAGCACCTCCAGTAACAGGAGTACCTCCAGCACCAGCAGCTCCAGTACCTCCAGCTCCAGGACCTCCAGCACCGGCAGCACCTCCAGTAGTAGCACCTCCAGCACCTCCATCACCAACAGCAGCTCCAGTACCCCCAGCATCAGCAGCACCTCTAGCACCAGCATTACCTCTAGTACCTCCAGTAGTACCTCCAGCACCTCCAGCACCAGCAGCACCTCCTGGACTAGTAGCTCCAGCACCAGCCGGACCGTACCCTCCACCACCAGGACTGCCTCGTCGAACGACCCACGCACGAATCGCCTGCGGCGAGAGCGTCTCAAGTAGAGCAGGCTGCGGTGGCTGTCCAGCTCCAGTACCTCCAGTAGTGGTAGCTCTAGCACCTCCAGCACCAGAAGCACCTCTAGTACCTCCAGCTCCAGCACCTCCAGCACCAGCAGCAGCTCCAGTACCTCGAGTAGTACCTCCAGGTCCAGGACCTCCAGAAGGACTCGCAGCACCCCCAGAGTCAGCACCCGAAGTCTCAGCACCCCCAGAGTCAGCACCCAAAGTCTCAGTACCCTCAGTCCCAGCACCCATAGGCTCAGTGCCCTCAGTCCCAGCACCCGCAGGCTCAGTACCCTCAGTCCCAGCACCCGCAGGCTCAGGACCCTCAGTCTCAGCTCCAGTGTCCACTGCAGAAGGCTGCAGAGGCGGGAAACCGGGGGGGGTAGAAAAACGAGGAGAGCAGTCACCCCCAGATGTACCACTCCCAGCAGCCTCAGCTCCAGCAGCCCAGCTCCAGCAGCCTCAGCTCCAGAGTCCACAGCAGCAGGCTGCGGAGGTGGCGAAGACGGCCGAGGCGGGAAACCCGGGGGGGTCTCCAAGCGAGGAGTGCGGGGAGTGGTCGCCGTGTCGTCGGCGGCGGTGTCACCCCCCTCAGCTGGGTCAGAGGAGTCAGAAGAGATCTCCACTGGCTCATCCAAGGGGGGTGGGTCTACCTGAGACACACCTGAGGGAGCAGGACTCTGTGGGGGAAGGGGGTCTACTGGGGGGGGGACTGGTACCAGGAAGAGAGACGCGAGGGGGACCGGGTGGGACGCGTGTGGGTGAAGTCGGTAGTAACAGACCGACTCGTCGAAGGTGACGTCCTGAGAGGACAGAACACGACGCGAAGCAGGGTGGTAGAACTGCCAGGGTGGAGCGTCGGTGGGGAAGCCCAGGAAGACACAGCGGAGAGTGCGAGGAGAGAGCTTGCTCGCTTTGGTATCGCAAACAAGGGAGAGCGCGCCCCAGACCCGAAACGACGACGCATCACCAGGCTGTCCCGTCCAATGGAGTGTGGGCGAGGTCTCTGGAGCAGAGACACGGGGCCAGAGGTTGAGCTGATGCGCGGCGTATCGGACCGCAAACGGCCACAGGAAATGGGGAGCAGCCGCATGGATCATGGAGGTACGAGCAACCTCCATGATCAGGCCAATGCGACGCTCAGCGATCCCATTTTGCTGCGGAGAGGCCGGAAGCGTGAACGACTGGGCGATGCCCTCATCCTGGCAGAACGTCTCAAGGACGCCAGAGGAGAACTCACAACCCCTGTCAGAGTGCAGACGCAGGACTGGGAAGTCCTGCTGAAATCGCTCGTGCAGCTGGAGACGAGTAGCACGGATCCAGGGGATCAAAACACCGCTGACGTCCGCCTTGCGACGCAAGGGGAAGACTGTGGTGTAGCGTATGTAGTCGTCATTAACCAGCAGGAAGTAGCGCTCCAGGTCCGTCCCACCGACGAGGGCTGGGCCCCACACGTCCAGGTGAAGAGTCTGCAGAGGAGCAGTGGTCGGAGGAAACTCGGAGGAGTGAGGAGCGGCGCGCTGCCGCCCCTCGACGCAAGGAAGGCACGGCGGGGCAAGCGAGCGCGGCAGGGGGGGCAGGGTCCTGGGTGTCAGAATGTTATATTATCTAGCCTGCAGTGGGGTGCTCTATAGCGAGTACAGCCCAATTAGGGTTTGCTATATGTATCCCAACTGCTGCTAGTGAACCTCCTCTTTCTTGTTTCTAACTTTCTAGCTGCTATTTTGACATGGTTTCAGAGCAGTTCGATCCCCTTGGGTCGATCCTGTGGGTGGGCCCACCACCTAACTGCTTCCGCTGCTCTACTGCTGTCGCGCGCCCCGGGCGCGTGACCCTTTGTTCGTGACGCGCGCCCGGAGCGCGCGGCGTTTTTTCATCCCGCCGAGCGCTCGGGGCGCGCGGCGGTTTTCTGCCCGCCGTGCGCCCCGAGGCGCGCGGCGGTTTCCTACCGTGGGGGACCCGCGCGCAGCCCCCGCCCTGTCCGTCGCGCTGCCTTGGGGGACCCGCGCGCGCCCCCCCTCGCCATCCCGTCGCCCGGCGCGGCGTCCTGGGGGATCCGCGCGCGCCCCCCCCCCCGCCATCCCGTCGCCCGTCGCGGCGCCCAGGGGGGGCCGCGCGTCGCCCTGCCCGTCGCCCGTCGCGGCGCCCTGGGGGCCAGCACGTCGCCCCCCCCCCCTCCCGTCGCCCGTCAAGGCGCCCTGGGGGGCCGCGCGTCGCCCCTCCCGTCGCCCGGCGCGGCGCCCTGGGGGGCCGCGCGTCCCCCCCTCCCGTCACTCGTCGAGGCGCCCTGGGGGGCCGCGCGTCGCCCCTCCCGTCGCCCGTCGCGGCGCCCTGGGGGGCCGCGCGTCCCCCCCTCCCGTCACTCGTCGAGGCGCCTTGGGGGCCCGCGCGCCGCCCCGCTTCCGCTCACGCACCGCCCCAGCTGCTGCCCCCGTTTTTGCCCTGCGTTTGGGGGTATGGGGGTGGCGGGTATGGGGGTGGCGGGTGTGTGATCCGTCCCCTACTCCTCCTCCTCCTCCGTCTCCCACTGCTGCAGCTGCCGCTGAGGGGGGTGGGTGTGTGGGAGCCGAAGGAGTGGAACTGGGGGGTGACGTGGGAGTGGGGTTAGGGGTGAAGCAGGGGGTGTGTGTCAGGGGGGTGGGACTGTTTGGGGAGGCTGAGAGGAGGCTGCCGTCTTGTCGTCCGCAGCACCTGTAGTCCGGGGCGCTGTCCTGGTAGCCCAGAGAGCCTGCTGCGACTGTCGCCCGTGGGTCCGTTGCTCCTGCCGCTCCTCGTAGCCGCCGAGCCAGTTACTCCAGTAGTCCGGGGCGCTGTCCCGGTAGCCACTGTGCCAGCCGCTCCTGTTGCCCGTGTGTCTGCAGCTTCAGCCCTCGTCTCCCATCTTCTCTCCTCTCACAGTCCCTCCTCCTCACTTGCCCGCTGTGACTACCACTAGCTTTGCTTATAATTGTGAACTACTGCTATGCCTGCTCATTGTGCTGATTACACCCCACTTTGGCTATGGGGGTGTGTCAGAATGTTATATTATCTAGCCTGTAGTAGGGTGCTCTATAGCGAGTACAGCCCAATTAGGGTTTGCTATATGTATCCCAACTGCTGCTAGTGAACCTCCTCTTTCTTTTTTCTAACTTTCTAGCTGCTATTTTGACACTGAGGAGGCCAGAGACAAGGAGACGGGAGTGCATACTGCGTAGACGCTGCAGGGAGGGGTGACCAAGACGGTGGTGCCAGCGCTGAGTCTCGTGCGTGAGTACTCTGCACGAGCAAGACGCAGCTAACTGCCCCGACGCAGACGCCCGACTCGACGCAGCCACCTGACCTGACTCAGCCACCTGTGCAGACGCAGTGGTCAGTGTGTACAGACTAGACCCAGGCTGTCGAGTGAACGTAGCCAGGTGACGGCCAGTCCGGGAGCACGTACAGATCGCCACACGCTGCCCTCCAGGAATAAAGGTATCAACCCAGACATCCTGAATGGCAGCGTTTCTCACCAAGTTCGTCGAGAACGTGGGGAGGTGGAGACCTGACAGAGAGCCGGAGGGGACTGCTGGACAAGGGAGGACCGTGGAGGCTCTCGCAACTACAGGGCCCCCAGAGGGGTCAGCTAGTGAGACTGGGACAGGTGCTGCAAGTGGTGTGACTGTGGTGCAATCACGAAAGAAGCAACGTGACGCACCTGAGTCAAGCGTGAAAGTGTGCAAGACCTCAGCTGAGGCAGGACCTGTGGCAGTAGACGCACTAGCACCTAGAGCGTTGGCAGACTCACGGGCACCTAGAGCTGCAGCAGACTCACCAGCACCTAGAGCAGCAGCAGACTCACTAGAACCGAGAGCAGGAACCTCTACACAGCCAGGGACGCATCGCTGAGAAGCACAGTCTCGACGTCGCTTAGGCCATGTATAACCAAAACCTCCACCACCAGGACCAGCTCGCTGAACAACCCACTCACGAAGCTGCTGAGGGGTGGGGTTGTCCGGAAGAGGCAGTGCCCGCTGCTGTCCACCCCTGGTCGCAACAACTGCCGCGATAGTGGCCATGAAAGACAGCGACGGTCAGGAGTAGGTCCAGCACCTCCAGCTCCTCCAGCACCAGCAGCACCTCCAGCACTCCCAGTAGCACCTCCACCAGCAGCAGCAGTAGCACGAGTAGCAGCAGCAGTAGTATTATTATTATTTTTTTTTTTTTTTTTTTTTTTTTTTAGGAATTAGGGTTGCGCGCGGCCCACGGGCTGCAGGGGCGACGCGCGGCTCGGCAGGGCGGCGCGCGGGATGCAGGGGCAGCGCCCACGGGCTGCAGGGGCGACGCGCAGCTCGGCAGGGCGGCGCGCGGGCTGTAGGGGCGGCGCGCGGCTCGGCAGGGCGGCGCCCAGGCTGCACGGGCGACGCTCGGCTCGGCAGGGCAGCGCGCGGGCTGCAGGGGCAGCGCCCACGGGCTGCAGGGGCGACGTGCGGCTCCGCAGGGCGGCGTACGGGCTGCAGGGGCGATGCGCGGCTCTGCAGGGCGGCGTACGGGCTGCAGGGGCAGCGCCCACGGGCTGCAGGGGCAACGCGCGGCTCGGCAGGGCGGCGCGCGGGCTGCAGGGGCAGCGACGGGCTGCAGGGGCGACGCGCGGCTCTGCAGGGCGGCGTACGGGCTGCAGGGGCGACGCGCGGCTCTGCAGGGCGGCGTACGGGCTGCAGGGGCAGCGCCCACGGGCTGCAGGGGCAACGCGCGGCTCGGCAGGGCGGCGCGCGGGCTGCAGGGGCAGCTCCCACGGGCTGCAGGGGCGACGCGCGGCTCGGCAGGGCGGCGCGCGGGCTGCACAGGCAGCGCCCACGGGCTGCAGGGGCGAACGCGCGGGCTGCAGGGGCAGCACGCGGGCCACAGGGGCAGGCACGGCTGCCGGGGCAGCACGGTCGCAGGGGCAGGCACGGCTGCAGGGGCAGCACGATCGCAGGGGCGAGTACGGCTGCAGGGGCAGCACGGTCGCAGGGGCGAGCACGGCTGCAGGGGCAGCGCGGTCGCAGGGGCAGCACGCGGGCTGCAAGGGCAGCGCGGCTGCAGGGGCAGCGTAGGAGGAAAAAATTTACGGTTAGGGCAGGGCGGAACGTTCGGTGGGCCCTAGGAACGATTCTGCTCTAATACCATGTTAGAATAAGCAAGAATGAATGAGTGAACTAGGCAAGAGGTGAGTACAAGTAGGGGTAACCTAACCCTAAAGTGTTGTACTCACTAAGGAGTGACCCTACTGTAGCCTAGAGATACAATTGTAATTTGACAGGTCGGTCATGAGTACTACCAGGCGTTCAAGATATGTGAGAGCCAAACAGCGGGCCAACCTGAGCGACGTTCGGTTCTGTTTTGCGATTGTGCACAAAAGCCAATGAGGAGAGAGTGTCGCTAGGCGTTGTCCCAGAGTCGCGAGAGTTCCGTCAAACAAAGTAGGGTAACCCTGTTTTGACGATTTCAAGTTCAAGAATCTTGAACTTGAAAATAACCATGCTGTACTCGGGCTTTAAGCCTGCACCTGGAATATATTTATTGTGAGTCGAAGATTCACATTCTATTCACGTTCAGTATCAATGCAAATTCATTACAGTGAAGTGCGTGGATCCCCAGTTACACATTTTAAAAATCATGTTACTGGTCAGCAGTCAGGTTGAGATGGGCATCAATTGTTAAGACCAAGTGTAGGTCCTTGGCTTGTCACTCTTGAACTCAACGCCTCTGACCATCTGCCATACGGTATGCACCAATCACAATTCACATGTGTGACGTGGAACACCCCAGCAGAGTATCGTAACATCCATGCTCCACAGAAACTGAAAAATACTCTAATTTAGTCACACCCATTTGTAGAACGATAGTGTAGGAGCTGACAGAACGGGCAGTTGCAACATTGATTGATTGCAATGCAATAAAACAGTTTTGTCAGGTTGGTGAACTGCAGTAACAAAGAGACCAAATGTCATTGCCAAAGAATGTTCTCTAAAGAGAAAAAATCTGATCAGACCATGATGGAGTTGACTGCATGCAGATTAAACAGAAACATGTGACCGGAATGCTACCAACACACATGGTTGCAGTACATACATTGACCCACCGTCACATGTTTGCTTAGCAGCTGCTCTTCACATGGCGAAGGCAAGGAGCGGGAGTGCAAGAGCAGCAGCCGCAGCAGCAGAGAGGCTGAAGGCAGAAGCAGAAGGCGCGGAAAGGCCAGATGCAGGCTTGGGAGGAGAGGGGGCAGGAGGAGGCTGGGTGGGGGCAGATGGCACAGGGGACGCTGGTGCTGCAGGGGACGCTGGTGCTGCAGGGGGCGCTGGTGCTGCAGGGGGCGCTGGTGCTGCTTCAGATGCTGGGGCTGCTTTGGATACCGACACTGGGGTGTGGGGCAAGGGTTCAGGTCAGAAAGGTGGAGCATGTAAGTTGATAGCAAGTGGGGCATGAATTGCATGCTGGTACAGAAGGGGTAGGTGAGGCTCAAGTCTTGGTAAGCAGTCAAAGGATGCATGCACACATACTGGTGCTCACGCAGCCATGCACAATGCCAGTTGCCACACAGCACACCCCATGCTTGCCTGCACACCCCATGCTTGCCTGCACACCCCATGCTTGCCTGCACACCCCATGCTTGCCTGCACACCCCATGCTTGCCTGCACACCCCATGCTTGCCTGCACACCCCATGCTTGCCTGCACACCCCATGCTTGCCTGCACACCCCATTTCTTGCCTGCACACCCCATGCTTGCCTGCACACCCCATGCTTGCCTGCACACCCCATGCTTGCCTGCACACCCCATGCTTGCCTGCACACCCCATGCTTGCCTGCACACCCCATGCTTGCCTGCACACCCCATGCTTGCCTGCACACCCCATGCTTGCCTGCACACCCCATGCTTGCCTGCACACCCCATGCTTGCCTGCACACCCCATGCTTGCCTGCACACCCCATGCTTGCCTGCACACCCCATGCTTGCCTGCACACCCCATGCATGCCTGCACACCCCATGCTTGCCTGCAAACAACACCCTTTTGAGGATTCTCAAAAGCCACAGCACCCAAACAGGGCACGGGCACGTACGCAGGAGGGGCATGCAAGAGGAGCAGAAGGAGTAGCAGAGCTGGCAGAAGCTCGAGGTGTTCTGCTGCACCAAACAATCGCTGCCGTCTGCTGGGCAGGTCAGACCTGAGGCTGTTGTGTTGCTGGAGGTGGGGAAGGAGGGGGGGAAGGGGGGTGGAGGGGAGGAGGGGAGGAGGGGAGGGGAGGAGTGGGATACAAGTGGGGGCAGTGGAAATATGGGAGCATGAGTGCATGCAAGAGGTGCATGGTTGCATGGGTGCATGGTTGCATATTTTCATCGGTCCATGGGTGCAAGAGTGAGTACTCACAAGGACCACAGGTGGGAAAGGCCGCCCACGCTGGCAGGAATGGGGCCGGCCAACTTGTTCTCATTGACATTCCTGCCATGTATGCCATGCCACGGGACAGAATGAGAACAAACAACACAGAGAGGCAGAAGCAAGAGCATCAATGCATTGGACATGCAACAAGTCTGCTTCGTGGCAATCCACTTGTTGCATGCACGACAGGGCTGTGCATGGTAGACAGTGCATGGCGTGCAGTGCATGGCGTGCAGGGCTGAGCATGGCTTACAGCAGCTGCAGAGAGGACATGCGGCCATAGGAGACAGGCAGGGCGCCCGTGAACTGATTGCTGCCGACGTCCCTGCAGATGAACGAGAAGGGGGGAGGGGGGCGTGGGGAGGGAGAGTGTGGTAGAGAGAGTGTGGTAGAGAGAGTGTGGTAGAGAGAGAGAGAGAGAGAGAGAGAGAGTGTCTGTTAGAGAGTGTGTTAGAGAGAGTGTGGTAGAGAGAGTGTGGTAGAGAGAGTGTGGTAGAGAGATAGAGAGAGAGAGAGAGAGTGGTAGAGAGAGAGAGAGAGAGAGAGAGAGAGAGAGAGAGAAAAAGAGAGTGAAAGGGGTGGGGAGAGGGGGGTGAAGGGGCGTAGGAAGAGAAGATTGGGGGAGGTGAGCAGTGAACATCAAGTGGTGAGGGCATCCCTCGATAGGCATCGGGCATCAGGCATCAGGCATTGCAATCCCACTGCTGAAAAACATCTGAAGCTCTTTGAAGCAATCTGGTAACCTCGTCGTGACACAAAGGGGTGTGCAGCAAGCAGTGCGGAATGCAGGGGTGTGGAGGGGTGCAGAACCAAGGGGTGCGGAACCAAGGGGTGCGGAACAAAGGGGTGCGGAACAAAGGGGTGCAGAACAAAGGGGGACTGGAACGAAAGGGTGTGCAGCAAGCGATGTGGAACGAAGAGGGGCGGATGACACTGTAGCTCCCACTTGCACGCGCTTGTGTGGTTGCGTGGAAGTGGAAGGATAGAAACAGCTTACAGCGCCACAAACTCGTTAGAGTAAATTTTAGGGAGAGTGCCAGTGAATGCATTGCAGTGAACATCCCTGCATAGGCATGCCGAATGGGAGGGAGAAACAGGCATGCAGCTGGTTGTGGCGATATGGGGAAACTCAGGCATGGGGTAACTACTACTAAGTAATGATGCACGGTGGTGTAAAGCGATGCAAGAATGAGAGCAGGCAGTCTCTGTGGAGCAAGAGATAACCACAAACTGAATCACAGGGAGCAGGCAAGGGCGTGGTGGGTGGGTGTGCAGAGAGCAGGTGGGATCAGAGGTGTGCAGTGTTGACACGCTGCTTAGGGCAGAATAAAAATGAACCAAACACAGTTTTTAACTGAGGGAGGGAGGCGCGGGTAGGGTGTAGGGTGGCGTGGGCATGAGGGCACTGACAACGTTGTCAGGAAGGGGATGTTGGAAATGGCAGGAGGGATATCTCCTGTGAAGGCATTGCAGGCACGTTGCTGTGGGGGGAAGAGGGCAATAGTCCGTGGGTGGGGGATTACATAGGTTTGGTTGGTTGAGGGGTTGGAAAATGGAGGGGGTGAATATTTGAGAGGGATGTTGAGGTTGTGTGGGGAGTTGGAAATCATGCAGCGATGGTTGATGTGCTGTGGGTGGGGCTGACATGCACATGTGAAGAGGAGAGGAAACGGAAGGAACCACCAGCATCATGCATCGGGTGAGTTTTGAGTCGACTCAAAAGTCACCTCATTTCAGGGACGACCTTTTCACGCTGAGCTCCATGCCTCATTTTTCCACACTACAAAAAAAAAAAACAAAAAAAAACAAAAAAAACAAAAAAAAAACAAAAAAAACCCACACACACACACACACACACACACACACACACACCGTGCCTGGTCGTGTGGAGCGAACTTGGGCGAGTAAAACTAAAACCCACCATTTTCTCTGACAGCGAGAGCTTCATTTACTAGCATGGATTATTACTCGTCCAGCCCCGTTATTCAGACGAGGCAATGTGGAACTCGAGGCGAGTACTACTCGCCATGGCCAGTGCTCATGCGTCCCGAGCAATGTCAAGGTGAACAGACAAGCCGCCACGGAAGAAGAGATGAGCATTCAGAATCCCAGATTGTGCTTGTATGGCCGCATGAGATGCCCGTGGTTCTCCTGCACTGTCTCTGCGGATTGGTTGGCCCCACTAAAAAAGAAGAAGAACAAAAAAAGCCTGACATGATTCACTGTCGACAGTGTCAGGTGGCGGTGTGGAGCGATTAGTAGTACATGTGAGTAACACTTGTATGGAGCGCGACTGCCGGGAAGGTTCCCGTGAAGCGGTTGTTGGATATGTCCCTGCAGTGAGGCGGACGAGGGGGAGGTGAAGGGGGAGAATGCGGCGCAGAGAGAGGGTGAGAGGAGGGAAGGGCTTGTTTGGAAGGAGGGCAGGAGCAGGGGGGTGAAAGAGCAAGGAATGGAACGTTCAAGTTGTAGTGCAGCTCTGTTGGCGCCACTCACAGGGTATTCATGCTTGTTATCGCCTTCAATTCAGGAAAGGGGCCCAAGAAATTGCACGAATTAATGATGCTGCATCCCAGATGCGTGAAGAAAGGGTGGATTGAGGAAGATGAGATGTTAACGGATGAGATGTTAACGGATGAGATGTTAACGGATGAGATGATAACGGATGAGATATAAACGTTGGCAGCGATTGGAAGCACATCGGGGACCCGGGCCTTAATCCACTCAGCTCGATCCATTTCGATTGCTTGGGAGGGCTAGAGGACGTTGCATTCCATTCCCTGTGCATCAGATACATATAGCCCGTTCGCCATATTTTGCATCCAGGGAATAAAATGGGCAGAGACGGCACATGGTATGCAGTGCTGCTTCTACTTTACTCACAGGTAGATGATATTGTTCAGGTTTGAAAGTGCCTCCAAGCCTCCTGAAAGATGGTTCTCCTTGATATTGCTGATAAACCAGGAAATGGCCGGGTGCAGTGGGCATCGGAGGGAGTGGGAAGGCGTGGGAGGGTATGGGAGGGCATAGGGGGGCATGGAAGGGCATGGGAGGGAATGGGAGGGCATGGGAGGGCATGGGGGGGCATGGGGGGGTATGAGAGGGCATGGGACGGCATGGGAGGGCATGGGAGGGCATGGGAGGGCATGGGAAGAGCATGGGAAGGGCATTGCTCCCGCCATGAGGGCTTGACAGCGGTGATGTGACACGGACAGACAGACAGACAGACAGACAGATAGACAGACAGACGGACAGACAGACAGACAGACAGACAGACAGACAGACAGACGGACAGACAGACAGACAGACAGATAGACAAACGGACGGACGGACAGAAAGACAGGCTAGAGAACAGAAGGTAGACAATGGCAGCTTCGGAGGCGAGTGGAAACTTGAGAGCAGCATACAGGACAGTGAGAGATGACAAAGCGGTGAAGGACGGGGGGATGGAGCCGGACAAGTTGTTCGTGGCAAGCCGTCTGTCACGCGTGGAGAGGAAGGGGGGAGGGGGGAACGGAAGAGAGGGTGGGGGAGAAGCTCGACTCGCTGTGTATATTTTCCTCACTTCAAGTTTTGATGTGGCCATGTCGTTGCCTTCCAAGTTCCAATCTAGCTCCGATCGAGGATTGTTTCATTTCATAACATCTGACCATCATGTTTTTGTTAACCCAAGCCTCGAGTGTAGTGCGGTGCAGTGCGGTACGGGAGGGATTGTTGACAGGGGTGCTTACAGACAGCACACCAACGATGCTTGTAGAGGTTAGGCTGCCCTCATTGGGATGCTATTCATCCTCAAGACAGGACGAGAACGTCTAAGTGTGCTGCCCTCGTTGTAACCTGATTTCGGTTGTGACCTCGGTTGCGATACGTAATGTTATAGTCACAATAGGCTTGAATGTGCCTAAAACGAAAGATAGAGAGCACAGACGGATTTCTGCACAGCGGCTTCAAACGCTGATAGCGTTCTGCTCACAGCTGCAAATGACTTGATTCAAATTGGATCTGGAGCGTCTTCACGTTTTCTACAATTAGCAATTTAGATTGCACGATTTGATAAAGAATTGACGACACAGCGTCGGTTTGAACGAACGGTACTATGGCAGCCACTATAGTCTTAGAACACAAGATAGGAAGAGTTACGAGTTGGGAATGACTCCCAGCTCCTACAAACCCCAAGAGCCGAGGTACAGTGATGTGGAACAGTGCCACACTGTCCCCAACCACGAAGGGTCTCGAAACTACCCTTCACTAGGGCCTACACCAAGTGAAATGTTACACTACACAAAGTAATGTAACTATCTTCAATATCTTGAGGTGTACCCTTTTGGCGAGCTTCGAAATCACTTGAGGCTTGACACCAAGGCTCGGGCTCTTCATCACAAACTCATCCTTGAGTTCTTGATGGGTCTGCTGCACACACCTGCGACACGCCGAACGTTCGACACAGGACAAAATAGAAACCGCGCACGACAAAATAGAAACCGCGCGCGAGACACAAACGACCGCGTAACACGCGTCTAGCGATAACTCGCTATTGACTCGACACACACACTCGACATCATGACTCAACATTCACACACAATTATAAGCATGAAATATATATTATCCCATGCCCTCATACCATTCCATACACACACACATTCACGCACACGGACAACAAGCCGAGTGCAAACCGTAGGGTTGCACCAACAAACTCCCCCTCGGATTGTTGGCCTTAGGATATGTTGCTCTCTCAGTTCAGAGCCATCCCAGCCAGCTTGCAACACTTCCAATGCTGCTGCTCCACCAGCCTCTTGGTCATCATGTCAGCCGGCTGCCCCGTGGTCTTCACGTAGCGCAACTCAACTTCACCCGCGGTTACCATGCTCCTCGTCCAATGCCACTTCACCCTCATGTGCTTCGTGAGTCCATGCAACACAGGGTTCTTAGCAAGAGCAATGGCACCCTGGCTGTCACAGTACAGTGGGGTAGGTCCTTGCTGCTCCTCCCCCAATTCAGCCAACAAACGCCGCTGCCACACAATCTCCCGTACGGCACGGAAGAGTGCCATGTACTCGGACTCCACCGAGCTCAAAGCTTGGTAAACCTGCTTCTTGCTCTCCCAAGCAGTTGGGCCTCCACCAACACAGCATATGAAGCCTCCCACACTTGTCATGTCCTCTGGTTCTGATGCATATGAAGCATCCGAGTAGGCGGTGAGGAGCAAACGCCCGGGTTCAACACCATCCGCGCCCTTTTGGCGCCTTTGTGCCGCCGCCGAGTATTGCAGCCCAACGGTCGGTGTTTGGCCAAGATACTTGGCCACCCTCATTCCAGCTGCTACCTGCTCCTCATTAGGGCATTGCACAACCCTAGCCAGCTGCCCGGTAGCAAACTCGACGTCCGGTCGGGTGTTTACCGCCGCATACATGAGGCTGCCCACCAACGAGTGAAATCGGCGCCTCTCCTCTTCACCAACGCTCTCCTCCTCTGGTCCCTTCACACACTTGAACCCAGAGGGAAAGGGTGTAGCCACATGGCCTTCACTCTGCCCAAAGTTGGCAGCCAATGCCTCCAGGTACTTTCGTTGATGCACCCGCATGCACCGCTTCTCCACATCTCGTTCGATGTGGAGCCCAAGGTAGAAGCTCACGTCACCAAGGGCCTTGCACTTGAACTTGTCTTGAAGCTTCAGCATCACCTCCTTCACAAGGTCAGAAGAGGGTGAGAAAATGAGGATGTCATCCACATAAACCACCATGAAACTCCTCTGCTCCCCCTCGCCAAGCATGAACAAGGAGTGATCGGCCGTTGAGGGAGTGAAGCCGATCCCCTCCAACACTTCGCGCAGCTTCATGTACCATTGCCTAGGGGCCTGCTTCAGCCCATAGAGGGCCTTCTTCAGCTTCCACACTCTGCCACTACCATCATCAAACCCCTCTGGCTGCGCCATAAAAATCTCCTCCTCAAGGATGCCGTTAAGGAATGCCGTTACGATGTCCATTTGCTTTACTACCCATCCTTTGATGGCGGCTCCCGCGAATAGGGTTCGCAGCGTCGTCGGCTTCACCACAGGGGCAAACAGCTCCTTGAAGTCCACCTTCTCCTTCTGCTGGTACCCCTTGGCTACAAGCCTAGACTTGTAGCGCTCGATCTTGCCGTCGGCATCCGACTTGATTTTGAAGAGCCACTTGGACGTTATCGCCGTACGCCCCTCCGGTAGCTCCACCAATTCAAACGTGTCATTCTCCTCGATGCTCTTCAGCTCACTCTCCATGGCCTTCTTCCACTCCTCAGCATCACTACTCTCCAAAGCCTCCTTGAGAGTTGCTGGTTCTCCCGGCATCTCCACCGGAGAGAAGAACGCGAAGGCACACTCCTCGTAGTCACTCTCCTCGTCGTCTCCGACCATCATTGCCGCTCCGGCCAGGGCTGTCTTGCCCTGCTTTCCCGGTGCATCATAGGTCAGCCTATTAGGGGGTTGAACTCTCCTCTTCCCCCTTCCTTCCTCCTCAGCTGCAGGGACTTGAAGGCCTTGGCGTTGCTGCGGTGTGGCTCGAATCCGTGGAGCACTCGTAGTACGGGAAGGGAGTGACGGTGCACGCTCGCTCACTTGCTGCACCTCCTCCTCTTCTTCCTCTGCATCATTGGCCTCCTCTCCCCCATTCACAAGGGAGGATTGCCTTGTGGTTGTGCTGCCGCTGCTCAGCTCCAAAGGCAGCTCCACATGCTCCAAACCGGAACTCTTCACCTCCCCAAACTGCACGCCTATCTTCGCCTCATTCTCCGCCTTCCAATCCTTGTACATGAAGTTCTCCATGAACTTGCAGTCCCTGCTCACCAAGAACTTCTTGGTGAATGGGTCCCAAAGAAGCCATCCCTTGCTGTTTTGAGCCATGCCCAAGTGCACGGCCCACACCGCCTTGGCACCAAGCTTGTTGTGCCGAAGATGCTTAGGCACGAGCGCCATGCACATGCACCCGAACACCCGAAGCATATCCACCTTTGGCTTCCTTCCTAGCCACTCCACATAGGGCACCCATTTGTCTGCTCCCACATGAGTCAAGGCTCTGTTCTTGGCCACACACGCGCTCCGCACCGCATCAGGCCAGAAATAGTCGGGTAGCCCGGCTTCAATGAGCAACCCGCGTGCCGCCTCCGTGATTGTGCGGTTCGCTCGCTCGGCGATGCCGTTCATTGCAGGGGAGTATGGCATGGTGAGGGAGTGCCGAATGCCATTCTTCTTCAGCCACAACCCAAACTCCTTGCTCAGGAACTCTCCCCCTCGATCGGTGCGGATTGACTTGACTAGACGGTCTTGTTGCCGCTCCACCATCGGGAACCAATCCGTCTTCAACGTTTCAGCCACGTCGCTCTTCTTGGCCAGCACGTACACCCAAGTCATGCGGGTGTAGACGTCGACAATGGTGAGAAAATACTCAGCTCCAGCAGCTCCAAGCTTCAGGGGGGCCACCACGTCCATCACCACCTCATCAAGCGGTGCCTTTGCCGTTGCCTCCGAACTAGGGAACGGAAACCGGGTGAACTTGGCTTGAATGCACGTCGGGCAGCCAAGCACCTCATCGGGCTCCCCCTTCACACGTATGCCAGCAACCATCTCATTCTTCACTAGCTGCTGCAAGATGGGCAGGGCCACATGCCCCATGCGCCGATGCAAGGTGAGCCAATCACACTCCCCCGTAGCCGAAGTTGGATTGGAGAATGCCGCGCTCGCAATAGCGCCCCACATACTCTCTCCGTAGTCCTCCTCCGCTGCTGCCTCTGGGTTCTCCTCACCCTTTTGCTGCTCCTTGGTTGCTGCACCACTCTCCTTAGGTTCACTGAACTTGCTGGTCCCTCCAGGTTTGCTCTTCTTGAGCTCATTCTCCTTAGCGCGACCGTTCGCGCCATCGTCGCTACCGACCGCTCCATCCTTGGTGCTGATGCTTGCTGCCACTTGCCTCTCCTTAGGCATAGGGACCACTGGGATCTGCCACATCTCGTTGTAGACATCCCTGTCCTCATGAAGGTCCCAAAGAATTCGATCGCCAAGCCTTGCGGTGTAGGTCTTGGCTCCCTTCGAGTTCGTGTCCATGCCGGCCTTTGCCAACCGCCGCACGGAAATCAGGTTTGCAGCAAGGCTGGGCACCCAAAGCACGTTCTTGAGGCCCACCATCTTCCCATCAGCACCCTTGAATATGGCCTTGCCCATGCCTTTCACCTCTGCTCGCTGCCCCAAAGCCGATGTGACATGCTTCACCGGTGACGGCTCGAGTTCGGTGAGCAAGTCCGGGCGAGGTGTCATGCTATAGGTAGCGCCACTATCAATCACCCAATAGTCCAGGGGGTGTAGGGTCACCTTCCCCACAGCTGCTGGCTCCTCAAAGCCTTCATCCTTCTCTGGACCAGCCGGTACTTGCGTCGATACGAAGTAGAATAGACCCGGGTATCGATCGTCGCTCGGGTCCTTGTCGTTGTCTCCGCTCTTCATGTTTGCAGCTCCGCCACCGCGACCGCCACGGCCTCCACGGCCTCGTCCTCTCCCTCCTCCTGCTCCTCTACCCTCTTGGCCTTGAGCAGGGGTCCAACCATCAGGGAGTTTGTAGCAGTCGCGCCACATGTGTCCGCTCTTGTGGCAATAGTGACACTCGCCGTCGAATCGGCCGCGACCGCGTCCGTAGCTCTTGTCGTCGCTGCCGTAACCGCCACTCCTGCGGCCTCCGCCAAAGTTGCTGCCACCAAACCTTCCTCCCCCTCGTCCTCTGCCTCTTCCTCGACCATATCCACGGCCGATGCTCGCTGCCCCAGCGCCATCCGCACTCGCCAACTCACGGCGGCGGAAATCCTCTTGAAGGATAGCTCGCTTCACGTCTTCAAGCGAGAGGCGGGGCAAGTCGCGATTAAGGTTGATGATGAGCGAGGACCATGACTCTGGGAGTAAGGCCAGCAACTTGGTCTTCTTTTGGAGCTCACTGTAGTTCAAATCAGCTCCCTCAAGCCGCGTCAACAAGTCGAAGAATTTCTGCACCCCTTCTTCAACCGCTTCGTTTTCTTCAATTCGTAGTGCCGCCATTTGCCGTTCCAACACCACCGCTACCGCCGCTGTTGCAGGAGCATGTACACCCTTGAGAGCAGCCCATGCCTTTGGTCCTTTCTCTGGTTCACGCTGGAATGGCTTGATGTGACGGATCTGACTGCTCCCCAACGCTTGCCCAAGTAAGAGATAGCCTTGTGCGCTCTTCCGCACCCACGGGCTCTTCTCCGGGTCGTTCTCGGGGCGCTTCTCCGTTCCTTCCATCACCTCCAGCAGGTCATAGTGGTCAAAGATGTTCTCCATCTTGAAGGACCATTCAGCAAAGTTGTCACCGTTGAACTTGTCAAGCCCAAACACCCTAGGCTCATCCCTAGGTGGGCCAAGACTTGGTTGCATGGGCGCCATGGCTGAATCACGGGGTTGGCCTTGAGCTTGAGCTTCTCCACTGCCACCAGCACCTCTGCCACCCCTTTCCTCAGGTCCAGACATTGTCGAAACTGCTCCAAGGGCCTCTGATACCACTTGTTATAGTCACAATAGGCTTGAATGTGCCTAAAACGAAAGATAGAGAGCACAGACGGATTTCTGCAAAGCGGCTTCAAACGTTGATAGCGTTCTGCTCACAGCTGAAAATGACTTGATTCAAATTGGATCTGGAGCGTCTTCACGTCGTCTACAATTAGCAATTTAGATTGCACGATTTGATAAAGAATTGACGACACAGCGACGGTTTGAACGAACGGTACTATGGCAGCCACTATAGTCTTAGAACACAAGATAGGAAGAGTTACGAGTTGGGAATGACTCCCAGCTCCTACAAACCCCAAGAGCCGAGGTACAGTGATGTGGAACAGTGCCACACTGTCCCCAACCACGAAGGGTCTCGAAACTACCCTTCACTAGGGCCTACACCAAGTGAAATGTTACACTACACAAAGTAATGTAACTATCTTCAATATCTTGAGGTGTACCCTTTTGGCGAGCTTCGAAATCACTTGAGGCTTGACACCAAGGCTCGGGCTCTTCATCACAAACTCATCCTTGAGTTCTTGATGGGTCTGCTGCACACACCTGCGACACGCCGAACGTTCGACACAGGACAAAATAGAAACCGCGCACGACAAAATAGAAACCGCGCGCGAGACACAAACGACCGCGTAACACGCGTCTAGCGATAACTCGCTATTGACTCGACACACACACTCGACATCATGACTCAACATTCACACACAATTATAAGCATGAAATATATATTATCCCATGCCCTCATACCATTCCATACACACACACATTCACGCACACGGACAACAAGCCGAGTGCAAACCGTAGGGTTGCACCAACACGTAAGTGTGCTGCGCAAAACCATTTCTAAACTCATTGCAAATAGACGAGCATGCGGCAGTGAAGCAGGTTCAGAGGGGTGCAGGGTGGGTGAACGCGGCAACTCAGGAGTGAAAGCGGCGAGACTGACAGGTAGTACAAGGACTTGAGGGTGGAAAGTGTGTCGGGTATGCTTCCCGAAATGTGGTAGTTGTAACCCAATGACCTGCGGCAGGAGAGGAATGTGAGGGACGGGAGGGACGCGAGGGATGCGAGGGACGCGAGGGACGCGAGGGACGAGAGGGACGGGGACGTGGGAGGAGGAGTAATGAGCGACATGAGATTGAACCATTGAAAGGACGGAGACGACGCAAGGAATTCACATACAAATGCTTCAGGAAGGAGAGGGTGCTTGGGGTGACTGTTCCGTCGACTCAAAAAGCGTCTTTCGAAGAAAAAAACAAGGCGAAAAGCTCCTCCATGAGAAGTCAGCGTTGAGGAGTTGAGGAGGTTGGTTGCTGCACGTACAGATGCGTGAGGCTGGAGAGGCCGGAGATGGTGCTGGGAATGGAGCCCGTGAACCCGTTGTCATCCGCGTACCTGCACTCACTCACGGTAGGAGAATATTAGAATGGGCGTGGCTTGCAGGTAAAACTAGGAGGAGTACGAAGCGGAGAACACGGTCAATCAGAGGCACATCGGAAGCACATCAGATTGAAAGCACATGGGAAGGACATGGTCGGAAGCACGCATCTATTCAAGCGTCCTTGCATTGGCAGTGCCATTATGCCGTGCTGCCACTGTACAAGCCCCAGCTGTGAGTGGGCATGCATGAGAGGAGAGGGCAGCAGCAGCAACGTTCAGCAGCAGCAGCAGCAGCAGCAGCAGCAGCAGCATCAGCAGCATCATCATCAGCAGCAGCAGCAGCAGCAGCAGCAGCAGCAGCAGCAGCAGCAGCAGCAGCAGCAGCAAGCAAGGAAGGAAGGAAGGAAGGAAGGAAGGGCTGACAGGTTGTGCAGGTTTGTGAGGGCCATCCACTCCGTGGGGAAGGGTGCGGAGCGCATGCGCTGGCCCGTGATGCCAGACACGTCTCTGCCAGCACGGAAGGGTGAGGGTGGGTGGGATGCGGTGGAGAGGGGTGGCAGCACGGCATGGAACGGTGTGGGGGGGGGGGCAGACAGGCAGCAAGACTGCAGAAGCATGCATGGGTGCAGCTGGTCATGAGAGCAGCATAGCACGGCACAGCACAGCACAGCACAGCACAGCACAGCACAGCACAGGTACCTCGACGTGCGTTGCTGGCTAGGCGTGGTTGAAATGGGAGGGAATGGCATGCATGTGGCACGTACAAGTATTCGAGGCTGGAGAGGGAGCTGATCCATGAGGGCAATCGGGTGAAATTCAGAGACCCCAGATTGCTGCATGTGGGGAAGGGGAATACGGAGATGAGGAGAGGAGGAGAGGAGGACGGAGAGATAATTGGGGACCACTTGAAGGGTAGAAACTTTGCAACATCCTATCACGAGATGACAAACGATGGATGCTGGTGCTGGTGCTGCAGCTTGTACGCCTATGGTTCGTGGCGTTGCCAATGGTGCATGGGTGGTGCTCGTGTCTTGGGATGGATGGTGCCAATGACACGTGAGATGAATGGGCCCTCCCTTCCCTTCTCATCACCCCCCACCGTGCCGGCCTTTCAGCCCGCTTTCAGGTATAAAACATGGTCTCTTGGTACTCCCCTCCCCACCTCCCTCCCCCCCTTCGACCACAGACCAGCAGCGTGCAAGCAGCTGCATGGCGTGGATGGTGATGAAGTGAGGGGAAGCCCCTCCGGGCTTACAGGTATGTGAGCTTGGTGGCGCTGTCGATGGAAATAGGCAGCTCGCCACTCAGCTTGGTGCCGCTCAAGTCCCTGCCATGCCATGCCATGCCATCCCATGTCATGCCATGCCATTGCACAGTAAGCAGCAACATAGTGAATGATAGAGATGAGGGGAGTTGAAGCGGGTAAGCATACTGACGTGCACGCACACGTGTGGAGAGCGAAGCTTTGTACGAGAAAACACGCCACAAGTGGTTCTTGCGTTGGCGGTCACCAGTCTCAGAATCGAAATTGAAACCAGGGCCAAGTCTCTTGCTTTTGCTAGAAGCAACGGGGATGGGTGTAGTTGCTCTATTGTCAGCGAAGGTGTAGTATGGCTCGGCGTTGACATCGTTGTGAGGATCCTCTTTGTCAATCTCGATCAGGACCGAAGAGTAAGGGGCGGCACCGGCAGCTGTTGACGCACCCCAGATAGCTTCCTCCATCGCGTCAGCTTTGTCTGCTTCTGTAGCAAAGGTACGTGTACCTGAAAACCCAGCTGTCAAATCTTCATGGTTGGCATGCTGCCTCTGCCAAGTGGGGTATGTGAGTGGTTCGTAGAAAAGAACGTCATGTGCCGGTATTGTAACCCGATCCCTGATTTTCCATGCTGTGAACTGCTTTTCGATGCGGAAATGTATTCCCAAACGTGCCCTCTGTGAAAACCTTCCTGCATGTGTATTCGGAGGCCGATACTGTATCATGCAGCCGAAAACGCGTAACATCTTTGTGCTTCCCAGCTTCCCTGTCCACTCCTTGTGTGGTGAGGAGTTGTTTGGCAGGGATGTTGAAGACAGAAGATTGCGGAGCAGGACAGCGTGGTCCATTGCAAACGGCCACTGCCCTGCTGAGACGCGTGCTTCCATGAGCAGTTTGCGCATGGTTTTCTGCACGGTCCTGTTCATTTGTTCTGCCATGCCTTGCTGTTGATGTTGGCAAGGCAGCGACTGCAACTTCTTGATCCCCCTTTCCGCAAGATAGGTCCTGAAATGCTGTGAGAGGTATTCGAGAGCACTGTCAGTCTGAAAACTTTTCAGCTTCAAGTCACTTTCCCGTTCAGCTACATGTAGCTACGCCATGAATGCTTCGTAAGCAAGATTACTGTCAAACTATTATAATGTTTAGGTTGTGTAGGCTGTAGTGGGGTAGCCCATAAGGGGTACAACCCAATTAGGGTTAGTACTTGTACCACCTTTCTTCTTAATGCATTCATTCCTCGTTCAGTTTCTAACATGGTTTCAGAGCAGGTCCTGTTTCAGGACCGTTTTCTTTTAGGGCCCACCGTACAGTTCCTTGCCCGTAGCGCGTTACCCTGCCCGTAGCGCCCTACCCTGTCTGTCGCGCTGCCCCACCAGTCGGGCTCCCCTGCCCGCGCGCCGTCCTGCTGGCTGCCGCGCTGCCCTGCCCTGCCTTGCGTTGCGCTGCCCAGCGCGCTATCTGCCCTACCCTGCGTTGCGCCGCCCCGCGCGCGCCCTGCCCTGTTTTGCGCCGCCCGCGCATGCCCTGCCCTGCCTCGCGTCGCGCCGCCCGCGCGCGCCTGGCCCTGCCCCGCGTCGCACCACCCCTTGCACGCCCTGCCCTGCGTCACGCTGCCCGCGCGCGCCTGGCCCTGCCCCGCGTCGCGCCGCCCTGCGCACGCCCTGCCCTGCGTCACGCTGCCCACGCGCGCCTGGCCCTGCCCTGCGTCGCGCCGCCCCGCGCACGCCCTGCCCTGTGTCGCGCTGCCCGCGCACGCCCCGCCCTGCCCAGCGTCGCGCCACCCGCGCACGCCCTGCCCTGCGTCGCGCCGCCCGCGCACGCCCTACCCTGCCCGCGCGCCACTCTGCTGGCCGCGCGCTACCCTGCCCTGCCCGCGCGCCGCCCTGCTGGCTGCCGCGCCCTGCCCTGCCTGCGCGCCGCCCTGCTGGCCGCCGCCCTGCCCTGCCCTGCCCGCGCGCCGCCCTACTGGCCGCCGCCCTGCTGGCAGCCACCCTGCCCTGCCCTGCCCGCGCGCTGCCCTGCTGGCCGCCTCCCTGCCCTGCCAGTTGCGCCGCCCTGCCCTAGCCGTGCGCCGCCCCGCCCTGCCCTTTGCGCTTCCCTAGCGCTTGCGCGCCACCCTGCCCGTCGCGCCGTCCTTGCTTGCGTGCTGCCCTGCTGCTCGCGCGCCACCCTGCTACTCTCAGCGTCCTCACATTCGATCTTGAGGGCCGTCCGATCCAGTTCGATACGTGGCTCGATGACTTACAGCTATTCCTACTGAGCGATTCTAGAGACGGCGTTTCGTTGTTTGACCACACGTCTGGAGCCTCTCTCGCCCCTCCCGACACAGCTGACAGTGCGACTCGCTCACAGTGGCTTACTCGTGACCCTGCTACTCGCCTAGCCATTCGCAACCACCTACCGTCAGCCGAACGCGCTCACATTGGCCAGCACAAGACTGCTAAAGCCCTGTACGATGCTGTAGTTGCTCTCTACTCCTCCCCTGCCAATGCTGCTCTCGGCCGCCTTATACTGCCCTACCTTTTTCCCGAGCTGTCCGCCTTTGCCATAGTCGACGATCTAGTTACCCACCTTCGCACTAGTGACACTCGCTACCGCGCCGCGCTTCCCACCAAGTTTCTAGACAAGAACCCTCCCCCCATGTACATCGCTCTCTACTTCATCGTCACCCGCCTCCCTGACTCTCTTAGCTCAGTCAAGGACCTCTTTCTCGCCATGGACCCCACAGACCTCACTGTCGACCTGCTCGAGAAGCACCTCCTTGCAGCTGAGGCTAGCATAGTCGCTGTAGGTGCTGCTCGTGGCACTCCTCGCACTCCCTTCTTTGAGGGGTGTTCCTCCTACGCTTCTGCTGCTGCTGTTGACTTCCTTCATGCTGAGGAGGTCGGGGCTGCGTCTGCTCCTAGTGGGAGGCGCCGCAGCGGCAAGGGCAAGGGAGGCAAGGGTGGTGGGGGTGGCAAGCGGTGGAGGCGGTGGTGGAGGAATTGGAGGCGGTGGAGGTGGCGGTGGTGGAGGAGGGAGTGGTGGTGGGAGTGGAGGCGTTGGTGGCGGCGGTGGTGGCGGCAATGGGAGTGGTGGCGGCGGCAGTGGTGGAGGCGGCAGTGGTGGCGGCAGTGGGAGTGGTGGCGGCGGCAGTGGTGGCGGTCGAGGTGGCACCGATCAGAGGGGAGGTTCTGGCGGTGGTCAGAGGCAGCAGCAGCAGCGTCCGCGTGAGACCCGTACGCTCCAGGAGCTTCGAGAGTGGTTTTGCTCAGCGTGGGGCGTCTGGAGGTAGTGTTCGCTGCCAGTACGTCATTCGCACACGTGACCGCGCTGGTCAGACATGCGGGAAGGTTGGTCACACACAGTACCGCTGCTTCTCCCGTCTTGGCGACGCCTGGCGCGCAGAGTTTCCCGACGCGAATGAGCTCCCCCACTGGCTAGAGCTGCTTAGGCAGGGTGTGGATATGCTGAGAACAGAAGACGAGCGGGTAGACCGCCAAGAAACAGAGCCGGAGTCAAGGCTGAAGGTGTAACCCTGTGACGACCGCTGCGTAGCCAAGTCGTCAACCCAAGAAGCGTCTGCGTGTCCAGTGAGGACAGCTGAACCATGTCCTCCAAGCACAAGCCCCATGCCCGACGTACTGCACTAGTAGCGCAACACCCTCTTAGCGGCCTCTCAGTGCTCTGGTCGGTGTCTCCCGGGCGCAACGTAGCGTGCCAGGATGCTAAGAGGGTAGGCAAGGTCAGGTCGAGTGCAGGTCGTCAGGTACATGAGGCAGCCCAAAAGCTCTGGATACGGGCCACTCGGCTCTACGGATTCGTCCGAAGGTGGAGCTGAGAGCGAGTGACCGGTAGGCAGAGGAGTGGACTGTGGCGAGGAGTACTCGAAGCGGAAGCGCTGAAGGACCTGGTGCACCATGTGTGACAGAGTCAAGGTGATGGTGCGCCGTGCTCTGTCCCGGATGATCTGCTAGCCAAGATAGCTGCGCAGCTCACCCAGGTCTGTGCACGTGTGTCTCTTTTGCAGCTCCGACTTCACTAGGGCCAGTGCCTCAGCGTCAGCAGTGGCAAAAACCAGATCGTCGACGTACACGAGGATATAGAACGGCGGCAGCGAAGTGTCGGTGCGCAGAAACAGCGATGGGTCAACAGTCGAAGGAGCAAACCCAAGAGCCGCAAGTGTCGTCTTCAGTGTGTCGTGCCACTCATGAGGCGCCTGGCGGAGACCGTAGACTGGCCGCCGGAGGCTCCACTGGGTACCTGCAGGAAACGACCCAGTGAAGCCAGGTGGGCGGCTCAGCCAGATCTCCTCGTGCAGGGTGCCGTGTAAGAAAGCTGTGCTGAAGTCAAGAGAGTGAAGCTCGTAGTCACGCTGAGCGGCAACGTGCAGCAGTACCCGAAGAGTGGTCATCTTCGGGGTAGGGGAGAAGGTCTGGAAGAAGTCAACTCCCTGTCGCTGACTAAAGCCTCGTGCAACGTAACGAGCCTTGAAGACAGGCGGAGAACCCGGCGGCCGCTTCAACCTGAAAATCCACATGCCATCGACTATGTTCGCCCCAGGAGGGGGAACTGCGTCGACGTAAGTGCCTGTGGACTTCCAGGATGCCATCTCTGCGTCCATGGCTATCTGCCACTGAGAGGAGTAGGGACCCGTAATCGCCTCTGCGTAAGAGCGCGGGGTCGGGATGTCTAAAGCATCCGGGTCTCCCTCAGGTGCAAGCAGCATGGCCACGAGATGAGGTACAGCAGCTGCAAGACACTCAAATTCCTCCTGCCTGTCCTCAAGGACGTCCGTGCCAAGAGCACACTCACCCCCAACGGACGGAGGATAGACAGACTCAGACTCAGCAACAAGACTAGCGGCGTAGTCGAGACAACACGTAGCAGCAAAGTCAACAAGCGCAGCAACTAGGGCAAACGCAGCAGTGGACTCAAACAAAGGGTTAGTGACAACAGTGGCTAGTAGACGTGTGACAGTAGGGCTGGCAGCGCGAACCATGTCAGACTCAGGGTCCGGAACGTCAGGAAGAGAGGACGCCGGAGGAGACGGCAAGGGAACTCGCAGTGGAACAGAGGAAGGACGACGTGCCATACTGTGCGTGCCTGGGACAGGAGGAGGACGCAGACGCGGGAAATGACGACCAGTGCGAACAGCGCGAACTGGCAAGGCAGGACGAGACTCAGGCGCACAACGCTCTGTAAGAGAATCTGTCTGCTCAGTGTAAGGAGAAGGAGCAGGCAGTGGGGAGGCTGGCTGTAACTATGGCTGTGACTGGTCAAGCGGTGGACACAGTAGAGGTGGAGTAAGGTCAGTAGAAGGCGGGAGGCCAAGATCCTGGCGAAGCAGTGGAACGAAGTACGGTCGCGGCCGCACACTGCCTCCAACACCAGTACCGACAGCTCCAGCACCCCCAGCGCCAGCACTTCCAGCTCCAGGGTCTCCAGCTCCAGTACCTGCAGATCCACCAGCTCCAGCAGCTCCAGAACCTCCTGAACGAGCACCTCCGGGACCAGCAGCTCCAGCAGCAGCAGCACCACCAGCTCCGGCAGCTCCAGTACCTCCAGTACGAGCACCTCCAGGACCAGCAGCTCCAGCACCTCCAGCACGAGCACCTCCAGGACCAGCAGCTCCAGCACCTCCAGCACCTCCTGCACCTCCAGTAGCAGCAGTACCACCAGCTCCGGCAGCTCCAGCGCCTCCAGCTCCAGTGCCTCCAGCGGCAGTGTCTCCAGCGGCAGGCCCCCCAGTTCCAGCAGCGCCACTCCGAAGGCGGGTGCACCGAGCAAACCACTCGCGCAGAGCGGCTCCCGTCCTGACAAGGCAGCCGTAGGACCTCCAACAGACACAGTACCACCAGGCTCAGCACCCCCAGACTCAGCACCCCCAGGCTCCACACCCTCAGGCACAGCACCCCCAGGCTCCAGACGCTCAGACTCAGCACCCCTAGGCTCCGCACCCTCAGACTCAGCAACTCCAGGCTCAGCACCCCCAAACTCCGCACGCTCAGGCTCAGCACCCCCAGACGCACCACCCCCAGCAGCACCAGAGTCGACAGCGACCTCGACAGGCTCAGCCAAGGGGAGTGGGTCTACCTGAGACACACCTGAGGGAGCAGGACCCTGAGGGGGGAGGGGGTCTACCGGAGGGGGACCTGGAGCGAGGAAGAGCGGCGGGGGGAGGAGAGTTGCAGTGCGGTAGGGGAAGAGACGGTAAAAGGGAACCGACTCATCAAACATGACGTCCTGAGAGGGCAGGACACGGCGCGCGGTGGGGTGGTAAAACTGCCAGCCAGGCGCGTCAGGGGGAAAGCCAAGGAAGACAAAAGGAATGGCGCGAGAGGAGAGCTTGTCCGCGGTGGTATCGCGGACAAAGGCACGAGATCCCCAGACCCGGAACACCGACGCATCGTTAACCTCTCCCGTCCAACGCAGTGTCGGCGAGGTCTCCGGCAAGGAGACACGGGGCCAGAGGTTGAGCTGATGCGCAGCGTACCGGACCGCAAACGGCCACAGAAAATGGGGAGTAGCCGCATGGATCATGGAGGTACGAGCGACCTCCATGACTAAGCCAATGCGGCGCTCAGCAACCCCATTCTGCTGCGGAGAGGCTGGAAGCGTGAACGACTGGCGAATGCCCTCCCCACGACAAAAGTCCCGCAAGAGGTCGGAGGCGAACTCACCACCTCTGTCAGAGTGCAGACGCAGGACAGGAAGGTCCGCGTGGAACCGCTCGCGGAGCTGGAGACGGACAGCGCGGATCCAAGGGATCAAAACATCAGGGACCTCCCCCTTGCTGCGCAAGGGGAAGACCGTGGTGTAACGCGAGTAGTCGTCAACAACCAGCAGAAAGTATCGCTCACGGCCCTGTCCACGGACGCAGGCTGGGCCCCACATGTCCATGTTTAGAGTCTGCAGGGGAGCAGTCGTCGGGGGAAACGAGGAGGAGTGAGGAGCGGCGCGCTGCCGCCCCTCGACACAGGGAAGGCAGGGAGGGGCAGGGGAGGGCGGGAGGGGAGGCAGAGACCTGGGAAGACCAGAGACAAGGAGACGGGAGTGCATGCCACGCAGGCGTTGCAGGGAGGGGTGACCAAGGCGGTGGTGCCAAAGGAGAGTCTGGTGCGACAGGGCGCGACACGAGCAGGGGGCCGCAAGCTGACCTGACGCGGACGCAGAAGCAGCTACCCGAGGAGGCTCAGTAGTCAGTGTGTACAGAATCAACCCAGGCCGACGGGTGAACGTGGCCAGGTGACGGCCCGTCCGTGTACACATGCAGATCGACACACGCTGACCCCCAGGAGTGGTGGTAGTGACCATCGCATCCTGGAGGGCAGAGGTACTCACCAAGTTCGTAGAGAACGAGGGGAGGTGAAGACCTGAGAGTGAGCCGGACGGAACCGCCGGATACGGAAGAACAGTGGAGGAATGGGCAAGAACTGGGCCCCCTGAGGGGTCAGCCAGTCTGACTGCAACAGGTGCAGGGAGTGGTGTGACTGTGGTGCTGTCGCGAAAGAAACAGCGGGAAGCACCTGAGTCAAGCTTGAAGGTGTGCAAGGCCTCAGCAGGCGCAGTACCAGGGAGAGAAGACTCACTAGCACCTAGAGCAGCAGCCTCTATACCTGGGTCGGGCGGCACACACAGGTAACAGTCACCCTCAGCACTAATATTCAATGCATACATGGCAGCAAGGATAGCATCATAGTCAAGAGCAAAGATATCAACACCCTGCCTAAGCAGCTCTAGCCAGCGGGGGAGCTCAGTCGCATCGGGAAACTCAGCGCGCCAGGCGTCGTCAAGACGGGAGAAGCAGCGGTGCTGTGTGTGAAACTTCCCCCATGTCTGACCAGCGCGGTCACTTGTGCGAATGATATACAGGCAGCGAACACTACCCCCAGACGCCCCACGCTGAGCAAACCACTCACGAAGCTGCTGGGGCGTAGGGGTCTCGCTCGGACGCTGCTGCTGCTACCTCTGGCCACCGCCACAACCTCCCCTCTAAACAGCTCCACCCCGACCGCCACCACTGCCGCCGCCACCACTCCCACTGCCGCCGCCACCACTCCCACTGCCGCCGCCACCACTCCCACTGCCGCCACCACCGCCGCCACCAACACCTCCACTCCCACCACCACTCCCTCCGCCACCACCGCCACCTCCACCGCCTCCACCGCCCCCACCACCACCTCCACCGCTGCCACCCCCACCACCCTTGCCTCCCTTGCCCTTGCCGCTGCGGCGCCTCCCATTAGGAGCAGACGCAGCCCCGACCTCCTCAGCACGAAGGAAGTCAAGAGCAGCAGCAGAAGCGACAGAGGGGACAAGGGGGAAGGGGGAACACCCCTCAAAGAAGGGAGTGCGAGGAGTGCCACGAGAAGCCCCTATAGCGACTTTCCTGGTCTCAGCTGTAAGGAGGTGCTTCTCGAGCAGGTCGACAGTGAGGTCTGTGGGGTGAAGGGCGAGAAGGAGGTCCCTGACTGCGCTAAGAGAGTCGGGGAGGTGGGTGACGATGAAGTAGAGAGTGATGTACATGGGGGGGGGGGGTTCTTGTCTAGAAACTTGGTTGGAAGCGCGACGCGGTAGCGAGTGTCACTAGTGCGAAGGTGGGTGATGAGGTCGGCGACTGTGGCAAAGGCGGACAGCTCGGGGAACAGGTAGGGCAGTATAAGGCGGCCTAGAGCAGCAGTGGCAGGGGAGGAGTAACGAGCGACTACAGCGTCGTACAGGGCTCTAGCAGTCTTGTGCTGGCCAAAGTGGGCGCGTTCGGCTAACGGCAAGTGGTTGCGAATGGCTAGGCGAGCAGCAGCGTCACGGGTAAGCCACTGTGAGCGAGTCGCACTGTCAGCTGTGTCAGGAGGGGCGAGAGAGGCGCCAGACGTATGGTCAAACAACGAAACGCCGTCTCTAGAATCGATCAGAAGGAACAGCTGTAAGTCATCAAGCCACGTATCGAACTGGATCGGACGGCCCTCAGGGTCGAATGTGAGAACGCTGAGAGTAGCCATAGCGGGCAGAGAAGGGTGGCGCGCGAGCAGCAGGGCAGCACGCAAGGACGGCGCGACGGGCAGGGTGGCGCGCAAGCGCTAGGGAAGCGCGCAGGGCAGGGCGGCGGCCAGCAGGGCGGCACGCGGGCAGGGCAGGGCGGTGCGGCGGCCAGCAGGGCGGCGCGCAGGCAGGGCAGGGCGACGCGGCGGCCAGTAGGGCGGCGCGCGGGCAGGGCAGGGCGGCACATAGCAGGGCAGCGCGACGGGTAGGGGAGGGCGGCGCGCGACCAGCAGGGCGGCGAAACGCGGGGCAGGGCCAGGCGCGCGCGGGCTGTACTAGGGGCTGTAGCGGCAGCAGCAAGGGCTGTAGCAGCAGCAGCAAGGGCTGTAGCGGCAGCACCAAGGGCTGTAGCAGCAGCAGCAGGGTTGTAGCGGCAGCGGTAGGGCTGTAGCAGCAGCAACAAGGGTTGTAGCTGCAGCAACAGGGCTGTAGCTGCAGGAGCAGGGCTGTAGCAGCTGCACCAAGGGCTGTAGCAGCAACAGCAGGGCTGTAGCGGCAGCGGTAGGGCTGTAGCAGCAGCAACAAGGGCTGTAGCTGCAGCAGCAGGGCTGTAGCTGTAGCAGCAGGGCAGCAGGGCAACGCGCAGGGCAGGGCGTTGCAGCACAAATCAGTGTAGGCAGCAGCGCGAATGCAGCAGGGCAGCACATAGGCGCGGCTCTGCGGGCAGCAGCGCGCGGCTCGGCGGACAGCAGCGCATGGCAGCGGCGGCGCATTACAGAAGCGTCCGCGGCGCGCGGGGCAGCGAAGGAGCGCGACGCACGGGGCAGCGGTGGCGCGCGTGCGGGGCAGCGGTGGCGCGCAACTCGCAGGGCAAGGGGAGCGCGTGACGCGCAGGGCAGGGGGAGCGCGTGACGCGCAGGGCAGGGGGAACGCGCGACGGGCAGCACTGACGCGGGCTTAAGGGCGCGCGGCTGGCAGAAAAAAACCGGCGTGCTAGAGGGGCGCGCCACGGGCAGCGGAACGGGCAGCGGTAAGAGCAGGCCTGAAAAAATCATCGGTCCCTAAACAGGCGGTCCTAAGGACCTAACGTGCTCTATACCATGTTAAGAAGATAGACTATGGTGGGCATTAGGTCAACAAGGGTGGTACAAGAGAGTGTCGAGAAAGTATGTGTACCCCCTAAGGCTAGACCACTACAGCCTAGAAGAATGGTAAACATATAATTTGACAGCACCTGCGGATGTGCGAGCAGGAGACGGCGACCGACTACTGCAACCGAGCTCGACGTCTCATCGCCTGCATGCAGGCCGACGTCGAATACTCCACGGCGTCGTACATCACGCACGTCATCAAGGGACTCCCGAGCGGCTACAACCTGATGAAGCGGATGATGGTGGTGCTGGGCACGCGGGAGTCACTCAACGAGGATTCGTTGACCTCGTACATCCTCAGTGACGAGGCCATGCAGGAGGCCGAGAGGTCCACGGAGCTCCTGCCGCAGGCGAACTACGTCGCCCCGACGAAGCAAGGAAGTCGACCGGGGCAGCGTGGCAGGCCTGGCGGCGGTGGAAGCAGAGGTGGGACGCCGGTGAAGGACGCCGACAAGAAGAAGTCGGCCAAGGACAGCGGTCGTGGTGGAGGAGGGCGAGCCGGGAATTCTGGATATACAGCGACCCCGACCACCTCTCCTTCGAGTGTCCCGACCGCAGCGACGACAACGACGACACCAAGGGAGGCCGAGGGAGGTCGGCCGGGCGTCGCCCTCGTTGGGAAAGCAAGCCACGCAAGGAGAAGCATTTGACAGAAGGACGCCAACTCCTCCTCAAGCGGCAAAAAGCGAGGCGACAAGGAGGCGTCTTGCTCGTTGGTTGGCGTTGTGGAGCCAACCATTTCGCTTGCACCGGAGGCCGGCGAGGACTTCCAGGCGGTGGCGGCAGCCGTGCAAGCTAACCCGGCGGTGGTCTTGCTCGACAGCGGCTGCTCACACCACCTGATGGGGACGAAGGCAGTCTTCGTCGACTTGGAGCCGAGCAGAAACGTCAAGCACGTGCGTGGCTTCAATGGGGCGCTGCATGACGTTCACGGCCGTGGCACTATCGCTCTGCAAGGGGACGCTGGGATGCAAGTGCTCATACCCGACGTGCTCTACGTCCTGGGCGTATAGGCGAACCTGCTGTCAGCCGGCCAACTGAAGGAGAGCGGTGTGAAGCTGCAAGACGATGGTGAAGGGATGGTGCTCATCTCGGCGGCAGGGGACGTGCTCGGTCGCGCGACGTATACCGGCCGGGTCCTCTGCACCGACCTTCGTCCTTGCTCGGTGAAGTCCACGACACCCACAACGGAGGTGGTGGCTCTGCGGGCGATCGTCTCGGCGACGAAGTCGACGCCGGCCCGGTGGCACGCTCGCCTTGCCCACGTTGGCGTCGACACCATCACAAGCTCGGCGAAGCACGAGGTCGCCACCGGCCTGGACATCAAACCTTCGGCCGGAACCGACTCTCTGTGTGTCTCGTGCGTCGGCGAGAAGCTGGCGCGGCACACCTTCCCCGACAAGGGCTCGGACGCTGATGACGCCCTGGCTGTCGTGCACATCGACCTGTACGGGCCGTTTCGAGTGGCTGCCGAGGACGGCAGCCTGTACTTCCTGCTGCTGAAGGACCGCAAGACCCGCTACGTGTGGGTGAGGTCGGTCGTCAAGAAGTCTGACGTGCTGCGGGAGTTTGAGAAGTGGCTGGAGGTGGTTGAGCGACAGACGAAGAAGTCGGTGCTGATGCTGCGCTCTGACCGGGGAGGGGAGTTCCTCGGGAAGGAGTTCACCGCCTTTGTGGATGGCAAAGGGATCGTCCACGACTTGACCTGCCCGTATACCCCGCAGCAGAATGGGATGGCAGAGCGGGAGATGCGTACGGTGGTGGAATCGGTGCGGACGATGCTGGTGCATATGGGCGTGCATCACCACTGGTGGCAGCTCGCTCTGCGAGAGGCTGCCTGGGTACACAACTGCCTTGAGACGTTGACACTGCTGCCGGGGACGACGCCGTTCCAGCTACTCACCGGGAAGAAGCCCGACTTGACGCTGGCCCGTGTGTGGGGCTGCATGGCGTAGTTCCTGGTCCTTGAGCAGCAGCGTTGTGGAAAGCTGAAGCTGAAGGCCAGGTGGGGCCTTCATCTCGGTGTGTCGGAGGAGAGCAAGGGTTGGGAGCTCCTCAACATCACCGACAACAAGGTGGTCACCACGTCGGACGTCGTGTTCTATGAGACACGGTCGCGAGACACGTGGAAGTCACAGCACGGGCCGGCGTCGGGGCGGACGCAGGCCAACCGGCCGACTGACACCTCCGCGGTGACCCTTCCTCTGCTCGCCGAGGTCGGCGAGCTTGCTGATGAGGACGCCGAGGAAGTATTTTCCCCTCCCCCTACCCCTGCCACTCCACCTCTCGTCGCCGACCTGCACGCGCCGACGCCGACGTCGGCCTCCGGCGATGAGGGGAGCAGTGGGGCGTCACCTGTGGCGCTGGCCAAGGGCATCGCCGGTGACAGAGCTGGCGTCAAGTAGGTCGGCGTGGGAGCAGAGTCGACGAAGGCAGGGGAGCAGTAGGTGGTGGAGGTGACGCCGACAGTGGCGAAGCCGGCGAAGGAGGCGGCGACAGGGGAGCCGGTTGCAGAGGAGCAATCAGCGGTGAAGCCGACCAAGGAGCTGTCAGCGACCGAGGAGTCGGCAGGAGAGCCGACGATAGGGGAGCAGTCGGCAGTGACGCCGGCTTTGGTACAGCAGGACGCCGAGGGCAGTGAAGCCGGCGACGATGAAGGGGAGCAGACGGACGCCGGGAAGTCTACCGACAACGACATAGTGGAGGTTCCGCCTGGACCACGGCGCTCAGGCTGACTTCGGGGGCCGCCTGAGCGGCTGACCTACCACGCCTGCCTCCCACCGGTCGCCTTCACCACGCTGTACGACAACGACGACGACGACATGCTGTACGATGACGCCGAGGATGACGTCGACCTACCGGAGCTCGACCCCGACATGCATGCCGACCCTGAACACCGCTGGGACATCGCGACGATGACCGGTGAAGGAGGCGTTGGCAAGCTGGAAGGGCAAGGCGGTGAAGGCCGCCATGGACGAGGAGACTCGCAGCCTCATCGGCATGGACACTTGGGAGCTGGTCGAACGCCCACGCGGGGTGAACATCATGAAGAACTGGTGGGTGCTGATGACCAAGTACCACGTCGATGACACGGTCACTCGGGAGAAGGCTAGGCTGGTCGTGAAGGGCTTCACGCAGGTATATGGCGCCGACTACGACAAGACGTATGCACCGGTGAGCAGCTACGTCACGCTGAGGATCTTCCTTAGAATCATCGCCGTCCTCGACCTCAACCTGATGCAGCTCGACATGAAGAACGCCTTCCTGCAGAGCAAGTTCGACAGGGTGTTGGACATGTACCAGCCGGACTACTGCAACGACGGGACCGGCCGGGTGTGCAAGCTGCTGAAGAGCCTGTACGGGCTGAAGCAGTCGCCGCTGCTGTTGTAGCTGGACTACTACAACGACGTGCCAGTCGGCCCCGAGTGGAAGAAGAGCAAGGTCGACGAGGCTCTGAACTTCAAGGTCGGCGGGGATGGCGTCGCCTGCTGGGTGCTGGTCTACTTCGACGACTTGCTCGCCACCAGCACCAGCGCCGCGACGCTGAAGGAGCTGAAGGAGCTGCTCAATGCCACCTTCGAGCTGCGTGAGATCTCGGCGGGGAAGTACCTTGGGCTGGAGATTGTGCGCGACAGGCTGGCGAGGAAGCTGTGGCTGCACCAGCAGGGCTACGCCGACAAGCTGCGGAGGCGTTTCATCGACGAGGAGCAGACCGGGCGCACCCCGAAGACGCCGGTCTCCGTCGACACCTACGCCGAGCTGACGTTCGGCGATTAGGAGGCACAGGAGCGCCAGGAGGAGTACCCGCAGAAGGTCGGCTCGCTGCAGTTCGCGGCGACGACGACGAGGCCGGACATCGCCTTCGCCTGCAGCAAGCTGGGCAGCGGCCTCACGGTGAGGAGCGACCAGCATCGGCGCGAGGTTGACCGCTGCCTTGAGTACCTCGCCAACACTCGTGACATCGCCCTGGAGTTCGGCAGTGGACCAGAGATGCTGGAGCTGGTCGGCTACGTGGACGCCGAAGACGCCGGCGACAAGCATAACCGGACGAGCACGGGCGGCAATGTGTTTGTCTACAGAGGGGCCGCAGTCTCTTTGTCGAGCCAGCGCATCAAGTGCGCGACGCTGTCGTCGAGCGAGTCGGAGTACGTGGTGGCCACCGAAGCCGGCAAGGGGGGACGCCGGCTTCGCTTCCTCCTCGCAGAGTTCTGGCTACTGGACGCCGGGACGCCGACGGTCCTTCGTGTGGACAACAAGTCGACCATCACCGTCGCCGGGGCTGCAGAGCAACCTCAAGCACATGGAGCGACGCTACGCCTAGCTGCAGCACATGGTGAAGCGCGGGAAGTTCGCGCTGCAGTACATCCCGACCACCGAGCAGCCGGCCGACTTCCGGACGAAGGCGCTGCACTTCCCGGCCTTCAACCGGTGCTCTGTCGCAATCAGCCAAGTGCGCCTGGCCGACGTCGGCGATGGTGATGACAACGTGCAGCAGTAGGTGCCATGTCCTCTTGCATGGCTGGTGCGGTGACCGACGTGCTGTGTATTGTGTGCAAGCCGACGAACTATTCTCAGTGTAGTGCTGCCGTATAGGGTGGAGGTCCCAAGCGTGAACGCGGCAGGGGAGTGTCAACGGGTTTTACGTTGTTGGCCCCGTCCTCCTTGGGCGGAGCCGGCTTTGTTGTCAGTGTGCGGGAGCGCATCCGACCTGCTGCAGTGGGCGACGCCTTCCTGGACGTCTGGACGGCGTCCTGGGCGCCTGGACGCCGACCTGGGCGTCTGGACGGCGTCCTGGGCGCTTGGACGCCGACCTGGGCGTTTGGACGGCGTCCTGGGCGCCTGGACGCCGACCTGGGCATCTGGACGGCGTCCTGGGCGCCTGGACACCGACCTGGGCGTCTGGAAGGACGCCGACCTGGTGGCGTCAACCTGGTAGCCCGGTCGACTCAGTTACCCGGGTTACGGGCACTGCGGAGTGTGCGAGTGTCGCCCAGGAGATTCTTGCGAAGCCAACCTCAGTGTGGTATCCCGAGGTCGAAGTGAAGGATCAGGTGCAGACGTGATGACGTGGTCGGCGTGGCGCCTGCGCTGTGTACATGACGGGGCAGCACCTGTGAAGCGGGTGCGCTGCTGTCCTGCGGGTGCAACGCTGTACAGCGTTGGCACGCCGTGGACCTGCAACGTTGGCAAGCCACTTCTCTGTAGCGCAGGAGCGGTGCGAGCTTTGCTGCGCTGGAACGCGGTCGACCGTGCTGCGTTGGAGGTCGACCAGCGTGCTTGCTAGCTCTGATGTAGTTGCTCATGCCAATGTTGTTGCTACCATTGTTGTCAACTTTTGCTAGTGAAACTCTTGCGAAATTCCCTCGTGAATGCGCAAGTAGAGAGAGCACAAGTGAACGACTAAGGAACGAACGCTACGATCATTCCTACCCCGTGCCTACCCTGTAGTCTAGCTCCCGTTGTAGTAGGATGATAGCAGTAGGTGTCATGCCCTAGCAATAGGGCATATTTATTGATGCATCGAGCAGCCCAACAGATGCCACATGCGTTGATGTGCATGAAACAACAGGAAGGAACGGATGTGTTGTGCAAAGGTTGCCCAAGGCCACAAAGAGGGCTGAATGCCTTACAATTGCTGTGCAAAGGTACCAGAACCAAGCATCAGTATGCCTAAGGCGGCAGAGTTGGATGAATTATATCAGACACAATGCAAAGGCAACAGCACCAATACTAGCTGTGTCCGAAAATCCAAGGAGGGATGAATGACATCTGAAGTGCTAAGGCAGCAGCACGATGTGCTGCTGCTCATGAGGCACCAGATATGGATGGCTAACATACAGCCGCAGTGCATAGGCGGCAGAGCCGAGAATAGAGCATTGTTGTAAAACGAGGGAGGGGGCGATGACAACTGACAAGCCAAGGCAGCGGTGCGTTGAACTGTTGTGCCTGAGAAAGCCGGGATGAATACAAAACCAGTGACAAATTCAGGGCAACGGCTGAAGCAACATGTCCCGCAGATTCCTGAAAACCAGAAAGGGATGTTAAAACACTGGATTGCGAAGGCAGCAGCACCATGTGCTACTGTGCATGCGGCATGAGCGAGGCATGGAAACCCGAAAACTACATATATGGATGATTGACAAACAACTGAAGCGCAATGGCAGCAGAGCCAAGCTTTGCCATGCCTGATGCACCAGTGATTGGTGGACCACTAAACAAACATATGCAATGGCAGCAGCAACTAGTGCTGCGGATACTTATTTGCAGAGGGCGGGTTGAATGGCAACTCACCTGCCAAAGCGGCGGCGCGTTGAGATGCGCAGCCTGAGGCGGCCGATATGGATGGATGACACACCTCCCTAGTGCAACGCCAGCAGCTCCAAGTCCTTCCTGTTCCTGAAAACAACTAGACGGGATGAATGACAATTGTTATGCCAAGGCAGCAGCACCATGTGCTGCCTTGAATGCGGCATCAATGAGGCATGCAAGCCTGAAAACCCCTGACAGGGATGGTTGACAAACAACCGAAGCGCAATGGCAGCAGAGCCAAGTTTTGCCAGGCCTGATGCACCAGTGATTGGTGGACAACTAAAAAAACATATGCAAAGGCAGCAGCAACTAGTGCAATGCAAAGGCAGCACGGGCCTACGGGCGGCTGTGCCAGTGGCACGAGCGAGGCATTAATCCCTGAACAGCAGTAGTGCAAAGGCAGTAGGAACTCGTGATGATGTGCAAGCGAATGGGGAGGAATGAACGAGTCCAATTACAGTGCATCGGAGGATAGCACACAGTGGTGGTGCACCAGTGGTGGTGGTGCTGCTGCGCAAAATGTGCCAGAATCTCTTCCTCTCCTAAATGATGATCTAGTAACAGCAGGCCACCCCGAATGCAGATTTCAAGGGGCCCTTGCTCATTATTCTTGCCACAAATGTCGTTGGCACAAAGTGCACCATTTTGGTCAAGCGATCAACAAACACTAGTATTGCCGTATGACCATCTCATGTCTTGGGGTGATCGGTGATAAAATCCATCGATACACTCTCCCAAGGCTCATCGGGAATCTCGAGTAGTTGAAGCAAACCACCAGGCTTCTGCTTGCTTGGCTTTTTCCGCGCATACATGTCACAGCGAGTTACAAACTGATGGACCTCAATGCCCAATCCTGGCCACTAGTATACATCACTGAGGGCCCACCGGGTTTTCTTGACACCCAGGTGTCCTCCATACTTAGTGGCGTGCACCTCTGCTAGAATGTCATTCCGCGGGTTTCCCACATGTGGGACAACAATTTCTTTCGTGTGCCACCAGAGCGCATGCTCCCACAAGAGATCCTTTGTATTCTGTGGGTTCTGAAACCAGGGATCAATAATCTACCCTGCGTGGATGCGTTTCAGAAAACCACCAAGGCAATCTCACTCACTCGAGCAGTCACGATGACGCTGAAACAAGCAGCGAACACTGCGTTGTGTTCACTATCATCAACCCCCGTTGCTGTGCCAATCGGCTGTCTACTCAGCGAATCAGCCATGTTCGTCGAGCCCGCTCGATATCGAATCTCGTAGGTGTTCAGCACATCGAGCTTGACGGCGGGTGAGTGTGGTTTGCGTGGCAAAATAGGTGTTCGGACAATGGTCGATCGTGACCACAAAGTCGACACCTTCCAAATAACATCTCCATGTTCGTAGCGCATGCACAACTGCCAACAATTCATGTTCGGAAGTTGTGTAGCACTGTTCCGCCGGGGAATGTTCTCACCTCTCATCTGCACGTGACACGCAGCACCCCACCGAGCTTGGTATTGAACTCATTGAGACCACCCTCAATGAAATCGAGAGTAACCTCCGCGCTATCGCCTCTGCTACTTCTGACGAGTCCCTCGACTCTTTGAGGGGTGCGCTCTGCCCCATCTCCCCACCTTCACTGCTTCCCTTGCTGCTGCTAAGTCGTCCGCTTTCAAGGATGTTAAAGTTATATTTAATATATCCTGCTTGCTGTAGTTACTGTAGTTATTGTCCTTTGCTATTGGTGGTGCACCTTTGGTGTGGACTATAACTTGTAATGTTTTCTATTATTGAAACACCTTTTCTCGATTCTCCCTTGGCAAGCCACTCTCGATTCCCGCTTGGCCTAGGCTTCTAGCCTAGGCCCTTAGTTAAACCCGGCGCCTAGTTAAGTCACTCTCGTAACATGGTATTGAGCTAGGTCGTTCTCGACCTATTTTTCTTCTCAATGGGCCCACCCTCAACGACCGCCGTTACTCGCGCTGCCCGTCGCGCGCCCGTCAGTGTGACCGTCGCAAGAGTCGCAACGGTCGAGACGGTCGCGACGGCCGCAATGGCGAGCATCAACGCTCGCGGTCCTGACGTGCCCCGTCCCCACCCGTACCTACCCCGTTCCGTCGCGTCGTGCTTGCCCGTCCCGTCCCGTCGCGTCGCGCCTGCCTGTCCCGTCCCGTCGCGTCGCGCCTGCCCGTCCCGTCCCGTCGGGTCGCGCCTGCCCGCCGTGTCGCGCCCGTCCCGTCCCATCCCCTCCCCTCCCCTCGTGCCTGTTGCGCCTGCCCGTCCGGTCGCGCCGCGCCTGCCTTGCCCACCACGCCGTGCCCGTCCCGTCACGTCCCTCCCTTCTCACCACGTAGCGCCCTGCTTGCCACGCCCTACTCCGGCCTTCTAGGCGATTTTCACCTGTATTTTCTCCATGCTTCCGCTATGGCAACGCCTAGAGTCCTCCGCTTTGACGCCGAGGGTAGGCCATTCGAGTTCTCTGTCTAGCCCCTGTGTGCGCAGCGTCTCCTAGAGAGTCAGGTTCAGGCAGACGAGTCCCTGTGGGCGCACGCTTCCGGTGACCTTCTTGCGCCCCCCGATCCTAAACCCTTAGGCGCTGACCCCTCCACTGCTGACAGAGATCGTTTTGGACGTCAGCGTGCTGCCCTGACTGCCTGAAAGCCGCGCGACGCTGCAGCCTGCATCGCCCTTAGCAGCCTCCTCTCTGAGTCTGAGGAGACCCACTTCACCCAGGTTCGCACGGCTAGTGAGTTCCTGACTGCGATCAAGGCCCGCTACGCTACTCCCACCACTGTCTCTCTTGGTCGCCTGTTCCTCCTCTTCCTGTTTCCTGACCTTGCCTCGTTTGAGCGCTCTGCTGACTTGATCACTCACCTGCGTTCACTGATTCTAGCTACCGCGCTGCCTGCACTGACGCACAGCTTGCACTAAACCCTAAACCCATGGCGATTACTATCTATTTGATCGCCACTAGCCTCCCTGACCGCCTTGCCTCAGTTCGTGACGCGCTTCTTCTGAAGCACCCTAGCGAGCTCACTATCAATGTTCTTGAGTCTGCCCTCAAGGACGTCGAGAGCAACCTCCGCTCGGTAGCCTCTGCCTCTGGCGCTGTGCCCCCCCACTGTTCCACGGGTGCACTGTCCCTCAGCTGCCCACCTTTACTGCCTCCCTCGCCACTGCCGCTAATGACGTGTCCGCAGCTGCTGTTACGACTTCTGCGCGGTCTAGAGCTAGGAGTGGCAGGAGGGGCGGCCAGGGTGCGGCCAGCAGCGGAGGCGGCGGAGGTGGCGTTGCGGGGGGCGGTGGCAGGAGTGCAGGAGTTGGTGGAGCGCCTAGTGCAGCATCTAGTGCCTCCCCTACTGCAGCTGGTGGAGGTGACGCTCGGGTTAGTCGAGCACGTACGAGACCGCTAGCTGCAGGTGCTGGAGTGGCGGCATGGTACCTGACTCAGCGACAGCAGCAGCAGCAGCATCCACTCCTCTCGCAGCGGCCACAGCAGCAGCAGGGGCAGCAGCAGGGGTCAGGACCGTGTCAGCTTTCGCGTGGTGACGCCCACCCTCCCTGCCCCTATATCGTCCAGACAGGTACTCGCAGCGAACTCCGCTGTGACCGCCGCCACCCACCGGGTCAGTGCTTTGCTCAGCTCACTGACACTCTTCACGCGGCCTACAGCGTCGATGTCCCTGCCCTAACTGGATTCCTTTTGTTCGCTCGCACGGTGCCGCTCTGTGGGCCATGTCTACGTCTCAGTTACTTGATCTCTTAGGAACTCCGCATGCTATGTATGCTATTGTTGACTCTAGTGCTTCTGACTCTGTTTACTCGCGTGTTTTTAGCTTAGGTGCTGGTGTTGCTCCTGTGCCAGTTGCTAGTGTAGGTACTTGCTTAGGCACTAGTCCAGGTACTGCTCAGGAGGACGGTTCGCTGTCTTTCACCCTGGACTCCGGAGCTTCGCATTGTTTCTTCCGCGACCACACGACTCTTATTCCGCTTCCTGCACCGGTCTCCGTAGCACTGGCTGATCCCACTTCAGGACCAGTCACTGCTCGCTACACTACTACGCTTCCGTGCCCGGCTGTTCCCTCGGTTACCTGACGGGCTTCCACGTCCCCTCGTTCTCCAGGAACTTGGTGGGTGTGAAGCCGCTCGTGGGTAGTCACGGGGGTGTTTGGTTTGAGCCTTCTGGGGACTCTTGTGTAGACGGTGACACGTACGCGCCCCTGGCCACCTTTCACGCTGAGCCAGGCTCTGGTCTCTACACACTTCACACTGGCCCCCGAGAGAGGCAGCAGCAGCAACAGCAGCAGCAGCAGCAGCAGCAGCAGCAGCAGCAGCAGCAGCAGCAGCAGCAGCAGCAGCGGCGGCGGCAGCTGCCTCCGACCCCTGTCACTGCCCCCCGTCAGGTCCCCGCGTCTCACCAGGTTCCCGCCTCCCACTAGGTAGCTGTGTCTGGTCAGGTTCCAGCGTCTGGTCCGGTTGGTGTGTCTTGCTCGTGTCGGTCGCTTGCCCACCCCACCATTATGTGGCACCACCGCCTTGGTCACCCGTCCATTCCTCGCCTGCGCACTACGTCTAGTCAGCGTCTCGTCCTAGGCCTCCCGCGAGTCTTGCCGTCGATGTCGCCTTCGCCCACACCACCTTGCGCCCCTTGCGTCGAGGGTCGGCTGCGCGCCACCCCTCACTCCTCCTCCCTTCGTCCGGCCACCGAACCCTTCGAGACTCTCCACTTGGACGTCTGGGGCCCCGCCTCTCGCCCCGGTCCTGAGCGAGAGAGTTTCTTTCTGGTGGTCGTTGACGACTACTCTCGCTACACCACAGTGTTCCGCCTGGCGAAGAAGTCCGAGGTGACTTCTACGCTGATCCGGTGGTTACTTACCACTGCGGACACTCGTGGTCGTCGTGTCAGCTATCTTCACTCCGACCGCGGGGGTGAGTTTCGCTCCGGCGTTCTCGCTGGATTCTATTGCGAGCAGGGCATCCGTCAGTCCTGGACGCTTCCAGATTCCCCACATCAGAATGGGGTTGCTGAGCGCCGCATAGGCTTGGTCAGGGAGATCGCCTGCACCTCCTTGACTCACGCCCGTGCCCCCCATTTTCTGTGGCCTTACGTGGTTCGATACGCCGCTCACCAGATGAACCTCTGGCCACGTGTCTCTCGGCCAGAGGTTTCACCGACCAGCCTTTGGACCGGGTCCCCTGGTGATGCGTCGCGTTCTCGTGTCTGGGGCTGCTTGGCGCATGTTCGCGACACCTTGCGGACAAGATCTCGCCTCACGCCATTCCCTGTGTCTTCCTTGGTTTCCCAAAGGACTCCTCTGACTTCACCTTCTACCACCCTCCCCTTCACTGGTTCCTTGACTCCCGTAACGTCAGCTTTGACGAGTCAGTCCCCTACTACACCCGGTACCTCCGTCGAGGTCTCCCCGTTCCTCCTCCCCCTCTCTTCCTGACTCCAACTCCCCCTCCTGGTCCTCCGGTACAGCCCCCCCCCCCTGGTCCAGCCTTGTAAGGTGTGTCATACGCTACCCAACCCCCCCCTCGGTAGCCACTCAGGTGCCGTCCCCTTCCCCACAGTCCTCCTCACAGCCTAATGCAGACCCTGCGGGAGCTCGTGTTCGTGTCGAGGACCCTGGAAGTGCTAGCTCTAGAGGTGTTGGCGTTGGAGCTGAGGGTGTACTTGTACGGGGTCCTGGTTCTGGGGGTGCTGGAGTTGGAGCTGAGCCCGTGACTGCAGGAGACTCTAGTCTTCAGGGAGCCTGTGTTAGTCCTGCTGTCCCTGGGGGTGCTACGACTGGGGGTGCGGGTGCGCCCTCTGCTGGAGCTGGAGAGCCTGGGGCTGACCGTGTTGCTTCTGGTGGTGCTGGCTCTGGGGGTGGTGTGACTGGTGCTTTGGAGAGTGGTCCTGGGGCTACCACCGCCCCGGACCCTACTCCTCCCCCACATCCCTACCTGACCCGGCACCAGGACCATCTTCGCCGTGCACGTGAGGAGCAGCTGGAGTTGGAGAGAGAGAGAGAGACTAGAGTTGGAGCGGCGGCAGCAGGAGCTACGGCAGCTACAGGAGGAGCAGCAGCAGCAGCAGCCGCCGTAGCAGGTCCAGCAGCAGCAGCAGCAGCAGCAGCAGCAGCAGCCGCTGCAGGAGGAGCAGCAGCAGCAGCAGCAGCCGCCGCAGTAGGAGCAGCAGCAGCCACCACCTCCGCCTCCTTTCTCTGGCCTTCGGACCCTCGGTCTCCCCTCTCCCTCTCCTCCCTCCTCCCCCTCTCCTCCTTTCTATGGTCCCACGTTTCCTCCTCCTGACTACACCCCAGCTTTTTTCCCCCGTTCTCAGCCTCCGTTGTCCCCTCCTCTTTCTCACACTTGGGCTTCTCGCTCTCCTCGTGCTCATCCCTCGTCCCCTGTCCCTGTCAACGACCTTCGTACTGTTCGGTTCCGTTCTAGTCCGCCTCGTCCGTCTCCGTCTGTGCTTCCTTCTCCTCCTGAGTCGGCCCTCACTGCTTCCCTCTCTACTCCTGTCACTGACTACTACCGCACGTACCGTCCTGTTCTCTCACGTGTTCTCGCCTCTCTTGTTACACACCCTCGTGCCTCTCTGTCCTCTATCTCCGCCCTTACTGCCGCAGTCACTGAGTTCGCAGCTTCTCGCCGCCTTGACTACGCCACTTGTCTCGTGGTTGCTCCTCAGTCCTCTGGCCATCAGGGGTGAGTCTGCCCTTGGCTGTGACGCCCTAGAGGACAGGCAGTTTGAGCTGGAGTTCCTGGCAGCTGCTTCCCCTCATCTCTGTGCCATGCTGCTCGCCTCTGAGGGAGACCCCGACGCCCTTGACATACCGACTCCTCGCACTTATGCTGAGGCAGTGTCAGGGCCTTGGGCCTCTCAGTGGAGAGCTGCCATGGACGCGGAGATGGCCTCCTACAGATCCACAGGCACCTACGTCGACAAGGTTCCCCCCCTTGGGGCGAACGTCGTCGATGGCATGTGGATCTTCAGGGTGAAGCGGCCACAGGGATCTCCTCCGGTCTTCAAGGCGCGCTACGTGGCTAGAGGTTTCAGTCTGCGCGAGGGAGTTGACTTCTTTCAGACCGTCGCGCCTACCCCGAAGATGACAACTCTTCGGGTGTTACTGCACGTAGCAGCACAGAGAGACTACGAGTTACACTCTCTTGACTTCTCCACTGCCTTCCTTCAGGGTAGCCTACACGAGGAGGTCTGGTTGCGTCGTCCCTCTGCCTGCACTGGCACTTTCCCCAGTGGGACCCAGTGGAGGCTGAGGCGACCGGTATACGGTCTCCGTCAGGCGCTTCGTGAGTGGCACAACACCCTTCGATCTACCCTGTCTGACCTCGGTATCCAGCCGTCTTCTGCCGACCCGTCGATGTTCATTCGTCGTGGCTCTACACCGTACTTTGTACTGGTCTACGTTGACGACCTGGTCTTCGCCACTGCTTACAGGGTTGCTTTGGCTGACGTGAAGTCCGAACTGTAGAAGAGACACACGTGCACTGACCTTGGTGAGCTGCGTCACTACATAGGCCTGCAGGTCACCAGGGACAGAGTCACTCGCCACATTACACTCTCACAGTCACACATGGTGCAGCAGGTCCTTCAGCGGTTCGAGCTTCAGCACTCCACCGTACAGCGCACACCTCTTGCCGTTGACCACAGACTCACTGGTCCCTTTCCTGACGAGTCGTTTGAGCCTAGTGGTCCTTACGCAGAGCTTGTGGGCTGCCTCATGTACTTGATGACTTGTACTCGCCCGGACCTCGCCTTACCTCTTAGCATCCTTGCTCGCTTTGTTGCGCCAGGGAGACACCGTCCTGTTCACTGGACAGCTGCTGTGAGGGTGGCGAACTACCTAGCGACGACATCAGGCGTGGGGCTGGTACTTGGAGGGGAACAGTCTGTCGTACTTACTGGTCACTGTGACTCTTCTTACACTGACGACGTTGGTGAGCGAGCTCTGCACCGACCTTGTTTACTGACAACAAGGCGACAATTCTCCTCTGTCGAGAGCCTCGACTGGAGAGCAGAGTGAAGCACATCAACGTCAGGTACTTTCTTCTGCAAGAGTTGCAGAGGCGTGGACAGGCTCGCTTGGACTTTGTGGAGTCCGAGGCCAACAATGCAGACATCTTCACCAAGGCCCTCCCGCCTTGTGACCACCACAGGTGTTGTGTGCAGTTAGGTCTCGTTGACAGAGATTCGCGTCTTGTGTAGACTTGTGTTCTCTGCTTGCTTTATTTGTACACTTTGCATATACCTCTGTGAACTCTGGGACTGTCCTTGTGGCTCTTTTGCTTGTGGTCGGACTGTGTGGTGACGTTGTGATCCACCCTGAGCTCAGTTTCTTTGTGACTGGTCTTGTGACCGTACAGTTTTGTTTTTTGCTTGACACCCCTCACTTAGGCTATGGGGGTGTGTCAAATGTTGTAGCCTTTAATGATGCGTGTAATATAGGGTACAACAGTTAGGGTTAGGTTTATGTACCCCAACCAACAATAGTCAATCGATCATTCGATTTTTCAACATTCAAGAGTCAAACGAAGCGAGAATGAAATTGTAGTCGCTGCAAAAGTAAGACTCGTTACGCTTTTGAACACGAAAGTATGTTAGAGATAGAACATAGGAATGATTGACTAGAATGCAAGCATGAGTACAAGTACTAGGATGCAACCCTAAAGTGTTGTACTCCTTAGAGTATGCCCCACTACAGCCTAGAGATAACAAATGCAATTTGACACACCCCCATAGGCATAGTGGGGGATAGCAAACACAACTGACGGTCACAAGACCAGTCAAGAAAGAGAACAAAGCAAAGCAAAGCTCAGGGTGGATCTCAAGATCACCACGCATTCTGAACGCAAGCAATCGGCCACAAGGCTAGTTCACCTGCAGAGTTATAAAAGCACAAGCAGTACAGTGATCACAACCTAGCAAGAACAAGCATGCAGTTGTATGTATATAGATCGCAGTACAAGACAAGTCAAGCAACCAGCAGGTGAGGCAGAACGGGTAGAAGCCCAAGAGCAGTGCAAAAACGCTGACGATCACCAGACCCGAGGGCCTTGGTGAAGACATCAGCAGTGTTGGCCCGAGAGGCCACGTAGGAAAGGCGAAGCTAGCCACTCTACTGTAGCTCTTGAGCAAGAAAGTAGCGAAGAGCAATGTGCTTCGTTCTGTGCTCCGGTCTCTTCTCCCGACACAAGGCAAGCATGGCCTTATTGTCGACGTACAGAACTGGAGGAGAACGAGGCCGCTCCCCCAAGTCGGTTAGTAGGTAGGTCAGCCAGCGTAGCTCCTGTGCAGCCATAGGCCCAGCGTAGATCTCGGCGTCACGGCTGGAACCAAGCACAGAAGAAGAACGAGTGGACCTCCATGAGATAGAATCAGAGCCAAGATTGAACGTGTAACCCTGTGACGAACGCTGAGTCGCCTGGTCGTCGGCCCAAGAAGCGTCGGAGTGTCCTGTGAGTACCACTGAACCCCGTCCTCCAAGCACGAGCTCCATGCCCGATGTACTGCACAAGTAACGCAGTACCCTCTTCGCAGCATCCCAGTGCGCCTTTCGGTGTCTACCGGGAGCCACGTAGCGAGCCAGGAGGCTGAGAGGGTACGCGAGGTCAGGTCGTGTGCACATCATCAGGTACATGAGGCAACCCACAAGCTCTGGATACGGACCACTCGGCTCTACGGACTCGTCCGAAGGTGGAGCTGAGAGCGAGTGGCATGTAGGCAGAGGAGTGGGTTGTGGCGAGGAGTACTGGAAGACGAAGCGCTGAAGGACCTGGTGCACCATGTGTAACTGAGTCAGGGTGATGGTGCGTCGTGCTCTGTCCCGGGTGATCTGCAAGCCAAGATAGCTCCGCAGCTCACCCAGGTCAGTGCAGATGTGTCTCTCCTGCAGCTCCGCCTTCACTAAGGAATGCGCCACAGTGTCAGCAGTAGCAAAAACCAAGTCGTCGACGTGCACGAGAACGTAGAACGGCGGCAGAGAAGTGTCGGAGCATAGAAACAGCGACGGGTCGGCAGAGGAAGGAGCAAACCCAAGAGCAGCAAGTGTCGTCCTCAGTGTGTCGTGCCACTCGCGGGACGCCTAGCGGAGACCGTAGACTGGCCTTCGGAGGCTCCACTGGGTACCCGCAGGAAACGACCCAGTGAAGCCAGGTGGGCGACGCAGCCAGATCTCCTCGTGAAGGCTTCCCTGCAAGAAAGTTGTGGAGAAGTCGAGAGAGTGCAGCTCGTAGTCACGCTGTGCCGCAACGTGCATCAACACCCGAAGAGTAGTCATCCTCGGGGTGGGGGAGAAGGTCTGACTGAAGCCTCGAGCGACGTAACGCGCCTTGAAGGCAGGCGGAGAACCCGGCGGCCGCTTCACTCAGAAAATCCACATGCCATCGACTATGTTCGCCCCAGGAGGAGGAACCTCGTCGACGTAGGTGCCTGTGGACTTCCAGAAAGCCATCTCTGCGTCCATGGCTGTCTGCCACTGAGAGGAGTACTCACCCGCGATCGCCTCAGCGTAAGAGCGTGGGGTAGGGATGTCAAGTGCATCCGGGTCTCCCTCAGGGCAAAGCAGCATGGATGCATAACGAGGTAAAGCGGCCGCAAGACACTCAAGCTCAAATTGCCTGTCCTCAAGGACGTCACAGCCAAGGGCAGGCTCACCCTCGACGGACGGAGGACAGACAGACTCAGACTAAGTAACAAGTCTCGCGACGTAGTCGAGACGACTCCTAGCAGCAAAGTCGACTAGCTCAGTGACTAGGGCAAACGCAGCAGTAGACTCAAAGTCAGGGTCAGTGACGACAGTAGCGAGGAGACGAGTGATAGTAGGACTTGTCAGAACATATATATAGCTTATGCTGTTGTGTAGGCTATAGTGGGGTATCCCATAGGGGGTACAACCCAATTAGGGTTTCCTATATGTACTCACTTCATTCATAGTTCATTCATTCTTGTTCAAATCTTCTCATGGTATCGAGCAGGTTCCCCCTTGGGAACTGTGCTTAGGGCCCACCACATCGTTTTTTTTCCTGCCCGAAGCGCGCTCAGCCCGAGTCGCGCTCCGGGCCCTCATTTCGTCGAGCCGCCCTAGCGGCCCTTCACTGCTGCCCCGCCACTCATCTCAGCGGCCCCGCCGCCCGTCTTCGCGGCCCCGCCGCCTCTCTCCTAGCGGCCCCGCCGCCCTACCTAGCGGCCCCGCCGCCCTACCTCGCGGCCTCGCCGCCCTATTGCGCGGCCCCGCCGCCCTACCTAGCGGCCCCGCCGCCCTTACTCGCGGCCTCGCCGCCCCATTGCGCGGCCCCGCCGCCCTACCTCGCGGCCTCGCCGCCCCATCGTGAGGCCCCGCCGCCCTACCTAGCGGCCCCGCCGCCCTTCCTCGCGGTCCCGCCGCCCCATCGCGCGGCCCCGCCGCCCTACCTAGCGGCCCCGCCGCCCTTCCTCGCGGCCCCGCCGCCCCATCGCGCGGCCCCGCCGCCCTTCCTCGCGGCCCCGCCGCCCCATCGCGCGGCCCCGCCACTCTACCACGCGGCCCCGCTGCCCTATCTCGCGGCCCCGCCGCCCTACCCAGCGGCCCCGCCGCCCTTCTGCAGCGGCCCCGCCGCTCCTCTACAGCGGCCGAGCCGCCCAGCAGCAGCGCAGCCGAGCCGCCCAGCAGCAGGGCAGCCGAGCCGCCCCGCCGCCGAGCCGCGCGGTAGCCGAGCCGCCGAGCCGCCCTGCCGCCGAGCCGCCCTGCCGCCGAGCCGCCCTGCCGCCGAGCCGCCCGGGAGCCGAGCCGCCCAGCAGCCGAGCCGCCGAGCCGCCCAGCTGCCGGGCCGCCCTACTACCGAGCCGCCCGACCTGCCCTGCCTCGTGAGCACAACACCACTGTTACTGCGTGCCCTTCCCCTACTGCTTGCACTGCTACACTGTCGTCGTCATGGCTACCCCTAGTGTCCTCGCTTTTGACGCTGAGGGTCGAGCCATTGACTTTGAGGTCTGGGTCGACGACCTGCAGCTGTTCTTACAGTGCGATAGGACGGACGGTCTTTCCCTCTTTGACCTTACCTCTGGCGCCTCTCCTGCCCCTACTGCTGATGCTGACCCCACTGTTCGCTCTCAGTGGGCCACCCGCGATGCTGCTGCACGTCTTGCTGTGCGTCGCCACCTGCCTACCACTGAGCGCGCGCACTTTAGTCAGTACAAGAGTGCTCAGACCTTGTACGACGCTGTAGTTGCGCGCTACTCTTCCCCTGCCACTGCTGCCCTGAGCCGCCTCATGCTACCGTACCTCTTTCCTGACCTTGCTGCCTTTCCCACTGTCGCTGACCTCATTACGCACCTCCGCACTAGTGACACTCGCTACCGCGCCGCCCTTCCTGCTGAGTTCTGCGCCAAGAACCCCCCCCCCATGTACATCACTCTCTATTACATAGTCACACGCCTCCCTGACTCCCTTCGCGTAGTCAGGGACCACTTCCTCTCAGTCTGTCCCACCACTCTCACTGTCGACCTCCTCGAGAAGTCCCTCCTGGCGGCGGAGAAGAGCATCGTCGCTGTAGGAGCCTCTCGTGGTGACCCTCGCACCCCCATCTTTGAGGGGTGTTCTCCTTCCCCCCTGCTGCCCTCTGTTGCCTCTGCTGCTGCTGCCGACCTGCTTGGTCTTGAGTCGGTCTGCGCGGCGTCTGCCCCTAGCGGGAGACGCCGCCCTGGCAGGGGCAAGGGGGGCAAGGGCGCGGGTGGACCTGGCGGGGGCGGTGGAGGTGGCGGTGGCGGCGGCGGAGGGAGTGGGGGTGGCGGTGGGAGTGGTGGCGGGGGCGGTGGTGGCGGTGGCAGCAGCGGAGGAGGAGGCGGTGGTGGAGGCAGCGGTGGGAGCGGAGGCAGCGGTGGTGGTGGAGGTGGAGGCGGCGGTGGCGGAGGGGGTGGAGCTGGTCGGGGTGGTGCCCCGCAGCGTAGCGGCTCTGGTGGTGGTCAGCGTCAGCAGCAGCAGCAGCAGCAGCAGCAGCAGCAGCGTTCGCGGGACATCCCCCCGCCCCAGCAGCTCCGTGAGTGGTACACGCAGCGTCAGCGGGGTGGGGGTTTTGGTCCGTGCACCTACGTCCTTCGTTCCGGCGACCGCGCGGGTGAGCAGTGTGGGGGTGCCCACCCCACCCAGCGCTGCTTTGGCCGCCTGACGGACGCTTGGCGTCAGCAGTTCCCCGAGGCTAGTGAGATTCCCCGTTGGGGAGAGCTGTCTAGGGCTGGCGTAGCTATCTTTGATCTTGACTTTGATGCTATCCTTGCTGCCATGTATGCTGTGACTATTAGTGAGGAGGGTGACTGTTACCGGTGTTTCCCGCCCGACCCAGGCATTGGTACTGCTGCGCCAGGTACTTCTGCGGCTGCTGCTCTAGGTGCCAGTGCGTCTGCACTCTCAGGTACTGGTGAGGCTGCGCTCTCAGGTACTGCGTCGGCTTCGGCCTCCCTCACCTTCACGCTTGACTCAGGAGCTTCTCGCTCCTTCTTTCGAGACCGCACCACACTCACGCCGCTTGGCCGGCCGGTTGCAGTCTCCCTGGCTGACCCCTCTGGGGGTCCTGTCCTCTCTCACTTCTCCACTGTCCTCCCGTGTCCGGCTGCCCCCTCGGGCACCTTGTCTGGTCTGTACCTCCCCTCGTTCTCGACGAACTTGGTGAGTGGTGCTGACCTGCAGGATGCGGGGGTTCACCAGTTTACTCCTGCGAGTCAGCGGGTGACCCACTGCTCGGACGCCCGCACAGGCCGACACCTGGCCACGTTTTCGCGTCGGCCGGGGTCGAGTCTCTACACCCTGACCACTGAGTCTCCTCCTGTCCCTGCGTCTGGCCAGGTAGCTGCGTCGGGTCAGGTGTTTGCTGCTGCGTCCAGGTCTGGTCCTGAGTCTGCCCCCTGCTCGTGTCGCCGCCTGTCTCAGGAGACTCTCCTGTGGCACCACCGTCTTGGCCACCCCTCCTTGCCTCGTCTTCGGGGCATGGCTTCCCGTGTCCTTGTCTCTGGTCTTCCCCGGTCTCTCCCTCCCCTTCCTTCGGGACCCGGACCTTCCTGTGTCCCCTGTGTCGAGGGGCGGCTCCGGGCTGCCCCTCACTCCTCCCAGTTTCCCCCGACAGAGGCTCCTCTGCAGACGCTTCACATGGACGTGTGGGGCCCGGCCCGCGTCCGTGGGCAGGGTCACGAGCGCTACTTCCTGCTGGTGGTTGACGACTACTCGCGTTACACCACAGTCTTCCCCTTGCGCAGCAAGGGTGATGTCACTGAGGTGTTGATCGACTGGATCCGCGCAGCTCGTCTCCAGCTCAGGAGGAGCTTCGGCTCGGACTTTCCTGTTCTGCGTCTGCACTCTGACCGAGGTGGAGAGTTCTCCTCTGGCCTTCTGCGAGCCTACTGTCGTGCACGAGGCATCCGCCAGACCTTTACGCTTCCGGACTCTCCACAGCAAAATGGGATTGCTGAGCGCCGCATTGGCATGGTCATGGACGTCGCTCGTACGTCCATGATGCATGCTGCTGCACCCCATTTTCTGTGGCCGTTTGCGGTTCGGTACGCGGCGCATCAGATCAACCTTCACCCCAGGGTCTCCCGGCCGGAGACCTCCCCAGCTCTGCTGTGGACGGGGAAGGTCGGCGATGCGTCTGCGTTCCGTGTCTGGGGATCTCGGGCGTTTGTCCGCGACTTGTCTGCGGACAAGCTGTCCCCTCGTGCTGCTCCCTGTGTCTTCCTCGGCTTCCCCCCTGACGCCCCAGGGTGGCAGTTCTACCACCCCTCCTCTCGTCGTGTTCTGTCCTCCCAGGACGTCACGTTCGATGAGTCAGTCCCCTTCTACCGCCTCTTCCCCTACCGCACTCCTTCCCTCCCCCCGCCACCGCACTTCCTTGTGCCAGGTCCCCCCCCAGTAGACCCCCTTCCCCCTCAGGGTCCTGCCCCTTCAGGTGTGTCCCAGGTAGACGCAGTCGAGCCGGTCGAGGTTGCTGGTGACTCTGGTCCTGCTGCGGGTGCTGAGCCAGGGGGTGCTGACTCTGGGGGTGCTCCGCGCGTGGGTGCTGAGCCTGGGGGTGCTGAGCCTGGGGGTGCTGAGTCTGGGGGTGCTGAGCCTGGGGGTACTGCGACTGGGGGTGCTGAGCCTGGGGGTGCGGAGTCTGGGGGTGCTGAGCCTGGGGGTGCTGTGACTGGGGGTGCTGAGCCAGGGGGTGCTGCGTCTGGAGCTACTGAGCCTGGAGCTGCGGAGCCTGCGGCCACTGGACCTCCCCTTGTGGCGTCTGGCGGTGCGGGACCTGGCGGTTCTCCGGGTGCTTCGCCTCGGCGGGAGCCCCTCTCTCCACAGGAGCTGCGCGAGTGGTTTGCTCGCCGCTGGAGACGTACTGCTGGAGCTGGTGCTCCTTCGGCTGCTGAGGGTACTTGTGCCGCTGGTCCCGGAGCTGCTGGGCCCTCGGGTCCGCCTGGAGCTGGAGCTGCCGCGGGTGTTGGTGCTGAGACTACTGCTGTCCTTCCTGGCGGTGGTCCTGCTGCGGGTGCTGCTGGTGCTGCTGGAGGTACTGGAGCTGGAGGTGCTGTTGGCGCTGGTGCTGCTGCTGAGGGTGCTGTCCCTGCTGTGTCTGGAGTCGCCGCGCGGCCTCGGCCGTACTTCGTTCCACTCCTACAGCAGGTTCTTGGTCTTTCTCCTCCTGCAGCGTGTCCACAGCCTGTTCAGTCACAGTCCCAGTTAGAGCCCGCCTCCCCCCTTCCTGCTCCCTCTCCTTACACTGGTCCCACTGGAGGTCTTGCTGAGCGTCGTGAGCCTGCGTCTCGTCCTGCGTCGCCTGTTCGTGCTGCTCGCGCTAGTGGTCGCGGTTCGCGTCAGCGTCCTCCTCCTGTCCCTGGCACGCACCGGATGTCTTTGCGTCCGTCCACTGCTCCTCTGCGTGCCCCTTTGCCTTCTCCTCCTGAGTCCTCCCTTCCTGCACTTACCGACCCAGAGTCCGACTCTCTTCGTGCTGCTAGTCCTACTGTCACACGTCTCCTTGCTACTGTCGTCACTGACCCCTCTTTTGAGTCCACTGCTGCGTCTGCTCTTGTTGCTGAGCTCGTCGACTTTGCTGCTAGCTGTCGTCTAGACTACGCTGCCGGTCTTGTTGCTGAGTCTGCGTCTGTCTGTCCTCCGTCCGTCGGGGGTGAGTGTGCTCTTGGCACGGACGTCCTTGAGGACAGGCAGGAGGAGTTCCAGTGTCTGGCTGCTGCTTCACCTCATCTCGCGTCCGTACTACTTGCCCCTGAGGGAGACCCGGATGCACTAGACATCCCGACTCCGCGCTCTTACGCGGAGGCCGTAGAGGGTCCCTACTCCTCTCAGTGGCAGGCAGCTATGGATGCAGAGATGGCGTCCTGGAAGTCCACAGGCACCTACGTTGACGCGGTTCCCCCTCCTGGGGCGAACATCGTCAGTGGCATGTGGATCTTCAGGGTGAAGCGGCCGCCGGGCTCTCCACCTGTCTTCAAGGCGCGGTACGTCGCTCGTGGCTTCAGTCAGCGGCAGGGAGTTGACTACTTTCAGACCTTCTCTCCCACCCCGAAGATGACCACTCTTCGGGTGCTGCTGCACATAGCCGCTCAGCGCGACTACGAGCTCCACTCTCTTGACTTCAGCACTGCTTTCTTGCAGGGTAGCCTGCACGAGGAGATCTGGCTGCGCCGTCCACCTGGCTTCACTGGGACTTTCCCTACTGGCACCCAGTGGAGCCTCCGACGGCCAGTCTACGGTCTCCGCCAGGCACCGCGTGAGTGGCACGACACACTGAGGACTACGCTTGCGGCTCTTGGGTTTGCTCCCTCTACGGCTGACCCGTCGTTGTTTCTGCGCACCGACACTTCTTTGCCGCCGTTCTACATCCTCGTGTACGTCGACGACTTGGTCTTTGCCACAGCTGACACTGCTGGACTAGCCTACGTGAAGTCCGAGCTGCAGAAGAGACACACGTGCACAGACCTGGGTGAACTGCGCAGCTACCTTGGCTTGCAGATCACTCGGGACAGAGCACGCCGCACCATTACCTTGACTCAGTCACACATGGTGCAGCAGGTCCTTCAGCGCTTCGGCTTCACGTACTCCTCGCCTCAGGCCACTCCTCTGTCTACTCGCCACTCGCTCTCAGCTCTGCCTTCGGATGAGTCCGTAGAGTCGAGTGGCCCGTACCCAGAGCTTGTTGGCTGCCTCATGTACCTGATGACCTGCACACGACCTGACCTTGCATACCCTCTTAGCATTCTTGCACGCTATGTTGCTCCTGGGAGACACCGACCAGAGCACATGGCTGCAGCGAAGAGGGTGTTGCGCTACTTGTGCAGTACGTCGGGCATGGGGCTAGTGCTTGGAGGGCGGAGTCCAGTGGTCCTCACTGGTCACGCGGACGCTTCTTGGGCTGACGACCAGGCTACGCAGCGATCGTCGCAGGGTTACACCTTCAGTCTTGGTTCCGGCTCTGTCTCGTGGCGGGCTACTCGCTCGTCCTCTGTTCTCGGCTCCAGTTGTGAGGCTGAGATCTACGCCGGGGCCATGGCTGCACAGGAGCTTCGCTGGCTCACCTACCTGCTGACTGACCTTGGAGAGCCGCCTCGTTCTCCTCCAGTGCTGTACGTAGATAACAAGGCCATGCTGGCCTTGTGTCGAGAGCAGCGCTTGGAGCACAGAACGAAGCACATTGCTCTCCGTTACTTTCTTGCTCGTGAGCTGCAGCAGCGTGGTCAGTTGCGACTTGCGTACGTGGCCTCTGAGGCCAACACTGCTGATGTGTTCACCAAGGCACTTGCGCCTTGTGACCATCAGCGCTTCTGCTCTCAGCTGGGTCTTGTACCTGTCTTGCCTCACTTTCTCTCCTCTTGACCTTGCTTGTACTGTCACATATATATACCTGCTCTTGCTTGTCTAGCTCTATATATATATGTGCACTCCTGCATGTGAACTGGCCTTGTGGCCTTGTCGTTGTGCTCGGACTGTGTGGTGACTTTGTGATCCACCCTGAGCTTGCTGTGCTTTGCGTGACTGGTCTTGTGACCCCTTGTTCTCCCCCACTTTGCCTATGGGGGTGTGTCAGAACATATATATAGCTTATGCTGTTGTGTAGGCTATAGTGGGGTATCCCATAGGGGGTACAACCCAATTAGGGTTTCCTATATGTACTCACTTCATTCATAGTTCATTCATTCTTGTTCAAATCTTCTCAGGACTGGCAGCACGAGCAAGGTCGCTCTCAGGGTCAGGAACGTCAGGAAGAGAGGACGCCGGAGGAGACGGCAGGGCAACACGCTGTGGAACAGAGGAAGGACGAAGTGCCATAACGTGAGTGCCTGGGACAGCAGGAGGACGAGGACGGGCGACACGACGAGCACGAACAGGTGTGGAAGCACGAGTCTCAGGCTCACGACGCTCAGTCATGGACTCAGTCACCTCAGTGTAAGGAGCAGGAGCAGGCAGCGGGGAGCCAGGCGGTAGCTGTGGCTGAGACTGGTCTGTTGGTGGACACAGGAGAGGTGGAGTGAGGCCAGTGGAAGACGGGAGACTAAGAACCTGGTGAAGGACCGAGTCAGGCCGCGGCAGGGACGACTGCGGCTGCGGGTAGAAAAACGATCGGCGCGGTGCAGTACCCGTACCGTCAGCAGCTCCAGTACCTCCAGTACCTCCAGCTTTAGTGCCTCTAGCACCAGCAGCACCAGCACCTCCAGGTCCGGCAGCTCCTGTACCTCCAGTACCTCCAGCTCCAGCAGCACCTCCAGCACCAGCAGCACCAGCACCTCCAGTGCCAGCAGCTCCAACACCCCCAGCACCTCCAGTAGCACCGCCGGCAGCACCTCTAGCACCTCCAGCACCAGCAGCACCACCAGTTCCGGCAGCTCTAGCACCTCTAGTATGAGCACCTCTAGGACCAGCAGCTCCAGCACCACCAGTACCTCCAGCTCCAGCAGCACCAGCACCTCCAGCAGCAGCAGCTCAAGGAGCTGTAAAACTCCAAGCTCCAGCACCAGAGCGGCCTCGCCGAACGACCCACTAATGAAGCTGCTGCGGTGAGGGCGTCTCGAGTCGACTAGGTGGCTGCTGTTGTCCAACGCCAGGACCTGCAGCTGGAGCACCCACGGCCCCACCACCGCTAGGACTCGCAGCACCCCCAGAGTCAGCACCCCCAGGACCAGCACCCCAAGTCTCAGCACCCGCAGTCTCAGCACCCCCAGGACCAGCATCTCCTGCGTCCTCACCTCCAGTGTCACCACCCTTAGCAGCACCAGTGTCCACAGCTACAGGCTGCAGGGGCGGCGAAGACGGTCGTGGCGGAAAACCAAGAGGGGTCTCCAAGTGTGGAGAGCGACGAGTGGTCGCCGTGTCATCAGCAGTGGGGTCACCCCCCTCAGCTGGGCCAGAGGTGTCAGAGGAGATCACCAAAGGCTCAACCAAGGGGGGTGGGTCTACCTGAGACACACCTGAGGGAGCAAGACCCTGTGGGGGGAGGGGGTCTACCGCAGGGAGAACTGGTACCAGGAAGACAGGCGTCAGGGGGACCGGGTGGGACGTGTCGAAGAGAAAGGCCCCGCCCTCGCTTGGGCGCAGCCGATCTCGCCGTCGACGAGAATTTCGCGACGGATTGGTCGATGAAATGGGCTTCTGCAATTCGATGGAAGTTGCGGTCGAGCAGGCTCTGCTCGACAGAATCTGGTCGACGAGCTCTGCGCGACGAGCACTGGTCGACGATCTCTGCGCGACGAGCTCCCGTCGAAGAGCGTTGGTCGATGATCCTGGTCAAGGAACTTTGGTCGAAGAGTTTGGGTCGAGGAACTCAGGTCGAAGAGTTCAGGTCGAGGAGCTCTGCTCGGCGAACTTTGTTCGACCAATCAATGTCGAGCTGATCGACCGAAGTTGCAGAGTTGTCCGAAACTCTGCGGAGGCGTGCGAACTTTCGCCCTTGAGGTTTTGGCGAAGTTCTACCTGCGGAACGGCATCACGTGGTCAACGGTGCGCACCTGGCGAAACCGACGACACGTTTTCTACCTGGCACCTACGCAATGTGCCTGACGGTGAAACCGCCAACCTGCACCTACTTGGTAGGTGCGCACATCTGCGCAGATAGACAACCTGCGACTGCAGATAGTTATTTGCGACTGCAGATAGTCACCTGCGACTGCAGTGTCGGCAGACCGCGCGCAGTGCAACGTTGGCAGACCACTCTGCTGCAACGTTGGCAAGCCGCTCTTCTGCTGTGCTGGCAGATTTCGCCCTTGCTAGGTGTTGCATGCCATTCTAGTCCTTTTGTTCTGCATGCCTCAATTGTACTATCAACTTTTCAATGCAAGTTGTTCTTTTCAATTCCTTAGTGGAAACTCTTGCCAAACTTCTGTGTGAACACAAGCAAGTAGTAAGAACGTTAGTGCAAAGCTACGATCACTCGCGCAACCCCGTGCCCTCCACCGTAGTCCACTCCCGTTGTGTAGTGACTCTCCGCAGGACGCGTACAAGTGGAGCCTGTAGAAACAGACAGACTCGTCAAAGGTGACGTCTTGGGAGGACAGGACTCGACGCGAGCGAGGGTGGTAAAACTGCCACGGCGGGGCGTCGGTGGGGAAGCCCAGGAAGGCGCAGCGGAGAGTGCGGGGAGAGAGCTTGCTCGCGGTGGTATCGCGAACAAGGGAGAGCGCGCCCCACACCCGAAACGCCGACGCATCGCCAACCTCTCCCGTCCAACGGAGTGTGGGCGAGGTCTCTGGCAAAGAGACACGGGGCCAGAGGTTGAGCTGATGCGCGACGTATCGGACCGCAAACGGCCACAGAAAATGGGGCCCTGGCGCATGGATCATGGAGGTACGAGCAACCTCCATGATCAAGCCAATGCGACACTCAGCAATCCCATGTTGCTGCGGAGAGGTCGGAAGCGTGAACGACTGGACGATGCCCTCGACTCGACAGGACTGTGCAAGGAGGCAGGAAGAGAACTCACTGCCCCTGTCAGAGTGCAGACGCAGGACTGGAAGGTCCCGCCGAAACCGTTCGTGCAGCTGGTGACGAGTAGCGTGGATCCAGGGGATCATAACACCGCTGACGTCCGCCTTGCTGCGCAAGGGGAAGACCGTGGTGTAGCGCGTGTAGTCGTCAACGACCAGCGGGAAGTAGCGCTCATGGTCCGTCCCACTGACGCGGGCGGGGCCTCACACGTCCATGTGGAGAGTCTGCAGAGGAGCAGTGGTCGGAGGAAACGAGGAGGAGTGAGGAGCGGCGCGCTGCCGCCCCTCGACGCAGTGAAGGCACGGCGGGGCAAGCGAGCGCGGGAGGGGGGGCAGGGACCTGGGAAGGCCATAGACAAGGAGACGAGAGTGCATGCTGTGTAGACGTGGCAGAGAGGGGTGGCCGAGGCGGTGGTGCCAGAGGAGAGTCTGGTGGGAGAGTACCCGACACGAGCACGACGCATCGAACTGACGAGACGCAGACACCTGACTCGACGCAGCCACATGTGCAGACGCGGTGGTGAGGGTGTACAGACTGGACCCAGGCTGACAAGTGAACGTAGCAAGGTGACGGCCAGTCCGGGAGCACGTACAGATCGCCACACGCTGCCCTCCAGGAGTAAAGGTATCAACCCAAACATCCTGAAGGAATGTGTTGCTCACCAAGTTCGTCGAGAACGAGGGGAGGTGGAGACCTGAAAGAGAGCCGGAGGGGACTGCCGGACACGGGAGGACTGTGGAGGCCCGTGCGACGACGGGGCCCCCAGAAGGGTCAGCCAGTGAGACTGGGACAGGTGCAGCGAGTGGTGTGACTGTGGTGCAATCACGAAAGAAGCAACGAGACGCACCAGAGTCAAGTGTGAAAGTGTGCAGGGCCTCAGATGAGGCAGCAGACTCACTAGTAGCAGACTCACTAGCACCTGTGGCAGGAGACGCACTAGCACCTAGAGCGGCAGCAGACTCACTAGCACCTAGAGCAGCAGCACCTAGACTAGTAGCCTCTGCACTACCAGGGACGCATCGCTGAGAGACCCACTCGCGGGGCTGCTGCGGTGACAGGGTCTCCTGCTGACGCTGTTGCTGCTGCTGTGCAGTACCTCCAGCACCATAACCTCCACCACCAGGACGGCCTCGCTGAATAACCCACTCACGAAGCTGCTGTGGCGAGAGAGTCTCCTGGCGACGAGACCGCCGCTGCTGTCCAGTACCGCCAGCACGCGTGAAACCTCCACCACCAGGACGGCCTCGCTAAATAACCCACTCGCGAAGCTGCTGCGGCGATAGAGTCTCCGGCTGACACTGCTGCTGCTGTCCACCGCCAGCCGCTGCTACGACTGTGATAGTGGCCATGAGAGGCAGTGGCAGTCAGTAGCAGCGGCGCAAGGGCGTCAGAAGCGACCGCTGTGGTCGCAGCTGTAGCAGTAGCAGTAGTCGCTGTAGTGGCGGGGCAGCACACGGGCTGCAGGGCAGGGCAGCGCGCAGGCTGCAGGGCAGGGCGGCGCGCAGGCTGCAAAGCAGGGCGGCGCGCGGGCCTAAGGGCAGGGCGGCGCGCGGGCTGCAAGGCAAGGGGGCGCGCGGGCTGCAGGGCAGGGCGACGCGCGGGCAGCAGGGCAGGGCGGCGCGCGGGCTGCAGGGCAGGGCGACGCGCGGGCTGCAGGGCAGGGCGACGCGCGGGCAGCAGGGCAGGGCGACGCGCGGGCTGCAGGGCAGGGCGACGCTCGGGCAGCAGGGCAGGGCGACATGCGGGCTGCAGGGCAGGGCGACGCGCGGGCTGCAGGGCAGGGCGACGCGCGGGCAGCAGGGCAGGGCGACGTGCGGGCTGCAGGGCAGGGCAGTAAGCGGGCAGAGCGCAGGGCAGGGCAGCGTGCAGCAAGCTGGGCAGCGCGCGGCGAGCAGGGCAGTACGGGCAGCAGCGCAGCACGCGCGGCAGCAGGGCAGCGCGCGACGGGGCAGCGCGGGGCAGGGCAGCGCGATAGCGCTGGGCAGGGCAGGGCAGCAGCACGCGGTGAGCAGGGCAGCGCGGGACGGCAGCAGCTCCTGGGGCAGTACGTACGGTTGGTGGGCCCTAACGGAGCGGTCCTACGGAGGGACCTGCTCTGAATGTCAGAATTTGTAATTCTTATATAATTGCATGTTTAGTTAGTTAGTGTAGTATCACCTATCTTGTCTTAGGTGGTCTACCTCCCTTCACCACCTCCCCCGTTTCCTATAAATTGTACTGCATTCTATAGTGCAACCCCTTCTCTTGGCCAAACCCTCTCTTCACAAACCCTAGCCTCTAGCTACTATTCTGACATGGTACAGAGCAGTATAACGGTCTAAGGACCTAATTTTTTCTTCACGGAACATGGGCCCGCCTATGCTACAGCGCGACATGCGCTTAGATTTTTTTTTTTCCCGTCCGCCCGTCGCACGCGTTCCGCCCTGCCAGTCCGCCCGTCCGCGCGCGCTCTGCCTTGCCCGTTCGCCAGGCGCCCTGCTTCCCGTCGCCGCGGGCGCCCCAGCTTCCCGTCGTCCGCGGCCCCCGTTTCGTCGCCCCGCGGCCCCCCGTCGCCCCGCGATCCGCCAGCGCCAGCGCGGCCGCCAGCGCCACGGCCAGCCGCGTGCGCCAGCGCCTGCGCCAGCGCGGATCACAAGCGCCTGCGCCAGCGCGGACCGCCAGCGCGGGCGCCAGCGCCGCGGCCAGCCGCCAGCGCCAGCGCCAGCGCCAGCAACTGCGACTGCCGCCAGCTCCAGCGCCGGCAGCTGCTCACGCCGCCCTCCCCTCCCGCCCTCCCTTCCGTGGCTTCCGTCGTGGGGGGGGGGGGGAGGGGGAGATGTGGGGGTGGCGGGGGTGACCAGCCAGCAGGCCGTCCCTCCCTTCCCTCTTCCTCTCTCCACTGCAGCACTTGCTGCTGTGGGGGGGGGGGGAGGAGAGAGGTTAAGGGGGGATGAGAGAGGTTAAGGGGGGATGAAAGAGAGAGAGAGAGAGAGAGAGAGAGAGGTTCACATTTTCTGGTTTCTCCTTGTCTGTTCTCTATCCGTCGTATCTGGGCGCCTTCGTCTTTCCTCGTCGCGCGCACACACCGGGCATCCACTGCGGGGGTTGAAACCGCAGACGGGCAATCCACCGTACCCGGCGGTGGGCCCAGCACCCGGCACGGTGATTGTTGCTCTTCGAGATGAGCCCCTACACTAGCTATACTTGCATGCAATTAAAGGGGGGATGTCAGAATTTGTAATTCTTATATAATTGCATGTTTAGTTAGTTAGTGTAGTATCACCTATCTTGTCTTAGGTGGTCTACCTCCCTTCACCACCTCCCCCGTTTCCTATAACTTGTACTGCATTCTATAGTGCAACCCTACGGAGCAGGGGTACTAGAGCTGGAGACCCTACGGAGCCTATAACAAATGCAATTTGACAAAGTAAAGGTTTCACAGTGGGGTCACGTATAGTTGAGGACCGGCCATAAGCGCCGGCGCTTTTAATAGGACGGCAGCTATATCCGGGGCCATACGGTAAGACCCGGGTCTTATAAAATTGTTGACATTTGTGAAGACCCCCCACCCCCCGCCCCCCCATTTTTTTTGTGCAAGTCTGTTAAGACCCCCAGGTCTTATATCCGAGGGTTTACGGTACATGTAACTTACGCGAAGGGACACATGCTACAGTAACATGCACACATACGGTACTACGGTACTACTGTAGTGTTTAAACTTATCGAACTTCTGAATTGTGTAAGTCAACCGAGATGGAATTTTGCAAGGTTGTCCAAATCCTGTTGTTTTAACCTTTTCTCAGGAATACCAGTAAAAACTACGACCAATCAATATACATGCACATGTCAGACATTCCTTTTGATTCAACGACCAGCAGCAGCACTGGGTTAAATACAACAGGAGATTCAGATTACACTGCATTGGGTCCCAATTCAGCTGCAAAAAAAAAAAAAAAAAAAAAAAAAACACACACACACACACACAAAGAAGAGAGCTTTCGAGAGTGAGTGAGACCACAACAACATGGGAAGGGATGCAGTACGACGAGAAAAAAAGCCCGTACAAGCTGAGAGCAGAGGAGGCAGGAAATAGCCCCACTTCACCTGCTCACAATGGCTTCTTGGCGGTGATGAGGGCAAACTTGATGAGCCCTGAGTTGTACCCCTGCATCATCCACAGCATGGCCACGGCGCCCTTGAGCGTCTTCCACCCTGACGACAGCAGCCCCCAGATGCCCTTGGGTGTGAGCGCCGAACGCATGACGGCCGGCCAGAAGAGCGAGATGTTCTCCGTCCAGTCCGCCACGCGCACGTCCTGGGGGTTAGAGGGGATGCGGTGCCATGCACAATTTGGCCAGATTTAGTCAGAAGGATACCTACGAAAAAACAAGGCAGTGACAGTGCAGCGTGCGGGTGCGCATGCGTGTGTGGGTGCAAGCATCGGTATGCGTGCAATTGCACAGGCACAGATATGCATTTGTGCATGTGCTGGGGTGTGAAACCGGCGGGTGCATGCCCCAGTGAATGCTGTGTCTCCCCACAACCTGGAACCTGGAGCAGTGCCTCGATCGCTAGAACAACACCGGGGCCAAGCACCTTATCATGGAGCGCTTTGGGGAGGAATGTATGGTGTCGCATCAGGCGTCCCGCACCATATCCCTGTACCGGCGGTACCTGCAGTGGCCGTACCTGCCGCAGTGTACCTGCCGCGGCCGTACCTGCAGCCCAGCGTCGGTGGCGAAGCGCACGTAGTCTGAGGGCGAGCACCATGCAGGCAGGTAGTAGGCGTCACAGATGCGCTGCAGGACAGCCTGGGGGGAGGCGGGGAGGAGACGACGCAAGGGGAGACAGGAGAAAGGGCAGCGGATGAGGCTAGGTAGGAGGAGAATGATGTGTGGCGGGATGAGACGAGGAGGGTAACGGAGAGGAAAGGGCTGTAGGACACGGTGAGAAGGGAGCAGGCAGCACACAGGGTGGCCGTGGGAGTGGAAGGTGGGCGAGGAAGAGGGAGGCATGGAGGAGTGTGATGGTGCAGTGTGGGGTGTGTCGCAAGACCATAGGTCATGACGCACATGTGCTGCCACGTGCATGGCCCCTTCACCCTTCCCCCATTCCCCCTTCCACCATTCCTCCCATCCCCAAGGGCACCTGCTCGCCCTGTGAGAGCTCTGTCTCCCCCGGCAGCAGGTCGCGGTGACACCACGTCACGATGATAATGCGCCCGCCTGGCGCCGCCACGCGCACCAGCTCGCGCACGAACTGGGCACGGAGAGGGGGGGAGAGGGGGGAAGGGGGGGTGGGGGGAAGGGAGAACGCACAGGCGGTGGAGGGGGCACGGTTGGGTGATGAACCCATGAGAAGTACTTGAGCGTGCGTAAGAGGGAGGGAGTAAGTAGGAGGTGCGAGGACTTCTTTAACTCCTCCCGCGCCCTCCACCTCCCCCCCAACCTCCTGAACCCCGTCACCCCAAAGATCTACCCTTCATACCCACTCCTCACGCATTCGGTTTCCCGTACTTCCCCACAACCCGTCCGCTCTTCACCTCGCCTCCCCCTCTCACTGCGCGTGACCCCGGTCCCATGCGCGCGCACCTCTTGCTTGCGCGGCATGTGCTCGCCGCTCTCCAGCGACCACACCAGGTCGAACGTCCCCTCGTCGAACGGCTGCGCCATCGCGTCCGCCACCTGCAGCCGCACCTGGGAGAGGCGCAGGGGGGAGGCGCAGAGGGGAAGAGCAAGGGGGCGGCGGAGCGACGGGGGAAAGCGAACGAAGAGATCTCGGCGAGAATTTAGAGGAGGGCGTGCCGGGAAGAGAGGAAGGAAGGGAAGAGGAAACGGGTGCAAGGGAGGCGAGCGACGGAGGCGAGTGAGAGGGGATCCAGGTGCGCGTCCCCGCGCGCGCACACACCTGCTGGCCGAGCCCCGCGTCCTTGCAGTTCTGGTTGCCGTGCGCCGCCTGCCACGGGCTCAGCGTAATCGCATCCACCTCCACGCCGTACTTGCGCGCCATGTGCCGCGAGCTGCCGCCCACGCCGCACCCCACGTCCACCGCTCGCCGCGGCTTCCAGCCCTCGCTGTCTGCGGGTCGGCGGGGGACGGGATGGCAGCGGAAGGGATGAAAGTGCGCAGGCTTAGAGCGGGATCGGGTAAAAAAAACTCAGTGGCACCGCGCGCCGCGGCGGTTCTCGTCTCCTCGCGGCTGCTCGCTTCCAAACAGCTGCTCACCGTCGGCCGTAGCCCATGCCAGCACGCGCTCGATCATCTCCACCTGCGCCGCGAAGTGATCCACGCTAGCGCCGCTGCTAACCGCGCTACCGTTCCCGTTAATAGAGCTGCCGTTAACGGCGGAGACGGCGCTGCCGTTGGTCTGCGCGGATTTTTCGACTGGCGAGGGGTAGTAGCCGTGGTGCATGTGCTCGCCCCAGATGTCCACCCACACCGCCGACGACTCGTCGTAGAACTCCGCGATGCCGCGCTTCAGTTCCGCGTCCGCCATGGGCGCCGCCACCACCGCGGGCTGCTCCTCCGCCACCTGGTGGAGGGCGGGGGGAAGAGGGGGACAGGAGGGGAAAGTTGTGTCGGAGATGAGGGGCGGAATGACGAGGCGGTGGAACGGGACAGGACGGGCGCGACTGCGGATCTGAATACGTGCGATCGGTCTTCGCGTCGATGCACTGCTTTACTCTCGTCCCTTGCAGCATTTCCTTAGCCGTCCTCCGTTTCCGGCGGCGTCTCCCTCAAGCCGTAGATACAGTGCGAGAACTCACAGCGTTGGTTGCCACGTTTCGGATTGCCCTCATCGGACCCGGATTTCCTGCGGACGGAGGCACGGCGCGGAGCGAGGTGGAGACGGTAGTGGCGGGGTCGCGATGCGATGCGCCGCCGGCGGCGAGCGCGAGGCTGGTCGGACGAGCAGCGGCGAGCGACGCAGTGGCCATGGCGGGGGGGGGGCGGTGAGGCGCGACGATGCGTGCGGACTGCGGTGAGGTGGACGAGATCGCGAAAGAAGCAGCCTGCTGTGCTAGGTGGTGGCTTGCTGGATTGGATGTGACGAAGTGAAGTTCTCAACAGACCAGATGTGATCAGCCAACTTCGCTTCCCTTAAAACCAGGGTGCACATTCAACGCGGTTCGGCTTGAGATGTTGGGAAGGGGGTTTGGAGAAAAACAGTGATTGGCTCACGAGGGGCGACAAAAAAATGATTCCGCTAGAGCTTCGGGCATTTCGTAGGTGGCGGGAGGGGGTGAAATGGCGGGAGTGGGTGAAACCGAATGGCGGGAGGGATGAAACAGATTGGCGGGAGGGGGGGGAAACGAAATTGCGGGGGAGGGGGGAAACAAAATTGCGGGGGAGGGGGGAAACGAATTTCGACGGGGAGGGGGAAATGAAATTGCGGGGGCGTGGGGAAACGAAATTGCGGGGGAGGGGGGAAACGAATTTCGACTTGAAGGGGTTGAAAGCACACCTCGTAACCCACTCAGTCAAGGGATAACCTTTGATGCACATTCAGCTGAATGTGCACCCCGGTTTTAAACGTCGGAATGGCTTTATTGCGCGACTCGACGGTTTTCAAATTTGTGTCAATCCTGTCGACCACTCGTGCACCACGTCAGCACAAATTAGAATTCCATAAATCCCGTGGACCCTACAAGCCGTTGCGCGATAATAGTTCTAAGTTAGTCGGTTGTCATTTTTTAGTAACTATACGAAGTAACTTTATCCGACCACTGCAGGAAATTGCCGTGAAATGTCAAGCACGATTTGGTTTTGTCATGCTTCGGGTTGTACAGTACATCCTCTGGTGTCGTTTAGTCAGATGCCCGTTAGAACAGGTGTTCCATAGGGAAATTATACGCGCAGTCACAATTAGGCCGGTTTTGTCACGGGTGGTCATGGGGTTATCACGGACAGTCACAGTACAGTACATTGCTATCGCGCGTGATCACAGCGCTATCACGTTTGGTCACTCGTTGAAACGATCATAATTAATTTGAAACCAGAAAAGAAACTGTAGAGATTTTGGGGAATCCCAATCTTGATTGCTTGTTACCTCGCGCATGATTCTAGCTTGACATTTAGGGGACTGAAGAAATAAAAATAAACCCCTATAGGATGGCACGTTCTTCGGGAGGCATCAACCCGAAACACCATGCGACAAGGTGTTTAGGGTTGATGCATCCCGAATTAAATTACATTTAAAGTGGTTTTAGTCTTTTTGGTCTTGGGAACAGAAATTACCGTACGAGTTTCACCCGTCTAAAAGTGATATTCTTAGGAACATTATGCATCAATCGAACAGTGTACAATCGAATAGGAACAAGAAATTGCAGATGTTTTTAACGAGTTACCGAGAACTGTCGCGAAACTATTTCGTAATACTACGGACAAAACTGCGCGCCCGAGAAAACTTTCCTTCAATCCCTACAGTGATCTGACAACCCTGAGTAGCGCGGGAAAAACGCCAAGTACCCCATCGGTGTGCAGCTTGTCCAGAAACGCTCAAGTTGCTGAGACCAACAGACACGCGTAATCATTGTTTGCATATCGCGACAGAATCTACCACACACAACCCTACGAAATTCGAGAAACCCTAAAGCAGTCGCAATACTTGCGACAGAGTGACCAGTTCGTGTTTGCAAGTGTAGAAAAAGGGTGGGTCGATCGGATTTATGGAATTCTAATTTCTGCTGACGTGGTGCACGAGTGGTCGACAGGATTGACACAAATTCGAAAACCGGCGAGTTGCGCAATAAAGCCCGTCGGAATTGATGACGAAAAATATAGATCAAGGCCGTGCGAGCTGCCTCCCCCAGAATCGGGAAAGTACATCCCAGCTCCATAGTTTCAAAAATCTCTCAAATTTAGTCCGAAGTCGACTCAAAAAGTACAGCTTTCTAGAAGTTTGCTCACGCGAGGCCCAGATTATGTTCAAATCTGGTCCTGCGGGGCAAACTTCTTGACACGTGTCCAACTTCGCATTGGAAAATCTTGACGGAGGTAAAAAAAAAAGAACATCTCTAGGGAAACCAGGACACACTTTCAGGAGGATCAACCCTAAACACGGGGACCCGCGAGGTGTTTAGGGTTGATCCCTCCCGCGAATGTGCCCTGGTTCCCTAGGGGTTTTATGTTTTTTCCCCACGTCGAAAATTTCCGATGTGAAATTGGACACGTGTCGAAAACTTTGCCCCGCAGGACCAATTTTGAACATACTTTGGGCCTCGCGTGAGCGAAATCCTTGAAAGTAGTACTTTTTGAGTAAACATGGAGCTAAATATGAGAGAAATTTGAAAGTATGGAGCTGGAATATACTTTCCCCCCAGAATCTCCTAACCAAATTTCGAGGGACTTACGTGGCATGAGCATGAAGAAGGGTGGTGGGTGGTGATTGGTGCTGGGAACCCTAGACCTCTGGAGGTTTCTAAGCCGCTTCACAGGGAGTTGCTTGCGGTTACATTTGCGGACTTAACGGTTTGTTGGAGGTTCGAGCGGGCCTCAGAGCTCCACGACACTGCACCGAATCTCGACTTTGACAGGCTCGGATAAATCCCAAGGATACAACTGGCTTCATCCTTGGGGGCTGACGAATCGAGCCAGACCAGCTGTTGAGATGCACCCGACAAATGGTTCGGCGTCAAGTACACCTGCAGTTCACGGACTCGGGCGGAGACACACCAATCGAGAGGAAGGTGGCTACGAGGTGCGCCTGCGTTGAATCTGGCGGCGACCACTATGAGTCCATCCACGCTATAGCGAGAACATTCCCTGATCTCAAGCCCTATAAATTATCCTTTTCTTACCTGACCTGTTATATACATGAGGTACAAACCAACGTTCGGAATAAATGGCTCGGCCCAATGTCCTCGACCCCGGGGCTACCTCGTATCGCTTTCGAGCTGCTCGCAAACAACCTGTCCTAAGCTCGACTCCCAAGGTCACTGCCTAACAAAAATCTCTCATTCGTTGTGTTTAGGCATGAATTAAAAAACGCATGTTAAAATAACTTAAAGCCCGTGGCCCAAATTGCGGACCGCGCGGGTCAAGTTTTCAAAACTTGACGAAGTGGGCTGTGCAAGCTTTGAAAAGAAGCGCAGCTGCAATTTGGGACTTCCGAGGGCTGACGCACCCACCAGTGTAGAAACGAGGGGCTGGCTGGGTTTGACGAAAAAAACGAATTTCACGAAATCGGAAACACTCGCCAACACCCAAACCAGCCAAAACCCCTCTCGTCAACTTTTTAAAACTTGTGCAATTTGGGTCAACGGCTTTAAGGATTGAATTCGTTGTAGTGGTGTGCGCAATCAGCGGCAACAATTCAGATTCGGCTCTGTGCGTGCGCGTCGCCTTGACGGCCCGCACCGCCAGCAGAGCACGACGCAGCGTGGCAGCAAATTTCGCCAGCACAACCAAGGAATCTTGCCTTGGCAGCCAATCACATCCCACCCCTCTGCACTGCACACTCCACCCGGCACACCGTCCAGATTCCCCCCCCTCTGTCACACCACACCACGACCACCCACCCACCCACCCACTTTGCTCACCCCTAGCGGTAAGCCTCACCGCACAATCGCAAGGACGAGGGGTCTCCTCTTGCTTCGTCATTGTGCATATTTCAGTTCCTATCTATGCACAGTTCGAGCCACATCTCTCCTTCCATGCTTTCGTTCTCCTAGCCATGGCGACCGACGCCATCGATGACGACGCCGATACTACTGACAGAGCACGCCCAACGTCTCCCCCACGAACAAGCCTCAGTATTTTGAGGCTTGTCGCTGCTGTTCCCGTTACGCCTTCAGTACAGACGCGTGAGGATGGCCCTTCCTTGCCCGCGTCTGTTTCCACGACCCCTGTGCCCGCGGCGGCCAGCCTATCACCTCAACTGACGGATGCTGGTCGGGAGTTGGAAGGCAGCAAGCGCAAGACTGGCGACTGGGCTGGGCAGCAAAAATGGCGGCAGCGAAAGCTCCGCTTCACCCGGGAGCCGAGTCCTGACGATGAGGTGGGCGACAACGATCCTGACGACGACGAAGAAGATGATACAGCGCCGTCTACTGGACGTGATCCTGAAGTCGAGTTTGCCAAGGCGCACAGGCGCTACAATAATTCTTGGCATGGTTTGTTCCCCTGGCTCGTTTTACTCCGCTCTAACGATGGTTTTCCTCTGTTGAAGTGCAGCACATGCATGGAGTACGGCGCAGAAAATGCAAACACGACATACGGGAAGAACGGAGAAGGCGGCCGCGACATGCAGAAGCAAAGCATCTGCACGCATCAACGCTCCACCGTGCATCTCAACGCCCATAGTGCAATGAAGGCGAAGCAGAGCAAGAAACTACGGTAGGCGATTCTCAATGAGTATGAGGGTCTCGATAAGAGTACCCTGCACCTCATCGCGGCCTTGAAGACCGCGGTGTTCACCTGCCAGTCAGAGGCGCCCATCACCTCATACGTCGGCTTCATCAAGTTTATGCAGGAGATGGGAACGCCGAACCTCCCGCTCGATCAAAGGAGGGCCTACTATTCTGAGTAAGTGGTTACTTCAGCTACTTATTAATGTGAGTGTTTCATATTAGATTGCAACTACACATGTTCTAAATGCCTTGTCCGCATTGTGCAGGTACGGATTCGGCGAGCTACTCGAAGCTGCATCGAAGTACCTTCGCGGCGAGCAGCTGCAGCACATTGCCTCCAGTCCCTTCATCGCCACCATGCTGGACGAGAGCACGGATAGGGTGCGTGTGAAGCACCTTATCGTGTACGCGACATTCATGCGCGGCGACGAGGTCGTGACAGAGTTCCTGTCTTTACTGACGGTCGTGAAATGTGATGCGGCGAGCCTACAAGACGTTCTTCTGACGCATGTGCCCTGCTGCATAAGGCGCTGGCCCTGGGGCATTCCAAGCATCATCTGCACTCTTCAGTAGCCATGTTACACTGTAATTTGTTGCAGCAGTCAACAGCAAGAGCCCCAGTCTCACTCTGCTGTGTCGCCACTATAGTCTTGATAAACGGGGCCCAACGACTGAGGCTTCCCAATGCGCCTGCATGTTGGGGTCAGTGCGGAAGGAAGGAAAGGGAAGTCGTGGGAAGGATGTATGTGCATGGTAGCAACTGACTGGTGCGGCATGTACATCACCCTCTACTACATAGTCACCCGGCTCCCTGACACCCTTCGCTCGGTCAGGGACCACTTCCTCTCAGTTTGCCCCACCACACTCACCGTTGACCTCCTCGAGGAGCGCCTCCTGGCAGCTGAGAAGAGTATAGTCGCTGTAGGAGCCTCTCGAGGTGACCCGCGTGCCCCTGTCTTTGAGGGGTGCTCCCCCTCCCCCCTTTTGCCCTCTGTTGCCTCTGCTGCTGCCGTCGACTTCGTTGGCACCGAGTCGGTCGGCGCTGCGTCTGCCCCTAGCGGGCGACGCCGCACCGGCAAGGGCAAGGGGGGCAAGGGCGCTGGAGGGGCTGGCGGGGGCGGTGGAGGTGGAGGAGGCGGAGGGAGTGGGGGTGGTGGTGGGAGTGGTGGCGGGGGTGGGGGCTTCGGTGGCGGCGGTGGCGGCGGAGGCGGCGGCGGCGGTGGCGGTGGGAGCGGAGGAGGAGGCAGTGGCGGCGGTGGCGGAGGTGGCGGCGGAGGAGGTGGAGCTAGTCGGGGTGGCTCTGCGCAGCGGGGCGGCTTAGGTGGTGGTCAGCGCCAGCAGCAGCAGCGCCCTCGTGAGACCCCGTCCCCCCAGCAGCTTCGTGAGTGGTACGCTGGGCGTCAGCGAGGTGGGGGTACTGGTCCCTGTACCTACGTTCTCCGTACCGGTGACCGCGCTGGTGAGCAGTGCGGGGGCTCGCACTCCACCCAGCGCTGCTTCGGCCGCCTGACGGACGCTTGGCGTCACCAGTTCCCTGACGCCACTGAGATCCCTCGCTGGGGAGAGCTGTCTAGGGCGGGGGTTGCTATCTTTGATCTTGACTATGATGCTATTCTTGCTGCCATGTATACTGTGTCTACTAGTGATGAGGGTGACTGTTACCTGTGTGTTCCGCCTGACCCGGGCATTGAGGCTGCTGCTCTAGGTGCTGGTGAGGCTGCTGCTCTAGGTGCTAGTGCGTGTGCTGCCCCAGGTGCTGGTGAGTCTGCTCTCTCAGGTACCACGTCGGCTCAGGCCTTACACACCTTCACCCTTGACTCGGGTGCTTCCCGCTCCTTCTTTCGAGACCGCACCACGCTTACGCCGCTTAGTCGGCCGGTTGCGGTCTCCCTGGCGGACCCCTCTGGGGGTCCTGTCCTTGCTCGCTTCTCCACTGTCTTACCGTGTCCGGCAGCCCCCTCTGGCACCCTGTCAGGTCTCTACCTCCCCTCGTTCTCTACGAACTTGGTGAGTGGTGCTGATCTACAGGATGGGGGGGTTGACCAGTTCACTCCTGCGAGTCAGCGGGTGACCCACTGTACGTGTGCTCGGACGGGCCGACACTTGGCCACGTTTACCCGTCGGCCGGGGTCGAGCCTGTACACACTGACTACTGAGTCCCCCGGTCGCTCCCTCCCCTCCCTCCGGGGCCTGCCCCTACCTGCGTTCCCTGCGTCGAGGGGCGGCAGCGCGCCGCCCCTCACTCCTCCGAGTTTCCTCCGACAGAGGCTCCGCTGCAGACTCTTCACATGGACGTGTGGGGCCCCGCCCGCGTCCGTGGCCAGGGTCACGAGCGTTACTTCCTGTTGGTGGTTGACGACTACTCGCGTTACACCACGGTGTTCCCCTTGCGCAGCAAGGGTGACGTCACTGAGGTGTTGATCGACTGGATCCGCGCAGCTCGTCTCCAGCTCAGAGAGAGTTTCGGCTCGGACTTTCCTGTTCTGCGTCTGCACTCTGACAGAGGCGGGGAGTTTTCCTCTGCCCGTCTGGGAGCCTTCTGTCGTACACAAGGCATCCGCAGACCTTCACGCTTCCGGCCTCTCCACAGCAAAATGGGATTGCTGAGCGCCGCATTGGCATGGTCATGGACGTCGCTCGTACGTCCATGATCCATGCGGCTGCTCCCCATTTTCTGTGGCCGTTTGCGGTTCAGTACGCAGCGCATCAGCTCAACCTTCAGCCCCGGGTCTCCTTGCCAGAGACCTCCCCCACCTTGCGGTGGACGGGGAAGGTTGGCGATGCGTCTGCGTTTCGGGTCTGGGGATCTCGGGCGTTTGTCCGCGACTTGTCTGCGGACAAGCTGTCCCCCCGTGTTGTTCCTTGCGTCTTCCTTGGCTTCCCCCCTGACGCGCCTGGTTGGCAGTTTTACCACCCCACCTCGCGCCGTGTTCTGTCCTCCCAGGACGTCACCTTTGACGAGTCGGTGCCTTACTACCGTCTCTTCCCCTACCACACTGCGCCCCTCCCCCCGCCGCCGCTCTTCCTTGCGCCGGGTCCTCCCCTGGTAGACCCTCTCCCCCCTCAGGGTCCTACCCCGTCAGGTGTGTCCCAGGTAGACGCAGTCAAGCCTGTCGAGGTAGCTGTTGACTCTGGTGCTGCTAGGGGTGCTGAGCCTGCGGGTGCCGGGTCTGGGGGTGCTGAGCCTGGGGGTGCGGAGCCTGGGGGTGCTGAGTCTAGGGGTGCTGAGCCTAGGGGTGCTGTGTCTGGGGGTGCTGAGCCTGGGGGTGCGGAGCCTGGGGGTGCTGAGCTTGGGGGTACGGAGCCTGGGGGTGCGGAGACTGGGGGTGCTGGGTCTGCTCGTGTGACCTCTGGCGGTGCTTCGTCGAGGCGGGAGCTACTCTCTCCGCAGGAGCTGCGCGAGTGGTTTGCCCAGCGCTGGAGCCGTGCTGCTGGAGCTGGAGGTGCTACTGTTGCTGCTGGTCCTGGAGGTGCTCGTACTGGCGGTACTGGAGCTGCTGGGACTGGGGGTGCTGCTGGAGCTGTTGGCGGTACTGGAGCTGACGGTCCTACTGGAGCTGGAGCTGCTGGAGCTGCTGGAGCTGGAGCTGCTGGGGGTGTTGGCGCTGGAGGTGCTGCTGGCGCTGGTGCGACTGAGGGTGCTGGAGTTGGCGCTGCTGGCGCTGGTGCTGCCGCTGGGGGTACTGGTGCTGTCCCTGCTGGTTCTGGAGGCGCTGCGCGGCCGCGGCCGTACTTCGTTCCGCTCCTTGAGCAGGTTCTTGGTCTCCCGCCCTCTACTGGTCCTGCTCCTCCCTTAGAGTGTCCACAGCCTGTCCAGTCGCGGTCACAGTTACAGCCCGCCTCCCCCCTGCCTGCTCCTTCTCCCTACACTGGTCCTACTGGAGGTCTTGCTGAGCGTCGTGAGCCTGCGTCTCGTCCTGCGTCGCCTGTTCGTGCTGCTCGCACTAGTAGTCGTGCTCCGCGCCCGCGTCCTCCTGCGGTCCCAGGCACACACCAGATGGCACTGCGTCCTTCCACTGCTCCTCTGCGTGTCCCGTTGCCGTCTTCTCCAGAGTCCTCTCTTCCTGTCCTTGCTGACCCGGAGTCTGACTCTCTTCGTGCTGCCAGTCCTACTGTCACGCGTCTCCTGGCTACTGTTGTCACTGACCCTTCCTTTGAGTCCACTGCTGCGTCTGCCTTAGTTGCTGAGCTTGTCGACTTTGCTGCTCGCTGTCGTCTAGACTACGCTGCTAGTCTTGTTGCTGAGTCTGAGTCTGTCTGTCCCCCGTCCGTCGGGGTTGAGTGTGCTCTTAGCACGGACGTCCTTGAGGACAGGCAGGAGGAGTTCCAGTGTTTTGCTGCTGCTTTGCCTCATCTCGTGTCCACGCTGATTGATCCTGAGGGAGACCCGGATGCACCAGACATCCCGACTCCTCGATCGTACGCTGAGGCGATCGAGGGTCCCTACTCCTCACAGTGGCAGTCAGCCATGGACGCAGAGATGGCTTCCTGGAAGTCCACAGGCACCTATGTCGACGAGGTTCCCCCACCTGGGGCGAACATCGTCAGTGGCATGTGGATTTTCAGGGTGAAGCGGCCGCCGGGTTCTCCGCCTGTCTTCAAGGCGCGTTACGTGGCTCGAGGCTTCAGTCAGTGGCAGGGAGTTGACTACTTTCAGACCTTCTCTCCCACCCCGAAGATGACCACTCTTCGGGTGCTGCTGCACATAGCCGCTCAGCGCGACTACGAGCTTCACTCTCTTGACTTCAGCACATCTTTCCTGCAGGGCAGCCTGCACGAGGAGATCTGGCTGCGCCGCCCACCTGGCTTCACTGGGTCGTTTCCCCCTGGTACCCAGTGGAGCCTCCGGCGGCCAGTCTACGGTCTCCGCCAGGCGCCCCGTGAGTGGCACGACACACTGAGGACTACACTTGCGGCTCTTGGGTTTGCTCCTTCTACTGCCGACCCGTCGCTGTTTCTGCGCACCGACACCTCTTTGCCGCCGTTCTACATCCTCGTGTACGTCGACGACTTAGTCTTTGCCACTGCTGACACTGCTGGACTCGCCCACGTGAAGTCCGAGCTGCAGAAGAGACACACGTGCACAGACCTGGGTGAACTGCGCAGCTACCTTGGCTTGCAGATCACTCGGGACAGAGCACAGCGCACCATTACCCTGACTCAGTACACATGGTGCAGCAGGTCCTTCATCGCTTCGACTTCACGTACTCCTCGCCTCAGGCCACTCCTCTGTCTACTTGCCACTCGCTCTCAGCTCTGCCTTCGGATGAGTCCGTAGAGCCGAGTGGCCCGTACCCAGAGCTTGTTGGCTGCCTCATGTACCTGATGACCTGCACTCGACCTGACCTTGCATACCCTCTTAGCATCTTGGCACGCTATGTTGCTCCTGGGAGACACCGACCAGAGCACATGGCTGCAGCGAAGAGGGTGTTGCGCTACTTGTGCAGTACATCGGGCATGGGGCTAGTGCTTGGAGGGCGACGTCCAGTGGTCCTCACAGGTCACGCAGACGCCTCTTGGGCTGACGACCAGGCTACGCAGCGGTCGTCACAGGGTTACACCTTCAGCCTTGGTTCCGGCTCTGTTTCGTGGCGGTCTACCCGTTCGTCTTCTGTTCTCGGCTCCAGCTGTGAGGCTGAGATCTACGCGGGGGCCATGGCTGCACAGGAGCTACGCTGGCTCACCTACCTGCTGACTGACCTAGGAGTGCCGCCTCGTTCTCCTCCAGTTCTGTACGTAGACAACAAGGCCATGCTGGCCTTGTGTCGGGAGCACAGACTGGAGCACAGAACGAAGCACATTGCTCTTCGCTACTTCCTTGCTCGTGAGCTGCAGCAGCGTGGTCAGCTGCGCCTTGCTTACGTGGCCTCTGAGGCCAACACTGCTGATATCTTTACCAAGGCACTTCCGCCTTGTGATCATCAGCGCTTCTGTACGATGCTAGGTCTTGTGCCTACTTGGCCACACTTGCTCACTTCTTGACCTTGCTTGTACTGTGATCTGTCTATACCTGCACTTGCTTGTTTACCTTTATATATGATCTTGCATGTGAACTGGCCTTCTGGCCTTGAACTTGTGCTCGGAATGTGTGGTGACGTTGTGATCCACCCTGAGCTTGCTTTGCTTTGTTTGACTGGTCTTGTGACCTCTTGTTCTCCCCCACTTTGCCTATGGGGGTGTGTCAAACTCATATGCTATAGTCTGTGTAGGCTGTAGTGGGGTAGACAATATGGGGTACAACACTTTTAGGTTTTCCTACTTGTACCCACCTGCTTGCTAGTTCATTTCATTCCTCAATTCTCACATCAGCCTCACAACTGGAGCTGAGAACAGAAGACGAGCGGGTAGACCGCCAAGAGACAGAGCCGGAGCCAAGGCTGAAGGTGAAACCCTATGACGACCGCTGCGTAGCCAAGTCGTCAACCCAGGAAGCGTCTGCGTGACCAGTGAGGACAACTCGAGCCCGTCCTCCAAGCACGAGCCCCATGCCCAACGTACTGCACAAGTAGCGCAACACCCTCTTAGCGGCCTCCCAGTGCTCTTGTCGGTGTCTCCCAGACGCAATATAGCGTGCCAGGATACTAAGAGGGTATGCAAGGTCAGGTCGAGTGCAGGTCATCAGGTACATGAGGCAGCCCACAAGCTCTAGATACGGGCCACTCGGCTCTACGGAATCGTCCGAAGGTGGAGCTGAGAGCGAGTGACCGGTAGGCAGAGGAGTGGACTGTGGCGAGGAGTACCGGAAGCCGAAGCGCTGAAGGACCTGGTGCACCATGTGTGACTGAGTCAGGGTAATGGTGCGCCGTGCTCTGTCCCGGGTGATCTGCAAGCCAAGATAGCTGCTCAGCTCACCCACGTCAGTGCAGGTGTGTCTCTTCTGCAGCTCCGACTTCACAAGGGTCAGTGCCTCAGTGTAAGCATTGGCAAAGACCAGGTCGTCGACGTACACGAGGACGTAGACTGGCGGCAGCGAAGTGACGGTGCGTAGAAACAGCGACGGGTCAGCAGTCGAAGGAGCAAGCCCCAGAGCCGCAAGCGTAGTCCTCAGTGTGTCGTGCCACTCGTGAGGCACCTGGCGGAGACCGTAGACTGGCCGCCGGAGGCTCCACTTGGTACCTGCAGGAAACGACCCAGTGAAGCCAGGTGGGCGACGCAGCCAGATCTCCTCGTGCAGGCTGCCCTGCAAGAAAGCTATGCTGAAGTCAAGCGAGTGCAGCTCGTAGTCATGGTGAGCTGCGACGTGCAGCAACACCCAAAGAGTGGTCATCTTCGGGGTGGGGGAGAAGGTATGGATGTAGTCGAACCGTATTGCTGACTGAAGCCTCGAGCAACGTAACGAGCCTTGAAGGCAGGCAGAGAACCCGGCGGCCGCTTCACCCTGAAAATCCACATGCCATCGACTATGTTCGCCCTAGACGGGGGAACTGCGTCGACGCAGGTGCCTGTGGACTTCCAGGATGCCATCTCTGCGTCCATGGCTGTCTGCCACTAAGAGGAGTAAGGACTCATAATCGCCTCTGCGTAAGAGCGCGGGGTCGGGATGTCCGGTGCATCCGGGTCTCCCTCAGGGGCAAGCAGCATGGCCACGAGATGAGGTACAGCAGCTGCAAGACACTCAAAGTCCTCCTCCCTGTCCTCAAGGACGTCCGTGCCAAGAGCACACTCACCCCCGACGGACGGAGGACAGGCAGACTCAGACTCAGCAACAAGAGCAGTGGCGTAGTCGAGACGACAGGCAGCAGCAAAGTCATCCAGCTCAGCAACGAGGGCAGACGTAGCAGTGGACTCAAAAGAAGGGTCAGTGACAACAGTGGCGAGGAGACGAGAGACAGTGGGACTGGCAGCACGAGCTAGGTCAGAGTCAGGGTCAGGAACGGCAGGAAGAGAGGACTGAGGAGGAGGCGGGAGAGGAACACACAGTGGAACAGAGGAAGGACGAAGTGCCATAACGTGGGTGTCGGGGACATGAGGAGGACGCGGACGAGGAACCCGACGACCAGTGCGAACAGCGCGAACAGGCGAGGCAGGACGAGACTCACGCTCACGACGCTCTGTAAACGTGTCTGTCTGCTCAGCGTAAGGAGAAGGAGTAGGCAAAGGGGAGTTTGGCTGTAACTGTGGCAGTGACTAACGAGGCGGTGGACTCTGTAAGCTAGGAGGAAGGCCAGTAGAAGATGGGAGACTAAGAACCTGGCGAAGGACCGAGTCAGGTGGCGGCAAAGACGACGGCTGCGGCAGAACGAAAAACGGGCGGCGCTACACAGTGCCTCCAGCACCAGTACCGCCAGACACAGCACCCCCAGCGCCAGCACATCCATCTCCAGGGTCAACAGCTCAAGTGTCTCCAGCTCTAGCTCCTCCAGCTCCAGCGCCTCCAGCTCCAGTGCCTCCAGCCCCAGCGCCTCCAGCGCCAGGGTCTCCAGCTCCAGCTCCTCCAGCTCCAGCGCCCCCAACATCGCCAGTCCCGGGAGCTCCAGTACCCCTAGTAGGAGCACCTCCAGGACCAGCAGCTCGAGCACTTCCGGTACCACCAGCTCCAGCAGTAACTCTAGCACCTCCAAGACGAGTAGCTTCAACACCTCCAGCTCCAGGGCCTCCAGCGGCAGAGCCTCCAGCTCCGGCAGCTCCACTCCGAAGGCATGTGCGCTGAGAAAACCACTCACGCAGCTGCTGCGGGGAGAGAGGCTCCGGCCAGGGAGACAGACGTGGCAAGGCACCCGCAGGACCTCCAGAAGAAGCAGTACCCCTAGGCACAGCACCCCCAGACTTCGCACCCTCAAACTCAGCACCCCCAGGCTCCGCACCCTCAGGCTCAGCACCCCCAGGCTCCGCACCCGCAGGCTCAGCACCACCAGGCTCAGCACCCCCAGGCTCCGCACGCGCAGGCTCAGCACCCCCCGACGCAGCACCCCCAGACGCAGCACCTCCAGACGCAGCACCTCGAGCAGCATCTGAGTCTACAACGACCTCGACAGGCACAGTCCCGGGGAGTGGGTCTACCTGAGACACACCTGGGGGAGCAGGATCCTGGGGGGGGAGGGTGTCTACCGGAGGGGGACCTGGAGCAAGGAAGAGCGGCGGGGGTGGGAGAGGGGCAGAGCGGTAGGGGAAGAGATGGTAAAAGGGAATCGACTCGTCAAACGTGACGTCCTTAGAGGGGAAGACACGGCGCGAGGTGGGGTGGTAAAACTGCCAGCCAGGCGTGTCAGGGGGAAAGCCAAGGAAGACGTAGGGAATAGCACGGGCGGAGAGCTTGTCCGCGGACGTATCGCGAACAAAGGCACGAGAGCCCCAGACCCAGAACACCGACGCATCGCCAACCTCCCCCGTCCAACGCAGTGTGGGCGAGGTCTCCGGCAAGGAGACACGGGGCCAGAGGTTGAGCTGATGCGCAGCGTACCGGACCGCAAACGGCCACAGAAAATGGGGAGCAACCGCATGGATCATGGAGGTACGAGCGACCTTCATGACTAAGCCAATGCGACGCTCAGCAATCCAATTTTGCTGCGGGGAGTCCGGAAGCGTGAACGACTGGAGAATGCCCTCCCCACGACAAAAGTCCCGCACGAGGTCGGAGGAGAACTCACCACCTCTGACAGAGTGCAAACGCAGGACAGGAAGGTCCTCGCGAAACCGCCCGCGGAGCTGGAGACGGACTGCGTGGATCCAAGGGATCAAGACATCAGGGACCTCAACCTTGCTGCGCAAGGGGAAGACCGTGGTGTAACGCGTGTAGTCGTCAACAACCAGCAGAAAGTAGCGCTCGCGGCCCTGTCCAGTGACGCGGGCTGGGCCCCGCACGTCCATGTGGAGAGTCTGCAGGGGAGCAGTTGTCGGGGGAAACGAGGAGGAGTGAGGAGCGGCGTGCTGCCGCCCCTCGACGCAAGGAAGGCTGGGCGGGAGGGGAGGCAGAGACCTGGGAAGACCAGAGACAAGGAGGTGGGAGTGCATGCCACGAAGGTGTGGCAGGGAGGGGTGACCAAGTCGGTGGTGCCACAGGAGAGTCTGGTGCGACAGGAGGCGACACGAGCAGGGGGGTGCTACCGGACCTGAAGCGGACACCTGGGCAGACGCAGCTACCTGAGGAGGCTCGGTAGCCAGTGTGTACAGACTCGACCCAGGCCGACGGGTGAACGTGGCTAGGTGACGGCCCGTTCGTGTACACGTGCAGCTCAACACACGCTGACCCCCAGGAGTGGTGGTAGTGACCATCGCATCCTGGAGGGCAGCGGTACTCACCAAGTTCGTAGAGAACGAGGGGAGGTGAACACTTGACAGTGAGCCGGACTAAACCGCCGGACACGGGAGAACAGTGGAGGAACAGGCAAGAACTGGGCCCCCTGAGGGGTCGGTCAATCTGACCGGTTCAGGTGCAGAGTGAGGAGGGTGGTGTTGTCACGAAAGAAACAGCGGGAAGCACCTGAGTCAAGCGTAAAGGTGTGCATGGCCTCAGCAGGCGCAGTACCAGGGAGAGCAGACTCACTAGCATCTAGAGCAGCAGCCTCTATACCTGGGTCCGGCGGCACACACAGGTAACAGTCACCCTCAACCCTAACAGACAAGGCAATATAGCAGCAAGGATAGCATCATAGTCAAAGTCAAAGATAGCAACTCCAGACCTAAGCGGCTCTGCCCAGCAGGGGCGCTCGGCCTTGGCACCAAACTCTGCGCGCCAAGCGTCGTCTAGGCGGGAGAAGCAGCGGTGTTGAGTGTGAGGCTTCCCGCATGTCTGTTCAGCACGGTCACCCATGCGAATGATATACGGGCAGCTAACACTACCCCCAGACGCCCCACGCTGAGCAAACCACTCACGAAGCTGCTAGGGCGAAGGGGTCTCGCTCCGACGCTGCTGGTGCTGCCGCTGGCCACCACCAGAACCTCCCCTCTGAACAGCTCCACCCCGACTGCCACCACTCCCACCGCCGCCACTACCGCCACTCCCACCGCTGCCACCACCAGAACCTCCCCTCTGAACAGCTCCACCCCGACTGCCACCACTCCCACTGCCGCCACTACCGCCACTCCCACCGTTGCCACTACCTCCACTGCTTCCCCCACCACCACCCCCGCTTCCACCTCCACCACCCCTGCCACCCTTGCCCTTGTTGCTGCGGCGCTTTCCATTAGCAGAAGCAGCCCCGACATCCTCAGCACCAAGGACGTCAACAGCAGCAGCAGAGGCGTAGGAGGGGGCAAGGGGGGAGGGGGAACACCCCTCAAAGAAGGGCGTGCGAGGAGTGCCACGAGCGGCACCTACAGCGACTACACTAGTCTCAGCTGCAAGGAGGTGCTGTTCGAGCAGGTCGACAGTGAGGTCTGTGGGGTCAAGTGCGAGAAAGTGGTCCCTGACAGCGCGAAGAGTGTCAGGGAGGCGGGTGACTATGAAGTAGAGAGTGATGTACATCGGGGGCGGGTTCCTGTCAAGGAACTCTGCCGGGAGGGCAGCGCGGTAGCGAGCGTCGCTAGTGCAAATGTGGCTAACGAGGTCCTCTACTGTGGCAAAGGCGGACAGCTCGGGAAACAGGTAGGGCAGTAGAAGACGGCCTAGAGCAGCAGTGGCAGGGGAGGAGTAACGGGCGACTACAGCGTCGTACAGTGCTTTAGCAGTCTTGTACTGTCCGAAGTGAGCGCATTCAGCTAACGGCAGGTGGTTGCGAATGGCTAAGCGAGCAGCAGCGTCACGAGTAAGCCACTGTGAGCGAGTCGCACTGTCAGCTGTAGCGGGAGGGGCGAGAGAGGCTCCAAACGTGTGGTCAAACAACGAAACGCTGTCTCTAGAGTCGCTCAGTAGGTACAGCTGTAAGTCGTCGAGCCACGTATCGAACTGGATTGGACGGCCCTCATGATCGAACGCGAGTACACGGAGAGAAGCCATAGCGGGCAGAGCAAGGTGGCGCGCTACCAGCAGAGTAGCACGCAGGCAGGGCAGGGCAGCGCACAGCTAGGGTTGCTTGCAGCAGGGCGAGCAGGAGCCGGGCGGTGCAAGTAGCAGGGCGGGCAGCAAAGGGGCGGCGAGCGGTTTAGGCCCTCCTCACTTCGCAAACGCAGTCCGCTTCAGGCTAGGCCTCCCCTTCTCTACACCCGCGAAGTGTGACTGCTCTAAGCACGTTGAAATCACTGACCCACGGCTGCCGAATCACCTCTTCCGCTGCGGGACAGGCAAGCACAGGATTAATACTCACAATGAACTCTGTGACGCTTGCATCTCGATGGCAGAGGACGCCGGCTTCATAGTTCATGGAGAATCTGCAGCATACTCCCCGGTTGAAGAGCAAACGGCAGAACTGACACTACGTGATAAGAGTTCGGGGGCGGTGTACATCTGTGACGTCACCATCACCGACCCGATCAGCACCAGGGACCCACAAGCCACCAAGGGAAGGGGTTGGGCGGCCAGGGAGCAAGCCGACAAGAAGATCAGCCATTACGCCAGCCGCCCTGACACAGTTGCCTTTTTCCCCTTGGCGGTTGAGACGTATGGGTGCCCGTGCGCGGAGGTCCCACAGTTTCTGAAGCTCTTGGCGGAAACGGCTGCTCGGCGGCACTTCAACGCCCAACCACACTCATTCCATGCAGCTAGGTTCCTTCATCTCTTCAGGCAACGGTGGTCCTGTGCTCTGCAAAGAGCGCAGTCGGTGGGTTACCTTATTAAGTCCAGTCAGGCGGCAGTAGCAGAAAATCCCCCTGTGGGGGGGGTGCAGGGAGAATTCCACCTTGGGGATAGCTGTGTAGTACTAGAGCCTCTCATGGAGGTGTAGATAGGCATTTATGGGCGGATAGATAAGTTGTTTAGCTCTTTGTTTCTGTGTTTGCTTGTTCCCATCCCTAGCATCTACACCCTGCATGTTTGTATTCCTTGATACATCAATACATGGACCATTAGAGAGAGAGAGAGAGAGAGAGAGAGAGAGAGAGAGAGAGAGAGAGAGAGAGAGAGAGAGAGAGAGAGAGAGAGAGAGAAGGATGTGAGAAGAATGAAGAACGAGGATGAATGAACTATGAGTGAGGTGAGTACATATGGAAAACCCTAATTGGGTTGTACCCCCTATGGGATACCCCACTATAGCCTACACAACAGCATAAGCTATATAATGTTCTGACACACCCCCATAGGCAAAGTGGGGGAGAACAAGGGGTCACAAGACCAGTCAAGCAAAGCAGAGCAAGCTCAGGGTGGATCACAACGTCACCACACAGTCCGAGCACAACGACAAGGCCACAAGGCCAGTTCACATGCAGGAGTACACATATATATATAGAGCTAGACAAGCAAGAGCAGGTATATATATGTGACAGTACAAGTAAGGTCAAGAGGAGAGCAAGTGAGGCAAGACAGGTACAAGACCCAGCTGAGTGCAGAAGCGCTGATGGTCACAAGGCGCAAGTGCCTTGGTGAACACATCAGCAGTGTTGGCCTGAGAGGCCACGTACGCAAGTCGCAACTGACCACGCTGCTGCAGCTCACGAGCAAGAAAGTAACGGAGAGCAATGTGCTTCGTTCTGTGCTCCAAGCGCTGCTCTCGACACAAGGCCAGCATGGCCTTGTTGTCTACGTACAGCACTGGAGGAGAACGAGGCGGCTCTCCAAGGTCAGTCAGCAGGTAGGTGAGCCAGCGAAGCTCCTGTGCAGCCATGGCCCCGGCGTAGATCTCAGCCTCACAACTGGAGCCGAGAACAGAGGACGAGCGAGTAGCTCGCCACGAGACAGAGCCGGAACCAAGACTGAAGGTGTAACCCTGCGACGACCGCTGCGTAGCCTGGTCGTCAGCCCAAGAAGCGTCCGCGTGCCCAGTGAGGACCACTGGACTCCGCCCTCCAAGCACTAGTCCCATGCCCGACGTACTGCACAAGTATCGCAACACCCTCTTCGCTGCAGCCATGTGCTCTGGTCGGTGTCTCCCAGGAGCAACATAGCGTGCAAGAATGCTAAGAGGGTATGCAAGGTCAGGTCGTGTGCAGGTCATCAGGTACATGAGGCAGCCAACAAGCTCTGGATACGGGCCACTCGACTCTACTGACTCATCCGAAGGCAGAGCTGAGAGTGAGTGGCGAGTAGGCAGAGGAGTGGCCTGAGGCGAGGAGTACGTGAAGCCGAAGCGCTGAAGGACCTGCTGCACCATGTGTGACTGAGTCAGGGTAATGGTGCGGCGTGCTCTGTCCCGGGTGATCTGCAAGCCAAGGTAGCTGCGCAGTTCACCCAGGTCTGTGCACGTGTGTCTCTTCTGCAGCTCGGACTTCACGTGGGCGAGTCCAGCAGTGTCAGCTGTGGCAAAGACCAAGTCGTCGACGTACACGAGGATGTAGAACGGCGGCAGAGAGGTGTCGGTGCGTAGAAACAGCGACGGGTCGGCAGTAGAAGGAGCAAACCCAAGAGCCGCAAGCGTAGTCCTCAGTGTGTCGTGCCACTCACGTGGCGCCTGGCGGAGACCGTAGACTGGACGCCGGAGACTCCACTGGGTACCAGGAGGGAAAGACCCAGTGAAGCCAAGTGGGCGGCGCAGCCAGATCTCCTCGTGCAGGCTGCCCTGCAAGAAAGCAGTGCTGAAGTCGAGAGAGTGCAGCTCGTAGTCACGGTGAGCAGCAACGTGTAGCAGCACCCGAAGAGTGGTCATCTTCGGGGTGGGGGAGAAGGTCTGAAAGTAGTCAACTCCCTGTCGCTGACTGAAGCCACGAGCCACGTAACGTGCCTTGAAGACAGGCGGAGAACCCGGCGGCCGCTTCACCCTGAAGATCCACATGCCACTGACGATGTTCGCCCCAAGAGGGGGGACAGCGTCAACGTAGGTGCCTGTGGACTTCCAGGAAGCCATCTCTGCATCCATAGCTGCCTGCCACTGAGAGGAGTAGGGACCCTCTATCGCCTCCGCGTAAGAGCGCGGAGTCGGGATGTCAAGTGCATCCGGGTCTCCCTCAGGGGTAAGCAGTACGGACACGAGATGAGGTGAAGTAGCTGCCAGACACTGGAACTCCTCCTGCCTGTCCTCAAGGACGTCCGTGCCAAGGGCACACTCACCCCCGACTGACGGAGGACAGGCAGACCCAGACTCAGCGACAAGACTAGCAGCGTAGTCTAGGCGACAGCGAGCAGCAAAGTCGACGAGCTCAGTAACTAGGGCAGACGCAGCAGTAGACTCGAAGGAAGGGTCAGTGACGACAGTAGCAAAGAGACGCGTGACAGTAGGACTGGCAGCACGAAGAGAGTCCGACGCAGGGTCGGGAAGAGCAGGAAGAGAGGACTCAGGAGGAGAAGGCAAAGGGGCACGCAGAGGATCAGTAGACGGACGCAGAGACATCCTGTGCGTGCCAGGGACAGGAGGAGGACGCTGACGCGAACCACGACCACTAGCGCGAGCAGCACGGACAGGCGACGCAGGGCGAGACGCAGGCTCACGACGCTCAGTAAGACCTCCAGTAGGACCAGTGTAGGGAGAAGGAGCAGGTAAAGGGGAGGTAGGCTGTAGCAGTGACCGCGACGGGACAGGCTGTGGACCCTCCAAGAGAGGAGGAGGACCAGGAGAGGGCGGAAGACCAAGAACCTGCTGCAGGAGTGGAACGAAGTACGGTCGAGGCCGCGTAGCTACGCCAGAAACAGCAGGGACAGCACCAGTACCCCCAGCAGGAGCACCCGCTCCAGCAGCACCTCCAGTAGCTCCAGAACCTCGAGCAACACCAGGAGCACCCCCAGCAGGACCGCCAGTGGTAGTCTCAGCGCCAACACCCTCAGCAGCACCAGCTCCAGTCGAACCCGCAGGCCCAGCAGCTCCAGTACTCCCAGTACGAGCACCTCCGGGACCCGCAACAGCAGCACCCTCAGTAGCCGACGAACCTCCAGCACCAGCAGCACGGCTCCAGCGCCGGGCAAACCACTCGCGCAGCTCCTGTGGAGAGAGTGGCTCCCGGCGAGACAAAGCACGCGTAGAAACTCGAGGCGGAGGACCTCCAGGCGCAGCACTCCCAGGTCCAGCACCCCCAGGCAAAGCACCCCCAGGCGTAGCACCCCCACACTCAGCACCCCCAGGCTCAGCACCCCCAGGCTCAGCACCCCCAGGCTCAGCACCCCCAGGCTCAGCACCCCCAGACTCAGCACCCCCAGACTCAGCACCCCCAGGCTCAGCACCCCCAGGCCCAGCACCCCCAGGCCCAGCACCCCCAGGCTCAGCGCCCCCAGCAGCACCAGAGTCACCAGTGACCTCGACAGGCTCGACTGCGTCTACCTGGGACACACCTGAAGGGGCAGGACCCTGAGGGGGGAGGGGGTCTACCGGGGGGGGACCTGGTACAAGGAAGAGCGGGGGCGGGGGGGGGGACGGAGTGCGGTAGGGGAAGAGGCGGTAGTAGGGTACCGACTCGTCGAACGTGACGTCCTGAGAGGACAGAACACGGCGAGAGGTGGGGTGGTAGAACTGCCACCCAGGCGCGTCTGGGGGGAACCCCAGGAAGACGCAAGGAGCAGCACGAGGGGACAGTTTGTCCGCAGACAAGTCGCGGACAAACGCCCGAGATCCCCAGACCCGGAACGCCGACGCATCTCCCACCTTCCCGGTCCACAGCAAGGCTGGGGAGGTCTCCGGCCTGGAGACCCTGGGGTGAAGGTTGATCTGACGTGCCGCGTACCTCACCGCAAACGGCCACAGAAAATGGGGGGCAGCCGCATGCATCATAGACGTACGAGCGACGTCCATGACCATGCCAATGCGGCGCTCAGCAATCCCATTTTGCTGCGGAGAGTCCGGGAGCGTGAAGGTCTGACGGATGCCTCGTGCACGACAGTAGGCTCGCAGAAGGCCAGAGGAGAACTCTCCGCCTCTGTCCGAGTGCAGACGCAGAACAGGAAAGTCGGAGCCAAAGCTCTGCCTGAGCTGGAGACGAGCTGCGCGGATCCAGTCGATCAGCACCTCAGTGACATCACCCTTGCCGCGCAAGGGGAAGACTGCGGTGTAACGCGAGTAGTCGTCAACAACGAGCAGGAAGTAGCGCTCGTGACCCTGCCCACGGACGCGGGCTGGGCCCCACACGTCCATGTGGAGCGTCTGCAACGGGGCCTCTGTCGGAGGAAACTGGGAGGAGTGAGGGGCAGCACGCTGGCGCCCCTCGACACAGGGGACACAGGTAGGGCCAGGGCCCTGAGGAAGGGGAGGGAGGGACCGGGGGAGACCAGACACTAGAAGACGGGAGGCCATGCCTCTGAGCCGAAGCAGAGAGGGGTGACCAAGACGGTGGTGCCAGAGAAGAGTCTCGTGAGACAGGAGACGACAAGAACAGGGGGCAGACTCAGGACCAGACCTGGACGCAGCAGCAAACACCTGACCCGACGAAGCGACTCTACCAGACTCAGTAACGGGAGGAGACGCAGTGGTCAGTGTGTACAGGCTCGACCCCGGCTGACGGGTAAACGTAGCCAGGTGTCGGCCTGTGCGAGCCTCTGTACAGTGCGTCACCCGCTGACGCGCAGGAGTGAACTGGTGTACACCCGCATCCTGTAGGTCAGCACCACTCACCAGGTTCGTAGAGAACGAGGGGAGGTAGAGACCAGACAGGGTGCCAGAGGGAGCCGCCGGACACGGGAGGACTGTGGAGAAGCGAGACAGGACAGGACCCCCAGAGGGGTCAGCCAGAGACACTGCAACCGGTCGACTCAGCGGTGTGAGTGTGGTGCGGTCCCTAAAGAAGGAGCGAGACGCCCCAGAGTCAAGGGTGAAGGTGAGGGAGGCCGAAGCCGACGTAGTACCTGAGAGCGCAGACTCACCAGTACCTGAGGACGCAGACACACGAGCACCTAGGGCAGCAGCGTCGCAAGCACCTAGGGCAGCAGCCTCACCAGGACCTAGAGCAGCAGTCTCAATACCCGGATCGGGCGGGAAACACCGGTAACAGTCACCCTCATCACTAATAGACACAGCATACATGGCAGAGAGAATAGCATCAAAGTCAAGATCATAGATGGCAACACCCGCCCTGGACAGGTCACCCCAACGAGGGATCTCTGAGGCCTCCGGGAACTGGTGACGCCACGCGTCCGTCAGGCGGCCAAAGCAGCGCTGAGTGGGGTGGGGACCCCCACACTGCTCACCCGCACGGTCGCCGGTGCGCAAAACGTAGGAGCACGGACCAAAACCCCCACCTCGCTGACGCGCAGTGTACCACTCACGAAGCTGCTGAGGGGACAAGGTGTCACGACCACGCTGCTGCTGCTGGCGCGAGCCACCACCGGAGCCACTCCTCTGCGAAGACCCGCGACCAGCACCACCTCCACCCCCGCCGCCTCCTCCGCCTCCGCCGCCTCCGCTACTGCCGCCGCCTCCACCTCCGCCTCCGCCGCCGCCACCTCCGCCACCCCCGCTCCCACTGCCACCGCCGCCGACACCTCCGCCTCCACTGCCGCCACCGACTCCTCCACCCCCACCTCCACTCCCACCGCCACCCCCACTCCCCCCACTGCCGCCACCTCCACCTCCACCGCCCCCGCTCGCTCCTCCAGCGCCCTTGCCCCCCTTGCCCTTGCCAGAGCGGCGTCTCCCACTAGGGGCAGACGCCACACCGACCGACTCAAGACCAAGGAGGTCGGCCGCAGCAGCAGAGGCAACAGAGGGCAGAAGGGGGGAGGGGGAACACCCCTCAAAGATGGGGGTGCGCGGGTCACCACGAGAGGCCCCTACAGCGACTATGCTCTTCTCGGCCGCTAGGAGGGACTTCTCGAGGAGGTCAACAGTGAGAGTGGTGGGACAGACAGAGAGAAAGTGGTCCCTGACTACGCGAAGGGAGTCAGGAAGGCGAGTGACTATGTAGTAAAGAGTGATGTACATGGGGGGGGGGTTCTTGGCGCAGAAGTCAGCAGGGAGTGCAGCGCGGTAGCGAGTGTCACTAGTGCGGAGGTGCGTAATGAGGTCAGCGACTGTGGGAAAGGCAGCAAGGTCAGGAAAGAGGTACGGTAGCATGAGACGGCTCAGTGCAGCAGTGGCAGGGGAGGAGTAGCGCGCAACTACAGCGTCGTACAAGGTCTGAGCACTCTTGTACTGACTAAAGTGTGCACGCTCGGAGGTAGGGAGGTGGCGACGCACAGCAAGACGTGCAGCAGCGTCGCGCGTGGCCCACTGGGAGCGAACAGTGGCGTCGGCGTCAGCAGCAGGGGCAGTGGAGGCGCCAGAGGTGAGGTCAAAGAGAGAGAGACCATCTGCCCTATCGCACTGTAAGAACAGCTGCAGGTCATCCACCCAGACCTCAAAGTCAATGGCCCGACCCTCAGCGTCAAAGACTAGAACACTAGGGGTAGCCATGACCCTAGACGACTGGCAGCGCAAACAGTAGGGTGAGGGCAGTGCAGTGAAAGGGCGCTGTGCTCACCAGACTGGACAGGTCGGGCGGCCCGGAAGGAGGGCGGCGCGGCGGCTCGGCGGCTCGGCTGCCGGGCGGCTCGGCGGCTCGGCGGCTCCGCTGCTGGGCGGCACGGCTGCTGGGCGACTCGGCTGCTGGGCGGCTCGGCTGTTGAGCGGCTCGGCTGCTGGGCGGCTCGGCTGCTCTGCTGTCGGGCGGCTCGGTTGTGCTGCTGAGGGGCAGCACGGCTCGGGCTGCTCGGGCGGTGCGGGCGGCTCGGGCGGCTCGGGCGGCTCAGCTCCTCAGCGGCACAGGCGGCGTGGGGACCGAGACGGCGGCGCGCGGCTGGGACGGGCGGCGCACGGGTGGCGTGGGGCCGGGACTGCGGTGCGCGGCCGGGACGGGCGGCTCACGGGCGGCGTGGGGCCGGGACGGGCGGCGCGCGGGCGTCGAGGGGCCGGGACGGGCGGCGCGCGGGCGTCGAGGGGCCGGGACGGGCGGCGCGCGGGCGTCTAGGGGTCGGGCCGGGTGGCGCGCGGGCGTCTAGGGGCCGGGACGGGCGGCGCGTGGGCGTCGAGGGGCCGGGACGGGCGGCGCGCGGGCGTCTAGGGGCCGGGACGGGCGGCGCGCGGGCGTCTAGGGGCCGGGACGGGCGGCTCACGGGCGGCGAGGGGCCGGGACGGGCGGCGCGCGGGCGTCGAGGGGCCGGGACGGGCGGCGCGCGGGCGTCGAGGGGCCGGGACGGGCGGCGCGCGGGCGTCTAGGGGCCGGGACGGGCGGCGCGCGGGCGTCTAGGGGCCGGGACGGGCGGCGCGCGGGCGTCTAGGGGCCGGGACGGGCGGCGCGCGGGCGTCTAGGGGCCGGGACGGGCGGCGCGCGGGCGTCTAGGGGCCGGGACGGGCGGCGCGCGGGCGTCTAGGGGCCGGGCCGGGTGGCGCACGGGCGTCTAGGGGCCGGGACGGGCGGCGCGCGGGCGTCTAAGGGGCCGGGACGGGCGGCGCGCGGGCGTCTAAGGGCCGTGACGGGCGGCTAAAGGGGCCACTAGGGGCCAAGAGAGAGGGGAGCGCGACTCGGGTAGGGGCAGAGTGCGCTCCGGGCAGGAAAAAAAAAACGGTGGGCCCTAGGAACAGTTCCCACGAGGGAACCTGCTCGATACCATGAGAAGAATGAAGAACGAGGATGAATGAACTATGAGTGAGGTGAGTACATATGGAAAACCCTAATTGGGTTGTACCCCCTATGGGATACCCCACTATAGCCTACACAACAGCATAAGCTATATAATGTTCTGACAGGATGGGGAGGAAGAGAGAGAGAGAGAGAGAGAGAGAGAGAGAGAGAGAGAGAGAGAGAGAGAGAGAGAGAGAGAGAGAGAGAGAGAGAGAGAGAAGGATGGGGAGGAAGAGAGAGAGAGAGAGAGAGAGAGAGAGAGAGAGAGAGAGAGAGAGAGAGAGAGAGAGAGAGAGAGAGAGAGAGAGAGAGAGAAGGATGGGGAGGAAGAGAGAGAGAGAGAGAGAGAGAGAGAGAGAGAGAGAGAGAGAGAGAGAGAGAGAAGGATGGGGAGGAAGAGAGAGAGAGAGAGAGAGAGAGAGAGAGAGAGAGAGAGAGAGAGAGAGAGAGGGAGAGAGAGAGAGAGTGTGTCAATCAGATAAGCTAGAATCCTAGCCCCGACCTGGCTCATTACTGTATTACGGTACCAGGCCCTCAGATTCACTTTTAGGGACGTTGATGCATCAGGGTCTTTGTGAAAAAAAGCCTGAATTTTCAGGGTTCCTAAAAAAAAAGCCTGAATTTTCAGGGTTCCGAAAAACAAAAGCCTGAATTTTCAATCACATCATGCAATTGTGCAAGAGAGTAGCTTTTATGAACATGTTAGTAGAGGGATTTGAACCAGAAACCTTACCATTCGGTATCTACTTCGCTTACCACTAAGCGTTCATCGGGTCAGCAATCAGTATTTTTTTAAACAAGATTTTATTATGTGGAAATGTTGGTTATTGTCTCGGGTGTTTTACGGGAAGGATTCGGAATGTGCATTCAGTGTACACTTCGATAAAAGTCTGAAACATCAGTGTTAGCTATGAAGTAAAGGCTGAAAAAATCAGTGTCACAAAAATCTCAACACTGAAAATTCAGTGTAGGTACACAAAACTAGGCTGAAAATCAGGAATTTCAGGGGAAAATTCCTGATATCGTAGGGCCTGTACGGTACCCATACCCTGCCTGCACCATAGTTTTAATCATGCCTTCTGTGTCATGCAGATGCAGTGCTGTCAAACACCTCAAGAACAAAACAAAGGACGATGTTCAGCCCACCAAATTGGTATATAAAAACAAACCGACAGACATATACAAAAAGAATAAAAGTAACAGCCCACCAAGGTTGTTTCACACTCAAAAGAAAGGAAAGATGTTCGGCCAACCAAAAACCTGTAAACAGCCCACCAAACTAGAAAACAGCCTACTAAAACACAGAAACGATACTACTCTGATGCACACCCCAAAGGAGGGAATGAAACCAACGAGTCAAAAGGTATTGGCCTCCCGAAGATTTTGGGCCCCCTGTGGACCATGGAAGCTCTTTTCTTTCTCCTGCTGGTGCACCTTCACTTCTTTCCTTCAACTTGACTCGAGGTCTTCATTATGCCGCCCTTCAGCCACACCTTTCCCAGGAAGGGCCCAGCAAACTCAAGCTCGCACTCCTGCATACAAAGGACAATGAATGGCAGAAAATGGGCCACAGAACCAGCACAGCAAGATACACGTATAAGAGTCCCGATGATAGAACACGAGGTAAGTAAAAGGGCAAAGAGATTGAAGTGTGTGGAGGAAAAGGTGGGGGAGAAAGGGAAATTGGTGGCGGCATGTGGGAGATAGATGGTACGAAGCAGGGGGGAGGGGAAAGGAAGGGGTGAGAGAGAAGGGGTGAGGGTGGAGAGAGGAGAGGGGGAGGAGGGGGGGGGAGGGAAACAGGTTATGTACTTCCAATCGCACGTACCTATTACGGAGCCCAGTATTCAATGCCCCCTTGTTTACGGGTGTAATCTAAGTTGGCAGCAGTAAGACACGTGCTGCAGTCCACCACGGATAACCAGGCAGAGCTCCGGCAGTGCACCATGAGACACTCGAGCGTGCTTGGGCCTGCAAGGAAGTTGCAACACCAATAGGTACGAAGCCCTTAGGAGTCAGGACCATAGATTTGGTAAGAAACAAGGTATGGTGCTACTAGCCCTGGGGAGGAAGAGAGGGAGAGAGAGGGGGCGAGAGAGGAGAAGGTGCAAGAAAAGGGCGAGAGAGAGGGAGAATAGGCGAGAGAGGGGGGGCGAGAGAGGGAGAAGGGGCAAGAGAGGGGGCGAGGGAGAGAGAGAGAAGGGGCGAGAGGGAGGGCGAGAGAGAGGGGGGGGAGAGAGGACATAAAGAGCGAATGCGCAATTGTAGGGTGGCAGATTGCACTTACAAGTTCCAATTCCACCGATATTCATACATACTTCACCGGAACCACAACGAATGACTGCGCATGTTCCTGGAGAGAGAGAGAAGGGGGAGAGAGAGTGAGAGAGGGAGAGAGAGAGGGAGAGAGAAGAGAGAAAGAGAGACAGGAGGGGGAGAGGGCGAGGAAAGTGAACTACTATAACAGGGAAATGAAAGTGAACATGAGTGCTTTGCAGAAATGGAGGAATTTAACAAACAAGCACAGTACGCACCTGTGCAAATGCCATTGTGCAGTACATATCCTGGTGCACATTTACAGACTGCGCCACCACTCGTGTCGACACATACTTCAGATTCGCTATTACAAGGGTCGGAGGCGCATGTTCCTGGCAGAAGCGAGGGAGAATGGAAAGTATATTTGAGAGTGGGGTACGCCATGTACGCCATGTGGGGTACATGCGCCCTCAACCCTTTGTAGTAGTTTTGAGAGTCGCGTACAAAGAGCTGGACAGACCATGTAGAGAGATGGGTGGATCCATTCAAATTAAGACAGCATGAGCGTGCAGGAAGAATGTGAGGCAGACAAAGACACACATACCTTGACAATTCGGCGGCGCGCCTGTGTATTCGGGCTCCCTGCAAACGCATTGTCCCCCGTGATCCGTTTCTTTGCAAAGTTCGAAGGGTCCACACTTCGTGAATATGCATTGCGCTGGCAGTAGGAGAATTCATCAGCGAGGGAGAGAAGGATGGGGAGGAAGAGAGAGAGAGAAGGATGGGGAGGAAGAGAGAGAGAGAGAAGGATGGGGAGGAAGAGAGAGAGAGAGAAGGATGGGGAGGAAGAGAGAGAGAGAGAAGGATGGGGAGGAAGAGAGAGAGAGAGAAGGATGGGGAGGAAGAGAGAGAGAGAGAAGGATGGGGAGGAAGAGAGAGAGAGATAAGGATGGGGAGGAAGAGAGAGAGAGAGAGAGAAGGATGGGGAGGAAGAGAGAGAGAGAGAGAAGGATGGGGAGGAAGAGAGAGAGAGAGAGAGAAGGATGGGGAGGAAGAGAGAGAGAGAGAGAAGGATGGGGAGGAAGAGAGAGAGAGAGAGAAGGATGGGGAGGAAGAGAGAGAGAGAGAGAAGGATGGGGAGGAAGAGAGAGAGAGAGAAGGATGGGGAGGAAGAGAGAGAGAGAGAGAAGGATGGGGAGGAAGAGAGAGAGAGAGAAGGATGGGGAGGAAGAGAGAGAGAGAGAAGGATGGGGAGGAAGAGAGAGAGAGAGAAGGATGGGGAGGAAGAGAGAGAGAGAGAAGGATGGGGAGGAAGAGAGAGAGAGAGAAGGATGGGGAGGAAGAGAGAGAGAGAGAGAGAAGGATGGGGAGGAAGAGAGAGAGAGAGAAGGATGGGGAGGAAGAGAGAGAGAGAGAAGGATGGGGAGGAAGAGAGAGAGAGAGAAGGATGGGGAGGAAGAGAGAGAGAGAAGGATGGGGAGGAAGAGAGAGAGAGAAGGATGGGGAGGAAGAGAGAGAGAGAAGGATGGGGAGGAAGAGAGAGAGAGAGAGAAGGATGGGGAGGAAGAGAGAGAGAGAGAGAAGGATGGGGAGGAAGAGAGAGAGAGAGAAGGATGGGGAGGAAGAGAGAGAGAGAGAAGGATGGGGAGGAAGAGAGAGAGAGAGAAGGATGGGGAGGAAGAGAGAGAGAGAGAGAGGGATGGGGAGGAAGAGAGAGAGAGAGAAGGATGGGGAGGAAGAGAGAGAGAGAAGGATGGGGAGGAAGAGAGAGAGAGAGAAGGATGGGGAGGAAGAGAGAGAGAGAGAAGGATGGGGAGGAAGAGAGAGAGAGAGAAGGATGGGGAGGAAGAGAGAGAGAGAGAAGGATGGGGAGGAAGAGAGAGAGAGAGAGAGAGAGAGAAGGATGGGGAGGAAGAGAGAGAGAGAGAAGGATGGGGAGGAAGAGAGAGAGAGAGAAGGATGGGGAGGAAGAGAGAGAGAGAGAGAAGGATGGGGAGGAAGAGAGAGAGAGAGAAGGATGGGGAGGAAGAGAGAGAGAGAGAAGGATGGGGAGGAAGAGAGAGAGAGAGAAGGATGGGGAGGAAGAGAGAGAGAGAGAAGGATGGGGAGGAAGAGAGAGAGAGAGAGAGAGAAGGATGGGGAGGAAGAGAGAGAGAGAAGGATGGGGAGGAAGAGAGAGAGAGAGAGAAGGATGGGGAGGAAGAGAGAGAGAGAGAAGGATGGGGAGGAAGAGAGAGAGAGAGAAGGATGGGGAGGAAGAGAGAGAGAGAGACGGATGGGGAGGAAGAGAGAGAGAGAGAGAGACGGATGGGGAGGAAGAGAGAGAGAGAGAGAGACGGATGGGGAGGAAGAGAGAGAGAGAGAGAAGGATGGGGAGGAAGAGAGAGAGAGAGAGAAGGATGGGGAGGAAGAGAGAGAGAGAGAGAGAGAGAGAGAGAGAGAGAGAGAGAGAGAGAGAGATAGAAAGGGGGGAGGGGGAAGGGGGGAAAGGCGGCTGAGGAAAGAGTGCTGGCAAAACACCACTGCTAATCATGGCATCCATAAGCAGGGTTTTTTGCATGGCTTGTCAACAAAGATAGATGGGCTACAAACAACCTCCGAATCACAGGACGGGCTCCTCTCCTTCTGTATCGTGCTCTCTACACTATCTTGTACACCCTTTTGCATACATAATACAGAGAGCGTGTGTGTGAAGGTGACAGGCTACGTACGCGCGCAGGTGTGAGAAGAAACGCGCTTGTATCCAAACTTGCATTGACAGTATGACATGTCATCTCGCTCCACACACTCCTCGTTGAGACCACAGACTCGTATTGAGCACGGTGCTGGCAGATGGTGGGAGGGGTTAATGGGGGGAGAGGGAGAGGGAGAGAGAGGGGGGGAGAGAGGGAGAGAGGGAGGGAGAGAGGGAAAGACGGGGGAGGGGGGGAAGTTTGGCAGGAAAAGGGCGACGAAGTGAAAATGATTAACAAGAAAGCAGTGTTTGAGAGAATACATAAAACAAACAGAATTTGTTTCAAGCCACCAGCCACCTCATCAAGCCATCAGCCACCTCAGCAAGCTCTATGCAGTAACAAAGGCGGAAATCCCTCTGGGTTCCTCAGACAAGACCCTGACAATCAAGGGTGTTTTCATGTTGCAGTCTGTTGTGATGCCTCCATGGGCCATGTGACCTAACCCCAAACCTCAAACCCTATACCATGATTGATCTGAGTTGCTACCTTGCCCACCTCAAGTGGTTTGGGTTTGCATGGGCATCGATACCGAAACCAAGTGTGTGTGTGTGTGTGAGAGAGAGAGAGAGAGAGAGAGAGAGAGAGAGAGAGAGAGAGAGAGAGAGAGAGAGAGAAGGCCGTTAGAGAGAAGGCCGTTAGAGAGAAGAGGAGAAGCACATACGCTTGCACCATCCAGCGCCCCCAAGATATCCTGGCTTGCACTTGCACGTTGGTCTGAGGTTCACCATCTCGCATTCTTCATTTTCACCGCATTCATAGACTGCGCAGGTTGCTGGTAAGTGGAGAGAGGGGAGAACGAGAGAGGTGGTGAGGGATAGTGAGGTGAGGCAGGGGAAGGGACGGTGGTAGAGGAAGGAGGGTAATAAGACGGAAAGAGAGAGAATATGCAAGGAAAGTGAGAGGGAAAAAATAAGAGGAATGGAAAGCCAAACATACTACATACCATCACAGTATTTGCCTCGCGCAACGTATCCTGGCATGCATTCGCAAGTCCCAGCGCCTCCAGGGACTTTCTCCACACAGTGTTGGTTAGGGGGACAATACAGAGCTTTGCATGTTGCTGCAAGATGGATTTGATGATTGATAGGGAGAAGTGGGAGAATGAGACAGAGGATGAGGAGAGAGCATGACAGAGAGGTTATGACAAACGAGCAAGATAGGCAGCGATACGAGTGACAACAAAAGAGAGAAATATCAATCAGAGATGCATTGCATAGGAGGGAGAGAAGGAAAGGCAAAGAACACATGTGAGTAAAGAACAAGCACACCACATACCAGCACAAGATCCCGCCTGGCCGACATATCCACTCCTGCATTTACACGTTGGTACACCTCCTACCATCGCACATTCTTCCAATGGTCCACAATTCATGGCTTCACAGGTGTCTGTTGGATGGATGGAGGGAGACAGGAGATGGGAAGAGGGGGATGGGAAGAGGGGAAGAGGGGGAGAGGGGGAAGATGGGAAGAGGGGAAGATGGGAAGAGGGGAAGAGGGGAAGAGGGGGAGAGGGGGAGAGGGGAAGATGGGAAGAGGGGAAGAGGGGAGAGAAAGCAACCTACATCGCCACTAATGCAATGACCTTTGGCAGGAGGCGTGCTGGTGTGGATGTGACATGGAGCAGGAAGGGATGAATACGTGGGTCAGCCACGCGAGTGATGCAGCGAAGTGGAGAAGGGAAATGCAGGAAGGAGCAAAACGATAGAAAGAGGACATCAGGAGAGGGGAGACGGGGTCAGGGAGTGGAATGTGCACAAGTGGATGATAAAGGGAAGGCAACGGGTGAAGAAAATGAGACCATCAGCACATACTTGGGCAAGCTTGGATGCTCTTTTGGGAGTTCCAAACACAGTCACGAGGACAGTTAGCCGGGCAGTTAACTGCAACAGAATTCAAGAAGGATAAAAAGGTACAGAAAGGCACAGAAAGGTACAGGTACAAATCAGCAACAGAATGAAAGCAAGAAATCTGTCTACCTTCTCTCAACCACCAGCAATCGTCTACAAGAGCCACAACTGCCACGTGACTGCTCCCCACGTGTCAGCAATGTGACCAACGGTGGCTAGATAAGCACCTTCACCTAGCCTTCCTCATGGCCACCAAGCGCAGCCATTCCCACCACTCCCCAACTGAAGCGAGCAGGATTTTCCAGCAAGGAAGGTGATGATGAGTAGGGACGATGATTGGATGGAATGTGTGTAAGTTGGCGAGCGAGCGCACCTTTCTTACAGACCGGATAGAGTCCAGATGTGTCACAAAGATATCCATATGGACAGGGCATGGCCGGGCATGATACTGGCAGATGGATGGTGAAGATTGAGTATGATGAGAGGGAGAGAGGGGAGGGGAGGGAGAGGGAGAGGAGGTGGGCGGGGAAGGGGAGATGGGGAGTTTGAAGGGTTCATATGGTTAAACACCAAAAGGCCAACAAAGCTTGGTGGCAATGCCTCAGATTAAGAGAAATAAAAAAGGGGATAACGGGGTACATAGGGAAACATAGGGGAAGAACTGACGCGGGTCCTTTCAAATCCATTGCACGTACCTGTGCAATTTCCTGAGACTGGATCCGGTGTGTAACCATCGTTGCACTTGCAGTACTGAGAAGGCGGATTGGTGGTCCACCACCACCACTGCCTTTGCTCAACGCAATTGCCGTTACCACAGTTGTCAGCAGTGCAATTGTCATGAAGAAACTCTGGACAGAGATAGAGAGAAAACAGGAGTGTGTAAGCAGGTGAGGCATGCAGGATGAGACACCCACCACACTGCCACGGATCAACAGAGGCGATCCAGCAGGGGGAATGGTAATTATTCATGGGATTGGCTTGACAGAATCATCAAAATTCCCCTGATTACACAGATTAAGCTGTGCTATTGTGCAAGCACACGCACATACGTGCGTAATCCACACACGCAAGCAGATTATTCCGTAATCTGCACACGCAAGCAGATTATTCCGTAATCCACACAAACCTCATTCACAACGCTGCGTGACTTCACATGCTACTGCAGATGAGCCTCAAGAGAGAGGTGAAGTAGGAGGGGGAGAGATGAAGATGGTGAAAATGGAGGACAGCACAAACATACGTACGTACCAGCACAAAGGACAGCACATGCGTATGTACAAACTTACCAACACACAGTCCGTCGTAGCGATTGTATCCAACCCTACAGTCGCAGGTTCCAGCGATCCCGTTGGGGAGGTCGTCACGACATTCTTCGTCAATACCACACCAATATACACTGGACGGATCGCCCAAAAGTTTGCATGTGGCTGGCAGATGGTTGGTGAGAGGGGGTATGTGGGAGATGGGAATGTGCAAAGGTAGACAGAGAGGGAGAGGGAGAGAGAGAAAGAGAGAGAAGGCGGGGGGGGGGGGGGGGGGGGGGGGGGGGGTTCTCAAATCTCTCCTATCAAAGGCCACTACGGCACAGTCTCGGCAGACCGAGGATGTGAAGGGTGACACGGAGGAGCGAGAGTCTCAGCGGGGTAGCAAAAGAGCAATGAGTGGGGGGTGGTAGGGGGTGTTGCTCGGGGGCATTCTATGTATTCTTGTGTATGCCATATGACTTGCTTCTTGTTGTCTAGCTACATCGGCCTTACCTTGCTAAGGCTTGTACACCTTTGCCTATTCTAAAACATGACCGCTTGAGAGGAACGAAGAGAGAATTGCAAGAATGAAAAAGAGCATACGTACGGGCACAAATGCCTGAGTGTGTGCGAAGGTATCCATCCTTGCACACGCATTTAGCATGGGTCCGCTTCTCGATGCTTTGAGGTATACATTCTTCTTCAAAGCTGCAATTCACGTCTGGGTGATCGCATGTCACTGGCGGATGGATGGCACGAGAGGGGGTATGCAGGAGAGAGGGGGTATGCAGGAGAGAGGGGGTATGCAGGAGAGAGGGGGTATGCAGGAGAGAGGGGGTATGCAGGAGAGAGGGGGTATGCAGGAGAGAGGGGGTATGCAGGAGAGAGGGGGTATGCAGGAGAGAGGGGGTATGCAGGAGAGAGGGGGTATGCAGGAGAGAGGGGGTATGCAGGAGAGAGGGGGTATGCAGGAGAGAGGGGGTATGCAGGAGAGAGGGGGTATGCAGGAGAGAGGGGGTATGCAGGAGAGAGGGGGTATGCAGGAGAGAGGGGGTATGCAGGAGAGAGGGGGTATGCAGGAGAGAGGGGGTATGCAGGAGAGAGAGGGTATGCAGGAGAGAGGGGGTATGCAGGAGAGAGGGAGGGGAAACGTTCAGTTGTTGACATTGCACATGTCAGCATGCAGTTTGGTTTGGACTGAGCAATGAAATCTCAGAAGTTAAAAACAAGTTTATTGTATGGAGTTGAGATGGCGGAAAAGTGGACGACTGCAAATTGTGGGAGTAGTGGGGAAAACACTACTTGCTCCGTCGGAAGATTTCCGGTACGTTGTGGGTGATCGCATGTTTCTGGATGGATGGATGGTTCGTTGCTCAACCATTTCCTGTACTCCCATACACAACGTACTGAGACAAGATCCAGGCTCGCCAATCATGTTGTCGCCACATGTGCAGGTAATATCGTCACGACAAACGGATGGGGGCCAGCACCACCTTGCCCAGCACTTATCTGGCAGATGATTGGTGGAGAGAGGACGGGAGAGATAGAGAGGGGGAGAGTTATCCATTATAGCTATGGCACATCAATCAAGCTTCTTGAATATGTAGAGAGGGGGGAGTGAAGGGGAGGGGGGAAGAGAGAGCGAGGGAGATCATGTACGCACCGATGCAAGTCCCATTTGGCAGCAAGACGGTGCCGTCCATAAAGCAAATGCAGGTGGCTTCCAAAGTGACAGGGTCATGCTCGCACACTCCTCGCTCACCACAGGCCTTACTCTCGCAGTCATCTGAAAGAGGGATGGAGGACATAAAAAGGGAGAAAGGTGGAGAGGTGAAGAGAGGTGAAGAGAGTGCAAATCGGGGGAAGATGGCGAGAAACGGGGATGAGAGAGGGGTAGATAGGAAGGGGATGAGAGGTAAGATAATTTAGTGCAACATCAATGAAGAGGTATGCTAAGTACCGACACAAAAGGCAGATTTGGTCGCAATCTCTCGACAGCTTTGAGGAGCCACAAAACAACACTTGTGATCTGTCTCTTACCGAGGGTTAGGGAGGAAGTAGACATGAGCACAAGGGCGAACACCTGTTCGGTTCGCCTCGAACGTGTTCGAGGCGAACCGAACAGGTTTGTTTTTTTTGCTTAAATTGTTCGCCGAACAGTGTTCGAGGTTCGCCCGAACACGTTCGTGTTCGGGCCGCTGCTGCAATTTGCCCCGCGACGAACACGAACGTGTTCGAGGTTCGCCCGAACACGCCTTCACAGGCGAACGGCAAACACCTGTTTTTGCTTAAAGTGTTCGCCGAACCGAACAGTGTTCGGTTCGGCAAACGAATGTGTTCGTGTAGGGGCGAACACGAACATGTTCGTGTTCGCCCCTTGCTCATCCCTAGGAGGAAGCACCAAGTAGGCGTCACGTGAAGCAAAGGAAACCACCAATACACACCTTTGCAACTTCCATCAGATTGCATGGTGGAGCCTGCGCTGCACTGGCAGGATGCCTTTCCAGATACAGCGTCCTTGACACACATAGCCGAGTCGTGGCATCCCTTGAAATTGCAATTATCTGACAGGGAGGATTCAAAAAACAAACAGTTGGAAAAACGCAAGTAAGTACCATTTGAGAAGGAAGGGAGGTATTCGACCACCCCAAAGCTCTATCTCACGGTACTATCAGGAAATGCACGGCATGGGGGAAATGCATTTTGTGTGAATTTTTTACTCTCAAAATCCAAAAGGTCAGATGCTCTACAAGTATTAATGATGCCAACTTGCCAAGCATGGAACGGAACGGAAAGAGGAAGGCGGGCAAGAAAATGCACGAGAAAGAGGATGAAGTAGAGCCATTCCAACCAACCGCCCTGAGACGTCTCGAAATGTCACGTACCAGCGCAATACATGTCTTGAGCAACGTCTCCAACGCAGCTAGAACCCAAGTCACAGCCCGTGGCGATGCATGTTGCTGGCGAAGGAATGGAAGGAAGAGAGAGGGATCATGGGGAGAGGGGGGGGGGAAGGGGGGAGGCAGAATGGAGAGGGGGGAGCGGCGGTTGTGCGTTCAAACACAGGACCATTTGAGAGAGGGGGGAGGAGGGAGGGTAAGGGGTGCTTCCATTGCTAAAGGAGGTGAGGGGTGGTGAGACCAAGAGCGAGTATTGGGGATGGGGTAAAGTGAAGGAGGCCAAATATACGCACCAGCACAGGTGTTATTCGGTAGCATGTAGTAACCGTCGTTGCAACGGCAGGTTTTATCTCCACTTCGCTGGTCCGTCTCACATGTAGCATGGGAATCACAGAGTTCGCATACATCTGACGGGAGGGGTGGCAATGATAAGAAAGAACGTGAAGGAGGGTGAGGACAATGAGAAAACGGTTGCAAGTGATATGAGATTTTGGGATAATAGATGTATAGAAAGAGAATGATCATGCAAGATTGATCAAGCAGGGAAAGTGAGGGGTAAGGGCGAAAGACAATGATGATGAATATTCTCGAACCAAGCCAAGATAAAAACTGTACATTAATAATGCATTTCCGAAACATATTATCCCCAGCTGTAAAATACCAATGCCCTTATCTGAAGTTATAAAAACCATATTATGCACCACTGGCAAGGTATTTTAGAAAAGGCGTAGCAAGTTTGCCTTGCGCACTTGCCTTCCTGCAGAAATAGGGAGACACGCAGCCAGCATTCTAATTTACGTACCAATGCATTCCCCGGACACATTTCTGAAGCCCTGATTGCAGATGCATAATGCCAGGTCACGCTTGCCCTTGACACACGTGGTGTTGGCACCACATCCCTTCACAACGCACGAGTCTGGAAGGAAGATCAAAGAGGAGGAAGACATAAGCGAGAGATAGGGCGGATCCGCAAGAGAAAGCGGGGCCTCAGGGTCAACAAGGGAGGATTTTAAAGAGTGTGAGCGATCGGGATGGGAAGTTGGGTGGAGGAGAGAGGAAAGGAGAGGGCGAAGGAGGGAGGGAGGGAGAGGTTGGAAGTTGAAACGAACGGAACGGGTGAGGCATAAGACAACAGCATGAACAAGGCAGGCACTTACCCTGTGCCACAGGTGACAGGCACATCAGCCAGCCATGCAGCGACTGCAACAACACTCACCCATGCAGGCATCACTGGGAGTCCTGGTGTACCCATCCTTGCAGGCACACGTGTCACTCCCTGATGCATCCAGGAAACACAAGGCATTCGTTCCGCAGTTGTCCACAGCGCATGGCTCTGAGGGGAAGGGAGGGGGAAGGGGAAGCGAAGGGAGGGAAAGGCACGGGAGGCAGCAACGGAGAGGCAGTGAGGGCAGCTGGATTGCAAGCATGACTCTCACTCAAGGCACGGGGGGGGATGAGGAAGTGTGCCGCTCTTCTGATAGGCGAGTTCCTTTGGTCCTTCTGCGCAGGGTTGCGCCGATGATCCTTCTCCCTCCGTCCTATGTACTGATCATAGGCAGCAGCCGCTGGTGGTCTGGCATGCGCCAGAGAGGCAGCAAGCCGTCGTCCTCCAGTCGAAGTTACGCCAGGTGACGCCGGGGCCAGTCTCATGGCCCAGTCCCATAGCTTGGTCTCTCAGTTCCATAGCTTTGAGCAGGTCCTTTATGTGGTTGAGCCCCCTGGGTCTAGTGCCCCGGGATAGGCGATCAGTGATTGTTCTTGACAGCGAGAGAGCGAGCACGCACCAGTGCAATTGCCAAATGGCGAAATGACGTAGTTGTCGTTGCACCCGCATATACCCGCCTTGCAGAAAGAGTTGGTGCCACAGTTTATGCGATCGCAGAGATCTGGGAGGGGAAACGGAGGCAGTTTGAAAAAGGAGTTTGCAGAGGAGAGTTTAGACTTGGGATTCAAAGAACTAAGAGAGGGGGTGTGAAAGAACACGATCCATTTTCCGCGTGCACCCATCCTTGCATGTGCATTCGTAAAGCCCTCCGTTGTTATCACATTCCTCATTTTCGCCACAGCCTGTGACGTAGCAGGTTTCTGGCGGATGGAGGGGACGAACGGGTGTAGATAAGATAGAGCGGACGAGTGGTTGAAAGGTGGAAGAGGCGAGTTCCCTACCAGGGCGCATGTTGCTGGCAAGAAAGCATGAGAGAGAGTGCAGGAGAGGGGGCGAGGGGCAAATATGCAGACAGAAAAGCACACTACGTACCAACACACGATCCGGGCTCCCCACTGTATCCATCGAGGCATCTGCAGACTGACTCGCCGTTGACGCCACCAAATTCCAGACACTCCTCCCCGGCGCCACACGTCTTGATGCTGCACGATTCTGGTAAATGGTCATTGGTCAGGGGGGGGAGTGAGAGTGTGGAGGGGAGGAGAGAGAGAGAGAGAGAGGGGGGTTGGGACGGGGGAGAGGGAGAGCGGGGGGAAAAGAAGGTGGAAGAGGCGGAAGAGGCGAGTTCCCTACCAGGGCGCATGTTGGGCAAGAAATCGTGAGAGAGAGTGCGGGAGAGGGGGCGAGGGGCATCAATATGCACACTACGTACCAAGACAAGATCCAGGCTCCCCAACGTATCCATCGAGGCATCTGCAGACCGACTCGCCGTTGTCGCCGCTGAAATCCAGACACTCTTCCCCAGCGCCACACGTCTTGATGCTGCACGATTCTGGTAAATGGTCATTGGTCAGGGGGAGTGAGAGTGTGGAGGGGAGGAGAGAGAGAGAGAGGGGGGTTGGGACGGGGGAGAGGGAGAGCGGGGGGAAAAGAAGGTGGAAGAGGCGGAAGAGGCGAGTTCCCTACCAGGGCGCATGTTGGGCAAGAAATCGTGAGAGAGAGTGCGGGAGAGGGGGCGAGGGGCATCAATATGCACACTACGTACCAAGACAAGATCCAGGCTCCCCAACGTATCCATCGAGGCATCTGCAGACCGACTCGCCGTTGTCGCCGCTGAAATCCAGACACTCTTCCCCAGCGCCACACGTCTTGATGCTGCACGATTCTGGTACATGGTAAGGTCAGAGGGAGTGAGAGTGTGGAGGGAAGGAGAGAGAAAGAGAGTGAGAGAGAGAGGGGGGTTGGGACGGGGGAGGGGGAGAGCGGGGGAAGAGAAAAGGAGAGAATTTGAGCAGAAATCTAGTGCCAGAGCGTGGGACAGACAGACAGAGTGCGAGAGTGAGTGAGTGACACGTCAAGTCCCAACGTGAGCATTTTCCCCCTCCAGAGGGAAGGGGGTAGAGGGAGAGAGGGAGAGAGAGGGAGAGGGGGAACACGCACCAGTGCAAGTGCCATCAGGTAGCGTGTTATAGCCGGGGTTGCAAATGCATTCAGCGTCGGAGTTGCAAGAAGAGTCGGGACCGCACTCCACACCATCACAGGAATCTGGGAAGAGAGATGGAGGCAGTTTGAACAAGTGGGGCAGGAGCTTGTTAGACCAGGCCGGCACAAACAGAGTCCGTTGTCGCAGTAATTGGACCGGCATCCCTTGGCAATGCGGCACGTGGCTGGTGGAGGCACGGCACAAAGGAGCACAGCGCAGGGGGTAGACGGGCGCAAAGGATTGGGCGGGTGAGAGAGAGGCAGGAGAACAAGGTGGTGCTAGAGCAGGCCTGGCTAGGGTTGTTGCTCTCTGAAGGATCTACAGCAGGGAGAGAGATCTTGCAGGATAGATTGAGACGGCAGCAGCAACAGCAGCAATGGTGCCGACAGCAACAGCGGCAATGGCGGCAGCAGCAGCGGCAGCAGCAGGAGTGGCGGCAGCAGAGTGCATCAACTCACAGACACAGACTCGCACGTCGGCGTTCCACACTTTCCCCTGAGGACAGGCTGGTGGCAGGACACGAGCCCTGGCTTGAGGCATGGAGGCTGGAGGGACAGGGGAGGGGAGGAGAGGAGAGGAGAGAGAGGGTAGAGGGAGGAGAGGAGAGTTGGAGATAGAGATCAGAAGATCAGCCTCTGCCTGGTGAAGGAAGGAAGGATCTTGACAACCAGAAGAGAGGCATAGTAGTGGCAATCAGACGATCAGCCTCTGTCTGGTGAATGCAACTCGGTTGGGGCGGAGGAAGGAAAGACAGGCGGCAGAAGAGGAGAGGCATTGCGGCGATTGTCACCAGCGACGACCCTCACCAGCGATGACCCTCACCAGCGACGATGGCGACGGTTATTCTCAGTTGACGGCAGCAACTATCACGAGAACCATGTGCGTGGCTCATCACTGGCGATGATCACCATCGCCGGGCGACGATAACGATCATGGGTGGGCGACTATCACCCTCAACATAGTCACTCACATCACACCAGCCATCAACATAGTCACTCACATCACACCAGCCATCAACATAGTCACTCACATCACACCAGCCATCAACATAGTCACTCACATCACACCAGCCATCAACATAGTCACTCACATCACACCAGCCATCAACATAGTCACTCACATCACACCAGCCATCAACATAGTCACTCACATCACATCACACCAGCCATCAACATAGTCACTCACTGGCACATCTTCCATCGGGGAGCATGACTAGACCAGGCCGGCACAAGCAGAGTCCGTTGTTGCAGTAATTGGACCGGCATCCCCTGGCAATGCGGCACGTGGCTGGTGGAGGCACGGCACAGAGGAGCACAGCGCAGGGGGTAGACGGGCGCAGAGGATTGGGCGGGTGAGAGAGAGGCAGGAGAACAAGGTGGTGCTAGAGCAAGCCTGGCTAGGGTTGTTGCTCTCTGAAGGATCTACAGCAGGGAGAGAGATCTTGCAGGATAGATTGAGACGGCAGCAGCAACAGCAGCAATGGTGCCGACAGCAACAGCGGCAATGGCGGCAGCAGCAGCGGCAGCAGCAGGAGTGGCGGCAGCAGAGTGCATCAACTCACAGACACAGATTTGCACGTCGGCGTTCCACACTTTCCCCCGAGGACAGGCTGGTGACAGGACAAGAGCCTTGGCGTGAGGCATGGAGGCTGGAGGGACAGGGGAGGGGAGGAGAGGAGAGGAGAGAGAGGGTAGAGTGAGGAGAGGAGAGGGGAGTTGGAGATAGAGATCAGAAGATCAGCCTCTGCCTGGTGAAGGAAGGAAGGATCTTGACAACCAGAAGAGAGGCATAGTAGTGGCAATCAGACGATCAGCCTCTGTCTGGTGAATGCAACTCGGTTGGGGCGGAGGAAGGAAAGACAGGCGGCAGAAGAGGAGAGGCATTGCGGCGATTGTCACCAGCGACGACCCTCACCAGCGATGACCCTCACCAGCGACGATGGCGACGGTTATTCTCAGTTGACGGCAGCAACTATCACGAGAACCATGTGCGTGGCTCATCACTGGCGATGATCACCATCGCCGGGCGACGATCACGATCATGGGTGGGCGACTATCACCACGACCGCATCATCATCAGCACCGACCATCGTCGGCGACAGTCAGCAGCAGCAGCGATCATTGGCTGCGCTGCTATGACTTGGAACGGCAATTCACCTGCAACGACGCTGATTACGATTACTATAACAGGAGATTTAACTCCTTTAATCAAAGTTCTCACCTGCTACGATCATCAGAGTCGCCAGCAGCGAGACAAGCCCAATGCGGCGGCCGCAGCCGGAAGTTGGCATGATGGTGACCATGTTCCTCAGAAAGCGCTCTTGAGAGCGCGGCGAGCGAGAGAGAGCGCGGCGGCGATCGTGGAGCATAGAAGGCCAAGGCATGGGTCGATCTGGGTTACTGACGGGAAGTGTAAGCAAAGCTATGGGCTTCGCGGCTTTTAGTACTACGAGGAATGAGGACGCGGAACTTCCGCGGAAGCTGAATACTTGCGAGGCCGCGGAAAGGTTACACCAAAACGAGGAAACATGATGCGCATCTCTCTCGCGCCGGAGGCCCCAGGCCGCCGCCAGCAAAACCTAACTTAGCCCAGCCTTGGAGGGGTCCGCAGCGGGAGGACTCCGCTGATGGGGGAAATTTTTCCGCCGAGCGTGCTGTACAGGAACCCAGCCCGAGGCGGCTCGGGGAGCAGCCGTCTCATTAGTATGTGGTAGATACCATCGTCAACTTTAATGTTGTGAACCGGTCCCAAACAGAGCCTTCAAGTGACTCATATGGGACAGATACCACCATCACGGGAACGGCGGCTCGAGCAGCCGTCTCATTAGTATGTGGCCGTACTACCACCGCCAGCTTCAAACGTTGTGAATCCGTACCAAACAGTGCCTTCAGGAGTCATTTGGGACAGATAATACCAGCATCACGGGTATCTGTTCACCTGAACGGCTCCGGGAGCCGTCTCAGTGTGGTATATACTATACGCACTGCCAGTACCACCATTACGCGTGAAGCGAACTCAGCCAATTGATGGAGCCTGCCAGATTGGCCACATCCCGCACGGACGATGGCTGCACCTGACCTAAATCGGTCCCAGTGACATCGCCAACCAGCCACACACAACAACCAAACTCTCAAACAGACAAGCAACAAACGTCTAATCGAAGTTGGCCGCACAAACGAGTGACTTCTGCAGCCACAAAAGAGAGAAAATGGGTGGCCTGGCGAGAATGGCACGTGAACGCACATTCTTGGCTGACAACTTGTCGCGAATGACAACGAATCCTTGAAGGGAAAAGGCGCGCGGTGGTGGAGCCGGTTGTCCGCCGCTGCCCCGCCCTAATCTACGGTAGTTACCCGCAACTCCCCCCAGTTCCCCCGTCCCAGCTTCCCCCCGCAAGAACCGCGCCATGAGTGACTGTATCTGTTTCGCGATTAGGTAGTAGACGGCCAGGGCATTCCAAAAAGTACGGCCAGGCATTCCATAACTCCACAAAACTTTCGGCCTCACTGTTTCGAACGTTTCCTGGGCTTAGAAACGTTTCCTGTTCCAAACGTATGTCATGTCAAGCTCTCGAGTTTCGACGGACATCTAGCATACGCGCTATACAGTTCAGTAGAACCATCCCACGTGAATCCAGCCAATTGATGGAACCCGCCAGATTGGCAACATCCCACTCGGCCAATGACGCACCTAACCTGATCATGCCAAAGAGGCCAAAGCAAAGGGGGCAATGCCTCTGCTTTACCTGACCTGATCATGCCAGACAAGTGAGATTGCCTGCCAGCCACACAAGGCGGGAACCTTGGAGAGATAAGGTTGGGTGCTGGTCTTGGGTTGTGGAGTCTGAAGGCGACGAGTCGACGACCAGCCTGATATTCCGAAAGTTACGTACAGAGTGACTCCGTAAAGGATTAGAAATCTCCTTACAGTTCACATAACACTGTAGTGTAGGATTGCTTTGTGAAATAGCATTTAAAGTACATATATCTACAATCCTGTGCTAATCAAAGAAATAATGGAACAAAGACACCAGCCACCGTTCAGCAACACCAAACCCCTGAATCGCAATGCTTCCAAGGTTTTGTCTCCAAATTGCCCTCATCAACAGGGCCCAAATTATTAGGGTAAAATACCCTGTTTGCCCTGATGGGCGGCCGCTTTTTCCCAGTTACCCTTTTCAAAACAGGGAATCAAACTTTTTACCCTAGAGCAAACAGGCTAAGTTTCGGTTTACACTGATAGCGATTTTGGTTACCCTGGCGGTATCAGGGTACACTGTACATTACACTAATACCGAATCCTCCGTAGCGAGGTTTTTCCTTGCGATGCCGAAAAACTTTGGGACGGCGCTGGAACCTGAACTTGCATTCTTACGATATGTAAGGAAAATTCCTTTTCCTTACTTCGTGTCCCTGCTCAGCGCGTACAACACTGACAGCACCCCACAACATCCCGTTACCACTCGCGACATTCGCCTCGACACCATTCCCGCCACTGTTCACGATGCTGTCAGATTTATATGACAGAGCTACTGTAGGCTATAGTGGGGTAGCACATATGGGGTACAGTTTTCTAGGGTTTGTATTTGTACCCAACTTTCCTTTAGTCATTCCCATTCCTCGTTTCTTCTCATGGTATCGAGCAGGTTCCCTAGTGGGAACGATTCCTAGGGCCCACCACCACGAAATTTTTTTTTTCCTGCCCGGAGCGCGCTTCGCTCAGGCCCGAGTCGCGCCCTGTGTGCTCTCCCTACCGCCGCGCCCTCGCTAGGCCCCTCACGGCCCCGTCGCGTCGCCCTTAGCGGCCCCCTCACGGCTCGTCGCGCCGCCCCCTACGGCCCTTCGCGCCGCCCTTACGGCCCTTCGTGCCGCCCTTACGGCCCGTCGCGCCCGTCGCGCCGCCCTTACGGCCCCTCGTGCCGCCCCTTACGGCCCCTCGCGCCGTCCCTTACGGCCCCTCGCGCGGCCCCTTACGCCCCTTACGGCCCCTCCCGCGGCCCCTCACGGCCCCCTACGGCTCGTCGCCGCCCTCCGCGTGAGAAGAAACGAGGAATGATGAATGACTAAGGGAAAGTTGGGTACAAATGTGAACCCTAGAAAACTGTACCCCATATGTGCTACCCCACTATAGCCTACAGTAGCTATGTCATATAAATCTGACACACCCCCATAGGCAAAGTGGGGGAGAACAAGGGGTCACAAGACCAGTCAAGCAAAGCAAAGCAAGCTCAGGGTGGATCACAAAGTCACCACACATTCCGAGCACAAGGTCAAGGCCACAAGGCCAGTTCACATGCAGGATTACATATATATATAAGGCTAGACAAGCAAGAGCAGGTGTATATATATATGCAACAGTACAAACAAGGTGAAGGGGTGAGCAAGTGAGGCAAGGTAGGCACAAGACCCAGCTGAGTACAGAAGCGCTGATGATCACAAGGCGCAAGTGCCTTGGTGAAGATATCAGCAGTGTTGGCCTGAGAGGCCACGTACGCAAGCCGCAGCTGACCACGCTGCTGTAGCTCACGAGCAAGGAAGTAGCGGAGAGCAATGTGCTTCGTTCTGTGCTCCAGTCTCTGCTCTCGACACAAGGCCAGCATGGCCTTGTTGTCTACGTACAGCACTGGAGGAGAACGAGGCGGCTCTCCGAGGTCAGTCAGCAGGTAGGTGAGCCAGCGAAGCTCCTGTGCAGCCATGGCCCCGGCGTAGATCTCAGCCTCACAACTGGAGCCGAGAACAGAAGACGAGCGGGTAGCCCGCCACGAAACAGAGCCGGAACCAAGGCTGAAGGTGTAACCCTGTGACGACCGCTGCGTAGCCTGGTCGTCAGCCCAAGAAGCGCCTGCGTGCCCAGTGAGGACCACTGGACTCTGCCCTCCAAGCACAAGCCCCATGCCCGACGTACTGCACAAGTAACGCAACACCCTCTTCGCTTCAGCCATGTGCTCCGGTCTGTGTCTCCCAGGAGCAACATAGCGTGCGAGAATGCTAAGAGGGTATGCGAGGTCAGGTCGTGTGCAGGTCATCAGGTACATGAGGCAGCCAACAAGCTCTGGGTACAGGCCACTCGACTCTACGGACTCATCCGAAGGCAGAGCTGAGAGCGAGTGGCGAGTAGGCAGAGGAGTGGCCTGAGGCGAGGAGTACGTGAAGCCGAAGCGCTGAAGGACCTGCTGCACCATGTGTGACTGAGTCAGGGTAATGGTGCGGCGTGCTCTGTCCCGGGTGATCTGCAAGCCAAGGTAGCTGCGCAGTTCACCCAGGTCTGTGCACGTGTGTCTCTTCTGCAGCTCGGACTTCACGTGGGCGAGTCCAGGAGTGTCAGCTGTGGCAAAGACCAAGTCGTCGACGTACACGAGGATGTAGAACGGCGGCAAAGAAGTGTCGGTGCGCAGAAACAGCGACGGGTCAGCAGTAGAGGGAGCAAACCCAAGAGCCGCAAGTGTAGTCCTCAGTGTGTCGTGCCACTCACGCGGTGCCTGGCGGAGACCGTAGACTGGCCGCCGGAGGCTCCACTGGGTGCCAGGAGGAAAAGACCCAGTGAAGCCAGGTGGGCGACGCAGCCAGATCTCCTCGTGCAGGCTGCCCTGCAAGAAAGCAGTGCTGAAGTCAAGAGAGTGCAGCTCGTAGTCGCGGTGAGCAGCTATGTGCAGCAGTACCCGAAGAGTGGTCATCTTCGGGGTGGGAGAGAAGGTCTGAAAGTAGTCAACTCCCTGCCGCTGACTGAAGCCACGAGCCACGTAACGCGCCTTGAAGACAGGCGGAGAACCCGGCGGTCGCTTCACCCTGAAAATCCACATGCCACTGACGATGTTCGCCCCAGGCGGGGGAACCTCGTCAACGTAGGTGCCTGTGGACTTCCAGGAAGCCATCTCTGTGTCCATAGCTGCCTGCCACTGAGAGGAGTAGGGACCCTCTATCGCCTCCGCGTAAGAGCGCGGAGTCGGGATGTCAAGTGCATCCGGGTCTCCCTCAGGGGTAAGCAGTACGGACACGAGATGAGGTGAAGCAGCAGCCAAACACTGGAACTCCTCCTGTCTGTCCTCAAGGACGTCCGTGCCAAGGGCACACTCACCCCCGACGGACGGAGGACAGACAGACTCAGACTCAACGACAAGACTAGCAGCGTAGTCTAGACGACAGCGAGCAGCAAAGTCGACGAGCTCAGCAACTAGGGCAGACGCAGCAGTGGACTCAAAGGAAGGGTCAGTGACAACAGTAGCAAGGAGACGCGTGACAGTAGGACTGGCAGCACGAAGAGAGTCCGACTCCGGGTCGGGAAGAGCAGGAAGAGAGGACTCAGGAGGAGAAGGCAAAGGGGCACGCAGAGGAGCAGTGGACGGACGCAGAGACATCCGGTGCGTGCCAGGGACAGGAGGAGGACGCTGACGCGAACCACGGCCACTAGAGCGAGCAGTACGGACAGGCGACGCAGGACGCGACGCAGGCTCACGACGCTCAGCAAGACCTCCAGTAGGACCAGTGTAGGGAGAAGGAGCGGGCAGTGGGGAGGCCGGCTGTAACTGTAACTGTGACAGGACAGGCTGTGGATACTCTAAGGGAGGAGGAGGACCAGTAGAAGGCGGGAGACCAAGAACCTGCTGAAGGAGCGGAACGAAGTACGGCCGAGGCCGCGCGGCGACTCCAGACACAGCAGGGACAGCACCAGTACCCCCAGCGGCAGCACCAGCGCCAGCAGCACCTCCAGCTCCAGTACCTCCAGCAGCACCAGTAGCACCCCCAGCAGGCCCGCCTCCAGGACTGACAGCAGTAGCCTCAGCGTCAACACCCTCAGCAGCTCCAGCTCCAGTCGTACCCGCAGGCCCAGCAGCTCCAGTACTCCCAGTACGAGCACCTCCGGGACCCGCGGCACCAGCACCCTCAGTAGCCGAAGAACCTCCAGCTCCAGCAGCACGCCTCCAGCGCCGGGCAAACCACTCGCGCAGCTCCTGTGGAGAGAGTGGCTCCCGCCGAGACGAAGCACCCGGAGAACCTCCAGGCTCAGCACCGCCAAACGCCACACAAGCAGGCCCAGCTCCCTCAGGCTCCACACCCCCAGGCCCAGCACCTCCAGGCGTAGCACCCCCAGGCTCAGCACCCCCAGGCTCAGCACCCCCAGGCTCAGCACCCCCAGGCTCAGCACCCCCAGTAGTAGCACCTCCAGGCTCAGCACCCCCAGGCTCAGCACCCCCAGTAGTAGCACCCTCAGGCTCAGCACCCCCAGGCGTAGCACCCACACGCTCAGCACCCCCAGAGTCAGCACCCCCAGGCTCAGCACCCTCAGCAGCACCAGAGTCACCAGTAACCTCGACAGGCTCGACTGCGTCTACCTGGGACACACCTGAAGGGGCAGGACCCTGAGGGGGGAGGGGGTCTACCGGGGGGGACCTGGCACAAGGAAGAGCGGTGGTGGGGGGAGGGACGGAGTGCGGTAGGGGAAGAGGCGGTAGTAGGGGACCGACTCGTCAAACGTGACGTCCTGGGAGGACAGAACACGGCGAGAGGTGGGGTGGTAGAACTGCCACCCTGGCGCGTCAGGGGGGAAGCCAAGGAAGACGCAAGGAGCAGCACGAGGGGACAGCTTGTCCGCAGACAAGTCGCGGACAAACGCCCGAGATCCCCAGACACGGAACGCAGACGCATCGCCAACCTTCCCCGTCCACAGCAAAGCTGGGGAGGTCTCCGGTCTGGAGACCCTAGGGTGAAGGTTGATCTGATGCGCCGCGTACCGAACCGCAAACGGCCACAGAAAATGGGGGGCAGCCGCATGCATCATGGACGTACGGGCGACGTCCATGACCATGCCAATGCGGCGCTCAGCAATCCCATTTTGCTGTGGAGAGTCCGGAAGCGTGAAGGTCTGGCGGATGCCTCGTGCACGACAGTAGGCTCGCAGAAGGCCAGAGGAGAACTCTCCACCTCTGTCAGAGTGCAGACGCAGAACAGGAAAGTCCGAGCCGAAGCTCTGCCTGAGCTGGAGACGAGCTGCGCGGATCCAGTCGATCAACACCTCAGTGACATCACCCTTGCTGCGCAAGGGGAAGACTGTGGTGTAACGCGAGTAGTCGTCAACCACCAGCAGGAAGTAGCGCTCGTGACCCTGTCCACGGACGCGGGCCGGGCTCCACACGTCCATGTGAAGCGTCTGCAGCGGGGCCTCTGTCGGAGGAAACTGGGAGGAGTGAGGGGCAGCCCGCTGCCGCCCCTCGACACAGGGGACGCAGGTAGGGCCAGGCCCCGGAGGAAGGGGAGGGAGGGACCGGGGAAGACCAGAGACAAGGACACGGGAGGCCATGCCTCGGAGACGAAGCAGGGAGGGGTGACCAAGGCGGTGGTGCCAGAGGAGAGTCTCGTGAGACAGGAGGCGACACGAACAGGGGGCAGACTCAGGACCAGACCTGGACGCTGCAGCAAACACCTGACCCGACGCAGCTACCTGACCAGACGCAGTGACTGAACGAGACGCAGTGGTCAGGGTGTACAGGCTCGACCCCGGCCGACGGGTAAACGTGGCCAGGTGTCGGCCAGTCCGAGCGTCCGTGCAGTGGGTCACCCGCTGACTCCCAGGAGTGAACTGGTGAACCCCCGCATCCTGTAGGTCAGCACCACTCACCAAGTTCGTAGAGAACGAGGGGAGGTAAAGACCAGACAGGGTGCCAGAGGGGGCAGCCGGACACGGGAGGACAGTGGAGAAGTGAGCAAGGACAGGACCCCCAGAGGGGTCTGCCAGAGAGACCGCAACTGGCCGGCCAAGCGGCGTGAGTGTGGTGCGGTCTCGAAAGAAGGAGCGAGAAGCCCCCGAGTCAAGGGTGAAGGTGTGGGAGGCCGAGGCCGACGCAGAACCTGAGAGAGCAGACTCACCAGCACCTGAGGGAGCAGACGCACCTAGAGCAGCAGCCTCGCTAGCACCTAGAGCAGCAGCCTCACCAGTACCTAGAGCAGCAGTCTCAATGCCCGGGTCGGGCGGAAAACACCGGTAACAGTCACCCTCATCACTAATAGTCACAGTATACATAGCAGCAAGAATAGCATCAAAGTCAAGGTCAAAGACAGCGACACCCGCCCTAGACAGCTCACCCCAGCGGGGGATCTCAGTGGCCTCAGGGAACTGGTGACGCCAAGCGTCCGTCAGGCGGCCAAAGCAGCGCTGGGTGGAGTGCGCACCCCCGCACTGGTCACCCGCGCGGTCGCCGGTGCGGAGGACGTAGGTGCACGGACCAGTACCCCCACCCCGCTGGCGTGCAGCGTACCACTCACGGAGCTGCTGAGGGGGGGGGGATGTCACGAGTGCGCTGCTGCTGCTGCTGCTGCTGCTGGCGCTGACCACCACCGGAGCCGACCCTCTGCGCAGCGCCACCCCGACCAGCTCCACCTCCTCCGCCGCCGCCTCCTCCACCGCCGCCACCTCCGCTCCCACCGCCACCGCCGCCGCCGCCTCCGCCTCCACCGCCGCCACCGACACCTCCACCCCCACCACCACCCCCACCGCCACCCCCACCCCCTCCACTGCCTCCACCGCCGCCTCCACCGCCCCCGCTAGCTCCTCCAGTGCCCCTGCCCCCCTTGCCCTTGCCAGGGCGGCGTCTCCCGCTAGGGGTAGACGCCGCACCGACCGACTCAAGCCCAACGAGGTCGGCCGCAGCAGCAGAGGCAACAGAGGGCAAAAGGGGGGAGGGGGAACACCCCTCAAAGATGGGGGTGCGAGGGTCACCACGAGAGGCTCCTACAGCGACTATGCTCTTCTCTGCTGCTAGGAGGGACTTCTCGAGGAGGTCAACGGTGAGAGTGGTGGGGCAAACTGAGAGGAAGTGGTCCCTGACTACGCGAAGGGAGTCAGGGAGCCGGGTGACTATGTAGTAGAGGGTGATGTACATGGGGGGGGGGTTCTTGGCGCAGAACTCAGCAGGAAGCGCAGCGCGGTAGCGAGTGTCACTAGTGCGGAGGTGCGTAATGAGGTCAGCGACTGTGGGAAAGGCAGCAAGGTCAGGGAAGAGGTACGGTAGCATGAGGCGGCTCAGTGCAGCAGTGGCAGGGGAGGAGTAGCGCGCAACTACAGCGGCGTACAAGGTGTGAGCACTCTTGTACTGGCTAAAGTGCGCACGCTCAGAGGTAGGCAGGTGGCGACGCACAGCAAGACGTGCAGCAGCATCGCGCGTGGCCCACTATGAGCGAACAGTGGCGTCAGCATCAGCAGCGGGGGCAGGGGAGGCACCAGAAGTGAGGTCAAAGAGGGAGAGGCCGTCTGCTCTGTCGCACTGTAAGAAAAGCTGCAGGTCATCTATCCAGACGTCAAAGTCAATGGCCCGACCCTCAGCATCAAAAGCGAGGACACTAGGGGTAGCCATGACAGCAGTAGACTAGCAGCGCAAACAGTAGGGTGAGGGCAGTGCTGTGAAAGAGGCGCTGCTCTTACCGGACAGGGCGGCTCGGGTGGTTCGGCCGCAGGGCGGCTCGGCGGCTCGGCTGCTGGGCGGCTCGGCGGCTCGGCTGCAGGGCGGCTCGGCGGCTCGGCTGCTGGGCGGCTCGGCGGCTCGGCTGCTGGGCGGCTCGGCGGCTCGGCTGCTGGGCGGCTCGGCGGCTCGGCTTCTGGGCGGCTCGGCTGCTGGGCGGCTCGGCGGCTGGGCGGCTCGGCGGGGCCGCTGAGAGGGCGGCGTCCGGGGCCGCTGGGAGGAGGCGGCGAGGCCGCTGAGAGGAGGCGGCGGGGCCGCAAAGGTAGGTGGCGGGCTCGCAGTAGGTGGCGGGGCCGCAGGTAGGTGGCGGGGCCGCTGGTAGGTGGCGGGGCCGCAGGTAGGTGGCGGGGCCAGCACAGGTAGGTGGCGGGGCCGCGGGTAGGTGGCGGGGCCGCAGGTAGGTGGCGGGGCCGCTAGTAGGTGGCGGGGCCGCAGGTAGGTGGCGGGGCCGCAGGTAGGTGGCGGGGCCGCACAGGTAGGTGGTGGGGCCGCACAGGTAGGTGGCGGGGCCGCGGAGGGCGGCGACGAGCCGTAGGGGGGGCCGTGAGGGGCCGCGGGAGGGGCCGTAAGGGGCGTAAGGGGCCGCGCGAGGGGCCGTAAGGGACGGCGCGAGGGGCCGTAAGGGGCGGCACGAGGGGCCGTAAGGGCGGCGCGACGGGCGCGACGGGCCGTAAGGGCGGCACGAAGGGCCGTAAGGGCGGCGCGAAGGGCCGTAGGGGGGGCGGCGCGACGAGCCGTGAGGGGGGCCGCTAAGGGCGACGCGACGGGGCCATGAGGGGCCTAGCGAGGGCGCGACGGTAGGGAGAGCACCCAGGGCGCGACTCGGGTCTGAGCGAAACGCGCTCCGGGCAGGAAAAAAAAAATTTCGTGGTGGAATCGTTCCCACTAGGGAACCTGCTCGATACCATGAGAAGAAACGAGGAATGATGAATGACTAAGGGAAAGTTGGGTACAAATGTGAACCCTAGAAAACTGTACCCCATATGTGCTACCCCACTATAGCCTACAGTAGCTATGTCATATAAATCTGACACCGCGGCCCCGCCACCTACCTGTGCGGCCCCGCCACCTACCTGTGCGGCCCCGCCACCTACCTGCGGCCCCGCCACCTACTAGCGGCCCCGCCACCTACCTGCGGCTCCGCCTGTCTTCAAGGCGCGTTACGTGGCTCGTGGCTTCAGTCAGCGGCAGGGAGTTGACTACTTTCAGACCTTCTCTCCCACCCCGAAGATGACCACTCTTCGGGTTCTGCTGCACATAGCTGCTCACCGCGACTACGAGCTGCACTCTCTTGACTTCAGCACTGCTTTCTTGCAGGGCAGCCTGCACGAGGAGATCTGGCTGCATCGCCCACCTGGCTTCACTGGGTCTTTTCCTCCTGGCACCCAGTGGAGCCTCCGGCGGCCAGTCTACGGTCTCCGCCAGGCACCGCGTGAGTGGCACGACACACTGAGGACTACACTTGCGGCTCTTGGGTTTGCTCCCTCTACTGCCGACCCGTCGCTGTTTCTGCGCACCGACACTTCTTTGCCGCCGTTCTACATCCTCGTGTACGTCGACGACTTGGTCTTTGCCACAGCTGACACTGCTGGACTCGCCCACGTGAAGTCGGAGCTGCAGAAGAGACACACGTGCACAGACCTGGGTGAACTGCGCAGCTACCTTGGCTTGCAGATCACCTGGGACAGAGCACGCCGCACCATTACCCTGACTCAGTCACACATGGTGCAGCAGGTCCTTCAGCGCTTCGGCTTCACGTACTCCTCGCCTCAGGCCACTCCTCTGCCTACTCGCCACTCGCTCTCAGCTCTGCCTTCGGATGAGTCCGTAGAGTCGAGTGGCCCGTACCCAGAGCTTGTTGGCTGCCTCATGTACCTGATGACCTGCACACGACCTGACCTTGCATACCCTCTTAGCATTCTCGCACGCTATGTTGCTCCTGGGAGACACAGACCGGAGCACATGGCTGTAGCAAAGAGGGTGTTGCGCTACTTGTGCAGTACGTCGGGCATGGGGCTTGTGCTTGGAGGGCAGAGTCCAGTGGTCCTCACTGGGCACGCGGACGCTTCTTGGGCTGACGACCAGGCTACGCAGCGGTCGTCACAGGGTTACACCTTCAGCCTTGGTTCCGGCTCTGTTTCGTGGCGGGCTACCCGCTCGTCTTCTGTTCTCGGCTCCAGTTGTGAGGCTGAGATCTACGCCGGGGCCATGGCTGCACAGGAGCTTCGCTGGCTCACTTACCTGCTGACTGACCTCGGAGAGCCGCCTTGTTCTCCTCCAGTGCTGTACGTAGACAACAAGGCCATGCTGGCCTTGTGTCGAGAGCAGAGACTGGAGCACAGAACGAAGCACATTGCTCTCCGCTACTTCCTTGCTCGTGAGCTACAGCAGCGTGGTCAGCTGTGGCTTGCGTACGTGGCCTCTCAGGCCAACACTGCTGATATCTTCACCAAGGCACTTGCGCCTTGTGATCATCAGCGTTTCTGTACTCAGCTGGGCCTTGTGCCTACCTTGCCTCACTTGCTCACCCCTTGACCTTGTTTGTACTGTTGCATATATATATACACCTGCTCTTGCTTGTCTAGCCTTATATATATATGTAATCCTGCATGTGAACTGGCCTTGTGGCCTTGAACTTGTGCTCGGAATGTGTGGTGACTTTGTGATCCACCCTGAGCTTGCTTTGCTTTGCTTGACTGGTCTTGTGACCCCTTGTTCTCCCCCACTTTGCCTATGGGGGTGTGTCAGATTTATATGACAAAGCTACTGTAGGCTATAGTGGGGTAGCACATATGGGGTACAGTTTTCTAGGGTTTGTATTTGTACCCAACTTTCCTTTAGTCATTCCCATTCCTCGTTTCTTCTCAGATGCGACCCAACCTCACGGTTCGGCTGGTAACCCGCGCTCCGGACCTCCGCCTCGACAGTTCCCCAAACCTCGGCACTAGGCCCGTCGCGCACCCCGTTTTCCCACGTTACCGTTACCACCGTAGTTTCTGTTGGGCTGAAAAAGCCTTAGGATCTTTGCAGGACAGAATTCAAGGGTAGGACAATGTACTAGCGGAAGCGTTTAATAAAATGATTGTGAACCACCTTGCGCTGGTGTGTGAGGGCAAAGTTGATTGATTAAAATAAAGAGATACAAGCTTTTATAAGAATACAAGGGAATATGAAGAGATACAGTTAATAACTATTTTTACTGTTGCTGTTACGGTTCGATACAGTGTCGACTCGGGCAACTGCTCAGTATCGAGACAGTTGTTTGTCCTTGCTGTCGCGCTGCATTTGTCAGGTCAAAGGTCGCTGCCTTTTGACTTTCGTGTAACCTCCAGCAGTTGTTCAACCTCCGAGGGTTGACTCACCGATGTTTCGATATGATCTGCTTCGTTTCTGCCTTGGTGTTTCGACACGACAGAGGCGCTTAAATCAGTTGTTTCCAACACTCTCCTTCGCTTCTGGAGTGTCGCTGCAGGTGACGTGGCTCTGTCCAGTCAGCAGCATGCAATATTCGAACTTCGACTTTCCGAGCTGCTTGGTCAAGTAATCAGCTGCCATCTCGGATTGTCAGAATCCCAACCACTAGACCATTGGGATAAAAGGGCTTGTTAAGTAGCGGGTCAGTGCGCCCATAACCCCCCAGGCCAACATGCCTGTAACCCTTCCCTAGGATCAATCGGGGATCACCAGTGGACCTCTGACACCCCCCTGCACTGGGTTGCCCGAAGTGCACACACTGGGATTCGAACCCGAGACCTTCGCTCTGATAACATGTCAGAATCCCAACCACTAGACCATTGGGATAAAAGGGCTTGTTAAGTAGCGGGTCAGTGCGCCCATAACCCCCCAGGCCAACATGCCTGTAACCCTTCCCTAGGATCAATCGGGGATCACCAGTGGACCTCTGACACGGATGTGGGGCAGTAAGACAGCTCAAGTCTCCCCTTCTCGATCTCGTCCTTCACGAAGAAATATCGCAGGGCGATATGCTTCGTCCTGTTCGTGAATCCATTTTTGTTGGCTATGCGAATTGCTGACTGGTTGTCGCAGAATAGGTAGAAGCTGGGTAACTGGGCCAGCTTCGCTTCCTCCATAAGTTCGCGAAGGTACAGTCCTTCCTTGGTGGCTGAGCAGAGTGCGATATATTCAGCTTCAGCTGAGGAGAGGGCGATTAATTCCTGTTTGTTCGACTGCCATGAAATAGGTCCGATAGGCTCGAGGCGGTAGATGTAGCCTGTGCGCGAGCGCCTGTTGTCAGAATCTCCGGCGTGGTCGGCGTCGACATAGCCGATTAGCTTGGGCGTTGTGGTTATGTTCTTGTAGTAGATCAGGCCGATCGTCGGAGTGCTTACGAGGTAGTGTAGAGCGCGATCGAGCTCCTTCATGTGTTCGTCTTCAGGCCTTTTGAGGTAGGTGGCGAGTTGACTTGCTGCGTATGATTGGTCTGGACGGCAGGTGACGGCCGCGAAGAGAAGGCATCCCAGCTTTCTCTGGTAGTTGCGTATGCCGGCGGGTTTCAGTGGAGCAGATTCTGCCTTGTCATTTCCTGCCGTGTAGCGGTATGGCGTAGAGATGGTAGTTGGCGTGAGTGCGAACCGTTTGGCGATGGTGTCGGCATATTTTGCGGCGTTGAGATAGATCGTGCCTTCTTCTTCTTGGATGTTGAGGCCGAGGTACTGCGTGACGGTAGATGAAACCGTGAGCATAAGATCTCTCTGTAACTCCCCTTCGAACCAGGTAGTGACATTGTCGGTTGACCCGATGTAAAGCAAATCGTCTACGTAGACGATTAGTAGAATGTAGTCGTCGCCTTTCGTAAGCCGGTACATGCCTTGGTCGTGAGGTAGCTGCCGAAATCCGATGCGAGTGAGTCGAGCGTGTAGGTACTGCTGCCATAGTCCCGGGGCCTGTTTGATCCCGTACATGGATTTTTGAAGCTGACAGACTTGATTGGGCTCTCCGTGAGAACCATGTGGGAGTTCGACGTAGATTTCTGCGTCGACAGGTGCGTAGAGAAAAGCGTTGGTGACGTCGATTTGCCGCAGTTTCTTCTTTCATAGCGGCGATCGCGAGAAGAATCCGTAGTGAGGTGTGTCGACTGACCAGGGCGAATGTCTCGGTGAAATCGCGTCCGTGCTCTTGGTCGAAGCCGCGTACGACCCATCGTGCTTTGAACTTGTCAATGGTACCGTCTGCTTTCGTCTTCACACGGAAGACCCACTTTCCGGTGAGTATTGTCTTGTTTCGTGCCACGCCGATAGGGACCACTTTCCAGGTGTTGCGCTCCTTCAGTGCTTCAAGTTCCTTGTCCATGGCTTCACGCCATTTTTCCCTATGTTCCCCCCCCAGAGCCTGCTGAACTGTGGCAGGCTCCTTAGGAGTTTCGGTGCCGTGGACCGCGGTGACTAGGCCGAGTATCTGAAGGCCACTCTGTGTGTAGCGGGGGAGTGTTGTGTCCTCGGGATAAGCTGCTTCGTCTCCTGTTTCTGGGTCAGGTATGAAATTGGGCCCTATGTGTTCTGCTTCGTTGGTGTTGACTTCTGCAGGTGTAACGTAACCGGTGTCGGCGAGGTCGAAATAAGTTTCGGCGTTGACGCTTTCGCGAGGATTTTCGTCATCCATCGGGATAGGCACGGAGCAGTAAGGGAGTGGTCCTGCTTCTTCCGAGGCGTTATCCACGTTCTGCTCGTCCCAGTCAGCTTCGTCTGCTGCCGAGGCGAAGTGTCGGTCACCATGGAAGCCACCTGTGGGATCCCAATTTTCTTCCAGGTTGGCAAGATGCGTCGGAAGGGTGAGTCGTTCGTAGAAAATGACGTCACGTGCTGCTACTGTTTCTTTGGAGTGGACGTCGAAAATCTTCCATGCGTTGTAATTCCTTTCGATGCCCAGGTGTAGTCCCCACTGTGCGCGTTGAGAAAATTGGCCGGCTCGTGCAGATGGGGGTCGGTACTGTACCATGCAGCCGAAAACTCTTAACATTTTTGTGCTGCCCTGTTTTCCTGTCCACAGCAGGTGCGGTGATGCGTTGTTCGGTAGTGACGACGACGAAAGCAAGTTGTGCAGCATGACAGCGTGGTCCATCGCTTCAGGCCACTGGTGATTGGGCAGTCGCATGCCACGCAGTAATTTGCGCATGGTGTTCTGGAGAGTTCGATTCATCCGTTCCGCTACGCCTTGCTGTTGATGGGCGTAGGGAAGCGAGACGAGTCTCTTGATTCCCCTTTCTGCCAAGAACTGCTTGAACCTCTGTGAGGTGTATTCTCCTCCTCCGTCTGACTGGAAGCTTTTGAGCTTCACGCCCGATTCTCGTTCTGCTACTGGAAGCCAAGCGATGAAGGCTTCAAAAGCCATGTCCTTGCTCGGGAGATTAAGGTGCCAAACGTAACGTGTAGCGGCATCGATGAACGTGATGGTGTAGCTGTATGCTCCTTGTCCATGTTCGCGATTGTACAGAATGTCGCTGTACACTTTCTCGAGTGGTACGTAAGCTGGTGCGCTGGGGTTGTGGTGAGAAGTAAATGGCCGATGTGGTAAGTCTGCTTTGGGGCAGGTAAAGCACGTTCCACGAGCTCGTCGAAGTTCGCTTCCATCAGTTAGAAGTAGTGAATCTTTGTCAAGTACTCCTGCTCTGATTGTGTTGTTTAACACCGTATTACTTGGATGCCCCATTCGTGCGTGCCAGATGTCTTCGCTAGCGCGATGTCCGGGTGAACGACGATACAGGTCGGAGTTGGAATAGAAGCTTGCGGTGAAGTTTGCACTTCGATGTACTTCTCGTATTTTTGGTTGAAGTTGCTGCGCAGGAGTCGGTGGAGTGTCGTCGATTTGAGGTGATGTAATTGAAGGATCAGCGATTGGTGTCGATGTTGCTGCTGCTGCTGCCGTTGTTTCTGCTACTGCCGGTGTTGTTTCTGCTGATGCCGAGTGTTGAATTGTCGCTAATGCTCTTGTTCGTTCTGCCTCAAGGATGGTGTGCGAGTACCAGAAGCCTTCTGGACTGAAGTCGGGGTCAAGGTCCGGTGGATGTGTCCAAGAAGTGAAAGTGACAATCCCGTCGCTGTCGGCAGTGCCAAGATCTGGGACGAAGTCGAGGACGAAGACGTTGTTTTTCAGGACCGCCTTCCCGATGTAGAGACCGCCTTTTCCGTGGTATAACTTGAACTCCTGAGTAGTACTATTTGCTTCGAGGTGGATGCCCTTCGCCATCAGTTGAGTGACACTCAGTAAGTTGTAACCGAGTCCTTCTGCTATCAAAACTTTTGACATCTGTAGTATGACGTTTGTCTCTCGTGACTGAAGTTGCACTACGCCTTGTCGTCGTGTGCGCAGGTTCTGGTTATTGGCGACGGTGATGACAACCTCGCGTTGAAGTTGGTGTTCACGTTGAACAAAACGTCCTGAAGAGCACATATGTTGTCCACAGCAGCTGTCCAAGAACCACGTATCTTTTCCGGACGTCTCGCTTTGAGCGATGGCTGCATAAGTCGGATTTGGTTGAAGTGACTCGCGGCGAGACGTGCTGTTGTCGAGTTGTTCTTCCGGTGAGTAATATGGTGGTGACTCTGTGATGCAGGAGTCGGTCAGTCGTGTCATGCAACTGACGATGTTTCTTGTTCCTTGCGCAGGTTGTCCCGTCGATGTTGTTGAGACTTGTACTTGGGATGTCGGATTCGCTTGCGTTGAGGCAACTTGACTGCTTGAAGGCCGATACCAGTACCTCCGTTCTGTCACCTTTGTAAGACGTCAGGGCATTCCCGCACGCACTGTCCCGTTGTTGTTGTTGTAGCGCCGTTGAGTGTGGAATGCGAATTCGGGCACTGATGTTTTCCTTTTGTGTCGTTCTTCTTGCAGATCCATATCTTGCTGCTCAGCGTGAATCTCGGCGCAAAGTGCTGCTTCTGATATCTTTCCGTGCGCTCGGAGTATGGCGCGGGTGGAGCGCCACTGAGGACCGAGGCCGCCGATGATGACTGTGACGAAGGCGTCTTCTGAAATCGATCCTCCACATCGAAGGAGTTTGTCGCGCAATTCGCGACAACGGATACGCCATCCCCTTTTCGCCTGGTTTCATTTTAACTGTCGTCAGTTGCGCCATTAACCGACTTTGGTTTACGCTGTCTGTTGCTTGATACAGGTTCTTCAGGTGGTTGTACGCGAGCTCTGCGGAGTTGCCGTAACCCCGGTAAGACCGTATGTTTTGCTGCTGACTTGGAGTGATATTTCTCAGCAGTATTGTGTACGCCATCATTGACTGATACGTGTACGCCATCAGTGACATCACCCTTGCTGCGCAAGGGGAAGACTGTGGTGTAACGCGAGTAGTCGTCAACCACCAGCAGGAAGTAGCGCTCGTGACCCTGTCCACGGACGCGGGCCGGGCCCCACACGTCCATGTGAAGCGTCTGCAGCGGGGCCTCTGTCGGAGGAAACTGGGAGGAGTGAGGGGCAGCCCGCTGCCGCCCCTCGACACAGGGGACGCAGGTAGGGCCAGGCCCCGGAGGAAGGGGAGGGAGGGACCGGGGAAGACCAGAGACAAGGACACGGGAGGCCAGGCCTCGGAGACGAAGCAGGGAGGGGTGACCAAGGCGGTGGTGCCAGAGGAGAGTCTCGTGAGACAGGAGGCGACACGAACAGGGGGCAGACTCAGGACCAGACCTGGACGCTGCAGCAAACACCTGACCCGACGCAGCTACCTGACCAGACGCAGTGACTGAACGAGACGCAGTGGTCAGGGTGTACAGGCTCGACCCCGGCCGACGGGTAAACGTGGCCAGGTGTCGGCCAGTCCGAGCGTCCGTGCAGTGGGTCACCCGCTGACTCCCAGGAGTGAACTGGTGAACCCCCGCATCCTGTAGGTCAGCACCACTCACCAAGTTCGTAGAGAACGAGGGGAGGTAAAGACCAGACAGGGTGCCAGAGGGGGCAGCCGGACACGGGAGGACAGTGGAGAAGTGAGCAAGGACAGGACCCCCAGAGGGGTCTGCCAGAGAGACCGCAACTGGCCGGCCAAGCGGCGTGAGTGTGGTGCGGTCTCGAAAGAAGGAGCGAGAAGCCCCCGAGTCAAGGGTGAAGGTGTGGGAGGCCGAGGCCGACGCAGAACCTGAGAGAGCAGACTCACCAGCACCTGAGGGAGCAGACGCACCTAGAGCAGCAGCCTCGCTAGCACCTAGAGCAGCAGCCTCACCAGTACCTAGAGCAGCAGTCTCAATGCCCGGGTCGGGCGGAAAACACCGGTAACAGTCACCCTCATCACTAATAGTCACAGTATACATAGCAGCAAGAATAGCATCAAAGTCAAGGTCAAAGACAGCGACACCCGCCCTAGACAGCTCACCCCAGCGGGGGATCTCAGTGGCCTCAGGGAACTGGTGACGCCAAGCGTCCGTCAGGCGGCCAAAGCAGCGCTGGGTGGAGTGCGCACCCCCGCACTGGTCACCCGCGCGGTCGCCGGTGCGGAGGACGTAGGTGCACGGACCAGTACCCCCACCCCGCTGGCGTGCAGCGTACCACTCACGGAGCTGCTGAGGGGGGGGGGATGTCACGAGTGCGCTGCTGCTGCTGCTGCTGCTGCTGCTGGCGCTGACCACCACCGGAGCCGACCCTCTGCGCAGCGCCACCCCGACCAGCTCCACCTCCTCCGCCGCCGCCTCCTCCACCGCCGCCACCTCCGCTCCCACCGCCACCGCCGCCGCCGCCTCCGCCTCCACCGCCGCCACCGACACCTCCACCCCCACCACCACCCCCACCGCCACCCCCACCCCCTCCACTGCCTCCACCGCCGCCTCCACCGCCCCCGCTAGCTCCTCCAGTGCCCCTGCCCCCCTTGCCCTTGCCAGGGCGGCGTCTCCCGCTAGGGGTAGACGCCGCACCGACCGACTCAAGCCCAACGAGGTCGGCCGCAGCAGCAGAGGCAACAGAGGGCAAAAGGGGGGAGGGGGAACACCCCTCAAAGATGGGGGTGCGAGGGTCACCACGAGAGGCTCCTACAGCGACTATGCTCTTCTCTGCTGCTAGGAGGGACTTCTCGAGGAGGTCAACGGTGAGAGTGGTGGGGCAAACTGAGAGGAAGTGGTCCCTGACTACGCGAAGGGAGTCAGGGAGCCGGGTGACTATGTAGTAGAGGGTGATGTACATGGGGGGGGGGTTCTTGGCGCAGAACTCAGCAGGAAGCGCAGCGCGGTAGCGAGTGTCACTAGTGCGGAGGTGCGTAATGAGGTCAGCGACTGTGGGAAAGGCAGCAAGGTCAGGGAAGAGGTACGGTAGCATGAGGCGGCTCAGTGCAGCAGTGGCAGGGGAGGAGTAGCGCGCAACTACAGCGGCGTACAAGGTGTGAGCACTCTTGTACTGGCTAAAGTGCGCACGCTCAGAGGTAGGCAGGTGGCGACGCACAGCAAGACGTGCAGCAGCATCGCGCGTGGCCCACTATGAGCGAACAGTGGCGTCAGCATCAGCAGCGGGGGCAGGGGAGGCACCAGAAGTGAGGTCAAAGAGGGAGAGGCCGTCTGCTCTGTCGCACTGTAAGAAAAGCTGCAGGTCATCTATCCAGACGTCAAAGTCAATGGCCCGACCCTCAGCATCAAAAGCGAGGACACTAGGGGTAGCCATGACAGCAGTAGACTAGCAGCGCAAACAGTAGGGTGAGGGCAGTGCTGTGAAAGAGGCGCTGCTCTTACCGGACAGGGCGGCTCGGGTGGTTCGGCCGCAGGGCGGCTCGGCGGCTCGGCTGCTGGGCGGCTCGGCGGCTCGGCTGCAGGGCGGCTCGGCGGCTCGGCTGCTGGGCGGCTCGGCGGCTCGGCTGCTGGGCGGCTCGGCGGCTCGGCTGCTGGGCGGCTCGGCGGCTCGGCTTCTGGGCGGCTCGGCTGCTGGGCGGCTCGGCGGCTGGGCGGCTCGGCGGGGCCGCTGAGAGGGCGGCGTCCGGGGCCGCTGGGAGGAGGCGGCGAGGCCGCTGAGAGGAGGCGGCGGGGCCGCAAAGGTAGGTGGCGGGCTCGCAGTAGGTGGCGGGGCCGCAGGTAGGTGGCGGGGCCGCTGGTAGGTGGCGGGGCCGCAGGTAGGTGGCGGGGCCAGCACAGGTAGGTGGCGGGGCCGCGGGTAGGTGGCGGGGCCGCAGGTAGGTGGCGGGGCCGCTAGTAGGTGGCGGGGCCGCAGGTAGGTGGCGGGGCCGCAGGTAGGTGGCGGGGCCGCACAGGTAGGTGGTGGGGCCGCACAGGTAGGTGGCGGGGCCGCGGAGGGCGGCGACGAGCCGTAGGGGGGGCCGTGAGGGGCCGCGGGAGGGGCCGTAAGGGGCGTAAGGGGCCGCGCGAGGGGCCGTAAGGGACGGCGCGAGGGGCCGTAAGGGGCGGCACGAGGGGCCGTAAGGGCGGCGCGACGGGCGCGACGGGCCGTAAGGGCGGCACGAAGGGCCGTAAGGGCGGCGCGAAGGGCCGTAGGGGGGGCGGCGCGACGAGCCGTGAGGGGGGCCGCTAAGGGCGACGCGACGGGGCCATGAGGGGCCTAGCGAGGGCGCGACGGTAGGGAGAGCACCCAGGGCGCGACTCGGGTCTGAGCGAAACGCGCTCCGGGCAGGAAAAAAAAAATTTCGTGGTGGAATCGTTCCCACTAGGGAACCTGCTCGATACCATGAGAAGAAACGAGGAATGATGAATGACTAAGGGAAAGTTGGGTACAAATGTGAACCCTAGAAAACTGTACCCCATATGTGCTACCCCACTATAGCCTACAGTAGCTATGTCATATAAATCTGACACCGCGGCCCCGCCACCTACCTGTGCGGCCCCGCCACCTACCTGTGCGGCCCCGCCACCTACCTGCGGCCCCGCCACCTACTAGCGGCCCCGCCACCTACCTGCGGCTCCGCCTGTCTTCAAGGCGCGTTACGTGGCTCGTGGCTTCAGTCAGCGGCAGGGAGTTGACTACTTTCAGACCTTCTCTCCCACCCCGAAGATGACCACTCTTCGGGTTCTGCTGCACATAGCTGCTCACCGCGACTACGAGCTGCACTCTCTTGACTTCAGCACTGCTTTCTTGCAGGGCAGCCTGCACGAGGAGATCTGGCTGCATCGCCCACCTGGCTTCACTGGGTCTTTTCCTCCTGGCACCCAGTGGAGCCTCCGGCGGCCAGTCTACGGTCTCCGCCAGGCACCGCGTGAGTGGCACGACACACTGAGGACTACACTTGCGGCTCTTGGGTTTGCTCCCTCTACTGCCGACCCGTCGCTGTTTCTGCGCACCGACACTTCTTTGCCGCCGTTCTACATCCTCGTGTACGTCGACGACTTGGTCTTTGCCACAGCTGACACTGCTGGACTCGCCCACGTGAAGTCGGAGCTGCAGAAGAGACACACGTGCACAGACCTGGGTGAACTGCGCAGCTACCTTGGCTTGCAGATCACCCGGGACAGAGCACGCCGCACCATTACCCTGACTCAGTCACACATGGTGCAGCAGGTCCTTCAGCGCTTCGGCTTCACGTACTCCTCGCCTCAGGCCACTCCTCTGCCTACTCGCCACTCGCTCTCAGCTCTGCCTTCGGATGAGTCCGTAGAGTCGAGTGGCCCGTACCCAGAGCTTGTTGGCTGCCTCATGTACCTGATGACCTGCACACGACCTGACCTTGCATACCCTCTTAGCATTCTCGCACGCTATGTTGCTCCTGGGAGACACAGACCGGAGCACATGGCTGTAGCAAAGAGGGTGTTGCGCTACTTGTGCAGTACGTCGGGCATGGGGCTTGTGCTTGGAGGGCAGAGTCCAGTGGTCCTCACTGGGCACGCGGACGCTTCTTGGGCTGACGACCAGGCTACGCAGCGGTCGTCACAGGGTTACACCTTCAGCCTTGGTTCCGGCTCTGTTTCGTGGCGGGCTACCCGCTCGTCTTCTGTTCTCGGCTCCAGTTGTGAGGCTGAGATCTACGCCGGGGCCATGGCTGCACAGGAGCTTCGCTGGCTCACTTACCTGCTGACTGACCTCGGAGAGCCGCCTTGTTCTCCTCCAGTGCTGTACGTAGACAACAAGGCCATGCTGGCCTTGTGTCGAGAGCAGAGACTGGAGCACAGAACGAAGCACATTGCTCTCCGCTACTTCCTTGCTCGTGAGCTACAGCAGCGTGGTCAGCTGTGGCTTGCGTACGTGGCCTCTCAGGCCAACACTGCTGATATCTTCACCAAGGCACTTGCGCCTTGTGATCATCAGCGTTTCTGTACTCAGCTGGGCCTTGTGCCTACCTTGCCTCACTTGCTCACCCCTTGACCTTGTTTGTACTGTTGCATATATATATACACCTGCTCTTGCTTGTCTAGCCTTATATATATATGTAATCCTGCATGTGAACTGGCCTTGTGGCCTTGAACTTGTGCTCGGAATGTGTGGTGACTTTGTGATCCACCCTGAGCTTGCTTTGCTTTGCTTGACTGGTCTTGTGACCCCTTGTTCTCCCCCACTTTGCCTATGGGGGTGTGTCAGATTTATATGACAAAGCTACTGTAGGCTATAGTGGGGTAGCACATATGGGGTACAGTTTTCTAGGGTTTGTATTTGTACCCAACTTTCCTTTAGTCATTCCCATTCCTCGTTTCTTCTCAGATGCGACCCAACCTCACGGTTCGGCTGGTAACCCGCGCTCCGGACCTCCGCCTCGACAGTTCCCCAAACCTCGGCACTAGGCCCGTCGCGCACCCCGTTTTCCCACGTTACCGTTACCACCGTAGTTTCTGTTGGGCTGAAAAAGCCTTAGGATCTTTGCAGGACAGAATTCAAGGGTAGGACAATGTACTAGCGGAAGCGTTTAATAAAATGATTGTGAACCACCTTGCGCTGGTGTGTGAGGGCAAAGTTGATTGATTAAAATAAAGAGATACAAGCTTTTATAAGAATACAAGGGAATATGAAGAGATACAGTTAATAACTATTTTTACTGTTGCTGTTACGGTTCGATACAGTGTCGACTCGGGCAACTGCTCAGTATCGAGACAGTTGTTTGTCCTTGCTGTCGCGCTGCATTTGTCAGGTCAAAGGTCGCTGCCTTTTGACTTTCGTGTAACCTCCAGCAGTTGTTCAACCTCCGAGGGTTGACTCACCGATGTTTCGATATGATCTGCTTCGTTTCTGCCTTGGTGTTTCGACACGACAGAGGCGCTTAAATCAGTTGTTTCCAACACTCTCCTTCGCTTCTGGAGTGTCGCTGCAGGTGACGTGGCTCTGTCCAGTCAGCAGCATGCAATATTCGAACTTCGACTTTCCGAGCTGCTTGGTCAAGTAATCAGCTGCCATCTCGGATTGTCAGAATCCCAACCACTAGACCATTGGGATAAAAGGGCTTGTTAAGTAGCGGGTCAGTGCGCCCATAACCCCCCAGGCCAACATGCCTGTAACCCTTCCCTAGGATCAATCGGGGATCACCAGTGGACCTCTGACACCCCCCTGCACTGGGTTGCCCGAAGTGCACACACTGGGATTCGAACCCGAGACCTTCGCTCTGATAACATGTCAGAATCCCAACCACTAGACCATTGGGATAAAAGGGCTTGTTAAGTAGCGGGTCAGTGCGCCCATAACCCCCCAGGCCAACATGCCTGTAACCCTTCCCTAGGATCAATCGGGGATCACCAGTGGACCTCTGACACGGATGTGGGGCAGTAAGACAGCTCAAGTCTCCCCTTCTCGATCTCGTCCTTCACGAAGAAATATCGCAGGGCGATATGCTTCGTCCTGTTCGTGAATCCATTTTTGTTGGCTATGCGAATTGCTGACTGGTTGTCGCAGAATAGGTAGAAGCTGGGTAACTGGGCCAGCTTCGCTTCCTCCATAAGTTCGCGAAGGTACAGTCCTTCCTTGGTGGCTGAGCAGAGTGCGATATATTCAGCTTCAGCTGAGGAGAGGGCGATTAATTCCTGTTTGTTCGACTGCCATGAAATAGGTCCGATAGGCTCGAGGCGGTAGATGTAGCCTGTGCGCGAGCGCCTGTTGTCAGAATCTCCGGCGTGGTCGGCGTCGACATAGCCGATTAGCTTGGGCGTTGTGGTTATGTTCTTGTAGTAGATCAGGCCGATCGTCGGAGTGCTTACGAGGTAGTGTAGAGCGCGATCGAGCTCCTTCATGTGTTCGTCTTCAGGCCTTTTGAGGTAGGTGGCGAGTTGACTTGCTGCGTATGATTGGTCTGGACGGCAGGTGACGGCCGCGAAGAGAAGGCATCCCAGCTTTCTCTGGTAGTTGCGTATGCCGGCGGGTTTCAGTGGAGCAGATTCTGCCTTGTCATTTCCTGCCGTGTAGCGGTATGGCGTAGAGATGGTAGTTGGCGTGAGTGCGAACCGTTTGGCGATGGTGTCGGCATATTTTGCGGCGTTGAGATAGATCGTGCCTTCTTCTTCTTGGATGTTGAGGCCGAGGTACTGCGTGACGGTAGATGAAACCGTGAGCATAAGATCTCTCTGTAACTCCCCTTCGAACCAGGTAGTGACATTGTCGGTTGACCCGATGTAAAGCAAATCGTCTACGTAGACGATTAGTAGAATGTAGTCGTCGCCTTTCGTAAGCCGGTACATGCCTTGGTCGTGAGGTAGCTGCCGAAATCCGATGCGAGTGAGTCGAGCGTGTAGGTACTGCTGCCATAGTCCCGGGGCCTGTTTGATCCCGTACATGGATTTTTGAAGCTGACAGACTTGATTGGGCTCTCCGTGAGAACCATGTGGGAGTTCGACGTAGATTTCTGCGTCGACAGGTGCGTAGAGAAAAGCGTTGGTGACGTCGATTTGCCGCAGTTTCTTCTTTCATAGCGGCGATCGCGAGAAGAATCCGTAGTGAGGTGTGTCGACTGACCAGGGCGAATGTCTCGGTGAAATCGCGTCCGTGCTCTTGGTCGAAGCCGCGTACGACCCATCGTGCTTTGAACTTGTCAATGGTACCGTCTGCTTTCGTCTTCACACGGAAGACCCACTTTCCGGTGAGTATTGTCTTGTTTCGTGCCACGCCGATAGGGACCACTTTCCAGGTGTTGCGCTCCTTCAGTGCTTCAAGTTCCTTGTCCATGGCTTCACGCCATTTTTCCCTATGTTCCCCCCCCAGAGCCTGCTGAACTGTGGCAGGCTCCTTAGGAGTTTCGGTGCCGTGGACCGCGGTGACTAGGCCGAGTATCTGAAGGCCACTCTGTGTGTAGCGGGGGAGTGTTGTGTCCTCGGGATAAGCTGCTTCGTCTCCTGTTTCTGGGTCAGGTATGAAATTGGGCCCTATGTGTTCTGCTTCGTTGGTGTTGACTTCTGCAGGTGTAACGTAACCGGTGTCGGCGAGGTCGAAATAAGTTTCGGCGTTGACGCTTTCGCGAGGATTTTCGTCATCCATCGGGATAGGCACGGAGCAGTAAGGGAGTGGTCCTGCTTCTTCCGAGGCGTTATCCACGTTCTGCTCGTCCCAGTCAGCTTCGTCTGCTGCCGAGGCGAAGTGTCGGTCACCATGGAAGCCACCTGTGGGATCCCAATTTTCTTCCAGGTTGGCAAGATGCGTCGGAAGGGTGAGTCGTTCGTAGAAAATGACGTCACGTGCTGCTACTGTTTCTTTGGAGTGGACGTCGAAAATCTTCCATGCGTTGTAATTCCTTTCGATGCCCAGGTGTAGTCCCCACTGTGCGCGTTGAGAAAATTGGCCGGCTCGTGCAGATGGGGGTCGGTACTGTACCATGCAGCCGAAAACTCTTAACATTTTTGTGCTGCCCTGTTTTCCTGTCCACAGCAGGTGCGGTGATGCGTTGTTCGGTAGTGACGACGACGAAAGCAAGTTGTGCAGCATGACAGCGTGGTCCATCGCTTCAGGCCACTGGTGATTGGGCAGTCGCATGCCACGCAGTAATTTGCGCATGGTGTTCTGGAGAGTTCGATTCATCCGTTCCGCTACGCCTTGCTGTTGATGGGCGTAGGGAAGCGAGACGAGTCTCTTGATTCCCCTTTCTGCCAAGAACTGCTTGAACCTCTGTGAGGTGTATTCTCCTCCTCCGTCTGACTGGAAGCTTTTGAGCTTCACGCCCGATTCTCGTTCTGCTACTGGAAGCCAAGCGATGAAGGCTTCAAAAGCCATGTCCTTGCTCGGGAGATTAAGGTGCCAAACGTAACGTGTAGCGGCATCGATGAACGTGATGGTGTAGCTGTATGCTCCTTGTCCATGTTCGCGATTGTACAGAATGTCGCTGTACACTTTCTCGAGTGGTACGTAAGCTGGTGCGCTGGGGTTGTGGTGAGAAGTAAATGGCCGATGTGGTAAGTCTGCTTTGGGGCAGGTAAAGCACGTTCCACGAGCTCGTCGAAGTTCGCTTCCATCAGTTAGAAGTAGTGAATCTTTGTCAAGTACTCCTGCTCTGATTGTGTTGTTTAACACCGTATTACTTGGATGCCCCATTCGTGCGTGCCAGATGTCTTCGCTAGCGCGATGTCCGGGTGAACGACGATACAGGTCGGAGTTGGAATAGAAGCTTGCGGTGAAGTTTGCACTTCGATGTACTTCTCGTATTTTTGGTTGAAGTTGCTGCGCAGGAGTCGGTGGAGTGTCGTCGATTTGAGGTGATGTAATTGAAGGATCAGCGATTGGTGTCGATGTTGCTGCTGCTGCTGCCGTTGTTTCTGCTACTGCCGGTGTTGTTTCTGCTGATGCCGAGTGTTGAATTGTCGCTAATGCTCTTGTTCGTTCTGCCTCAAGGATGGTGTGCGAGTACCAGAAGCCTTCTGGACTGAAGTCGGGGTCAAGGTCCGGTGGATGTGTCCAAGAAGTGAAAGTGACAATCCCGTCGCTGTCGGCAGTGCCAAGATCTGGGACGAAGTCGAGGACGAAGACGTTGTTTTTCAGGACCGCCTTCCCGATGTAGAGACCGCCTTTTCCGTGGTATAACTTGAACTCCTGAGTAGTACTATTTGCTTCGAGGTGGATGCCCTTCGCCATCAGTTGAGTGACACTCAGTAAGTTGTAACCGAGTCCTTCTGCTATCAAAACTTTTGACATCTGTAGTATGACGTTTGTCTCTCGTGACTGAAGTTGCACTACGCCTTGTCGTCGTGTGCGCAGGTTCTGGTTATTGGCGACGGTGATGACAACCTCGCGTTGAAGTTGGTGTTCACGTTGAACAAAACGTCCTGAAGAGCACATATGTTGTCCACAGCAGCTGTCCAAGAACCACGTATCTTTTCCGGACGTCTCGCTTTGAGCGATGGCTGCATAAGTCGGATTTGGTTGAAGTGACTCGCGGCGAGACGTGCTGTTGTCGAGTTGTTCTTCCGGTGAGTAATATGGTGGTGACTCTGTGATGCAGGAGTCGGTCAGTCGTGTCATGCAACTGACGATGTTTCTTGTTCCTTGCGCAGGTTGTCCCGTCGATGTTGTTGAGACTTGTACTTGGGATGTCGGATTCGCTTGCGTTGAGGCAACTTGACTGCTTGAAGGCCGATACCAGTACCTCCGTTCTGTCACCTTTGTAAGACGTCAGGGCATTCCCGCACGCACTGTCCCGTTGTTGTTGTTGTAGCGCCGTTGAGTGTGGAATGCGAATTCGGGCACTGATGTTTTCCTTTTGTGTCGTTCTTCTTGCAGATCCATATCTTGCTGCTCAGCGTGAATCTCGGCGCAAAGTGCTGCTTCTGATATCTTTCCGTGCGCTCGGAGTATGGCGCGGGTGGAGCGCCACTGAGGACCGAGGCCGCCGATGATGACTGTGACGAAGGCGTCTTCTGAAATCGATCCTCCACATCGAAGGAGTTTGTCGCGCAATTCGCGACAACGGATACGCCATCCCCTTTTCGCCTGGTTTCATTTTAACTGTCGTCAGTTGCGCCATTAACCGACTTTGGTTTACGCTGTCTGTTGCTTGATACAGGTTCTTCAGGTGGTTGTACGCGAGCTCTGCGGAGTTGCCGTAACCCCGGTAAGACCGTATGTTTTGCTGCTGACTTGGAGTGATATTTCTCAGCAGTATTGTGTACGCCATCATTGACTGATACGTGTACGCCATCAGTGACATCACCCTTGCTGCGCAAGGGGAAGACTGTGGTGTAACGCGAGTAGTCGTCAACCACCAGCAGGAAGTAGCGCTCGTGACCCTGTCCACGGACGCGGGCCGGGCCCCACACGTCCATGTGAAGCGTCTGCAGCGGGGCCTCTGTCGGAGGAAACTGGGAGGAGTGAGGGGCAGCCCGCTGCCGCCCCTCGACACAGGGGACGCAGGTAGGGCCAGGCCCCGGAGGAAGGGGAGGGAGGGACCGGGGAAGACCAGAGACAAGGACACGGGAGGCCAGGCCTCGGAGACGAAGCAGGGAGGGGTGACCAAGGCGGTGGTGCCAGAGGAGAGTCTCGTGAGACAGGAGGCGACACGAACAGGGGGCAGACTCAGGACCAGACCTGGACGCTGCAGCAAACACCTGACCCGACGCAGCTACCTGACCAGACGCAGTGACTGAACGAGACGCAGTGGTCAGGGTGTACAGGCTCGACCCCGGCCGACGGGTAAACGTGGCCAGGTGTCGGCCAGTCCGAGCGTCCGTGCAGTGGGTCACCCGCTGACTCCCAGGAGTGAACTGGTGAACCCCCGCATCCTGTAGGTCAGCACCACTCACCAAGTTCGTAGAGAACGAGGGGAGGTAAAGACCAGACAGGGTGCCAGAGGGGGCAGCCGGACACGGGAGGACAGTGGAGAAGTGAGCAAGGACAGGACCCCCAGAGGGGTCTGCCAGAGAGACCGCAACTGGCCGGCCAAGCGGCGTGAGTGTGGTGCGGTCTCGAAAGAAGGAGCGAGAAGCCCCCGAGTCAAGGGTGAAGGTGTGGGAGGCCGAGGCCGACGCAGAACCTGAGAGAGCAGACTCACCAGCACCTGAGGGAGCAGACGCACCTAGAGCAGCAGCCTCGCTAGCACCTAGAGCAGCAGCCTCACCAGTACCTAGAGCAGCAGTCTCAATGCCCGGGTCGGGCGGAAAACACCGGTAACAGTCACCCTCATCACTAATAGTCACAGTATACATAGCAGCAAGAATAGCATCAAAGTCAAGGTCAAAGACAGCGACACCCGCCCTAGACAGCTCACCCCAGCGGGGGATCTCAGTGGCCTCAGGGAACTGGTGACGCCAAGCGTCCGTCAGGCGGCCAAAGCAGCGCTGGGTGGAGTGCGCACCCCCGCACTGGTCACCCGCGCGGTCGCCGGTGCGGAGGACGTAGGTGCACGGACCAGTACCCCCACCCCGCTGGCGTGCAGCGTACCACTCACGGAGCTGCTGAGGGGGGGGGGATGTCACGAGTGCGCTGCTGCTGCTGCTGCTGCTGCTGGCGCTGACCACCACCGGAGCCGACCCTCTGCGCAGCGCCACCCCGACCAGCTACACCTCCTCCGCCGCCGCCTCCTCCACCGCCGCCACCTCCGCTCCCACCGCCACCGCCGCCGCCGCCTCCGCCTCCACCGCCGCCACCGACACCTCCACCCCCACCACCACCCCCACCGCCACCCCCACCCCCTCCACTGCCTCCACCGCCGCCTCCACCGCCCCCGCTAGCTCCTCCAGTGCCCCTGCCCCCCTTGCCCTTGCCAGGGCGGCGTCTCCCGCTAGGGGTAGACGCCGCACCGACCGACTCAAGCCCAACGAGGTCGGCCGCAGCAGCAGAGGCAACAGAGGGCAAAAGGGGGGAGGGGGAACACCCCTCAAAGATGGGGGTGCGAGGGTCACCACGAGAGGCTCCTACAGCGACTATGCTCTTCTCTGCTGCTAGGAGGGACTTCTCGAGGAGGTCAACGGTGAGAGTGGTGGGGCAAACTGAGAGGAAGTGGTCCCTGACTACGCGAAGGGAGTCAGGGAGCCGGGTGACTATGTAGTAGAGGGTGATGTACATGGGGGGGGGGTTCTTGGCGCAGAACTCAGCAGGAAGCGCAGCGCGGTAGCGAGTGTCACTAGTGCGGAGGTGCGTAATGAGGTCAGCGACTGTGGGAAAGGCAGCAAGGTCAGGGAAGAGGTACGGTAGCATGAGGCGGCTCAGTGCAGCAGTGGCAGGGGAGGAGTAGCGCGCAACTACAGCGGCGTACAAGGTGTGAGCACTCTTGTACTGGCTAAAGTGCGCACGCTCAGAGGTAGGCAGGTGGCGACGCACAGCAAGACGTGCAGCAGCATCGCGCGTGGCCCACTATGAGCGAACAGTGGCGTCAGCATCAGCAGCGGGGGCAGGGGAGGCACCAGAAGTGAGGTCAAAGAGGGAGAGGCCGTCTGCTCTGTCGCACTGTAAGAAAAGCTGCAGGTCATCTATCCAGACGTCAAAGTCAATGGCCCGACCCTCAGCATCAAAAGCGAGGACACTAGGGGTAGCCATGACAGCAGTAGACTAGCAGCGCAAACAGTAGGGTGAGGGCAGTGCTGTGAAAGAGGCGCTGCTCTTACCGGACAGGGCGGCTCGGGTGGTTCGGCCGCAGGGCGGCTCGGCGGCTCGGCTGCTGGGCGGCTCGGCGGCTCGGCTGCAGGGCGGCTCGGCGGCTCGGCTGCTGGGCGGCTCGGCGGCTCGGCTGCTGGGCGGCTCGGCGGCTCGGCTGCTGGGCGGCTCGGCGGCTCGGCTTCTGGGCGGCTCGGCTGCTGGGCGGCTCGGCGGCTGGGCGGCTCGGCGGGGCCGCTGAGAGGGCGGCCTGACGGGGCCTTACAGGGCCTTACAGGGCCTTAAACGGGGCCGTAAACGGGGCCTTACGGGGCCTTACGGGGCCTAACGGGGCCTTACGGGGCCTTACGGGGCCGTACGGGGCCTTAAACAGGGCCGTAAACGGGGCCTTACGGGGCCTTACGGGGCCTTACGGGGCCTTACGGGGCCTTATGGGGCCTTATGGGGCCTTACGGGACCTTACGGGGCCTTACGGGGCCTTAAACGGGGCCGTAAACGGGGCCTTACGGGCCTTATGGGGCCTTACGGGACCTTACGGGGCCTTATGGGGCCTTAAACGGGGCCGTAAACGGGGCCTTACGGGGCCTTACGGGGCCTTACGGGGCCTTAAACGGGGCAGTAAACGGGGCCTTAAGGGGCCTTACGGGGCCTAACGGGGCCTTACGGGGCCTTACGGGGCCTTACTGGGCCGGAAAAGGGGGGCCTTACGGGGCCTTACGGGGCGGGCGCTGGCTCTAAGGGCAGGCGCAGGGGCCGCGACGGGCCTCGAAGGGAAGGCGCGACGCGCGCGTCAAGCAGGCAGTGAAGAATTTCAGTGGTGGGCCCTTTTTAAAAAATCTCGAAACTAGCTCTATACCATGTGAGAATGATAGACGAAAGAATGAATGAACTAGAAATGAGATGGGTACAAATAGGAAACACATAAGTGTTGTACCCTCTAAGAGCTACCCCACTACAGCCTAAATAGACCATAGCAGATATAAGTTTGACAGATGTTGCTCTTGGCCTTATTGCCGTGCCCTCCTCTGTCTGTAGGCCAGAGGCAGGAGGTGGAGTAGGAGTAGTTCCGGGAGAGCCGTTAGAGGAGCTTCTCTCCTTCTGCGTTGCCATGACTTGCGATGTTGTAGATATATTGTTCGTAGTCGAATTTGTCCTGACTGCTCTCATACCATGTTGGGCTGAAAAAGCCTTAGGATCTTTGCAGGACAGAATTCAAGGGTAGGACAATGTAATAGCAGAAGCGTTTAATAAAAGGATTGTGAACCACCTTGCGCTGGTGTGTGAGGGCAAAGTTGATTGATTAAAATAAAGAGATACAAGCTTTTATAAGAATACAAGGGAATATGAAGAGATACAGTTAATAACTGTTTTTACTGTTGCTGTTGCGGTTCGATACAGTGTCGACTCGGGCAACTGCTCAGTATCGAGACAGTTGTTTGTCCTTGCTGTCGCGCTGCATTTGTCAGGTCAAAGGTCGCTGCCTTTTGACTTTCGTGTATCCTCCAGCAGTTGTTCAACCTCCGAGGGTTGACTCACCGATGTTTCGATATGATCTGCTTCGTTTCTGCCTTGGTGTTTCGACACGACAGAGGCGCTTAAATCAGTTGTTTCCAACAGTTTCGCTATATATTCTTCGCTCATTGTATCTTGTCTCGATAGTGCAATCCTCGCTCGCTCACTCAATTGCACTCGTAACACTTGGTATCAGAGCCTACGATCTTCTCTCGGACCGCACCCACACCTTCGCTTCCCCACTATCAATTTTTTGGGGGGGGGGTATACGTCTCTCAGCGATCAAGCACCGCCGCTCGTAGTGCTCTCTCGTAAGCACGCACGGCCACGACAGAGGCTCTCGCTGAGCTAGCCCGACACCCCTGCCATGGCCGAACTCAACGTCGCGACACTGACACAGGAGCAATTAGATCGGCTCATGCGCCAACTCGAAGAATCGGAGCTTAAAATCGCCACACTCACGGCGGAACGCGACTCCGCTCGCCAACAATCGACAGTGAATGCACCACCGCCAACACACGCATCTGCACATTCGGAGGAGCCGATTGTCATCTCCGGCACACCGACACAGAATGACAGCGTGGGACAACGCTCAGGCGCAGCCAGTGAAGGCGCCGCTCACTCGATGCCGGGCATGGAGAGAAACAGGACCGCACCAAGCCCACAGGAGCCCCGTGAGTCCCGTCGGCACGTGGAATTTGCGGCGACAAGTGGCGAATACGCCGTCACGGCACCAATGCCACTCAAGCCGCAGCGTCCGCCCTGTTTCGACTCGAGCCAGCGTGGGGGTCCGACGGTTCAGTCGTGGGTCTTCACGACGAACGTGTTTTTCGACGCCAATTACGTCGAGTCGGACGCAGCGAAGATTCGCTATGCTGTTTCGCTGCTGAGGGGCCCCGCCATGGACTGGTGGCGAGTCATCGTGTCGTCGCCACGCGCCTACGAGCCACCGTCGCACGAAGACGAGCCCACGGGCCCAGCCGTCACCTGGAGTTCATTCTTCGAGACAGCCCAGTACAGCACGTGGGATGCGTGGTGCGCAGGGCTTCGGGCGCGTTTCGAGCCGATCGCGGCTTCGATTTCGGCGCATCAGAAGCTGCGCACTTGGCGGCATCTCGGGTCGGTTCAAGATTACACTAGCAGATTTCTCGCACTAGGCGAACAAGTCGGCTATATGCACGAGGCGGAGCGGGTGGACCGTTACGTCGGAGGGCTAAAGCCGGACATATCGCATGAAATTATGCTACGCGGGCTCTCGAATTTCAACGAGATCCTCGCGCTCGCCGAGAAAATCGACATCCTACGGCGACCGAGACCGGGGTCCTACTACAGACAACGTCCTCGGGGACCGACCGAGCACGCCACCGTACACGCCGTTGCGACGAATGCCGCCGCAACACCGTTTAAGAGGCGCTGCTTTGCTTGCAATAGGCCGGGCCATCGCAAAAGTGAATGTCCAGAGGAGCTAAGGCGCCGTGGAACAGAGCAGGGGCGAGAGTCTCAGAGGCCGGGAAACGCCAGCAGTCAGTAGAAGTTGGGCCAACTACTGACGAGACTGCCTGCTCGCCCAACTTCACCGACCCTCACCGAGTCACAGTACCGATTCACGCCATCGATCGGGCTCGGACGAATAAGGAGGGTACAGCGACGGATTGCCTGTTAGAATAAGGAACGGAATGAATGAACTAGGAAGCAGGTGGGTACAAGTAGGAAACCTAAAAGTGTTGTACCCTAAAAGAACTACCCCACTACAGCCTAAACAGACTATAGCATATATAAGCTTGACACACCCCCATAGGCAAAGTGGGGGAGAACAAGAGGTCACAAGACCAGTCAAGAAGGCAAAGCAAGCTGAGGGTGGATCACAAAGTCACCACGCAGTCTGAGCACAAGCAAAGGGCCACAAGGCCAGTTCACATGCAGAGATATATAAAGGAAAGCAAACAATACAGTGAACACAACCTAGCAAGTGTAAGCATGCAGGTATATGTATATAGAGTACAGTACAAGAAGAATCAAGAAGTCAGCAAGTGAGGCACAGTAGGTACAAGGCCTAGAACAGTACAGAAACGCTGATGATCACAAGGCTGAAGTGCCTTGGTGAAAACATCAGCAGTGTTGGCCTGTGAGGCCACGTAAGCAAGACGAAGCTGGCCACGCTGCTGCAACTCTCGAGCAAGGAAGTAGTGCAGAGCAATGTGCTTCGTTCTGTGCTCCAGTCTGTGCTCCTGACACAAGGCCAACATGGCCTTGTTGTCGACGTACAGAATTGGAGGAGAACGAGGCGCCTCTCCCAAGTCGGTCAGCAGGTAGGTGAGCCAGCGTAGGTCCTGTGCAGCCATGGCCCTAGCGTAGATCTCAGCCTCACAGCTGGAGCTGAGAACAGAGGAAGAGCGGGTAGACCGCCAAGAGACAGTTTCGGAGCCAAGACTGAAGGTGTAACCCTGTGACGACCGCTGCGTAGCCAAGTCGTCAACCCAGGAGGCGTCAGCGTGACCAGTGAGGACAACTCGAGCCCGTCCTCCAAGCACGAGCCCCATGCCCGATGTACTGCACAAGTAGCGCAACACCCTCTTCGCAGCATCCCAGTGCACCTTTCAGTGCCTGCCGGGAGCCACGTAGCGAGCAAGAAGGCTGAGAGGGTATGCGAGGTCAGGTCGTGTGCAAGTCATCAGGTACATGAGGCAGCCCACAAGCTCTGGATACGGGCCACTCGGCTCTACGGACTCGTCCAAAGGTGGAGCTGAGAGCGAGTGACTGGTAGGCAGAGGAGTGGACTGTGGCGAGGAGTACGTGAAGTTGAAGCGCTGAAGGACCTGCTGCACCATGTGTGACTGGGTCAAGGTAATGGTGTGCTGTGCTCTGTCCCGGGTGATCCGCAAGCCAAGATAGCTTGTCAGCTCCCCCAGGTCTGTGCACGTGTGTCTCTTCTGCAGCTCGGACTTCACGTGGGCGAGTGCCTCAGTGTCAGCAGTAGCAAAGACAAGGTCGTCTACGTACACAAGAACGTAGAACGGCCGCAGAGTGGTGTCAGTGCGTAGAAACAGAGAAGGGTCAGCAGTGGAAGGAGCAAAACCAAGAGTAGCAAGAGAGGTCCTCAGAGTGTCGTGCCACTCACGGGGTGCCTGGCGGAGACCGTAGACTGGCCGGCGGAGGCTCCACTGGGTACCAGCAGGAAACGACCCAGTGAAGCCAGGTGGGCGGCGCAGCCAGATCTCCTCGTGCAGGCTGCCCTGTAGGAAGGCTGTGCTGAAGTCAAGCGAGTGGAGCTCGTAGTCACGCTGAGCAGCTACGTGCAGCAGTACCCAAAGAGTGGTCATCTTCGGGGTAGGCGAGAAGGTCTGAAAGAAGTCAACTCCCTGTCGCTGACTGAAGCCACGTGCAACGTAACGCACCTTGAAGACAGGCGGAGAACCCGGCGGCCGCTTCACCCTGAAGATCCACATGCCACTGACGATGTTCGCCCCAGGTGGGGGAACCTCGTCGACGTAGGTGCCTGTGGACTTCCAGGAAGCCATCTCGGCGTCCATGGCTGCCTGCCACTGAGAGGAGTAGGGACCCTCTATCGCCTCTGCGTAAGAGCGCGGGGTCGGGATGTCTGGTGCATCCGGGTCTAGCTCAGGGGCAAGCAGCATGGACACGAGATGAGGTACAGCAGCGGCAAAGCACTCAAACTCCTCCTGTCTGTCCTCAAGAACGTCCGTGCCAAGAGCACACTCACCCCCGACGGACGGAGGACAGACAGACGCAGACGCAGACTCAGCAACAAGACTAGTGGCGTAGTCTAGGCGACAGGCTGCAGCAAAGTCAACAAGCTCAGCAACGAGAGCAGACGCATCAGTGGACTCAAACAGAGGGTCAGTGACAGCAGTGGCCAGGAAGCGCATGACAGTAGGACTAGCAGCACGAAGGGAGTCAGACTCCGGGTCCGGACCGTCAGGAAGAGAGGACGCAGGAGGAGAGGGCAGAGGGACACGCTGTGGAGCAGTGGAAGGACGCAGTGTCATAGAGTGAGTGCCAGGGACAGGAGGAGGACGCGGACGCAAAACACGACCAGCGCGAGCAGTGCGGACAGGCGACGCAGCACGAGACACAGGCGACACAGGACGCGACTCAGGCTCACGACGCTCCGTAAGACCTCTAGTCGGTCCAGAGTAAGGAGAAGGACCAGGCAGTGGAGAGGACGGGGGTAAAGGCGACTGTGACTGGACAGGCGGTGGACTCAGTAACGGAGGAGTAGGACCAGGAGAAGGCGGTAGACCAAGAACCTGCTGAAGGAGCGGAAGGTAGTACGGCCGCGGCCGCGCAGCGCCTCCAGAAACAGCAGAGACGGCACCAGTATCTCCTCCAGCAGCTCCAGCAGCACCAGCACCAGCAGCATCTCCAGGAGCTCCAGCACCAGCAGCACCTCCAGCAGCTCCAGCACCAGCAGCACCTCCAGCAGCACCAGCACCAGCAGCACCGCCAGTAGCTCTAGCACCAGTAGCACCTCCAGTAGCCCCAGCACCAGCAGCACCTCCAGCAGCTCCAGTACCAGCAGCACCTCCAGCAGCTCCTGCACCAGCAGCACCTCCAGCAGCACCAGCACCAGCAGCACTGCCAGTAGCTCCAGCACCAGCAGCACCTCCAGTAGCTCTAGCACCAGCAGCACCTCCAGCAGCTCCAGCACCAGCAGCACCTCTAGCAGCTCCAGCACCAGCAGCACCTCCAGCAGCACCAGCACCAGCAGCCCCAGTACCGCCAGTACGAACGCCTCCAGGACATGTGGCTCCAGCACCAGTAGCACTAGTAGCACGGCGACAGCGTCGAGCGTACCACTCACGAAGCCGCTGCGGAGAGAGGGGCTCCCGCCGCAACGGGACACCCGGAGAACCTCCAGACTCAGCACACGCAGGCTCAGCATCCCAAGATGCAGCACCCCCAGAGTCAGCACCCCCAGGCTCAAAACCCCCAGTCCCCGCACCCGCAGGCTCAGCACCCCTAGCAGCACCTGAGTCGACAGCTACCTCGACCGGCTCGGCAGGGTCTACCTGAGACACACCTGAGGGGGAAGGACCCTGAGGGGGGAGGGGGTCTACCGGAGGAGTACCTGGTACTAGGAAGAGTGGCGGGGGGGGGAGAGAGGCAGCGCGGTAGGGAAAGAGACGGTAGTAAGACACCGACTCGTCAAACGTGACGTCCTGAGAGGACAAAACACGACGCGAGGTGGGGTGGTAGAACTGCCACGCGGGTGCATCAGGGGGGAAGCCAAGGAAGACACAGGGAACGGCACGGGAGGACAGCTTGTCCGCTGAAGTATCGCGGACAAAAGCTCGAGATCCCCAGACACGGAACGCAGACGCATCGCCAACCTTCCCTGTCCACCTCAGAGTAGGTGTGGTCTCCGGCAAGGAGACACGAGGCTGAAGGTTGATCTGATGCGCCGCGTACTGAACCGCGAACGGCCACAGAAAATGGGGAGCAGCCGCATGGATCATGGACGTACGAGCGACGTCCATGACCATGCCAATGCGGCGCTCAGCAATCCCATTTTGCTGTGGGGAGGCCGGAAGCGTGAACGTCTGGCGGATGCCCTCCGCACGACAGAAGGCCCTCAGGAGGTCGGAGGAAAACTCACCACCTCTGTCTGAGTGCAGACGCAGAACAGGGAGGTCCGAGCCGAAACTCTCACTGAGCTGACGACGAGCACCGCGGATCCAGTCGATCAACACCTCAGAGACCTCACCCTTGCTGTGCAAGGGGAAGACTGTGGTGTAACGCGAGTAGTCGTCAACGACCAGCAGGAAGTAACACTCGTGAACCTGGCCTCGGACGCGGGCTGGGCCCCACACATCCATGTGAAGAGTCTGCAGAGGAGCCTCAGTCGGAGGGAACGTGGAGGAGTGAGGAGCAGCGCGCTGCCGGCCCTCGACACAAGGAACACAGGTAGGGGCAGGCCCCGGAGGAAGGGGAGGGAGAGACCGGGGTAGACCCGAGACAAGGGCACGGGAGGCCATACCTCGAAGACGAGGCAGGGAGGGGTGACCAAGGCGGTGGTGCCAAAGGAGAGTCTCGTGTGACAGAGGATGACACGAGCAGGGGGCAGACTCAGGACTAGACCTGGACGCGGCAGCAAACACCTGACTAGACGCAGCTACCTGACCGGACGCAAAGACCGGAGGAGGCGCAGTAGTCAGTGTGTACAGACTCGACCCTGGCCGACGGGTGAACGTGGCCAGGTGGCGGCCCGTTTGAGAGCAAGTGCAGTGGGTCACACGCCGACCTCCAGGGGCGAACTGGTCAACCCACGCGTCCTGGAGGTCAGCTCCACTCACCAAGTTCGTAGAGAACGAGGGGAGGTGGAGTCCCGACAGCAAGCCCGACGGGGCCGCAGGACACGGTAGAACCGTGGAAGAGTGCGCAAGGACTGGGCCCCCAGAGGGGTCAGCAAGGGAGACTGCGACAGGCCGACTGAGCGGCGTGAGTGTGGTGCTGTCTCTAAAGAAAGAGCGCGAAGCACCAGAGTCAAGTGTGAAAGTGTGCAAGGCCTCAGTAGGTGCAGTACCAGAGAGAGCAGACGCACCAGCACCTGGAGCAGCAGGCGCACTAGCACCTAGAGCAGCAGCCGCAATGCCCGGGTCGGGCGGGACACTCAGGTAATAGTCACCCTCAGTACTATCAGCAAAAGCATACATGGCAGCAAGGATAGCATCGAAATCAAGATCAAAGATATCAACATTCTGCAGAAGCAGATCATGCCAGCGAGGGAGCTCAACAGCGTCAGGAAACTGGGCACGCCAGGCGTCAGTGAAGCAACCGAAGCAGCGCTGCGTAGTGTGTGGCAGCCCACACGTCTCCCCACGACGACTGCCGGTGCGAAGAACGTAAGTGCAGGGACCAGCACCTTCAGACCTCCCACGCCCAGCGTACCACTCACGAAGCTGCGGGGCCGACGGGGTCTCACGGGAGCGCGGCTGCTGCTGGCGCTGGCTACCACCAAAGCCTCCAAGCTGCGTGGCTGCACCTCGACCAGCACCGCCGCCGCCGCCGCCTCCACCACCGCTGCCGCTGCCTCCACCACCTCCGCCGCTGCCTCCACCACCTCCACCGCCGCCACTGAAGCCCCCACTTCCGGTACCACCCCCACCACCACCGCCACCCCCTCCGCCTCCTCCAGCTCCTCCACCGCCTCCCCCGCCGCCCCCTCCACCACCCTTGCTCCCCTTGCCCTTGCTGTTGCGGCGTCTCCCACTAGGGGCAGACGCAGCTCCGACCTCCTCAGTGCCAACGAGGTCAACAGCAGCAGCAGAAGCAACAGAGGGGAGAAGGGGAACAGGGGAACACCCCTCAAAGAAAGGGGTGCGACGGTCGCCGCGAGAAGCACCTACAGCTAAGATACTCTTCTCAGCTGCAGTAAGGCGCTCCTCTAGCAAGTTGACAGTCAGCTCGGTGGGGCAAAGGGAGAGAAAGTGGTCCCTGACTGAAGAAAGGGAGTCACGGAGGCGGGTGACTAGGTAGTAAAGGGTGATGTACATGGGGGGGTGGTTCTTGGCACAAAACTCAGTGGGAAGGGCAGCGCGGTAGCGGGCGTCACTAGTGCGAAGGTGAGCAACTAGGTGAGCGACTGTGGCAAAGGCGGCAAGGTCAGGGAAAAGGTACGGCAACATGAGGCGGCTGAGGGCAGCAGTGGCAGGAGAGGAGTAGCGTGCAACTACATCGTCGTACAAAGACTGAGCAGTCTTGTACTGGCCAAAATGCGCACGCTCAGCAGGCGGCAGGTGACTACGAACAGCAAGACGAGCAACAGCGTCACGAGTGGTCCACTGCGAGCGAACCGTACTGTCAGCAGTGGCAGCAGGAGCAGTAGAAACACCGGACGTGTGATCGAAAAGGGATACCCCATCCCTAGAATCACACTGAAGAAAGAGCTATAGGTCGTCAACCCACACGTCAAAGTCAACTGCACGTCCCTCAGCATCAAAGGTGAGAACAGTAGGACTAGCCATAGCAGCAGTAGGAGCAGTAGCAAGAGTAGCAGCAGTAGCAGCAATAGCAGCAGAGGCAGGAGGGCAGTGCAGGGCAGTGCGGCTCGGTAGGGCAGTGCGGCTTGGTAGAGCGGCGCGGCTCAGTGGGCAGCGCGGCTCAGCTGGGCCGCGCGGCTCGGCTGGGCAGCGTGGCTCGGCTGGGCGGCGCAGCTCAGCTGGGCGGCGCGGCTCGGCTTACCAGAGACGGGTGCAGGGGCGGGCCGTGACAGCAGGGGCCGCGCCAGAAGAGGCCGTGCCAGCAGGGGCCGGCAGGGGCGCGTCAGCAGGGGCCGGCAGGGGCGCGTCAGCAGGGGCGCGTCAGCAGGGGCCGGGCCAGTAGGGGTCACGCCAACAGGGGCCGGCAGGGGCGCGCCAGCAGGGGCGCGTCAGCAGGGGCCGGCAGGGGCGCGCCAGTAGGGGCGCGTCAGCAGGGGCCGGCAGGGGCGCGTCAGCAGGGGCCGGCAGGGTCGCGCCAGCAGGGGCCGGCAGGGCGGCTAAGGGGCCGTGACGGGCGGCGAAGGGGCCGACGGGCGGCTAAGGGGCCGCGACGGGCGGCTAAGGGGCCGACGGGCGGCTAAGGGGCCGACGGGCGGCGAAGGGGCCGTGACGGGCGGCTAAGGGGCCGACTACGGGCGGCTAAGGGGCCGCGACGGGCGGCTAAGGGGCCGACGGGCGGCTAAGGGGCCGACGGGTGGCGAAGGGGCCGTGACGGGCGGCTGAGGGACCGGCGACGGGCGGCTAAGGGGCCGTGACGGGCGGCGAAGGGGCCGACGGGCGGCTAAGGGGCCGCGACGGGCGGCTAAGGGGCCGACGGGCGGCTAAGGGGCCGACGGGCGGCGAAGGGGCCGTGACGGGCGGCTAAGGGGCCGACTACGGGCGGCTAAGGGGCCGCGACGGGCGGCTAAGGGGCCGACGGGCGGCTAAGGGGCCGACGGGTGGCGAAGGGGCCGTGACGGGCGGCTGAGGGACCGGCGACGGGCGGCTAAGGGGCCGTGACGGGCGGTGAAAAGGGGGCCGACGGGCGGCTAAGGGGCCGCGACAGGCGGCTAAGGGGCCGACGGGCGGCTAAGGGGCCGCGTCGGGCGGCTAAGGGGCCGATGGGCGGCTAAGGGGCTGACGGGCGGCGAAAGGGGGGCCGACGGGCGGCTAAGGGGCCGCGACGGGCGGCTAAGGGGCCGACGGGCGGCGAAGGGGCCGGGACGGGCGGCTTAGGGGCCGCGACAGGCGGCTAAGGGGCCGACGGGCGGCTAAGGGGCCGCGACGGGCGGCTAAGGGGCCGACGGGCGGCTAAGGGGCCGACGGGCGGCGAAAGGGGGGGCGACGGGCGGCTAAGGGGCTGCGACGGGCGGCTAAGGGGCCGACGGGCGGCTAAGGGGCCGACGGGCGGCGAAGGGGCCGTGACGGGCGGCTAAGGGGCCGACGACGGGCGGCTAAGGGGCCGTGACGGACGGCGTAAGGGGCCGACGGGCGGCTAAGGGGCCGCAATGCGCGCTTCGGGCAGGGCAGGAGAAAATTTCGTGGTGGGCCCTAAAAAAAACGTTCCCACTAGGGAACCTGCTCAGAATACCATGTTAGAATAAGGAACGGAATGAATGAACTAGGAAGCAGGTGGGTACAAGTAGGAAACCTAAAAGTGTTGTACCCTATAAGAACTACCCCACTACAGCCTAAACAGACTATAGCATATATAAGCTTCACAGTGCCCAGTACTGATTCACGGGAAAATACAGGGAGCAGCAGTGAAGATTTTTATAGACGGAGGTGCAAGTCACAACTTAGTTAATACCGCGACTGCAAGGAAGCTGCAACTGACACTTAGTCGGTGCTTACCAGAGATCGATGCACGCTTAGTTGACGGAACACCGCTGGCCATACGGGAGAAAGTGGAAAGAGTAAAAGTCCGCTATGGGGGGAATTTCTGGTTTACACAGGAAATGCTCGCGACGACATTGGATGGGCACGACATTTTACTGGGACGTGATTGGCTGCGACGATACAACCCGCGAATCGACTGGACGACAGGCAGCTGCACTGTGCGAAGTAGCGGTAACTGGGTGGAGCTACCTCGCTGGCAGTCGCCTGAGTCTTCAACGGTCCACGTCAACGCCATCACGATGAAACGGGCTGTCGCCGCTGGAGCTGACGTGTACGCAGTGGATATCGCGATAGTGGAAGAAGCAGACAAGCCGAGTGATTTTCAGAAACTACTGGCGGCAGTACCATCGGAACTACAGGAACTGTTGAAACGATTCCCGGGAATCTTCCCTGACGACTTACCCGAGGGACTGCCACCTCAGCGGGCGCACGATCACCGAATAGAATTAGAGCCCGGAGCACAGCCAACTGTACTGCGACCGTTCAGACTGACACAGCCCGAGCTCGACGAGCTAAGGAAGCAGTTAGATTACCTGTTAGAGAAAAAGTTCATCCGACCGAGCTCATCGCCATTCGCCGCACCGATACTGTTCACACCAAAAAAGGACGGCGGGTTTCGCATGTGTATTGACTACCGAGCACTGAACAGGGTTACTGTAAAATCGCGATACCCCATCCCCCGCGCTGACGAACTGATAGATCAACTGCGCACAGCACGAGTCTTTTCGAAAATTGACTTACGGGGAGGTTACCACCAGATTAGGGTCGAACCGTCGGACTGCGCCAAAACAGCTTTTAGGACTAGGTACGGGTCGTTCGAATACACGGTGATGCCTTTCGGGCTGACCAACGCACCGGCTGAGAAGAAACGAGGAATGAATGACTAAGGGAAAGTTGGGTACAAATGTAAACCCTAGAAAACTGTACCCCATATGTGCTACCCCACTATAGCCTACAGTAGCTATGTCATATAAATCTGACACACCCCCATAGGCAAAGTGGGGGAGAACAAGGGGTCACAAGACCAGTCAAGCAAAGCAAAGCAAGCTCAGGGTGGATCACAAAGTCACCACACATTCCGAGCACAAGGTCAAGGCCACAAGGCCAGTTCACATGCAGGATTACATATATATATAAGGCTAGACAAGCAAGAGCAGGTGTATATATATATGCAACAGTACAAACAAGGTCAAGGGGTGAGCAAGTGAGGCAAGGTAGGCACAAGACCCAGCTGAGTACAGAAGCGCTGATGATCACAAGGCGCAAGTGCCTTGGTGAAGATATCAGCAGTGTTGGCCTGAGAGGCCACGTACGCAAGCCGCAGCTGACCACGCTGCTGTAGCTCACGAGCAAGGAAGTAGCGGAGAGCAATGTGCTTCGTTCTGTGCTCCAGTCTCTGCTCTCGACAGAAGGCCAGCATGGCCTTGTTGTCTACGTACAGCACTGGAGGAGAACGAGGCGGCTCTCCGAGGCCAGTCAGCAGGTAGGTGAGCCAGCGAAGCTCCTGTGCAGCCATGGCCCCGGCGTAGATCTCAGCCTCACAACTGGAGCCGAGAACAGAAGACGAGCGGGTAGCCCGCCACGAAACAGAGCCGGAACCAAGGCTGAAGGTGTAACCCTGTGACGACCGCTGCGTAGCCTGGTCGTCAGCCCAAGAAGCGTCTGCGTGCCCAATGAGGACCACTGGACTCTGCCCTCCAAGCACAAGCCCCATGCCCGACGTACTGCACAAGTAACGCAACACCCTCTTCGCTGCAGCCATGTGCTCCGGTCTGTGTCTCCCAGGAGCAACATAGCGTGCGAGAATGCTAAGAGGGTATGCGAGGTCAGGTCGTGTGCAGGTCATCAGGTACATGAGGCAGCCAACAAGCTCTGGGTACGGGCCACTCGACTCTACGGACTCATCCGAAGGCAGAGCTGAGAGCGAGTGGCGAGTAGGCAGAGGAGTGGCCTGAGGCGAGGAGTACGTGAAGCCGAAGCGCTGAAGGACCTGCTGCACCATGTGTGACTGAGTCAGGGTAATGGTGCGGCGTGCTCTGTCCTGGGTGATCTGCAAGCCAAGGTAGCTGCGCAGTTCACCCAGGTCTGTGCACGTGTGTCTCTTCTGCAGCTCCGACTTCACGTGGGCGAGTCCAGCAGTGTCAGCTGTGGCAAAGACCAAGTCGTCGACGTACACGAGGATGTAGAACGGCGGCAAAGAAGTGTCGGTGCGCAGAAACAGCGACGGGTCAGCAGTAGAGGGAGAAAACCCAAGAGCCGCAAGTGTAGTCCTCAGTGTGTCGTGCCACTCACGCGGTGCCTGGCGGAGACCGTAGACTGGCCGCCGGAGGCTCCACTGGGTGCCAGGAGGAAAAGACCCAGTGAAGCCAGGTGGGCGACGCAGCCAGATCTCCTCGTGCAGGCTGCCCTGCAAGAAAGCAGTGCTGAAGTCAAGAGAGTGCAGCTCGTAGTCGCGGTGAGCAGCTATGTGCAGCAGTACCCGAAGAGTGGTCATCTTCGGGGTGGGAGAGAAGGTCTGAAAGTAGTCAACTCCCTGCCGCTGACTGAAGCCACGAGCCACGTAACGCGCCTTGAAGACAGGCGGAGAACCCGGCGGTCGCTTCACCCTGAAAATCCACATGCCACTGACGATGTTCGCCCCAGGCGGGGGAACCTCGTCAACGTAGGTGCCTGTGGACTTCCAGGAAGCCATCTCTGTGTCCATAGCTGCCTGCCACTGAGAGGAGTAGGGACCCTCTATCGCCTCCGCGTAAGAGCGCGGAGTCGGGATGTCAAGTGCATCCGGGTCTCCCTCAGGGGTAAGCAGTACGGACACGAGATGAGGTGAAGCAGCAGCCAAACACTGGAACTCCTCCTGCCTGTCCTCAAGGACGTCCGTGCCAAGGGCACACTCACCCCCGACGGACGGAGGACAGACAGACTCAGACTCAACGACAAGACTAGCAGCGTAGTCTAGACGACAGCGAGCAGCAAAGTCGACGAGCTCAGCAACTAGGGCAGACGCAGCAGTGGACTCAAAGGAAGGGTCAGTGACGACAGTAGCAAGGAGACGCGTGACAGGAGGACTGGCAGCACGAAGAGAGTCCGACTCCGGGTCGGGAAGAGCAGGAAGAGAGGACTCAGGAGGAGAAGGCAAAGGGGGCACGCAGAGGAGCAGTGGACGGACGCAGAGACATCCGGTGCGTGCCAGGGACAGGAGGAGGACGCTGACGCGAACCACGGCCACTAGTGTGAGCAAGACGGACAGGCGACGCAGGGCGAGACGCAGGCTCACGACGCTCAGCCAGACCTCCAGTAGGACCAGTGTAGGGAGAAGGAGCGGGCAGTGTGGAGGCCGGCTGTAACTGTAACTGGGACGGGACAGGCTGTGGACACTCTAAGGGAGGAGGAGGACCAGTAGAAGGCGGGAGACCAAGAACCTGCTGAAGGAGCGGAACGAAGTACGGCCGAGGCCGCGCGGCGACTCCAGACACAGCAGGGACAGCACCAGTACCCCCAGTGGCAGCACCAGCGCCAGTAGCACCTCCAGCTCCAGTACCTCCAGCAGCACCAGTAGCACCCCCAGCAGGACCGCCTCCAGGACCGACAGCAGGAGCCTCAGCGCCAACACCCTCAGCAGCTCCAGCTCCAGGCGTACCCGCAGGCCCAGCAGCTCCAGTACTCCCAGTACGAGCACCTCCGGGACCCGCGGCACCAGCACCCTCAGCAGTCGAAGAACCTCCAGCTCCAGCAGCACGCCTCCAGCGCCGGGCAAACCACTCTCGCAGCTCCTGTGGAGAGAGTGGCTCCCGCCTAGACGAAGCACCCGGAGAACCTCCAGGCTCAGCACCGCCAGACGCCACACGAGCAGGCCCAGCTCCCTCAGGCTCCGCACCCCCAGGCTCAGCACCTCCAGGCTCAGCACCCCCAGGCTCAGCACCCCCAGGCGTAGCACCCCCAGGCTCAGCACCCCCAGGCTCAGCACCCCCAGTAGTAGCACCCCCAGGCTCAGCACCCCCAGGCTCAGCACCCCCAGTAGTAGCACCCTCAGGCTCAGCACCCTCAGCAGCACCAGAGTCACCAGTAACCTCGACAGGCTCGACTGCGTCTACCTGGGACACACCTGAAGGGGCAGGACCCTGAGGGGGGAGGGGGTCTACCGGGGAGGGACCTGGCACAAGGAAGAGCGGTGGCGGGGGGAGGGACGGAGTGCGGTAGGGGAAGAGGCGGTAGTAGGGGACCGACTCGTCAAACGTGACGTCCTGGGAGGACAGAACACGGCGAGAGGTGGGGTGGTAGAACTGCCACCCTGGCGCGTCAGGGGGGAAGCCAAGGAAGACGCAAGGAGCAGCACGAGGGGACAGCTTGTCCGCAGACAAGTCGCGGACAAACGCCCGAGATCCCCAGACACGGAACGCAGACGCATCGCCAACCTTCCCCGTCCACAGCAAAGCTGGGGAGGTCTCCGGCATGGAGACCCTGGGGTGAAGGCTGATCTGATGCGCCGCGTACCGAACCGCAAACGGCCACAGAAAATGGGGGGCAGCCGCATGCATCATGGACGTACGAGCGACGTCCATGACCATGCCAATGCGGCGCTCAGCAATCCCATTTTGCTGTGGAGAGTCCGGAAGCGTGAAGGTCTGGCGGATGCCTCGTGCACGACAGTAGGCTCGCAGAAGGCCAGAGGAGAACTCTCCACCTCTGTCAGAGTGCAGACGCAGAACAGGAAAGTCCGAGCCGAAGCTCTGCCTGAGCTGGAGACGAGCTGCGCGGATCCAGTCGATCAACACCTCAGTGACATCACCCTTGCTGCGCAAGGGGAAGTCCGTGGTGTAACGCGAGTAGTCGTCAACCACCAGCAGGAAGTAGCGCTCGTGACCCTGTCCACGGACGCGGGCCGGGCCCCACACGTCCATGTGAAGCGTCTGCAGCGGGGCCTCTGTCGGAGGAAACTGGGAGGAGTGAGGGGCAGCCCGCTGCCGCCCCTCGACACAAGGGACGCAGGTAGGGCCGGGCCCCGGAGGAAGGGGAGGGAGGGACCGGGGAAGACCAGAGACAAGGACACGGGAGGCCATGCCTCGGAGACGAAGCAGGGAGGGGTGACCAAGGCGGTGGTGCCAGAGGAGAGTCTCGTGCGACAGGAGGCGACACGAACAGGGGGCAGACTCAGGACCAGACCTGGACGCTGCAGCAAACACCTGACCCGACGCAGCTACCTGACCAGACGCAGTGACTGGAGGAGACGCAGTGGTCAGTGTGTACAGGCTCGACCCCGGCCGACGTGTAAACGTGGCCAGGTGTCGGCCTGTCCGAGCGTCCGTGCAGTGGGTCACCCGCTGACTCGCAGGAGTGAACTGGTGAACCCCCGCATCCTGTAGGTCAGAACCACTCACCAAGTTCGTAGAGAACGAGGGGAGGTAAAGACCAGACAGGGTGCCAGAGGGGGCCGCTGGACACGGGAGGACAGTGGAGAAGTGAGTAAGGACAGGACCCCCAGAGGGGTCTGCCAGAGAGACAGCAACTGGCCGGCCAAGCGGCGTGAGTGTGGTGCGGTCTCGAAAGAAGGAGCGAGAAGCCCCCGAGTCAAGGGTGAAGGTGTGGGAGGCCGAAGCCGACGCAGTACCTGAGAGAGCAGACTCACCAGCACCTGAGGGAGCAGACGCACGAGCACCTAGAGCAGCAGCCTCGCTAGCACCTAGAGCAGCAGCCTCACCAGTACCTAGAGCAGCAGTCTCAATGCCCGGGTCGGGCGGAAAACACCGGTAACAGTCACCCTCATCACTAATAGTCACAGCATACATGGCAGCAAGAATAGCATCAAAGTCAAGGTCAAAGACAGCTACACCCGCCCTAGACAGCTCGCCCCAGCGGGGGATCTCAGTGGCCTCAGGGAACTGGTGACACCAAGCGTCCGTCAGGCGGCCAAAGCAGCGCTGGGTGGAGTGCGCACCCCCGCACTGCTCACCCGCGCGGTCGCCGGTTCGTAGGACGTAGGTGCACGGACCAGTACCCCCACCCCGCTGGCGTGCAGCGTACCACTCACGGAGCTGCTGAGGGGGGGGGATGTCACGAGTGCGCTGCTGCCGCTACTGCTGCTGCTGCTGGCGCTGACCACCACCGGAGCCGACCCTCTGCCCAGCGCCACCCCGACCAGCTCCACCTCCTCCGCCGCCGCCTCCGCCACCGCCGCCACCTCCGCCACCTCCGCCCCCACCGCCACCGCCGCCGCCGCCTCCGCCTCCACTGCCGCCACCGACACCTCCACCCCCTGTCAGATTTATATGACATAGCTACTGTAGGCTATAGTGGGGTAGCACATATGGGGTACAGTTTTCTAGGGTTCACATTTGTACCCAACTTTCCCTTAGTCATTCATCATTCCTCGTTTCTTCTCATGGTATCGAGCAGGTTCCCTAGTGGGAACGATTCCTAGGGCCCACCACCACGAATTTTTTTTTTTCCTGCCCGGAGCGCGCTTCGCTCAGACCCGAGTCGCGCCCTGGGTGCTCTCCCTACCGTCGCGCCCTCGCTAGGCCCCTCATGGCCCCGTCGCGTTGCCCTTAGCGGCCCCCCTCACGGCTCGTCGCGCCGCCCCCCCTACGGCCCTTCGCGCCGCCCTTACGGCCCTTCGTGCCGCCCTTACGGCCCGTCGCGCCCGTCGCGCCGCCCTTACGGCCCCTCGTGCCGCCCCTTACGGCCCCTCGCGCCGTCCCTTACGGCCCCTCGCGCGGCCCCTTACGCCCCTTACGGCCCCTCCCGCGGTCCCTCACGGCCCCCCCTACGGCTCGTCGCCGCCCTCCGCGGCCCCGCCACCTAACTGTGCGGCCCCACCACCTACCTGTGCGGCCCCGCCACCTACCTGCGGCCCCGCCACCTACCTGCGGCCCCGCCACCTACTAGCGGCCCCGCCACCTACCTGCGGCCCCGCCACCTACCAGCGGCCCCGCCACCTACCCGCGGCCCCGCCACCTACCTGTGCTGGCCCCGCCACCTACCTGCGGCCCCGCCACCTACCAGCGGCCCCGCCACCTACCTGCGGCCCCGCCACCTACTGCGAGCCCGCCACCTACCTTTGCGGCCCTGCCGCCTCCTCTCAGCGGCCTCGCCGCCTCCTCCCAGCGGCCCCGGACGCCGCCCTCTCAGCGGCCCCGCCGAGCCGCCCAGCCGCCGAGCCGCCCAGCAGCCGAGCCGCCCAGAAGCCGAGCCGCCGAGCCGCCCAGCAGCCGAGCCGCCGAGCCGCCCAGCAGCCGAGCCGCCGAGCCGCCCAGCAGCCGAGCCGCCGAGCCGCCCTGCAGCCGAGCCGCCGAGCCGCCCAGCAGCCGAGCCGCCGAGCCGCCCTGCAGCCGAACCACCCGAGCCGCCCTGTCCGGTAAGAGCAGCGCCTCTTTCACAGCACTGCCCTCACCCTACTGTTTGCGCTGCTAATCTACTGCTGTCATGGCTACCCCTAGTGTCCTCGCTTTTGATGCTGAGGGTCGGGCCATTGACTTTGACGTCTGGATAGATGACCTGCAGCTTTTCTTACAGTGCGACAGAGCAGACGGCCTCTCCCTCTTTGACCTCACTTCTGGTGCCTCCCCTGCCCCCGCTGCTGATGCTGACGCCACTGTTCGCTCATAGTGGGCCACGCGCGATGCTGCTGCACGTCTTGCTGTGCGTCGCCACCTGCCTACCTCTGAGCGTGCGCACTTTAGCCAGTACAAGAGTGCTCACACCTTGTACGCCGCTGTAGTTGCGCGCTACTCCTCCCCTGCCACTGCTGCACTGAGCCGCCTCATGCTACCGTACCTCTTCCCTGACCTTGCTGCCTTTCCCACAGTCGCTGACCTCATTACGCACCTCCGCACTAGTGACACTCGCTACCGTGCTGCGCTTCCTGCTGAGTTCTGCGCCAAGAACCCCCCCCCCATGTACATCACCCTCTACTACATAGTCACCCGGCTCCCTGACTCCCTTCGCGTAGTTAGGGACCACTTCCTCTCAGTTTGCCCCACCACTCTCACCGTTGACCTCCTCGAGAAGTCCCTCCTAGCAGCAGAGAAGAGCATAGTCGCTGTAGGAGCCTCTCGTGGTGACCCTCGCACCCCCATCTTTGAGGGGTGTTCCCCCTCCCCCCTTTTGCCCTCTGTTGCCTCTGCTGCTGCGGCCGACCTCGTTGGGCTTGAGTCGGTCGGTGCGGCGTCTACCCCTAGCGGGAGACGCCGCCCTGGCAAGGGCAAGGGGGGCAGGGGCACTGGAGGAGCTAGCGGGGGCGGTGGAGGCGGCGGTGGAGGCAGTGGAGGGGGTGGGGGTGGCGGTGGGGGTGGTGGTGGGGGTGGAGGTGTCGGTGGCGGCGGTGGAGGCGGAGGCGGCGGCGGCGGTGGCGGTGGGAGCGGAGGTGGCGGCGGTGGAGGAGGCGGCGGCGGAGGAGGTGGAGCTGGTCGGGGTGGCGCTGCGCAGAGGGTCGGCTCCGGTGGTGGTCAGCGCCAGCAGCAGCAGCAGCAGCAGCGCACTCGTGACATCCCCCCCCCTCAGCAGCTCCGTGAGTGGTACGCTGCACGCCAGCGGGGTGGGGGTACTGGTCCGTGCACCTACGTCCTCCGCACCGGCGACCGCGCGGGTGACCAGTGCGGGGGTGCGCACTCCACCCAGCGCTGCTTTGGCCGCCTGACGGACGCTTGGCGTCACCAGTTCCCTGAGGCCACTGAGATCCCCCGCTGGGGTGAGCTGTCTAGGGCGGGTGTCGCTGTCTTTGACCTTGACTTTGATGCTATTCTTGCTGCTATGTATACTGTGACTATTAGTGATGAGGGTGACTGTTACCGGTGTTTTCCGCCCGACCCGGGCATTGAGACTGCTGCTCTAGGTACTGGTGAGGCTGCTGCTCTAGGTGCTAGCGAGGCTGCTGCTCTAGGTGCGTCTGCTCCCTCAGGTGCTGGTGAGTCTGCTCTCTCAGGTTCTGCGTCGGCCTCGGCCTCCCACACCTTCACCCTTGACTCGGGGGCTTCTCGCTCCTTCTTTCGAGACCGCACCACACTCACGCCGCTTGGCCGGCCAGTTGCTGTCTCTCTGGCAGACCCCTCTGGGGGTCCTGTCCTTACTCACTTCTCCACTGTCCTCCCGTGTCCAGCGGCCCCCTCTGGCACCCTGTCTGGTCTTTACCTCCCCTCGTTCTCTACGAACTTGGTGAGTGGTGCTGACCTACAGGATGCGGGGGTTCACCAGTTCACTCCTGGGAGTCAGCGGGTGACCCACTGCACGGACGCTCGGACTGGCCGACACCTGGCCACGTTTACCCGTCGGCCGGGGTCGAGCCTGTACACCCTGACCACTGCGTCTCGTTCAGTCACTGCGTCTGGTCAGGTAGCTGCGTCGGGTCAGGTGTTTGCTGCAGCGTCCAGGTCTGGTCCTGAGTCTGCCCCCTGTTCGTGTCGCCTCCTGTCTCACGAGACTCTCCTCTGGCACCACCGCCTTGGTCACCCCTCCCTGCTTCGTCTCCGAGGCATGGCCTCCCGTGTCCTTGTCTCTGGTCTTCCCCGGTCCCTCCCTCCCCTTCCTCCGGGGCCTGGCCCTACCTGCGTCCCCTGTGTCGAGGGGCGGCAGCGGGCTGCCCCTCACTCCTCCCAGTTTCCTCCGACAGAGGCCCCGCTGCAGACGCTTCACATGGACGTGTGGGGCCCGGCCCGCGTCCGTGGACAGGGTCACGAGCGCTACTTCCTGCTGGTGGTTGACGACTACTCGCGTTACACCACAGTCTTCCCCTTGCGCAGCAAGGGTGATGTCACTGAGGTGTTGATCGACTGGATCCGCGCAGCTCGTCTCCAGCTCAGGCAGAGCTTCGGCTCGGACTTTCCTGTTCTGCGTCTGCACTCTGACAGAGGTGGAGAGTTCTCCTCTGGCCTTCTGCGAGCCTACTGTCGTGCACGAGGCATCCGCCAGACCTTCACGCTTCCGGACTCTCCACAGCAAAATGGGATTGCTGAGCGCCGCATTGGCATGGTCATGGACGTCGCCCGTACGTCCATGATGCATGCGGCTGCCCCCCATTTTCTGTGGCCGTTTGCGGTTCGGTACGCGGCGCATCAGATCAACCTTCACCCTAGGGTCTCCAGACCGGAGACCTCCCCAGCTTTGCTGTGGACGGGGAAGGTTGGCGATGCGTCTGCGTTCCGTGTCTGGGGATCTCGGGCGTTTGTCCGCGACTTGTCTGCGGACAAGCTGTCCCCTCGTGCTGCTCCTTGCGTCTTCCTTGGCTTCCCCCCTGACGCGCCAGGGTGGCAGTTCTACCACCCCACCTCTCGCCGTGTTCTGTCCTCCCAGGACGTCACGTTTGACGAGTCGGTCCCCTACTACCGCCTCTTCCCCTACCGCACTCCGTCCCTCCCCCCACCACCGCTCTTCCTTGTGCCAGGTCCCCCCCCGGTAGACCCCCTCCCCCCTCAGGGTCCTGCCCCTTCAGGTGTGTCCCAGGTAGACGCAGTCGAGCCTGTCGAGGTTACTGGTGACTCTGGTGCTGCTGAGGGTGCTGAGCCTGGGGGTGCTGACTCTGGGGGTGCTGAGCGTGTGGGTGCTACGCCTGGGGGTGCTGAGCCTGAGGGTGCTACTACTGGGGGTGCTGAGCCTGGGGGTGCTGAGCCTGGAGGTGCTACTACTGGGGGTGCTGAGCCTGGGGGTGCTGAGCCTGGGGGTGCTACGCCTGGAGGTGCTGGGCCTGGGGGTGTGGAGCCTGAGGGAGCTGGGCCTGCTTGTGTGGCGTCTGGCGGTGCTGAGCCTGGAGGTTCTCCGGGTGCTTCGTCTCGGCGGGAGCCACTCTCTCCACAGGAGCTGCGCGAGTGGTTTGCCCGGCGCTGGAGGCGTGCTGCTGGAGCTGGAGGTTCTTCGGCTACTGAGGGTGCTGGTGCCGCGGGTCCCGGAGGTGCTCGTACTGGGAGTACTGGAGCTGCTGGGCCTGCGGGTACGACTGGAGCTGGAGCTGCTGAGGGTGTTGACGCTGAGGCTACTGCTGTCAGTCCTGGAGGCGGGCCTGCTGGGGGTGCTACTGGTGCTGCTGGAGGTACTGGAGCTGGAGGTGCTGCTGGCGCTGGTGCTGCCGCTGGGGGTACTGGTGCTGTCCCTGCTGTGTCTGGAGTCGCCGCGCGGCCTCGGCCGTACTTCGTTCCGCTCCTTCAGCAGGTTCTTGGTCTCCCGCCTTCTACTGGTCCTCCTCCTCCCTTAGAGTATCCACAGCCTGTCCTGTCACAGTTACAGTTACAGCCGGCCTCCCCACTGCCCGCTCCTTCTCCCTACACTGGTCCTACTGGAGGTCTTGCTGAGCGTCGTGAGCCTGCGTCGCGTCCTGCGTCGCCTGTCCGTACTGCTCGCACTAGTGGCCGTGGTTCGCGTCAGCGTCCTCCTCCTGTCCCTGGCACGCACCGGATGTCTCTGCGTCCGTCCACTGCTCCTCTGCGTGCCCCTTTGCCTTCTCCTCCAGAGTCCTCTCTTCCTGCTCTTCCCGACCCGGAGTCGGACTCTCTTCGTGCTGCCAGTCCTACTGTCACGCGTCTCCTTGCTACTGTTGTCACTGACCCTTCCTTTGAGTCCACTGCTGCGTCTGCCCTAGTTGCTGAGCTCGTCGACTTTGCTGCTCGCTGTCGTCTAGACTACGCTGCTAGTCTTGTCGTTGAGTCTGAGTCTGTCTGTCCTCCGTCCGTCGGGGGTGAGTGTGCCCTTGGCACGGACGTCCTTGAGGACAGACAGGAGGAGTTCCAGTGTTTGGCTGCTGCTTCACCTCATCTCGTGTCCGTACTGCTTACCCCTGAGGGAGACCCGGATGCACTTGACATCCCGACTCCGCGCTCTTACGCGGAGGCGATAGAGGGTCCCTACTCCTCTCAGTGGCAGGCAGCTATGGACACAGAGATGGCTTCCTGGAAGTCCACAGGCACCTACGTTGACGAGGTTCCCCCGCCTGGGGCGAACATCGTCAGTGGCATGTGGATTTTCAGGGTGAAGCGACCGCCGGGTTCTCCGCCTGTCTTCAAGGCGCGTTACGTGGCTCGTGGCTTCAGTCAGCGGCAGGGAGTTGACTACTTTCAGACCTTCTCTCCCACCCCGAAGATGACCACTCTTCGGGTACTGCTGCACATAGCTGCTCACCGCGACTACGAGCTGCACTCTCTTGACTTCAGCACTGCTTTCTTGCAGGGCAGCCTGCACGAGGAGATCTGGCTGCGTCGCCCACCTGGCTTCACTGGGTCTTTTCCTCCTGGCACCCAGTGGAGCCTCCGGCGGCCAGTCTACGGTCTCCGCCAGGCACCGCGTGAGTGGCACGACACACTGAGGACTACACTTGCGGCTCTTGGGTTTGCTCCCTCTACTGCTGACCCGTCGCTGTTTCTGCGCACCGACACTTCTTTGCCGCCGTTCTACATCCTCGTGTACGTCGACGACTTGGTCTTTGCCACAGCTGACACTGCTGGACTCGCCCACGTGAAGTCCGAGCTGCAGAAGAGACACACGTGCACAGACCTGGGTGAACTGCGCAGCTACCTTGGCTTGCAGATCACCCGGGACAGAGCACGCCGCACCATTACCCTGACTCAGTCACACATGGTGCAGCAGGTCCTTCAGCGCTTCGGCTTCACGTACTCCTCGCCTCAGGCCACTCGTCTGCCTACTCGCCACTCGCTCTCAGCTCTGCCTTCGGATGAGTCCGTAGAGTCGAGTGGCCCGTACCCAGAGCTTGTTGGCTGCCTCATGTACCTGATGACCTGCACACGACCTGACCTCGCATACCCTCTTAGCATTCTCGCACGCTATGTTGCTCCTGGGAGACACAGACCGGAGCACATGGCTGCAGCGAAGAGGGTGTTGCGTTACTTGTGCAGTACGTCGGGCATGGGGCTTGTGCTTGGAGGGCAGAGTCCAGTGGTCCTCACTGGGCACGCAGGCGCTTCTTGGGCTGACGACCAGGCTACGCAGCGGTCGTCACAGGGTTACACCTTCAGCCTTGGTTCCGGCTCTGTTTCGTGGCGGGCTACCCGCTCGTCTTCTGTTCTCGGCTCCAGTTGTGAGGCTGAGATCTACGCCGGGGCCATGGCTGCACAGGAGCTTCGCTGGCCCACCTACCTGCTGACTGACCTCGGAGAGCCGCCTCGTTCTCCTCCAGTGCTGTACGTAGACAACAAGGCCATGCTGGCCTTGTGTCGAGAGCAGAGACTGGAGCACAGAACGAAGCACATTGCTCTCCGCTACTTCCTTGCTCGTGAGCTACAGCAGCGTGGTCAGCTGCGGCTTGCGTACGTGGCCTCTCAGGCCAACACTGCTGATATCTTCACCAAGGCACTTGCGCCTTGTGATCATCAGCGCTTCTGTACTCAGCTGGGTCTTGTGCCTACCTTGCCTCACTTGCTCACCCCTTGACCTTGTTTGTACTGTTGCATATATATATACACCTGCTCTTGCTTGTCTAGCCTTATATATATATGTAATCCTGCATGTGAACTGGCCTTGTGGCCTTCACCTTGTGCTCGGAATGTGTGGTGACTTTGTGATCCACCCTGAGCTTGCTTTGCTTTGCTTGACTGGTCTTGTGACCCCTTGTTCTCCCCCACTTTGCCTATGGGGGTGTGTCAGATTTATATGACATAGCTACTGTAGGCTATAGTGGGGTAGCACATATGGGGTACAGTTTTCTAGGGTTCACATTTGTACCCAACTTTCCCTTAGTCATTCATCATTCCTCGTTTCTTCTCACCCCCGCCACCACTCCCACCACCACCCCCACCCCCTCCACTGCCGCCACCGCCACCTCCGCCACCCCCGCCAGCCCCTCCAGCACCCTTGCCCCCCTTGCCCTTGCCGGTGCGGCGTCTCCCGCTCGGGGCAGACGCAGCGCCGACCGACTCGAGACCAACGAGGTCGGCCGCAGCAGCAGAGGCAACAGAGGGCAAAAGGGGGGAGGGGGAACACCCCTCAAAGACGGGGGTGCGAGGGTCACCACGAGAGGCTCCTACAGCGACTATGCTCTTCTCTGCTGCTAGGAGGGCCTTCTCGAGGAGGTCAACGATGAGAGTGGTGGGGCAAACTGAGAGGAAGTGGTCCCTGACTACGCGAAGGGAGTCAGGGAGCCGGGTGACTATGTAGTAGAGGGTGATGTACATGGGGGGGGGGGTTCTTGGCGCAGAACTCAGCAGGAAGCGCAGCGCGGTAGCGAGTGTCACTAGTGCGGAGGTGCGTAATGAGGTCAGCGACTGTGGGAAAGGCAGCAAGGTCAGGGAAGAGGTACGGTAGCATGAGGCGGCTCAGTGCAGCAGTGGCAGGGGAGGAGTAGCGCGCAACTACAGCGTCGTACAAGGTGTGAGCACTCTTGTACTGGCTAAAGTGCGCACGCTCAGAGGTAGGCAGGTGGCGACGCACAGCTAGACGTGCAGCAGCATCGCGTGTGGCCCACTGTGAGCGAACAGTGGCGTCGGCATCAGCATCAGGGGCAGGAGAGGCACCAGAGGTGAGGTCAAAGAGGGAGAGACCGTCTGCCCTATCGCACTGTAAGAAAAGCTGCAGGTCATCTACCCAGACGTCAAAGTCAATGGCCCGACCCTCAGCGTCAAAGGCGAGGACACTAGGGGTAGCCATGACAGCAGTAGACTAGCAGTGCGAACAGTAGGGTAAGGGCAGTGCAGTGATAGAGGCGCTGCTCTTACCGGACAGGGCGGCTCGGGCGGCTCGGCGGCTCGGCGGCTCGGCAGGACGGCGGGTCGGCGACACGGCGGCTCGGGCGGCTCGGCGGCTCGGGCGGCTCGGGCGACTCGGCGGCTCGGGCGGCTCGGGCGGCTCGGCAACTCGGCGGCCCGGGCGGTTCGGCGGTCGGCTGCTGGGCGGCTCGGCGGCTCGGCTGCAGGACGGCTCGGCGGCTCAGGTGCGCGGCTGCTGGGCGGCTCGGCGGCTGGTGTGGTTGGTGACAACCGCGGCAGCAGTCGCAGAGGCTGTGGCGACTGCTGCTGCAGAGACGGCTGCGGCTGCTGCCTCAGGGACGGCGGCTGCCGGCCGCTAGGGGCCGCGAAGAGCGGCGGAGAGGCCGTGAAGGGCGCCACGAGGGGCCGTCGAGGGCGGCGACAGGCCGTGAGGAGGCCGCGGAAGGCGGCTCGAGGGGCCGCGAGGGGGCCGTAAGGGGCCGACTGGCGACGGGAGGGGCCGAAGGGGCCGCGGGAGGGCCCGTAAGGGTAGCGCGAGGGGCCGTAAGGGCGGCACGAGGGGCCGTACGGGCGGCACGAGGGGCCGTGAGGGCGGCGCGACGGGCGCGACGGGCCGTAAGGGCGGCGCGACGGGCCGTAAGGGCGGCACGAGGGGCCGTGAGGGCGGCGCGACGGGCGCGACGGGCCGTAAGGGCGGCGCGACGGGCCGTAAGGGCGGCGCGACGAGCCGTAAGGGCGGCGCTAGGGAGCCGTGAGAGGGCCGCTAAGGGCGACGCGACGGGGCCGTGAGGGGCCTAGCGAGGGCGCGACGGTAGGGAGAGCACACAGGGCGCGACTCGGGCCGGAGCGAAGAGCGCTCCGGGCAGGAAAAAAAAAAAAAAATCGTGGTGGTGGGCCCTAGGAATCGTTCCCACTAGGGAACCTGCTCGATACCATGAGAAGAAACGAGGAATGAATGACTAAGGGAAAGTTGGGTACAAATGTAAACCCTAGAAAACTGTACCCCATATGTGCTACCCCACTATAGCCTACAGTAGCTATGTCATATAAATCTGACACCGGCGACTTTCAGATGACGATGAACGAGGCGTTTAGGCCGCTCTTAGATAAATGCGTAATCATCTACCTCGACGACATCTTAGTCTAAAGTCGGGATAAGCAACAACACTTAGAAGACTTAGAAGCAGTATTTACCGTCCTTGACAAACACAGACTACTGACAAAGGGTTCCAAGTGCGAGTTTTTTCAGGACAGGCTAGAGTTTTTGGGGCACGTTATTTCGGAGGCTGGAGTTGAAATCGACTCGAAGAAATTGGACACGGTAAAAGCGTGGCACTCGCCGACGAACATCACGGAACTGCAGAGTTTTTTGGGTTTTGTTAATTACGTGCGCCGGTTCGTCCGCGACATGGCACACTTAACGGCCCCGCTTACATGTTTGCTGAGGAAGGGGGACGCTTTTACGTGGGGGGAGAAAGAGCATGCTGCCTTCTCCACCCTAAAAAATGTTATCTGTTCACCGCCGGTACTGCGCATCGCCGACCCACACCACCCATTCGAAGTGGTTACTGACGCAAGCGACATCGCCATCGGAGCCGTACTGCTATAGGACTTCGGCAACGGGTTACAGCCCATCGCCTACGAATCACGAAAACTGCATCCGCCCGAGAAGAATTACCCGATACACGATCGCGAAATGCTTGCGATCGTGGTGTCAAACTTATATGCTATAGTCTGTTTAGGCTGTAGTGGGGTAGTTCTTACAGGGTACAACACTTTTAGGTTTCCTATATGTACCCACCTGCTTTCTATTTCAGTCATTCATTCGTTCATTCGTTCACATTCTAACATGGTATTCTGAGCAGGTTCCCTAGTGGGAACGTCTTTTTTTTTGGACCACCACGATTTTATTTTTCCTACCCGAAGCGCGCCTCGCGCCTGTTTCACCTGCGCCGTCGCGCGCCCTGCCCTTGTGCCGCCCGTCGTGGCCCTGCCTTAGCGGCCCGTCGTGGCCCTGCCTTAGAGGCCCGTCCCGGCCCCTCCCTAGAGGCCTGTCGCGGCACTCCCTAGAGGCCCGCCCCGGCCCCGCCCTAGAGGCCCGTCGCGGCCCGTCCCGGCCCCTTCCTAGAGGCCCTTCGTGGCCCTGCCTTAGAGGCCCGGCCCGCCCCGACCCGTCGCCGGCCTTTCCCGGCCCGTTCCAGCCCGTCGCCGGCCCGTTGCCGCCCGTCGCCGGCCGTCGCCGCCCGTCGCAGACCTGTCGCCGGCCCATTGCCGCCCGTCGCCGGCCGTCGCTGGCCCGTTGCCGCCCGTCGCCGGCCCGTCGCCGGCACGCTGCCGCCCGACGCCGGCTGTCGCTGGCCCGTTGCCGCCCGTCGCCGGCCAGTCGCCGGCCCGTTGCCGCCCGTCGCCGGCCGTCGCCGGCCCGCTGCCGCCCGTAGCCGGCCCGTCGCCAGCCCGTTGCCGCCCGTTGCTGGCCCGTCACTGGCCTGTCGCGGCCCTGCCTGCACCGCCCGTAGCGGCCCTGCCCCCTGCTGCCGCCCCTGTTGCGGCCCTGTCTGCACCCGCCCCTGGTAAGCACCCGCGCCGCCAGGAGCCGAGCCGCGCCGCCCAGCCGAGCCGCACCGCCCCACCGCGCCGCCCTGCCCTATCGAGCCGCACTGCTGTGCACTGCCCTACTGCCTCTGCTCCTACTGCTGCTACTGCTGCTTTTACTGCTACTGCTGCTACTCTTGCTACTGCTCCTACTGCTGCTATGGCTAGTCCTACCGTTCTTACCTTTGACGCTGAGGGACGTGCAGTTGACTTTGACGTGTGGGTTGACGACCTCCAGCTCTTTCTTCAGTGTGATTCTATGGAAGGGGTGTCCCTTTTTTATCACACGTCCGGTATTTCTACTGCTCCTACTGCCACTGCTGACAGTAAGGTTCGCTCGCAGTGGACCACTCGTGACGCTGTTGCTCGTCTTGCTATTCGTAGTCACCTGCCGCCTGCTGAGCGCGCGCATTTTGGCCAGTACAAGACTGCTCAGTCTTTGTACGACGCTGTAGTTGCGCGCTACTCCTCCCCTGCCACTGCTGCCCTCAGCCGCCTCATGTTGCCGTACCTTTTCCCTGACCTTGCTGCCTTTGCCACAGTCGCTGACCTAGTTGCTCACCTTCGCACTAGTGACGGCCGCTACCGCGCTGCCCTTCCCACTGAGTTCTGTGCCAAGCATCCCCCCCCCATGTACATCGCCCTTTACTACCTAGTCACCCGCCTCCCTGACTCACTTTCTTCAGTCAGGGACCACTTTCTCTCCCTTTGCCCCACCGAGCTGACTGTCGACCTGCTAGAGGAGCGCCTTACTGCAGCTGAGAAGAGTATCTTAGCTGTAGGTGCTTCTCGTGGCGACCGTCGCACCCCTTTCTTTGAGGGGTGTTCACCTGTCCCCCTTCTCCCCTCTGTTGCTTCTGCTGCTGCTGTCGACCTCGTTGGCACTGAGGAGGTTGGAGCTGCGTCTGACCCTAGTGGGAGACACCGCAACAGCAAGGGCAAGGGGAGCAAGGGTGGTGGAGGGGGCGGCGGGGGGGGTGGTGGCGGAGGTGGAGGAGGCGCAGGGGGTGGCGGTGGAGGTGGGGGTGGTACTGGGAGTGGGGGCTTCAGTGGCGGCGGTGGAGGTGGTGGAGACAGCGGCGGAGGTGGAGGAGGCAGCAGCAGCGGTGGTGGAGGTGGCGGCGGTGGTGGTGCTGGTCGAGGTGCAGCCGCGCAGCGTGGAGGCTCTGGTGGTAGCCAGCGCCAGCAGCAGCCGCGCTCCCGTGAGACTCCGTCGGTCCTGCAGCTTCGTGAGTGGTACGCTGGGCGTGGGAGGTCTGGGGGTGCTGGTCCCTGCACTTACGTTCTTCGCTCCGGCACTCGTAGTGGGGAGGTGTGTGGGCTCCCACACACTACGAAGCGCTGCTTCGGTCGCTTGACTGACGCTTGGCGTGCCCAGTTTCCTGACGCCGTTGAGCTCCCTCGCTGGCATGATCTGCGTCTGCAGAATGAGCCTATCTTTGATCTTGATTTCGATGCTATCCTTGCTGCCATGTATGCTATTGCTGATAGTGCTGAGGGTGACTGTTACCTGCGTGTCCCGCCCGACCCGGGCATTGCGGCTGCTGCGCTAGGTGCTAGTGCGTCTGCTGCTCCAGGTTCTGGTGCGTCTGCTGCTCCAGGTGCTGGTGCGTTTGCTCTCTCTGGTACAGCACCTACTGAGTCCTTGCACACTTTCACACTTGACTCTGGTGCTTCGCGCTCTTTCTTTAGAGACAGCACCACGCTCACGCCGCTCAGTCGGCCTGTTGCGGTCTCCCTTGCTGACCCCTTTGGGGGCCCAGTCATTGCACACTCCTCCACGGTTCTACCGTGTCCTGCGGCCCCGTCGGGCTTGCTGTCGGGACTCCACCTCCCCTCGTTCTCTACGAACTTGGTGAGTGGAGCTGACCTCCAGGACGCGTGGGTTGACCACTTTATCCCTGGAGGTCAGCGTGTGACCCACTGCACTTGCTCTCGGACGGGCCGCCACTTGGCCACGTTCACCCGTCGGCCAGGGTCGAGTCTGTACACACTTACTACTGCGCCTCCTCTGATCCCTGCGTCTGATCAGGTAGCTACGTCTGGTCAGGTGTTTGCTGCCGCGTCCAGGTCTAGTCCTGCGTCTGCCCCCTGCTCGTGTCGTCCTCTGTCGCACGAGACTCTCCTTTGGCACCACCGCCTTGGTCACCCCTCCCTGCCTCGTCTTCGAGGTATGGCCTCCCGTGCTCTTGTCTCTGGGCTCCCCAGGTCCCTCCCTCCCCTTCCTCCGGGGCCTGCCCCTACCTGTGTTCCTTGTGTCGAGGGCCGGCAGCGCGCCGCTCCTCACTCCTCCTCGTTCCCTCCGACTGAGGCCCCTCTGCAGACTCTTCGCATGGACGTGTGGGGCCCAGCCTGCGTCCGTGGACAGGGTCACGAGCGCTACTTCCTACTGGTCGTTGACGACTACTCGCGTTACACCACAGTCTTCCCCTTGCGCAGCAAGGGTGAGGTCCCTGAGGTGTTGATCGACTGGATCCGCGGTGCTCGTCGCCAGCTCAGTGAGAGTTTCAGCTCAGACCTTCCTGTTCTGCGTCTGCACTCAGACAGAGGCGGGGAGTTTTCCTCCGACCTCCTGAGAGCCTTCTGTCGTTCGGAGGGCATCCGCCAGACGTTCACGCTTCCGGCCTCCCCGCAGCAAAATGGGATTGCTGAGCGCCGCATTGGCATGGTCATGGACATCGCTCGTACGTCCATGATCCATGTGGCTGCTCCCCATTTTCTGTGGCCGTTCGCGGTTCAGTACGCTGCGCATCAGATCAACCTTCAGCCTCGTGTCTCCTTGCCGGAGACCACACCTACTCTGCGGTGGACGGGGAAGGTTGGCGATGCGTCCGCGTTCCGTGTCTGGGGATCTCGAGCTTTTGTCCGCGATACTACAGCGGACAAGCTGTCCTCCCGTGCCGTTCCCTATGTCTTCCTTGGCTTCCCTCCTGACGCACCCGGGTGGCAATTCTACCACCCCACCTCGCGTCGTGTTCTGTCCTCTCAGGACGTCACGTTTGACGAGTTGGTGTCGTACTACCGTCTCTTTCCCTACCGCACTGCCTCTCCCCCCCCCCCCCCCCGCCGCTCTTCCTGGCACCAGGTACTCCCCCGGTAGACCCCCTCCCCCCCAAGGGTCCTGCCCCCTCAGGTGTGTCCCAGGTTGACCCTGCCGAGCCGGTCGAGGTAGCTGTCGACTCAGGTGCTGAGTCTGGGGGTGCTGAGCCTGCGGGTGCGGGGACTGGGGGTGCTGAGTTTGGGGGTGCTGAGTCTGGGCATGCTGAGCGTGGGCGTGTGGAGCCTGAGGGTACTTTGTCTGGAGGTGCTAAGCCTACGCGTGCTGCGTCTGGAGGTGCTCTAGGTGTCCCGCCGCGGCGGGAGCCTCTCTCTCCACAGCAGCTTCGTGAGTGGTACTCTCGGCGCTGTCGGGGTGCTGCTGGAGCTACTGGAGGTCCTGCTGGGGCTTCTGGTGGTGTTGCTGGTGCTGGTGCTGCTGGAGGTGCTGCTGGTGCTGGAGGTGCTGCTGGAGCTTCTTGAGGTGCTGCTGGTGCTAGTGCTGCTGGAGGTGCTGCTAGTGCTGGAGCTGCTGGAGGTGCTGCTGGTGCTGGAGCTGCTGGAGCTGCTGGAGGTGCTGCTGGTGCTGGAGCTACTGGAGGTGGTGCTGGTGCTGGAGCTGCTGGAGGTGGTGCTGGTGCTGGAGCTGCTGGAGGTGCTGCTGGTGCTGGAGCTGCTGGCGGTGCTGCTGGGACTGGAGACCCTGGGGCTGAGGGTACCGGTTCTGTCTCTGCTGTTTCTGGAGGCGCTGTGCGGCCGCGGCCGTACTACGTTCCGCTTCTTCAGCAGGTTCTTGGCTCCCCGCCTTCTCCTGGTCCTCCTCCTCCTTTACTGAGTCCACTTCCTTTCCAGTCCCAGTCGCGGTTCCAGCCAGCCTCTCCACTGCCTGGTCCTTCTCCTTACTCTGGACCGACTAGAGATCTTACGGAGCGTCGTGAGCCTGAGTCTCGTCCTGTGTCACCTGCGTCTCGTTCTGCGTCGCCTGTCCGTTCTGTTCGCGCTGGTCGTGTTTCGCGTCCGCGTCCTCCTCCTGTCCTTGGCACTCACTCTATGACTCTGCGTCCTTCCACTGCTTCGCATCGTGTCCCTCTGCCGTCTCCTCCTGCGTCCTCTCTTCCTGCCGGTCCGGACCCTGCGTCTGACTCCCTATGTGCTGCTAGTCCAGCTGTCACGCGCTTTCTGGCCACTGCTGTTACTGACCCTTTGTTTGAGTCCACTGCATCGTCTGCTCTTGTTACTGAGCTTGTTGACTTTGCTGCAGCCTGTCGCCTAGACTACGCCGCTAGTCTTGTTACTGCGTCTGCGTGTGTGTCTGTCTGTCCTCCGTCCGTCGGGGGTGATTGTGCTCTTGGCACGGACGTTCTTGAGGACAGACAGGAGGAGTTTGAGTGCTTTGCTGCTTCTGTACCTCATCTCGTGTCCATGCTGCTTGCCCCTGAGGGAGACCCGGATGCACCAGACATCCCGACCCCGCGCTCTTACGCAGAGGCGATAGAGGGTCCCTACTCCGGGTGAAGCGGCCGCCGGGTTCTCCGCCTGTCTTCAAGGCGCGTTACGTTGCACGTGGCTTCAGTCAGCGACAGGGAGTTGACTTCTTTTAGACCTTCTCCCCTACCCCGAAGATGACCACTCTTCGGGTACTGCTGCACATAGCTGCTCAGCGTGACTACGAGCTCCACTCGCTTGACTTCAGCACAGCCTTCCTACAGGGCAGCCTGCACGAGGAGATCTGGCTGCGCCGCCCACCTGGCTTCACTGGGTCGTTTCCAGCTGGTACCCAGTGGAGCCTCCGGCGGCCAGTCTACGGTCTCCGCCAGGCACCTCGTGAGTGGCACGACACACTCAGGACGACTCTTGCTGTTCTTGGTTTTGCTCCTTCCACTTCTGACCCTTCTCTGTTCTTACGCACTGACACTACTCTGCCGCCGTTCTACGTTCTCGTGTACGTAGACGACCTCGTCTTTGCTACGTTCTACCCGCTCGTCTTCTGTTCTCAGCTCCAGTTGTGAGGCTGAGATCTACGCTGGGGCCATGGCTGCACAGGAGCTTCGCTGGCTCACCTACCTGCTGACCGACTTGGGAGAGGCGCCTCGTTCTCCTCCAGTTCTGTACGTCGACAACAAGGCCATGCTGGCCTTGTGTCAAGAGCACAGACTGGAGCACAGAACGAAGCACATTGCTCTGCGCTACTTCCTTGCTCGAGAGTTGCAGCAGCGTGGCCAGCTTCGTCTTGCTTACGTGGCCTCTCAGGCCAACACTGCTGATGTTTTCACCAAGGCACTTCAGCCTTGTGATCATCAGCGTTTCTGTACTGTGTTAGGCCTTGTACCTACTGTGCCTCACTTGCTGACTTCTTGACTCTGCTTGTGCTGTACTCTATATACTTATACTTGCATGCGTACACTTGCTAGGTTGTGTTCACTGTATTGTTTGCTTTCCTTTATATAACTCTGCATGTGAACTGGCCTTGTGGCCATTTGCTTGTGCTCAGACTGCGTGGTGACTTTGTGATCCACCCTGAGCTTGCTTTGCCTTTCTTGACTGGTCTTGTGACCTCTTGTTCTCCCCCACTTTGCCTATGGGGGTGTGTCAAACTTATACGCTATAGTCATTTTAGGCTGTAGTGGGGTAGTTCTTACAGGGTACAACACTTTTAGGTTTCCTATATGTACCCACCTGCATTCTAGTTCAGTCATTCATTCGTTCACATTCTAACACGTGCATGCGTTCAAAGTGTGGCGCTGTTACGTGACAGTACGGACAGATCACAAGTCACTACAGTACCTCCGCGCACAACCCCACCTCAACCCACGACAAATCCGCTGGCTCGACTACCTCGAGTCGAATTTTCACTACACGGTCACCTACAAAAAAGGGGCATCGAACATCGCGGACGCATTAACCCGACCCACAGCCCAAGTTCACGCCATACTACTCGCCCAGACCAGTCCACTGTTAACAGGCCTATTTACCCACGGTTACCAAACTGATCCATTTTTTACAGGCGGAAACTCACAGCAGTTTGCAGCAGCAAGAGGAGTCTATTACGTAAGAACCGGCACTGATCGCATCTGGGTACCGGGCTACACACTTCTACGGGAATTACTGTTGCAGGAGGCACACGACGGAGTTACCTCATGGCATTTCGGAGTAGAGAAAACACGGCAGCAGCTGCAGCGGTACTACTACTGGCCCGAAATGTTGACCGACGTGCAACGACACGTGGCATCATGTCCCACCTGCCAGGTCATGAAATCATCACGGAAGCGGCCGGCAGGACAATTGCAGCCGATACCACCCCCAGAGCGTGCTTGGCAGCAGGTGACGATGGACTTCGTCACGGGGTTACCGGCGGGTGCAAGTGGGAACGACGCGATCCTGGTCGTCGTCGATCGACTGACGAAAATGTGAGAAGGATTGACGAAAGAATGGATAAACTAGAAAATGAGATAGGTACAAATAGGAAACACATAAGTGTTGTACCCTCTAAGAGCTACCCCACTACAGCCTAAATAGACCATAGCAGATATAAGTTTGACACACCCCCATAGGCAAAGTGGGGGAGAACAAGAGGTCACAAGACCAGTCAAGAAAAGCAAAGCAAGCTCAGGGTGGATCACAAAGTCACCACACAGTCTGAGCACAAGCAAAGGGCCATAAGGCCAGTTCACATGCAGAGTTATATAAAGGAAAGCAAACAGTACAGTGAACACAACCTAGCAAGTGTAAGCATGCAGGTATAAGTATATAGAGTACAGCACAAGCAGAGTCAAGAAGTCAACAAGTGAGGCACAGTAGGTACAAGGCCTAACACAGTACAGAAACGCTGATGATCACAAGGCTGAAGTGCCTTGGTGAAAACATCAGCAGTGTTGGCCTGAGAGGCCACGTAAGCAAGATGAAGCTGGCCACGCTGCTGCAACTCTCGAGCAAGGAAGTAGCGCAGAGCAATGTGCTTCGTTCTGTGCTCCAGTCTGTGCTCTTGACACAAGGCCAGCATGGCCTTGTTGTCGACGTACAGAACTGGAGGAGAACGAGGCGCCTCTCCCAAGTCGGTCAGCAGGTAGGTGAGCCAGCGAAGCTCTTGTGCAGCCATGGCCCCAGCGTAGATCTCAGCCTCACAACTGGAGCTGAGAACAGAAGACGAGCGGGTAGAACGTAGCAAACACAAGGTCGTCTACGTACACAAGAACGTAGAACGGCGGCAGAGTAGCGTCAGTGCGTAGAAACAGAGAAGGGTCAGCAGTGGAAGGAGCAAAACCAAGAGAAGCAAGAGTTGTCCTGAGTGTGTCGTGCCACTCACGGGGTGCCTGTCGGAGACCGTAGACTGGCCGCCGAAGGCTCCACTGGGTACCAGCAGGAAACGACCCAGTGAAGCCAGGTGGGCGGCGCAGCCAGATCTCCTCGTGCAGGCTGCCCTGTAGGAAGGCTGTGCTGAAGTCAAGCGAGTGGAGCTCGTAGTCACGCTGAGCAGCAACGTGCAGGAGTACCCGAAGAGTGGTCATCTTCGGGGTAGGGGAGAAGGTCTGAAATAAGTCAACTCCCTGTCGCTGACTGAAGCCACGTGCAACGTAACGCGCCTTGAAGGCAGGCGGAGAACCCGGCGGCCACTTCACCCTGAAGATCCACATGCCACTGACGATGTTCGCCCCAGGTGGGGGAACCTCGTCTACGTAGGTGCCTGTGGACTTCCAGGAAGCCATCTCGGCGTCCATGGCTGCCTGCCACTGAGAGGAGTAGGGACCCTCTATCGCCTCTGCGTAAGAGCGCGGGGTCGGGATGTCTAGTGCATCCGGGTCTCCCTCAGGGGCAAGCAGCATGGACACGAGATGAGGTGAAGCAGCGGCAAAGCACTCAAGGTCCTCCTGTCTGTCCTCAAGAACGTCCGTGCCAAGAGCACACTCACCCCCGACGGACGGAGGACAGACAGACGCAGACGCAGCAACAAGACTAGTGGCGTAATCTAGGCGACAGGCTGCAGCAAAGTCAACAAGCTCAGCAACAAGAGCAGACGCAGCAGAGGACTCAAACAGAGGGTCAGTGACAGCAGTGGCCAGAAAGCGCGTGACAGTAGGACTAGCAGCACGAAGGGAGTCAGACTCCGGGTCCGGACTGTCAGGAAGAGAGGACGTAGGAGGAGAGGGCAGAGGGACACGCTGTGAAGCAGTAGAAGGACGCAGTGTCATAGAGTGAGTGCCTGGGACAGGTGGAAGACGTGGAAGCGAAACACGACCAGCGCGAACAGTGCGGACAGGCGACGCAGAACGAGACGCAGGCGACACAGGACGCGACTCAGGCTCACGACGCTCCGTAAGACCTCTAGTCGGACCAGAGTAAGGAGAAGGACCAGGCAGGCGAGGGGCCGGCTGCAACTGCGACTGAGACTGGACAGGCGGTGGACTCAGGAAAGGAGGAGGAGGACCAGGAGAAGGCGGGGAGCCAAGAACCTGCTGAAGGAGGGGAACGTAGTACGGCCGCGGCCGCGCAGCGCCTCGAGAAACAGCAGAGACAGAACCGGTACCCTCAGCCCCAGGGTCTCCAGTCCCAGCAGCACCTCCAGCAGCTCCAGCACCAGCACCAGCAGCACCTCAAGCAGCTCCAGCACCAGCACCACCTCCAGCAGCACCAGCACCTCCAGTAGCTCCAGTAGCAACTCCAGCACCTACAGCACCAGCAGCACCTCCAGCAGCTCCAGCACCAGCAGCAACTCCAGTAGCTCCAGCACCAGCACCACCTCCAGCAGTGCCAGCACCTCCAGTAGCTCCAGGAGCACCTCCAGCACCTACAGCACCAGCAGCACCTCCAGCAGCTCCAGCACCAGCAGCACCTCCAGCATCTCCAGCACCAGCACCACCTCCAGCAGCGCCAGCACCTCCAGTAGCTCCTATCGCACCTCCAGCAGCTCCAGCACCAGCAGCACCTCGACAGCACCGAGAGTACCACTCACGAAGCCGCTGTGGAGAGAGGGGCTCCCGCCGCGACGGGACACCCAGAGCACCTCCAGACTCAGCACCCCCAGTCTCAGCACCCCAAGTCTCAGCACCCCCAATCTCAGCACCCCTAGCAGCACCTGAGTCGACAGCTACCTCGACCGGCTCGGCAGGGTCTACCTGGGACACACCTGAGGGGGCAGGACCCTGGGGGGGGAGGGGGTCTACCCGGGGAGTACCTGGTGCGAGGAAGAGCGGCGGGGGGGGGGGGGGAGAGGCAGTGCGGTAGGGAAAGAGACGGTAGTACGACACCGACTCGTCGAACGTGACGTCCTGAGAGGACAGAACACGACGCGAGGTGGGGTGGTAGAACTGCCACCCGGGTGCGTCAGGAGGGAAGCCAAGGAAGACACAGGGAACGGCACGGGAGGACAGCTTGTCCGCAGTAGTATCGCGGACAAAAGCTCGAGATCCCCAGATACGAAACGCTGACGCATCGCCAACCTTCCCCGTCCACCGCAGAGTAGGTGTGGTCTCCAGCAAGGAGACACGAGGCTGAAGGTTGATCTGATGCGCCGCGTACTGAACCGCGAACGGCCACAGAAAATGGGGAGCAGCCGCATGGATCATGGACGTACGAGCGACGTCCATGACCATGCCAATGCGGCGCTCAGCAATCCCATTTTGCTGCGGGGAGGCCGGAAGCGTGAACGTCTGGCGGATGCCCTCCGAACGACAGAAGGCTCTCAGGAGGTCGGAGGAAAACTCCCCGCCTCTGTCCGAGTGAAGGCGCAGAACAAGAAGGTCTGAGCCGAAACTCTCACTGAGCTGGCGACGAGCACCGCGGATCCAGTCGATCAACACCTCAGTGACCTCACCCTTGCTGCGCAAGGGGAAGACTGTGGTGTAGCGCGAGTAGTCGTCAACGACCAGGAGGAAGTAGCGCTCGTGACCCTGTCCACGGACGCGGGCTGGGCCCCACACGTCCATGTGAAGAGTCTGCAGAGGGGCCTCAGTCGGAGGAAACGAGGAGTGAGGGGCGGCGCGCTGCCGGCCCTCGACACAAGGAACACAGGTGGGGGCAGGCCCCGGAGGAAGGGGAGGGAGGGACCTGGGTAGACCCGAGACAAGGGCACGGGAGGCCATACCTCGAAGACGAGGCAGGGAGGGGTGACCAAGGCGGTGGTGCCAAAGGAGAGTCTCATGTGCCAAAGGACGACACGAGCAGGGGGCAGACGCAGGACTAGACCTGGACGCGGCAGCAAACACCTGACTGGACGCAGCTACCTGACCAGACGCAGAGACCGGAGGAGGCGCAGTAGTCAGTGTGTACAGACTCGACCCTGGCCGACGAGTGAACGTGGCCAGGTGACGGCCCGTCCGAGAGCAAGTGCAGTGGGTCACACGCTGACCTCCAGGGGTGAACTGGTCAACCCACGCGTCCTGGAGGTCAGCTCCACTCACCAGGTTCGTAGAGAACGAGGGGAGGTGGGGTCCCGACAGCAAGCCCGACGGGGCCGCAGGACACGGTAGGACAGTGGAGGAGTGTGCAAGTACTGGGCCCCCTGAGGGGTCAGCAAGGGAGACCGCAACAGGCCGACGGAGCGGCGTGAGCGTGGTGCTGTCTCTAAAGAAGAGCGTGAAGCACCAGAGTCAAGTGTGAAGGTGTGCAAGGACTCTGTAGGTTCAGTACCTGAGAGAGGAGACGTACCAGCACCTGGAGCAGCAGACGCACTAGCACCTAGAGCAGCAGCCGCACTAGCACCTAGAGCAGCAGCCACAGTGCCCGGGTTGGGCGGGACACGCAGGTAACAGTCACCCTCAGTAATATCAGCAAGAGCATACATGGCAGCAGGGATAGCATCAAAGTCTAGATCAAAGATAGGCACATTCTGCAGAAGCAGATCATGCCAACGAGGAAGCTCAACAGCGTCAGGAAACTGGGTACGCCAAGCGTCAGTCAGGCGGCCGAAGCAGCGCTGCGTGGTGTGTGGGAGACCACACACCTCCCCACTACGAGTGCCTGTGCGAAGAACGTACGTGCAGGGACCTGCACCCCCAGACCTCCCACGCCCAGCGTACCACTCACGAAGCTGCTGAACAGACGGGGTCTCACGGGTGCGCAGCTGCTGCTGACGCTGGCCGCCACCAAGGCCTCCACGCTGCGTGGCTGCACCGCGACCAGCACCACCTCCTCCGCTACCTCCACCACCGCTGCCGCCGCCTCCACCGCCTCCGCCACCGCCTCCACGGCCTCCACTGCCGCCACCGACGCCCCCACCCCCGGGACCACCCCCACCACCACCTCCACCTCCTCCACCGCTTCCTCCACCGCCCCCTCCACCACCCTTGCTTCCCTTGCCCTTGCCAGTGCGGCGTCGCCCACTAGGGGCAGACGCAGCGCAGACCTCCTCAGTGCCAACGAGGTCGACAGCAGCAGCAGAGGCAACAGAGGGGAGAAGGGGGACAGGGGAACACCCCTCAAAGAAGGGGGTGCGACGGTCGCCGCGAGAAGCCCCAACAGCTAAGATACTCTTCTCAGCTGCAGCAAGGCGCTCCTCTAGCAAGTCGACAGTCAGCTCGGTAGGGCAAAGGGAGAGAAAGTGATCCCTGACTGAGGAGAGAGAGTCAGGGAGGCGGGTGACTAGGTGGTAAAGGGTGATGTACATGGGGGGGGAGTTCGTGGGAAGAAACTCAGTGGGAAGGGCAGCGCGGTAGCGAGCGTCACTAGTGCGGGGGTGAGCAACTAGGTCAGCAACTGTGGCAAAGGCAACAAGGTCAGGAAAAAGGTACGGCAGCATGAGGCGGCTGAGGGCAGCAGTGGTAGGGGAGGAGTAGCGTGCAACTACAGCGTCGTACAGAGCCCTAGCACTCTTGTACTGACTAAAGTGCGCGCGCTCAGTAGACGACAGGTGATTGCGCACAGCAAGACGAGCAGCAGCATCGCGCGTGAGCCACTGCGAGCGAACAGTACTGTCAACATCAGCAGTAGGGGCAGTAGAGGCGCCAGATGTGAGATCGAACAGTGAGAGACCATCCTTGCTATCGCACTGTAGGAAAAGCTGCAGATCATCTAGCCAGACCTCAAAGTCAACAGCTCGACCCTCAGCATCAAAGGTAAGAACATTGAGACTAGCCATGACAGGAGAAGCAGCAGGCTAGCAGCAGCAACAGTGCAACTCGGCTAAGTAGGCTAGGCAGGGCGGCGCAGCTCGGCAGGGTGGTGTGGCTAGGTAGCGCGGCGCTCTTACCAGGGGAGAGGCTGGGGCAGGGCCGGGGTAGGGCCGGGGCAGTTCAGGAGCAGGGCCGGGGCAGGGCCGGGGCAGAGCCGGGCCAGGGCCGGGGCAGTTCAGGGGCAGGGCCGGGGCAGTTCAGGAGCAGGGCTGGGGCAGTTCAGGAGCAGGGCCGGGGCAGTTCAGGAGCAGGGCCGGGGCAGGGCCGGGGCAGGGCCGGGGCAGAGCCGGGGCAGGGCCGGGGCAGGGCCGGGGTAGAGCCGGGCCAGGGCCGGGGCAGTTCAGGGGCAGGGCCGGGGCAGTTCAGAAGCAGGGCCGGGGCAGGGCCGGGGCAGGGCTTGGGCAGGCCCGGGGCAGGGTCGGAGCAGGGCCGGGACAGGGCCGGGGCGAGGCCGCGACAGGTCCGGGGCAGGGCCGGGGCCGGGCCGCGGCAGTGCAGGAGCAGGGCCGGCGCAGGGCCTGACGGGGCCTGACGGGGCCGAGAACTGGGCCTGACGGGGCCGTACGGGGCCTCTAACGGGGCCTGACAGGGCCTTACGGGGCCTGACGGGGCCTTACGGGGCCTTACGGGGCCGTACGGGGCCTAACGGGGCCTTAAATGGGGCCTTACGGGGCCTTGCGGGGCCTTAAACGGGGCCTGACGGGGCCTTAAACGGGGCCTGACGGGGCCTTACGGGGCCTTACGGGGCCTAACGGGGCCTTAAACGGGGCCGTAAACGAGGCCTTACGGGGCCTGACGGGGCCGTAAATGGGGCCTTACGGGGCCTTACGGGGCCTTACGGGGCCTTAAACGGGGCCGTAAATGGGGCCTTACGGGGCCTTACGGGGCCTTTCGGGGCCTTACGGGGCATTAAAAGGGGCCGTAAACGGGGCCTTACGGGGCCTTACGGGGCCTTAAACGGGGCCTTACGGGGCCGTAAACGGGGCCTTAAGGGGCCTTACGGGGCCTTACGGGGCCGGAAAAGGGGGCCTTACGGGGCCTTACGGGGCGGGCGCTGGCTCTAAGGGCAGGTGCAGGGGCCGCGACGGGCCTCGAAGGGAAGGCGCGACGCGCGCGTCGAGCAGGCAGTGACGAATTTCAGTGGTGGGCCCTTTTTAAAAATTCTCGAAACTAGCTCTATACCATGTGAGAAGGATTGACGAAAGAATGGATAAACTAGAAAATGAGATAGGTACAAATAGGAAACGCATAAGTGTTGTACCCTCTAAGAGCTACCCCACTACAGCCTAAATAGACCATAGCAGATATAAGTTTGACAGAAAATGGCACATTTCGCAGCATGCAAGAAATCAATCACATCCGAAGAAACAGCCCGCCTCTTCATCGCAACCGTTGTTCGATTACACGGGATACCGACAGCGATAATCAGCGACCGAGACACGAAGTTTACCAGCAATTTCTGGCGGAACCTGTGGCAGCAATTCGGCACGAGGCTGCAGTTCAGTTCTTCGTACCACCCCGAAACCGACGGACAGACAGAACGGACAAACCAGACCATGGAACAGTTAATCTGGGCCACGTGCGATGACCCCACCACCTGGGAACAGCAACTTCCACTAATCGAATTCGCGTACAATAACTCGCCATCCGCCACGACCCAACAGTCGCCATTTTACCTAAATTACGGACAAGACCCTACAGTACCCATGACCCCGAATCCCAACAACCCGGTGCCACGAGCGCAACAGTTCGCAGAAATTTTACAGGAAGCTCGGACCAGGGCAGCAGGCGCAATTAAAAAGGCGAACGTTATCGCTAAGCGCAACGCCGACCGCCACCGCCGACCAGTCACTTACCAACCCGACGACTTAATTCTACTCGACACTCAAAACCTCCGCCTGCCCATAACTCCGAAACTCCGCCCCCGATATTGTGGGCCATTCCGCATCAGCCACATGGTCACACTAGTCACCGCCCACCTCCTCCTCCCCGCTGACTGGTACGTCAGCCCCTCCTTCCACGTCAGCCTACTTTGCCCCTACATCCCATCCACCAGCCAACTGGCCCGACATCGCCCAGCCAGCATGACCCGACCACCGACCGAGCCAGTCATCACGCCCGAAAAGATTTTGAGCCACCGAGTTCGTGACCCACGAGGAGCCCGAAGGGTCGAATTTTTAATACGCTGGAGAGACCGCACACCCACCGAGGACAACTGGGTTCCCCTGGACAAAATCGAAAACCACCCCGTCCTCAACGACTACTTGCGCAGCAGAAATTTCCGGGATATACACGCGCTCTCGTAAGGGAAGCCTCCTTGAGGGGGGGGGGTAGTGTAAGGAAAATTCCTTTTCCTTACTTCGCGTCCCTGCTCAGCGCTTACAACACTGACAGCACCCCACAACATCCCGTTACCAGGGCTGACTTTTCAAATTTAGGTACCCTGATTTCAACCTAAAAAAAAAAAATTTACCCTGAAGGCACATTTTCCAGAATAACAGCACCCTGATTGCTCAGGGTTAAGAAGTAGTGAACTCTGAATGTTCAGGGTCGAGAATTGAAAATCAGGGTCGTAGTAACGCGCTCTTTCTTTACCGAGGACAGAAGTGACTGGCACTGTGGCGATGTGACTGGCACTGTGGCGATGTGACTGGCACTGTGGCGATGTGACTGGCGCTGTGTTAGAGCTCATCTATTTCGACCAATAACAGCAACCTAAAGTCTGACATTACAGATTCGCCCGATCTAGATGGTGGGTGTATGGGAACGAAACTTCAAAGAAACTTCGTCTCGATAAAGCGAGGGGGGGGGGGGGGGGGGGGGGGGGGGGGGGGGGGGGGGGGGGGGGGGAGGGGAGGGAGGATTACGCACGTGGGGGGCACTGAAATCAATGCGAAGGGGTTATCAGGAGGAAATTTCCGAGAAACTTCGCCCCGATAACATCGCATTCAGGGTCCACAGGCCTCGTACTCTGTATTGACAGGGTCCGTGAAAACCCTACACTGAGAGTGTACACAAAATTTCAGGGTCCGCTAAAGCAATACTCTGAATGGATCAGGGACCAAAATGTGAAAAACCTGATTTCTCAGGGTCCAGAAAGTGACAAGTCTGAAATCACCCTGAAATCAGGGTAATTACCCTGATAAAATCAGCCCTGCCCGTTACCACTCGCGACATTCGCCTCGACACCATTCCCGCCACTGTTCACGATGCGACCCAACCTCACGGTTCGGCTGGTAACCCGCGCTCCGGACCTCCGCCTCGACAGTTCCCCAAACCTCGGCACTAGGCCCGTCGCGCACCCCATTTTCCCACGTTACCGTTACCACCGTAGTTTCGCTATATATTCTTCGCTCAATTCTTCGCTCATTGTATCTTGTCTCGATAGTGCAATCCTCGCTCGCTCACTCAATTGCACTTGTAACACGATACCTAGACTAACATCTCACCAGCTGAGACACATCCTGTTATCTCTTATAATAAACTACACGTCAGTATACAATAATTTGTACACTGTCATAATCAGTAAAAAATGGAAGGCAGGGCTGCACAACATTCCAAGCACTGCCGCCACTTCCAATTTATCAAACACCCAAACCAAGTTTTGCACAGACGGCAGCACCACATCCTGTTGCACAAAAGCTGACCACAGCATTGCTGCAACCTACACAACACAAGTGTTGTTGTAGGCAATGCTGCAGCACACTGACTGCCGTTTCATGCGCTGTCACAGGAGCAGCAGGTTGATGTCGTGCACACGCACACGGAATGAAGTAGCAGCCGCACTTAATTTTGTACACCTGCCGCACAGAGGTAACAAGCCTCCATGTCAATACACCTGCACGGACGTCACCAGCCCGGCTTGGTCTTTCACAGCAGGTGCTGCCATTGCCACGGAGCGACAGAGCTTGGCATGAAAGTGTTGGCGCCCTGTAATCACACCCCCCCTATTAGATGTGGTACACCTGCTGCGCAGCAACAGCAGCCCCAGCAGGCCCTCTAGATGTCATACACTTGCACGGACCCCAGCAGCTCGTCCTGCTCCTTCACAGCCGGCGTTGCCACGCCACAGCCAATGGAGCGACAGAGCTCGGCATCAATGTCTTGCCTCCCTACAATCAAACACACCCCACTAGGTGTCATAGACCTGTTGCACAGCAGCAGCAGTTGTAGCAGCCCCTTTAGATGTCATACACCTGAACTGATGCCAGCAGCTCGTCCTGCTCCTTCACAGCCGGTGCAGCCACGGCCATGGAGCGACACAGCTTGACGGCGTCGGCAGGAGTGACGAAGAGCCACTGCTCGCCCATCTCTGCCAGAAAGTTGGCATCCCACAGCTTGCGCAGCACATCCCTTGATGCACTGGATAGGCAGAGCTGGGAGGGAGTGAGGGTAAATGGGGGTGAGGTGGGGTTGGAGTGAGAGAGGTGAGGTTAGGGGGGTGACAAAGAGCCACTGCTCTCCCATCTCGACGAGGAAATTGGCGTCCAGCAGCTTGCGCAGCACGTCCCTTGATGCACTGGATAGGCAGAGCTGGGAGGGAGTGAGGGTAAATGGGGGTGAGGTGGGGTGGGAGTGAGAGAGGTGAGGTTAGGGGGGTGACAAAGAGCCACTGCTCTCCCATCTCGACCAGGAAATTGGCGTCCCGCAGCTTGCACAGCACGTCCCTTGATGCACTGGATAGGCAGAGCTGCAGAGGGGTTGCATACGACCCTCGCTGCTCACGACATCACTCACCAAGGCACGACCCTAAATCTTTTACCGCTTAGCCTTAACACTCCACCCGTCAGTACCTGAATGCTCTTCTCAGACAGGTCTCGGTGGAGCTCCTTCAACCCGTCGATGCCCGACACGTCGATGTCGTGCATGACGCTCAGATCGAGAATGCAGTGCTGTTGGGAGGCGAGGAGGAAAGGAAGGATAGGACATGCGGCAAGCAACACGTCAATATCGTGCATGACACTCATGGGAATGCAATGTTGAAGGTGGGAGGAGGAGAAACTTGGGGGAGGGAGTGAGGGGATGAGAGGGAGGAGAGGGAGTGGAAGTATTGGTGGGAAAGAGAGGGGCAGTGCATTGGGCAACACGTCAATGTCATGCGTGACGGGCAAGTCTAGAATGCAATGCCGTAGGGTCGCAACGAGGAAGAGAGTGTGAGCTGAAATCAGCCCCAGGAAAGTACAGGCAGGCTATCAATCCCCCCAACCCCCCAACCTCAGGAACCATTCCCAAGCCCCTCGCTCACAACAGAATCAATTGGACTCACTCACCCGTGCAGGTTGCTGGTACCCTCTCGCATACGCATCACACAGCTTCTTGATGCGCTGCCTGCACAAAATCGTGGCAGGGAAATACAGCGGCTCTCTATCCTCCCCAACCCCCCATCCTCACTAACCCCTCACCAAGCCCTCTACAGCAGCAAAATCACCAGACTCACCCGCACGGGTTGCTGGTACCCCCTCGCATACGCATCACAGAGCTTCTTGATGCGCTGCCGGCAGAAATTCGCAGCAGGGAAGTACAGCGGGCTCTCAATCCTCAGCATCACGATCCCCTCGCACAGCGTGCTGTTGGGGAACTGTAGCACGCTCACGGCTGTAGCGGCGCCGCCCGGGAGCAGCCCGAGCAGGCGGATGTGCGGGCGGACAATGCGGAGGAGGAGCTTGAGGACAGAGAGGACGGAGGCGACTAGCAGGCCGATCTCGGGCGAGCCGAAGATGATCCCGAGGAAGCAGCCGAGCATGACCATGAAGTCCAGCTTGTCTACCCTCCAGATCGTAAACGCTGCCTTGAAGTCGAGCTGATGGGGGGAAAGAACGGAGAAAGGGTTTAGGTCAATAGGGGGAACAGGTGTTGGGAGCAGCCGAGCATGACCATGAAATCTAGTTTGTCTACCCTCCAGATCGTAAACGCTGCCTTGAAGTCCAGCTGAGAACGGGGGGGAGGAGGGGGACAGGTGGGAGGGGAAACCAGGGGACAAGGGTCGATGGAAGCAGGCGAGCATGAGTATGAAGTTGAGCGTGTTCACCCTCCAGATTTGAAATGCGGCTTTAAAGTCCAGCTGAGAGGGGGGAGGGGTATGGATGGGAGGGGATGGGATGGGACGGGGGAAGAAGGGAAGCAAGTGAGCATGGCTACAAAATGGGTGGGGGGGGAACAATGATGGGGAGGAGGGGAGGGAGCAAGGCGATAGGGGGAAACAGATGATGGGGGGGGCAAGTGGGAGCAGCTAATGGAGGGGCACGTTGAGGTATGTGAGTAAGAAGAAACGGGGGAGGAGCAGAGATGAAAGGGAAGGAGGTGGGGGGCAAGGGGATGAAGGAGGGAAGAGGGAGAATCCGGAAAGATCGGCGATGCGAGGAGCAAGGAGGGAGATAGGGAGGAGGGAGGTAGGGAGGAGGGAGATAGGGAGGAGGGCAGTACCAGGTTAAGCACAGAATTGGCGATGACTGCTCCCACCACACACTGCAAAAGGGGGGAGGGAGGGACGTGGGGGAGGACCATTCGAGAAGGGGACGAGGAAGGGGAGAGCGGGAGGGCATGGGGAGAAGGGAACAGGGAAGAGGGGCCTATTGAGGGAAAGGGAATACTGGTATTGAAAGGAGCGATGTGGGTGTGCGAGGGTGCAATGCTCGCACAGGAGGCACGGCAGGACACAGGAGGCAAAAGGCAGGACACAGGAGGCAAAAGGCAGGACACAGGAGGCAAAAGGCAGGACATAGGAGGCAAAAGGCAGGACACAGGAGGCAAAAGGCAGGACACAGGAGGCAAAAGGCAGGACACAGGAGGCAAAAGGCAGGACACAGGAGGCAAAAGGCAGGACACAGGAGGCAAAAGGCAGGACACAGGAGGCAAAAGGCAGGACACAGGAGGCAAAAGGCAGGACACAGGAGGCAAAAGGCAGGACACAGGAGGCAAAAGGCAGGAGGAAGGTGGGGGAAGTGGGGTATACTCTGGGAGCGTATTGGAAGGTAAGTGAAAGTAAAAAGGAGGAAGCAGAGGTAAAGTGGGAGCGGAGGTAAAGTGGAAGCGGAGGGAAGGTGGAAGCGGGCACACCGGACGGAGGGGAAACTTGCACTATGCACGGATTGGACGGCAAAAGGAGGGGGAAGAATGAGGGGCCGTACAGCGGGCACATATTTGAAGGCGGGAGCAGCAGCAAGCAGCACGATAAGCATGGTGAAGGAGAGGATGATCTGTGTCAGCGCCGTGTGCGCCCCCGCTAGGATGTTCACTGCCGTGCGGGAGAAGGAGCCTGGTGGGGGGAAGAAAGGGAGCCGGGCAGGGGAGAGAGGGGAAGAGGGGATTTGGTTGGGTTTATGCAGGAAGGCACGGATGGCCACAGGATAGGCATTGCAGGAGGTGCCTTGAGAGAGGTGCCTTGAGAGAGGTACCTTGAGAGAGGTGCCTTGAGAGAGGTGCCTTGAGAGAGGTGCCTTGAGAGAGGTGCCTTGAGAGAGGTGCCTTGAGAGAGGTGCCTTGAGAGAGGTGCCTTGAGAGAGGTGCCTTGAGAGAGGTGCCTTGAGAGAGGTGCCTTGAGAGAGGTGCCTTGAGAGAGGTGCCTTGAGAGAGGTGCCTTGAGAGAGGTGCCTTGAGAGAGGTGCCTTGAGAGAGGTGCCTTGAGAGAGGTGCCTTGAGAGAGGCTTTACAAGACTGGTGGGGCGCTCGTGCTTGGTGCACCTGTGCAGTGCACATGTGTGGTACTCTCTTCTCCTCTCCAGCTCACCGGGTGGGAACAGCAGCAGCGGTGTAGGGATCTCAGAGCAAGCGTGCACACACCGTGCTTGCTTGGACTAAGCAAGCTCACCGCTTGTCAACGAATTAGATCGCAGCGTACCTGTGGCGACATAGCAGGAGGTGAAGGAGCCTGAGAGGTTCATGGCTCCGTAGGCTATGAGCTGTAGGCGATGAGGTGAGGTGGGAGAGGAGGCGAAGAGGGGGGGGGGCAGGGCGGGAGGGGGAGAGAGGGAGAAGAGAGGGAATTTGATCGCTACTGTGAGTTTGGTTGGGAAATGGGTGCGATTGAGGGTTTGACAGGAGCATGAGGCAATTAGCTGGCGACCAAGAGGTGAGGAGGCGTGGAAAGGAGAGGATGCGAGGGAGGGAGAGGGGTTGGTGAGGGAGGGAGTTGAGCTGAGGAAGGGTGAGGAGGAGGCGACAGAAAAGAGTGGGGAGCTTCTTGAGAAAGCAAGAGTGGGGAGCTTCTTGAGAAGGCGAGTGAGTGAGGTCTGTTAGAAAGCAAGAGAGTGAGTGTGGTTGCAAGTAAGTGTGGTTGAGGGAAAGTGCAATCGCGAGTGTGAAAGAATGTCATTACGCACCTCTTTGTTACCATCAATGTGGTAACCATACATGCCCGCAAATGTGCGCCCTATGCCAATCGATTCCTAAACACACAGTAAACATTACATCGATTTAAGAAAAAAAATATAAAAAAATAGAATTAGAAAAGGAATACAAGAACAGAGATTGCAGATGGGCAGGCCCAATGAGCCTGAAATGATACAATGCGCTTGCAACACACACGAGCAGAACCACGTGCAGGGGGGAGTGGGGAAGGGGTCAAAGGGATAATTGGAGGGGGAGAGGAAAGTGTGGAAGAGGAAGGGGATGGAAGAGCAGGGGGGAGGGGGGAGGGAGGGGGGGTGGGGGAGGGGAAGGGGAAGAGCAGGGGAGGGGGGGTTAGTTACCCACAGCAAGCGAGACCAAGGCAGCATAGACGGGCAATCAGAGCGACCTCATCGGTGTACTCGTTGTGGCGAGAGAAGGAGGGGTTGAAGCGCAGCAAGCCGTGAGTGAGGGCGTCTGGTTACTCACAGCGAGCGAGACCAAGGCAGCGTAGAGCGCGATGAGGGCGACCTCATCGGTGTACTCGTTGTGCAGATCAATGTCCCACACCGATGACATGCCCCCCAGCCCTGTGGTTATGCTGCCCACCTGTGTTCGTGAAAGGGCAGGGGGTGAGTGAGAGGCAGTGGGGGAGAGGGGGGGAAAGAGGGGAGTGGGATGAGAGGGGTCACACCGATGACATGCCTCCCAGGCCCGTCTGTATGCTGCCCACCTGTGTGTGTGAAACGGCAGGGCAGGGTGGGGAATAGATGAGGGGGAAGACACAAGGGGAGTGGAACGAGAGTGGATGGGTCACACAGATGACATGCGAGCTAACCGCACTCTTATGCTGCCCCCCTGCATGCATGAAAGCAAGCATGTGAGGCCATGTGGAGGAATGGAAGGGGGGGAGTTAGGGGGGATCATGAGGGAGGGAACAGGGGAGGGAGGGAAAGACAAAGTGGAATGGACGACTGGGAATGCGAATGTCTGTATGCGTGGGTGCGTGTGTGCGTGTGTGCATGTGTGTGAGTGCACAACCTTAAAGCCTGCACTCACCGTGGCTACACCCTTGTTGTACATGCCGGAGGAGCCTACGATGATAGTGGAGAGGATTATAGAGGAGATGGGACCCAGCGCGTTGGCATAGAAGAGGGTCTTGCTCTTTGGGTACATCTTCGTCTGGTGGGCGGCATTGCATGGCGTGGCATGGCATGGCATGGAATGGGATGCCATGGGATGGTGTGGCATGACGTGGCATTGCATGGCATGAGATGGCACGGTGTGGCATGGCATGGCAGGCACAGGAATGGAAGGAATGGTGAATTGCTGCCCTTTTGCTACATGTTGGCCTGCCTGCCCTGACAGGCCTGCTATGAATCGAATGCACATGGCCTAGGTAATGATGATCATGGCGTTTCGATTTCATGGCATGGCACAACGATTTGGCCACGGCATAGCCTCTTAGTGGGAATATACGCTTATTGCGTATATACGCTTATCGTATATACGCACTCTTATATACGCTATACGCTGTAGGGACGGGTTTGGAAATACGCTTTTTCGGGCAGAAAAAAAACTTCCCGGGCAGGGTCAAAAAAAGGCCCGGGGGGGGGGGGGGGGGGGGGGGGGGGGGGGGGGGGGGGGGGGGTATGGGGGTGGGGTATGGGGCCTGAAGTTTCAGAGATTTTTTTTTTCCACATTACACATATACCACGGCCTACACATAACTACTGTCATCACTACTATCATCACTATCATCACTACTATCATCACTTACCATCACTACAATCATCACTACTCCATCACGACCATCACTTCTCTCTAAGACAAGCTACGTACTACTACTCCTTAGGACTAGCCGCCCACAGCAAGCCACATTTGCCCCCTCTAGTTAGCGTACTCGTCTTCGAGGATGTCGTCTTCGCCTTCCTCCTCATCCTCTCCCTTCGTCTCGTCTTCCAGCCCATTGTATCCCGCCGGGATTGGAGGCTCCGCTCCAATCCCGGGCACCACATGTGGCAAGACATCAACGCGCGTGTGCCAGTTGAAGTACTGCACAAGTAGCGCAACACCCTCTTCGCTGCAGCCATGTGCTCTGGTCGGTGTCTCCCAGGAGCAACATAGCGCGCCAGAATGCTCAGAGGGTATGCTAGGTCAGGTCGAGTGCAGGTCATCAGGTACATGAGGCAGCCAACAAGCTCTGGGTACGGGCCACTCGGCTCTACGGACTCATCCGAAGGCAGAGCTGAGAGCGAGTGGCGAGTAGACAGAGGAGTGGCCTGAGGCGAGGAGTACGTGAAGTCGAAGCGCTGAAGGACCTGCTGCACCATGTGTGACTGAGTCAAGGTGATGGTGCGCCGTGCTCTGTCCCGAGTGATCTGCAAGCCAAGATAGCTGCGCAGTTCACCCAGGTCTGTGCACGTGTGTCTCTTCTGCAGCTCGGACTTCACGTGGGCGAGTCCAGCAGTGTCAGCTGTAGCAAAGACCAAGTCGTCGACGTATACGAGGATGTAGAACGGTGGCAGTAAAGTGTCGGTGCGAAGAAACAGCGACGGGTCAGCAGTGGAAGGAGTAAACCCAAGAGCCGCAAGCGTAGTCCTCAGTGTGTCGTGCCACTCACGTGGCGCCTGGCGGAGACCGTAGACTGGCCGCCGGAGGCTCCACTGGGTACCAGGAGGAAACGACCCATTGAAGCCAGGTGGGCGGCGCAGCCAGATCTCCTCGTGCAGACTGCCCTGTAGGAAAGCAGTGCTGAAGTCAAGGGAGTGAAGCTCGTAGTCACGCTGAGCAGCAACGTGCAGCAGAACCCGAAGAGTGGTCATCTTCGGGGTCGGGGAGAAGGTCTGAAAGTAGTCAACTCCCTGCCGCTGACTGAAGCCTTGAGCCACGTACCGCGCCTTGAAGACAGGCGGAGAACCCGGCGGCCGCTTCACCCTGAAAATCCACATGCCACTGACGATGTTCGCCCCAGGTGGGGGAACCTCGTCGACGTAGGTGCCTGTGGACTTCCAGGAAGCCATCTCTGCGTCCATGGCTGCCTGCCACTGAGAGGAGTAAGGACCCTCTATCGCCTCTGCGTAAGAGCGCGGGGTCGGGATGTCTGGTGCATCCGGGTCTCCCTCAGGGGCAAGCAGCGTGGACACGAGATGAGGTAAAGCAGCAGCAAAATACTGGAACTCCTCCTGTCGGTCCTCAAGGACGTCCGTGCTAAGAGCACACTCACCCCCGACGGACGGAGGACAGACAGACGCAGACTCAGCAACAAGACTCTCGGCGTAGTCTAGGCGACAGTGAGCAGCGAAGTCGACAAGCTCGGCAACTAAGGCAGACGCAGCAGTGGACTCAAAGGAAGGGTCAGTGACAACAGTGGCTAGGACACGTGTGACAGTAGGACTGGCAGCACGAAGGGAGTCAGACTCCGGGTCAGCAAGAGCAGGAAGAGAGGACGCTGGAGGAGACGGCAAAGGGACACGCTGTGACGCAGTGGAAGGACGCAGTGCCATCTGATGCGTGCCCGGGACTGCAGGAGGACGCGAGCGTGGAACACGACGACTAGTGCGAGCAGTGCGAACAGACGACGCAGGACGCGACTCAGGCTCACGACGCTCAGCAAGACCTCCAGTGGGACCAGCGTAGGGAGAAGGAGCAGGAAGAGGGGAGACCAGCGGTAACTGTGACTCGGACTGGACAGGCGGAGGACACTCTAAGGAAGGAGCAGGACTAGGAGAAGGCGGAAGACCAAGAACCTGCTCAAGGAGCGGAACGAAGTACGGCCGTGGCCGCGCAGCACCTCCAGAACCAGCAGGGACAACACCAGTACCCCCAGCGTCAGCTCCAACTCCAGCAGCACCACCAGCTCCAGTACCTCCAGCAGCTCCAGCTCCAGCAGGACCACCAGCAGACACAGCCGCTCCGGCTCCAGTACCTCCAGTAGCACCCACTCCAGTAGCACCACCAGCTCCAGCTCCACCAGTAGCTCCAGCACCAGGAGCAACACCAGGCCCAGCAGCTCCAGGACCTCCAGTACGAGCACCTCCGGGACCCGTGGCTCCAGCACCCCCAGCAGAAGCAGAACATCCAGTACCGGCTCCAGCAGCACCTCCAGCTCCAGAACCTCCAGCAGCAGCAGAACCTCCAGCACCGGCAGCACCTCCAGCTCCAGCAGCACGGCTCCAGCGGCGAGCAAACCACTCGCGCAGCTCCTGTGGAGAGGGAAGCTCCCGCCGGGACAAAGCACCCGAAGGACCGCCAGGTCCAGCACCGACAGGCTCCACACCCCCACTCCCAGCAGCCCCAGGCTCAGCACCCCCAGAAGCAGCACCCCCAGGCCCCGCACGCTCAGGCTCAGCACCCCCAGACCCAGCACCCCCAGGCTCCGCACGCTCAGGCTCAGCACCCCCAGACCCAGCACCCCCAGGCTCCGCACGCTCAGGCTCAGCACCCCCAGACGCACCAGAGTCAGCAGCTACCTCGACAGGCTCAACTGCATCTACCTGGGACACACCTGAGGGGGCAGGACCCTGAGGGGGGAGGGGGTCTACCGGGGGGGGACCGGGAGCGAGGAAGAGCGGCGGGGGGGGGAGGGGGGCAGTGCGGTAGGGGAAGAGACGGTAGTACGGAACCGACTTGTCAAACGTGACGTCCTGGGAGGACAAAACACGACGCGAGGTGGGGTGGTAAAACTGCCAACCAGGCGCGTCAGGGGGAAAGCCGAGGAAGACGCAAGGAACAGCACGGGAGGACAGCTTGTCCGCAGACAAGTCTCGGACGAAAGCTCGAGATCCCCAGACACGGAACGCAGACGCATCACCAACCTTCCCCGTCCACCGCAGAGTAGGGGAGGTCTCCGGCAGGGAGACCCGGGGCTGAAGGTTGATCTGATGCACCGCGTACTGAACCGCGAACGGCCACAGAAAATGGGGAACAGCCGCATGGATCATGGACGTACGAGCGACATCCATGACCTGCGGCGCTCAGCAATCCCATTTTGCTGTGGAGAGGCCGGAAGCGTGAACGTCTGGCGGATGCCCTCCGCACGACAGAAGGCTCGCAGAAGGTCGGAGGAAAACTCTCCGCCTCTGTCGGAGTGCAGACGCAGAACAGGAAAGTCCGAGCCGAAACGCTCTCTGAGCTGGAGACGAGCAACGCGGATCCAGTCGATCAACACCTCAGTGACCTCACCCTTGCTGCGCAAGGGGAAGACTGTGGTGTAACGCGAGTAGTCGTCAACGACCAGCAGGAAGTAACGCTCGTGACCCTGTCCACGGACGCGGGCTGGGCCCCACACGTCCATGTGAAGAGTCTGCAGCGGAGCCTCTGTCGGGGGAAACTCGGAGGAGTGAGGAGCGGCGCGCTGCCGCCCCTCGACGCAGGGAACGCAGGTAGGGGCAGGGCCCGGGGGAAGGGGAGGGAGGGACCGGGGGAGACCAGAGACAAGGACACGGGAGGCCATGCCTCGGAGACGAGGCAAGGAGGGGTGACCAAGGCGGTGGTGCCAGAGGAGGGTTTGGTGGGACAGGAGGCGACACGAGCAGGGGGCAGACGCAGGACCTGACTGAGACGCTGCAGCAAACACCTGACTCGACGCAGCCACCTGACCAGACGCAGCAACCTGGGGAGACTCTGTGGTCAGTGTGTACAGGCTCGACCCCGGTCGACGGGTAAACGAGGCCAAGTGGCGGCCCGTCTGAGCACACGTGCAGTGAGTCACTCGCTGACCTGCAGGAGAGAACTGGTCAACTCCGGCATCCTGAAGGTCAGCACCACTCACCAAGTTCGTGGAGAACGAGGGGAGGTAGAGACCAGACAGGGAGCCCGACGGGGCCGCCGGACACGGGAGGACAGTGGAGTAGCGAGCAAGGACAGGACCCCCAGAGGGGTCTGCCAGAGAGACCGCAACCGGCCGACTGAGCGGCGTAAGGGTGGTGCGGTCTCGAAAGAAGGAGCGGGAAGCACCCGAGTCGAGGGTGAAGGTGTGAAAGACCTGAGCAGACTCGGTACCTGAGAGAGCAGCCTCACCAGCACCTAGAGCAGCAGACTCACGAGTACCTGGAGCAGCTGACTCACTGGCACCTAGAGCAGCAGCCTCAATACCAGGGTCAGGCGGAACACACACGTAACAGTCACCCTCAGCACTAATAGACACAGCATACATGGCAGCAAGAATAGCATCAAAGTCAAGATCAAAGATAGCTACCCCCGACCTGAATAGATCTCCCCAACGAGGGATCTTAGTGGCGTCCGGGAACTGGGCACGCCAGGCGTCCGTCAGGCGACCGAAGCAGCGCTGGGTGGCGTGCAGGCCGCCACACTGCTCTCCAGTGCGGTCATCGGTGCGCAGGACGTAAGTACAGGGACCAGCACCCCCAGACCCCTAGCGCCCCGCGTACCACTCACGAAGCTGCTGGGGCGAAGGGGTCTCACGAGAGCGCTGCTGCTGCTGGGGTCCCCGCTGCACAGCTCCGCCTCTACCAGCTCCACCTCCGCCGCCGCCGCCTCCGCCTCCTCCACCCCTCCCGCCACCGCCACCGCCGCCTCCACCTCCACCGCCGCCACCGAAAGCCCCACCTCTACCACCACCTCCACCCCCACCCCCACCCCCTCCTCCGCCTCCACCACCACTACCGCCGCCCCCACCACCTCCTCCAGCTCCCTTGCCCCGCTTGCCCTTGCTGAAGCGGCGCCTCTCACTAGGAGCAGACGCAGCGCTGACCGACTCGGTGCAAACAAGGTCGACAGCAGCAGCAGAGGCAACAGAGGGCAAAAGAGGAACGGGGGAGCACCCCTCAAAGAAAGGGGTACGGGGGTCACCACGAGAGGCGCCTACAGCGGTGATACTAGTCTCTGCTGCAAGGAGGCGCTCCTCGAGGAGGTCGACAGTGAGGGTGGTAGGGCAAAGAGAGAGGAAGTGGTCCCTGACCGAGCGGAGAGTGTCAGGGAGTCGAGTGACTAGGTAGTAGAGGGTGATGTACATGGGGGGGGGGTTCTGGGCGCAGAACTCAGCAGGAAGCGCAGCGCGGTAGCGAGTGTCACTAGTGCGGAGGTGCGTAATGAGGTCAGTGACTGTGGCAAAAGCAGCGAGGTCAGGGAACAAGTACGGTAGCATGAGGCGGCTAAGCGCAGCAGTGGTAGGGGAGGAGTAGCGTGCAACTACAGCGTCGTACAGAGTCTTAGCACTCTTGTGACTAAAGTGCGCGCGCTCAGTAGACGGTAGGTGACTACGCACAGCAAGGCGGGCAGCAGCATCGCGCGTGAGCCACTGCGAGCGAACGGTACTGTCATCATCAGCAGCAGGGGCAGTAGAGGCGCCCGACGTAAGATCAAACAGGGAGAGACCATCCTTGCTATCGCACTGAAGGAAAAGCTGCAGATCATCTAGCCAGACATCAAAGTCAACCGCTCGACCCTCGGCATCAAAGGTGAGAAGACTAGGACTAGCCATGATAGGAGCAGCAGCAGACTAGCAGCAGCAGCAGTGCAACTGAGCGAGGCAGGACAGTGCGACTCGGCAGGGCAACTCAGCAAGGCAGTGCGGCTCGGCCGCGCGGCTCGGCTAGGCTCTTACCAGGGGCGGAACGACAGGTCCGGGACTGGGTCGGGGCCGTGACAGGGCCGGGACAGGGGCGGGGCCGAGCAGGGTCCGGGACGGGGCAGAAACGGGGCCGGGACGGGGTCAGGGCCGGGGCAGGTCCGGGACAGGGTCGGGGCCGAGCAGGGTCCGGGACAGGGCAGCAACGGGGCCGGGGCAGGTCCGGGACGGGGCCGAGGTAGGGCTGGGACAGGGTCGGGGCCGGGGCCAAGGCAGGTCCGGGACGGTACCGGGACGGGGCCCTTTTAGGGGCGGCGTAGGGGCCGCGTAGGGGCGGCGGAGGGGCCGCGTCAGGGGCGGCGTAGGGGCCGCGTCAGGGGCCACGTAGGAGCCGCGTCAGGGGCCGCGTAGGGGCCGCGTAGGGGCCGCGTCAGGGGCCGCGTAGGGGCCGCGTCAGGGGCCGCGTAGGGGCCGCGTCAGGGACGGGGCCGGGTCGGGCCGCGGCAGGGGCTGCGTAGGGGCCGCGTAGGGGCCGCGTCAGGGGCCGCTTAGGGGCCGCGTCAGGGGCCGCGTAGGGGGGCCGCGTCAGGGGCCGCTTAGGGGCCGCGTCAGGGGCCGCGTAGGGGCCGCGTAGGGGCCGCGTCAGGGGCCGCTTAGGGGCCGCGTCAGGGGCCGCGTAGGGGGCCGCGTCAGGGGCCGCTTAGGGGCCGCGTCAGGGGCCGCGTAGGGGCCGCGTAGGGGCCACGTCAGGGGCCGCGTAGGGGCCGCGTCAGGGGCCGCGTAGGGGCCGCATCAGGGGCCGCGTAGGGGCCGCGTCAGGGACGGGTAGGGGGCGCGCTAGGGGCCGCGTAAGGGCCGCGTAGGGGCCGGGTAGGGGCACGCTAGGGGCGCGCTAGGCGACAAAGGGGCCACGTAGGGGCCGCGAAAAAAAATTTAGGGCAGGGCGTCGGGCAGCTTAAAAAAAACTTATGGTGGGCCCTTAGGAAGGAACGGTCCCATGTGGGAACCCGCTCTATACCATGTGAAATGAACAACAGGAATGATGGGACTAGGAAAGTGTGAGATACAAATATGAAAGCTGTACCCCTTAGTGTCTACCCCACTACAGCCTACATAGGCTAAGGCATGTATATCTGACAATACACTAGTGCAAGGTGGTTCAACGAGCCTTCATCAAATGCTTCCGCTCATACATCACTTCGAGCCTGAGTCCTTGAAAACGATGCTAAGGGCTTTTCTCAGCCCAACATGGTATGAGAGCTAGCAAGGACAAGTCTCAGCTATCTCCATTACCTACAACAACAGAAGACATGGCAACACAAAAGGAAAGGAGTTCATCCACTGGATCTCCTGGCACTACCCCTACTCCACATCCAGTCTCTGGACTACAGACTGAAGGAGGTTCAACTTAGCGACCAGCTGCTGAATCTACTGAAGCACCTGTAAACCAAGCAACCAGCTTCGACCCAAGCATGATGGAGCAATTCTTCTCCTTCATGTCCTTCTACGAACAACAACAGCAAGCGGCACCTGCGCAATCAAACAACAGCGACAACAAGAACAGAGTTACTCCTATGAGCCTTGATGGCTCCTCCTTTTTGCGCGGAAACCAGCAGCCTACCTTTGCACCGTATGAGCCCCAACGCGGCTCTGTCAGCTTCATGCCAAATCGGCTTCCACCTGGACAAGAGACGAAGACACTGGATGCACTTCAACTGCAGTCACAATTCGCACACGTGCTGAAAGTGCAAACGTCAACACCATTCGACGAGAAGGACTTCTATACCTGGTCCATCGAATTCGAGCTGATGATGGAAGGCGCTAAGGACCAGGTATAGAAGTCCTTGGCTTCTTCGACGGCTCCCTGCCATATCCAACGCATGGGACACAGTACGACAAGCAACAGTACACGTATCAGTCACTGATGGCGTACACTATTCTCCTCCGAAACTTAACGGCAAACGAGCAGCAGAACATTCGAACTTATCGCTGATACGGTAACTCCGCCGAGCTCGCGTACAACCATCTGAAGAAGCTGTATCAAGCAAACGACAGCGTGAATAAGAGTCGTCTCATGGCGCAATTGACAACAGTCCAAATGCAACCCGCTGAAAAGGGAATGGCTTATATCAGTCGCTGCCGTGGTCTACGCGACAGACTCCTTCGGTGTGGCGGGGCACTATCCAAAGACGCCTTCATCACTCTCGTCATCGCAGGCCTTGGTCCTCAGTGGCGCTCCACCCGGGCCATCCTCCGAGCCCACAGAAGACTCTCCGAAGCAAACCTCTCTGCAGAAATTCATGCCGAGCAACAAGATATGGACCTGCACGAAGAACGACACAAGAAAAGGACATCAGTACCAAAGTTTGCCTTCCACACCCAGCGGCGCAACAACAACAACCGACAACACGAACATCAAGCACGGAGATACGTACCACCGTTCTGTCACCTCTTCCGAACGTCAGGACATTGTCACGTTCAATGCTCGAATCAACAGCAACCAACGCCACCACCACGTCAACTTCGACCTTCAAGTAGTCAAGTGGCCTCCACACAGCCACATCCCTCGAACCAGGCGCAGTCTTCAACGAGAACGTCACAACCTGCACGAGGAACAAGAAACATCATAAGCTGCATGACAAGAACGGACTCCTGCATCACAGGCTCACCACCAACTTACTCACCAGAAGAATTGCTCGACGAACGCACACCTCGTCGCGAATCGCTGGAACCAAATCCGACATACGCGGCCATCACTCAGAGCGAGCCGTCTGGCCAAGACACTTGGTTCTTAAACAGCTGCTGCGGTCAACATATGTGCTCTTCAAACCGCTTTGTTCAACGGGAACAACGTCTCAACCGTGAAGTCGTGATAACAGTCGCCAACAATCAGAACCTACGCACACGACGACAAGGAATGGTTCAGCTACAGTCCCGCAAAACTAACGTCATCCTGGAGATGTCAAAAGTTCTGATTGCATAACGACTCGGGTACAACTGACTCAACATCAGCCAGCTCATGGCAAGGGGGATTCACCTCGAAGCCGACAGCACCACTCAAGAGTTCAAGCTGTACCACGAGAAGGGCGGACTTTACATCGGGAAGGCGGTTCTGAAGAACAACATCTTCGTCCTCGACTTCGTCTCAGATCAAGGCACTGCTGACAGCGACGCGATCGTCAACTTCACCACCTGGACACACCCGCCGGATCTCGACCCCGACTTCAGTCCCGAAGGCTTCTGATATCCACACACGATACCTGAAGTAGAACGGACAAGGGCGTTAGCAGTGATACAACAGACAACAGAAGTAGCAGCAACACCAGCAGAATCAAAGACAACAGCAGCAGCAGCAGCATCCATAGAAGCAGAAGCAACAACAGAAACAACAGCACCAGCACCAATTGCCGGCCCTTCATCAGCACCACCTCCCATTGACGACACCACACCCACTCCCGCTCAACAGCTGACTCCCGCTCCACGCGACGTCCACAGAAGCGCCAACGTCATCGCACGCTTTTACTCAAACTCCGATCTGTACAGACGTTCACCTGGACATCGCGCCGACGAATCACTGTGGCATCAAAGGTTAGGACATCCCAGCAACACGACACTGAACAACACGATAAGAGCAGGAGTTCTTGAAAAGGACTCGCTACTCTTACCAGGCCGCAGAGAACTTCAACGAGTCCGTGGAACCTGCTTTACTTGCCCCGAAGCTGACTTACCCCATCAACCATTCGTTTCTCACCACAACCCAAGCGCGCCAGCATGCACACCACTAGAGAAGGTTTACAATGACATACTGTACACTCGCAAAAGCGGACAAGGAGACTACAACTACGTGAGAACATTCATCGACGCTGCGACCAAATACGTCTGGCACCTCAACCTACCAAGCCGCGATATGGCCTTCGAAGCCTTCGTCACATGGCTCCCAGTAGCGGAAATGGAGTCCGGAGTAAAACTAAAGAGTTTTCAGTCAGACGGGGGAGGAGAATACCAGTCACAGAGGTTCAAGCAATACATGACGGAGAGAGGCATCAAGCAACTCATCTCTCTTCCCTACGCCCATCAACAGCAAGGTGTCGCAGAAAGGATGAACACGACCCTCCAGAACACCATGCGCAAGCTGCTACGTGGCATGCGACTACCCAACCATCAATGGCCCGAGGCGATGGACCACGCTGTACTGCTACACAACTTGCTTTCGTCATCCTCATTTCGAACAACGCATCACCGCATCTGCTGTGGACAGGAAAATCGAGCAACACAAAAATGTTACGGGTTTTTGGTTGCATGGTACAGTACCGACCCCACACTTCACGAGCCTGACGATTCTCACAATGCGCACAATGGGGATTACACCTGGGCATCGAAAAACATTACAACGCGTGGAAGATTTTTGACGTCCATTCGAAGCAAACAGTAGCAGCACGTGACGTGATTTTCTACGAACGACTCACTCTCCAAACGTACCTGGACAACCTGGCAGCAGAACGAGACCTCACGGGCGGATTCCGTGGCAACCGAGCCTTTGCCTCGCCAGCAGATGAGGCTGATTGGGACGAGCAAAACGTGGACGGAGCATCGGAGGAAGCCAGACCTTTGCCCTACTGTTCGGTGCCCGTTCCAATGGATGACGAAAACCCTCGCGAAAGTGTCAACGCTGAAGTCTACTATGACTTCGCCGACAACGGTTATGTTACACCCCAACCTATCAACACCAACGTTTCAGAATGCATAGGCCCCAATTTCATACCTGATCCAGAAGCAGGAGACGAAGCAGTCTATCCTGAGGATCCAAGTCTCCTCCAACGCACACAGAGTGGGCTGCAGATTCTCGGCCTCGTCACCGCAGTCCACGGAGCATCGCCGCCACGAGAGCCTACTACAGTGCAGCAGGCTCTGGGGGGGGAGCACAGGGAAAAATGGCGCGAAGCCATGGACAGAGAGTTAAAGGCGCTGGAAGACAGAAACACCTGGAAGATAGTACCCATCGGAGTAGCACGCAACAAGACCATGCTCACAGGAAAGTGGATATTCCGTGTGAAGACAAAGGCAAACGGAACAATCGACAAGTTCAAAACACGATGGGTCGTGCGTGGTTTCGACCAAGAGCTTGGACGGGACTTCACCGAAACTTTCGCGCCGGTCAGCTGACATACCTCGCTACGAATTCTTCTCGCGATAGCCCCCATGAAGCGAAAGAAGCTCCGCCAAATCGACGTGGCCAACGCTTTCCTCTACTCTCCCGTTGACGCAGAGATTTTCGTTGAGCAGCCGCACGGATCTGTCACAGACCTTGATCAAGTCTGTCAGCTACTGAAGTCTCTGTACGGCATCAAGCAAGCCCCACGACTGTGGCAGCAGTACCTGCACGCCCGATTAATCCGCATCGGTTTTCAGCAACTACCACACGACCAGGGAATGTACAGACTCACGAAGGATGCTGAGTACATCCTGCTAACCGTGTATGTAGACGATCTGCTCTACATAGGCTCCACCGACGGCATCACCACCTGGTTTGAAGGGGAGCTGCAACAGGATATCTCACTCACGATTTCCTCCATCGTAACCCAATACCTAGGGCTCAACATCCTCAACGGAGAGAACACAATCTACCTCAGCACCACAAAATATGCTGACACCATCGCAAAACGGTTCGGATTAACGTCAGCCGCCATCTCCACGCCTTATCGCTACACCGCCGGAAATCACCAAGAAAAGTATAATCCGCTCAGACTTGCCGGACTACGGGACTACCAACCAAAACTGGGATGCCTGCTCTTCACAGCCGTCACCTGCCAACCGGATCTGACATACTCGGCGAGCCAACTCGCTACCTATCTCAAAAGGCCTGAAGCGGAGCACATGGCGGAACTCGATCGCGCGCTACACTACCTCGTCAGCACACTGGCAATCGGCCTAACCTACCACAAAACTGCAACCATGACCCCAAAACTGATCGGCTACGTAGATGCCGACCACGCAGGCGACTTCGAGAACAGACGATCACGCACCGGCTACATCTACCGAGTCGAGCCCGTCGTTCCTATATCATGGCAGTCGAGCAAGCAAGAACTAATTGCTCTTTCTTTAGCTGAAGTAGAATATATTGCACTCTGCTCAGCCACCAAGGAAGGACTATACCTTCGCGAACTGCTGGAAGAAGCGAAGCTGGCCCAGTTACCCAGCTTCTCCCTCTTCTGCGACAACCAATCGGCAATTCGCATAGCGAAGAAGAACGAGTTCGCGAACCAAACGAAGCACATCGCCCTGCGATATGTCTTCGTGAAGGACAAGATCGAGAAAGGGAGACTCGAGCTATCCTACTGCCCCTCGTCCAAGATGACAGCAGATTACTTGACCAAGAAACTTGGAAAGCAGAAGTTCGAGTACTGCATGCTGCTGACTGGACAGAGCTATGTCACCAGCAACGAAGTCGACGACACTCCAGAAGCGAAGGGGAGTGTTGGAAACATATAGTTCGCGCTTCTGTTGTGTCAAACGCTATAACAAGAACGAAGCAGACTCACAGCGAAGCAACACCGAGTCAACCAAGCCATAGCAAAGCGGTTGACAAGGCGACAACATCAGGAGGTTGAAGCAAAGGTCAAAGGTCAGCAACCTTTGACTCGACAAAGGCAGCGCGACAGCAAGGACAAATAACAGACTCGTTATTGAGTAGTTACCCGAGTCGTCGCTGTCAAACTGTATGTTTGTGTAATCTCTAGGCTATGGTGGGTTAGCCTACAAGGGGTAGAACACTGTAGGGTTAGTACTTGTACCCAACTCATTCATAGTTCATTCATTCCTGCACAGTTATTCTGACATGGTATTCAGAGCAAGAAACCTATTAAGTTTTTAGAGCCCACCGATCGTTTTGCTAGTTCCTGCCCGAAGCGCCCTTGCGTTGTCCGGCCCTCTCGCACAGTGTTACGCTGCCCAGCAGCTACTCGCACTGCCTGCCCTAGCGCACTGCCCTACTGTCACGCGCGCCCATGCTGCCCGAGAGCAGCCCCTGCCCCGCGCGCCCCTGCTGCCCGCGTGCAGCCCCTGCCCCGTGCGCCCCTGCTGCTTGCGAGCAGCCCCTGCCCTGCGCGCCACTGCTGCCTGTGAGCAGCCCCCGCCCCGAGCGCCCCTGCTGCCCGCGAGCAGCCCCTGCCCTGCGCGCCCCTTCCGCCTGCGAGCAGCTCCTGCCCCAACGCGCCCCGTCTGCAGGGTTGCGTCTGCAGGGTTCGCGCCCTACTGCCCTGCGAGTCGCGCCCTGCTGCAGCCCGCACGTCGCGCCCTGCTGCCCTGCGCGTCGCGCCCTGCTGCAGCCCGCTCGTCGCGCTCTGCTGCTCCGCGCGTCGTGCCCTAATGCAGCCCGCGCGTCTTTCTCTGCTGCCACGTGCGTCGCGCCCTACTGCAGCCCGCGCGTCGTGCCCTGCTGCCCCGCTCGTCGCGCCCTGCTGCCCGCGCCGCCCAGGCCGAGCCGCACCGTCCAGCCCGAGCCGCCCTCCTGCTACTACTATTGCTGCTGCTGCTGCTCGTGCTACTGCTGCTGCTGGTGGAGGTGCTGCTGGGAGTGCTGGAGGTGCCGCCGCCCAGCCCCGCCGAGCCGCCCTGCTGCTACTACTCCTGCTGCTGCTGCTCGTGCTACTGTTGCTGCTGGTGGAGGTGCTGCTAGGAGTGGTGGAGGTGCTGCTGGTGCTGGAGGTGCTGGAGGTGCGGCTGGGAGTACTGGAGGTACCTGATGACGTGCACACGACCTGGCCTCACGTACCCTCTCAGCCTCCTGGCTCGCTACGTGGCTCCCGGTAGACACTGAAAGGTGCACTGGGATGCTGCGAAGAGGGTACTGCGTTACTTGTGCAGTACATCGGGCATGCGGCTCGTGCTTGGAGGACGGGGTTCAGTGGTACTCACAGGACACTCCGACGCTTCTTGGGCCGACGACCAGGCGACTCAGCGTTCGTCACAGGGTTACACCTTTAGTCTTGGCTCTGGTTCTGTCTCGTGGAGGTCTACTCGTTCTTCTTCTGTGCTTGGTTCCAGCTGTGAGGCCGAGATCTACGCTGGGGCCATGGCTGCACAGGAGTTACGCTGACTGACCTACCTGCTGACCGAATTGGGGGAGCGGCCTTGTTCTCCTCCAGTTCTGTACGTCAACAACAAGGCAATGCTTGCATTGTGTCGCGAGCAGAGACTGGAGCACAGAACGAAGCACATTGCTCTTCGCTACTTCCTTGCGCGTGAGCTGCAACAGTGTCGTCAGCTCCGCCTTTCCTACGTGGCCTCGCGGGCCATCACTGTTGATGTGGTCACCAAGGCCCTTGGGTCTGGTGATTATCAGCGTTTCTGCACTGCTCTTGGGCTTGTGCCCACTCTGCCTCACCTGCTGGTTGCTTGACTTGCTCTTGTTGTACACTGATATATACCTTTATACCTGCTTGTTTACTCTTGCTAGGTTGTGATCAGTGTACTGCCTTGCTATTATAACTCTCCATGTGAACTGGCCTTGTGGTCGCTTGCTTGTGCTCAGATTGTGTGGTGTCCTCGAGATCCACCCTGTGCTTTGCTTTGCTTGTTCTCTTGCTTGACTGGTCTTGTGACCGTCTGTTGTGTTTGCTCTCTCCCACTTAGCCTATGGGGTTGTGTCAAACTGTATGTTTGTGTTCTCTCTAGGCTATAGTGGGTTAGCCTACAAGGGGTACAACACTTTAGGGTTAGTACTTGTACCCAACCCATTCATATTTTCTTTCATTTGTGCATAGTTATTATGACAGTCGCTGTATCGAACCGCAACAGCAGCAGTTAGTTAAACCTTTCATATTCCTTGTAATCATATAAAGCCATGTATCTCTTTGCTATTATCAACTTATCTTGTTCTCACACACGAGTGCAAGGAGCCTTCATTAAACGCTTCCGCTAATACATCACTTCGATTTGAGCCGAAGTCCTTGAAAACGATCCTAAGGGCTTTTCTTAGCCCAACACTTGTCACCTTTCAGGAATGTTGAAGGCATTCCTTATCGTAACAAAAGTCAGTAGCATCGGAAATTTGACAAAAAGATGGTGAGGGTCAGTATCGGTCGCGAGGCAACAATCAGAAAATGCCTTGGCTTACTGATTGCTTGAGGGGGAAGCGTGTGGGGGGGATATGGTATCATGCTTTCTGTGAATTCGCTATGTTTTTTAACCTTCACGTTCCACTCGACTCTGTCCTTCCATACCTTGTTTCAATTTCCCCCCAAGCACATCGAATGTGGTGTATGAATCCTCCTTTCATAAACTGCACCATCCTCACTGTCGTCAGCACTTGGACACTTGCATTAAAGCACCCATTAAGAAAGCTTGCTTTCTGGTTCTTGCAAGGCAACGTGCTTCATTTAAATTGGGTAATTACAACATTCTCGTCCCACTGAAACATTACATTACATAGTTATCAACTAGGGGTGGGTGGGGGGGAAGCGGAACTGTAAAGTTCCGAAAATGAAGACGTGGGTGGAGGCCAAATGGCCTCCATCCCTCGTTATGTACTTGGGAATAGGCATTCGCAATTGCCTTGCTTCGATACAGTCAGCTGCGCTTTCATAATACATATTTTTAGAAAGTGTTACACACTTTCAAGAAAAATCATATTAAGAAAGCTTGCTTTCTGGTTCTTGCAAGGCAACGTGCTTCATTTAAATTGGGTCTTCTGAGACATGTGCGTATGTTGACGAAGTGCAGATTGCAGGGCCGGTTGAGGGCGATGTCAAGTAATAGCGATTGTTGGTATCAGTCGTTGTGCTCCAAGTTGAGGTAGTTATGGAGGTTGTTGCCTACTTAGGTAGATGACTGTGCCGATGGTTGTTGTTGGAGTGGAAGACGGTTCAAAATAAATGCTGCGCTGGCATGTGAGGCAGAGAAGATAGTTGTTAAAGACGATCCATGTGCTAGTTCAGAAGCTGACCGTGTTGCGCAAAGACTGATGCCGTGATTTCCGTGCTTCGTAGTGAATGGTGGGGTATAGGGCCACCTACGAATGACGTGTTAGCAAGACTGCATGCTCCTCCATATGTGACATGCATAGGGCAAGCTTGAGTTTGAAAGTGGAGAGGACGGTCCAAGATCAAGGACTTTATTGGAGGAACGGATGTCATTTGGCTGCGTTAATGCTGGTGGGCTTGCCAAAGAATGTTAAGCGATCTTCTAAAAGGTGCGTCATGACTTTTTATGACTGAGGGCGTGTAAGTTGCAGACGAACATAGGATAAACGGGACGTTGTCGTAATGAGTGACCGCAAGTGCACCAAGCTCGAAGTTTCCAAGACCGGGACGGTATTGAATGATGATAGCCGCATTCGCAAGATTCGTAGATCCAATGGGGATGCCAGTATTGTCAAACATATATGCTATAGTCTGTTTAGGCTGTAGTGGGGTAGTCCTTACAGGGTACAACACTTTTAGGTTTCCTATATGTACCCACCTGCTTTCTAGTTCAGTCATTCATTCCTTCTCATTCTAACATGGTATTCTGAGCAGGTTCCCTAGTGGGAACGTTTTTTTTAGGGCCCACCACGATTTTTCTTCCTACCCGAAGCGCGCCTCGCGCCTGTTTCACCTGCGCCGTCGCGCGCCCTGCCCTTGTGCCGCCCGTCGTGGCCTTGCCTTGCTGGCCCATCGTGGCCCTTTCCTTAGAGGCCCCTCGTGGCCCTACCCTACTGCTGCCCGTCGCTGGCCCGTAGCTGGCCCGTTGCCGCCCGTCGCCGGCCCGTCGCCCGTCGCCGGCCCGTCGCCCGTCGCCGGCCACCCGTCGCCCGTCGCCGGCCCGTTGCCGCCCATGGCTGGCCCGTCGCTGGCCCATTGCCGCCCGTCGCCAGCCCAATGCCGCCCTTTGCTGGCCCGTCGCTGGCCCATTGCCGCCCGTCGCCGGCCCGTTGCCGCCCGTTGCTGCCCGTTGCCGCCCATTGCCGCCCGTTGCCGCCCGTCGCCGGCCCGTCACCGGCCCGTCGCCGCCCGTAGCTGGCCCGTTGCCGCCCGTCGCCGGCCCGTCGCCCTTCGCCGGCCAGCCGTCGCCCGTCGCTGGCCCGCCGCCCGTCGCCGACCCGCCGCCCGTCGCCGACCTGCCGCCCGTCGCTGACCCGCCGCCCGTCGGCCCGGCCCTGCAGACGTCCAGTAGCGGCCCTGCCTGCGTCGCCCGTAGCGGCCCTGCCCTGCTGCCGCCCCAGTAGCGGCCCTGCCTGCAACCGCCCCTGGTAAGCACCCGCGCCCCCCCCCTGCTGCGCCGTGCCGCCAGGAGCCAAGCCGCGCTGCTTGGCCGAGCCGCGCCGCCCAGCCGAGCCGCGCCGCCCAGCCGAGCCGCGCCGCCCTACTCAGCTGCACTGCCCTACCAGCACTGCTCCTGTTACTACTGCTGCTTCTGCTGCCGCTACTGCCCCTACTGCCACTATGGCTAGCCCCACGGTTCTCACCTTTGACGCTGAGGGACGTGCAGTTGACTTTGACGTGTGGGTTGACGACCTGCAGCTTTTTCTTCAGTGTGACTCTAGGGATGGAGAATCCCTATTCGATCAGGGGTCCGATGCCTCTACTGCTCCTACTGCCACTGCTGACAGTACTGTTCGCTCGCAGTGGACCACTCGTGACGCTGTTGCTCGTCTTGCTGTTCGTAGTCACCTGCCGCCAGCTGAGCGTGCGCATTTTGGCCAGTACAAGACTGCTCAGTCTTTGTACGACGCTGTAGTTGCGCGCTACTCCTCCCCTGCCACTGCTGCCCTCAGCCGCCTCATGCTGCCGTACCTTTTCCCTGACCTTGCTGCCTTTGCCACTGTCGCTGACCTAGTTGCTCACCTTCGCACTAGTGACGCCCGCTACCGCGCTGCCCTTCCCACTGAGTTCTGTGCCAAGAACCCCCCCCCCATGTACATCACCCTTTACTACCTAGTCACCCGCCTCCCTGACTCCCTCTCTTCAGTCAGGGACCACTTTCTCTCCCTTTGCCCCACCGAGCTGACTGTCGACCTGCTAGAGGAGCGCCTTACTGCAGCTGAGAAGAGTATCTTAGCTGTAGGTGCTTCTCGCGGCGACCGTCGCACCCCTTTCTTTGAGGGGTGTTCCCCTGTCCCCCTTCTCCCCTCTGTTGCTTCTGCTGCTGCTGTCGACCTCGTTGGCACTGCGGAGGTCGGAGCTGCATCTGCCCCTACTGGGAGACGCCGCACCAGCAGGGGCAAGGGGAGCAAGGGTGGTGGCGGGGGCGGCGGGGGAAACAGTGGAGGAGGTGGAGGAGGCGGGGGTAGTGGCGGCGGTGGAGGTGGTGGCGGCAGTGGCGGAGGTGGTGGAGGCAGCGTCGGCGGTGGTGGAGGCAGCGGAGGCGGTGGTGGAGGTGGAGGTGGCGGTGGTGCTGGCCGAGGTGCAGCCGCGCAGCGTGGAGGCTTTGGTGGCAGCCAGCGCCAGCAGCAGCTGCGCTCCCGTGAGACCCCGTCGGTCCAGCAGCTTCGTGAGTGGTACGCTGGGCGTGGGAGGTCTGGGGCTGCAGGTCCCTGCACTTACGTTCTTCGCTCCGGCAGTCGTAGTGGGGAGGTGTGTGGGCTCCCACACACTACGCATCGCTGCTTCGGTCGCTTGACTGACGCTTGGCGTGCCCAGTTTCCTGACGCCGTTGAGCTCCCTCGCTGGCATGATCTGCTTCTGCAGAATGTGCCTATCTTTGATCTTGATTTTGATGCTATCCTTGCTGCCATGTATGCTATTGCTGATAGTGCTGAGGGTGACTGTTACCTGAGTGTCCCGCCCGACCCGGGCATTGCGGCTGCTGCTCTAGGTGCTAGTGCGTCTGCTGCTCCAGGTGCTGGTGCGTCAGCTGCTCCAGGTGCTGGTGCGTTTGCTCTCTCTGGTACTGCACCTACTGAGTCCTTGCACACTTTTACACTTGACTCTCGCGCTCCTTCTTTAGAGACAGCACCACGCTCACGCCGCTCAGTCGGCCTGTTGCGGTCTCCCTTGCTGACCCCTCCGAGGGCCCAGTCCTTGCACACTCCTCCACGGTTCTACGGTGTCCTGCGGCCCCGTCGGGCTTGCTGTCAGGACTCCACCTCCCCTCGTTCTCTACGAACTTGGTGAGTGGAGCTGACCTCCAGGACGCGTGGGTTGACCAGTTCACTCCTGGAGGTCAGCGTGTGACCCACTGCACTTGCTCTCGGACGGGCCGCCACCTGGCCACGTTCACCCGTCGGCCAAGGTCGAGTCTATACACACTGACTACTGCGCCTCCTCCGGTCTCTGCGTCTGGTCAGGTAGCTGCGTCTAGTCAGGTGTTTACTGCCGCGTCCAGGTCTAGTCCTGCGTCTGCCCCCTGCTCGTGTCGTCCTCTGTCGCACGAGACTCTCCTTTGGCACCACCGCCTTGGTCACCCCTCCCTGCCTCGTCTTCGAGGTATGGCCTCCCGTGCCCTTGTCTCGGGTCTACCCCGGTCCCTCCCTCCCCTTCCTCCGGGGCCTGCCCCCACCTGTGTTCCTTGTGTCGAGGGCAGGCAGCGCGCCGCTCCTCACTCCTCCTCGTTCCCTCCGACTGAGGCTCCTCTGCAGACTCTTCACATGGACGTGTGGGGCCCAGCCCGCGTCCGTGGACAGGGTCACGAGCGTTACTTCCTACTGGTTGTTGACGACTACTCGCGTTACACCACAGTCTTCCCCTTGCGCAGCAAGGGTGAGGTCCCTGAGGTGTTGATCGACTGGATCCGCGGTGCTCGTCGCCAGTTCAGTGAGAGTTTTGGTTCAGACCTTCCTGTCCTGCGTCTGCACTCGGACAGAGGTGGGGAGTTTTCCTCCGACCTCCTGAGGGCCTTCTGTCGTTCGGAAGGCATCCGCTAGGCGTTCATGCTTTCGGCCTCCCCGCAGCAAAATGGGATTGCTGAGCACCGCATTGGCATGGTCATGGACGTCGCTCGTACGTCCATGATCCATGCGGCTGCTCCCCATTTTCTGTGGCCGTTCGCGGTTCAGTACGCTGCGCATCAGATCAACCTTCAGCCTCGTGTCTCCTTGCCGGAGACTACACCTACTCGGCGGTGGACGGGGAAGGTTGGCGATGCGTCCGCGTTCCGTGTCTGGGGATCTCGAGCTTTTGTCCGCGATACTACAGCGGACAAGCTGTCCTCCCGTGCCGTTCCCTGTGTCTTCCTTGGCTTCCCGCCTGACGCACCCGGGTGGCAGTTCTACCACCCCACCTCGCGTCGTGTTCTGTCCTCTCAGGACGTCACGTTTGACGAGTCGGTGTCGTACTACCGTCTCTTTCCCTACCGCACTGCCTCCCTCCCCCCCCCGCCGCTCTTCCTCGCACCAGGTACTCCCCCGGTAGACCCCCTCCCCCCCCAAGGGTCCTGCCCCCTCAGGTGTGTCCCAGGTCGACCCTGCCGAGCCGGTCGAGGTAGCTGTCGACTCAGGTGCTGCTAGGGGTCCTGAGCCTGCGGGTGCAGGGACTGGGGGTGCTGAGACTGGGGGTGCTGAGTCTGGGGGTTCTGAGTTTGGGCGTGCTGAGCCTGGGGGTGTGGAGCCTGAGGGTACTGTGTCTGGAGGTGCTGAGCCTACGCGTGCTGAGTCTGGAGGTGCTCTAGGTGTCCCGTCGCGGCGGGAGCCCCTCTCTCCACAGCGGCTTCGTGAGTGGTACTCTCGGCGCTGTAGAGTTGCTGCTGGTACTGGAGGTGCTGCTGGTGCTGGAGGTGCTGGTGCTACTGGAGCTACTGGAGGTGCTGCTGCTGCTGGAGCTGCTGGAGGTGCTGCTGGTGCTGGAGGTGCTGCTGGAGCTACTGGAGGTGCTGCTGGTGCTGGAGGTGCTGGTGCTACTGGAGCTACTGGAGGTGCTGCTGCTGCTGGAGCTGCTGGAGGTGCTGCTGGTGCTGGAGGTGCTGCTGGAGCTACTGGAGGTGCTGGCGCTGCTGGAGGTGCTTCTGGTGCTGGAGCTGCTGGAGGTGCTGCTGGTGCTGGAGCTGCTGGAGGTGCTGGAGCTGCTGGAGGTGCTGCTGGGACTGGAGACCCTGGGGCTGAGGGTACTGGTTCTGTCTCTGCTGTTTCTGGAGGCGCTGCGCGGCCGCGGCCGTACTACGTTCCGCTCCTTCAGCAGGTTCTTGGCTCCCCGCCTTCTCCTGGTCCTCCTCCTCCTTTCCTGAGTCCACCGCCTGTCCAGTCCCAGTCGCAGTTGCAGCCGGCATCTCCACTGCCCGGTCCTTCTCCTTACTCTGGACCGACTAGAGGTCTTACGGAGCGTCGTGAGCCTGAGTCTCGTCCTGTGTCGCCTGCGTCTCGTTCTGCATCGCCTGCCCGTACTGTTCGCGCTGGTCGTGTTTCGCGTCCACGTCTTCCTCCTGTCCCAGGCACTCACTCTATGACACTGCGTCCTTCTACTGCTCCACAGCGTGTCCCTCTGCCGTCTCCTCCTGCGTCCTCTCTTCCTGACGGTCCGGACCTGGGGTCTGACTCCCTTCGTGCTGCTAGTCCTACTATCACGCGCTTTCTGGCCACTGCTGTCACTGACCCTCTGTTTGAGTCCTCTGCTGCGTCTGCTCTTGTTGCTGAGCTTGTTGACTTTGCTGCAGCCTGTCGCCTAGACTACGCCACTAGTCTTGTTGCTGAGTCTGCGTCTGTGTCTGTCTGTCCTCTGTCCGTCGGGGGTGAGTGTGCTCTTGGCACGGACGTTCTTGAGGACAGACAGGAGGAGTTTGAGTGCTTTGTTGCTTCTGTACCTCATCTCGTGTCCATGCTGCTGGCCCCTGAGGGAGACCCGGATGCACTAGACATCCCGACCCCGCGCTCTTACGCAGAGGCGATAGAGGGTCCCTACTCCTCTCAGTGGCAGGCAGCCATGGACGCAGAGATGGCTTCTTGGAAGTCCACAGGCACCTACGTAGACGAGGTTCCCCCACCTGGGGCGAACATCGTCAGTGGCATGTGGATCTTTAGGGTGAAGCGGTCGCCGGGTTCTCCGCCTGCCTTCAAGGCGCGTTACGTTGCACGTGGCTTCAGTCAGCGACAGGGAGTTGACTTCTTTCAGACCTTCTCCCCTACCCCAAAGATGACCACTCTTCGGGTACTGCTGCATGTTGCTGCTCAGCGTGACTACGAGCTCCACTCGCTTGACTTCAGCACAGCCTTCCTACAGGGCAGCCTGCACGAGGAGATCTGGCTGCGCCGCCCACCTGGCTTCACTGGGTCGTTTCCTGCTGGTACCCAGTGGAGCCTCCGGCGGCTAGTCTACGGTCTCCGCCAGGCACCCCGTGAGTGGCACGACACACTCAGGACGACTCTTGCTTCTCTTGGTTTTGCTCCTTCCACTTCTGACCCTTCTCTGTTTCTACGCACTGACACTACTCTGCCGCCGTTCTACGTTCTCGTGTACGTAGACGACCTCGTCTTTGCTACTGCTGACACTGAGGCACTTGCCCACGTGAAGTCCGAGCTGCAGAAGAGAGACACGTGCACAGATCTGGGTGAGCTGACAAGCTATCTTGGCTTGCGGATCACCCGGGACAGAGCACAGCGCACCATTACCTTGACTCAGTCACACATGGTGCAGCAGGTCCTTCAGCGCTTCGGCTTCACATACTCCTCGCCACAGTCCACTCCTCTGCCTACCGGTCATTCGCTCTCAGCTCCACCTTCGGACGAGTCCGTAGAGCCGAGTGGCCCGTATCCAGAGCTTGTGGGCTGCCTCATGTACCTGATGACTTGCACACGACCTGACCTCGCATACCCTCTCAGCCTTCTGGCTCGCTACGTGGCTCCCGGCAGGCACCGAAAGGTGCACTGGGATGCTGCGAAGAGGGTGTTGCGATACTTGTGCAGTACATCGGGCATGGGGCTCGTGCTTGGAGGATGGGCTCGAGTTGTCCTCACTGGTCACGCTGACGCTTCCTGGGTTGACGACTTGGCTACGCAGCGGTCGTCACAGGGTTACACCTTCAGTCTTGGCTCCGGTTCTGTCTCTTGGCGGTCTACCCGCTCTTCTTCTGTTCTCAGCTCCAGTTGTGAGGCTGAGATCTACGCTGGGGCCATGGCTGCACAGGAGCTACGCTGGCTCACCTACCTGCTGATAGACTTGGGAGAGGTGGCTCGTTCTCCTCCAGTTCTGTACGTCGACAACAAGGCCATGTTGGCCTTGTGTCAGGAGCACAGACTGGAGCACAGAACGAAGCACATTGCTCTGCACTACTTCCTTGCTCGAGAGTTGCAGCAGCGTGGCCAGCTTCGTCTCGCTTACGTGACCTCACAGGCCAACACTGCTGATGTTTTCACCAAGGCACTTCAGCCTTGTGATCATCAGCGTTTCTGTACTATGTTAGGCCTTGTACCTACTGTGCCTCACTTGCTAACTTCTTGACTCTGCTTGTACTGTAGTCTATATACTTATACCTGCATGCGTACACTTGCTAGGTTGTGTTCACTGTATTGTTTGCTTTCCTTTATATAACTCTGCATGTGAACTGGCCTTGTGGCCCTTTGCTTGTGCTCAGACTGTGTGGTGACTTTGTGATCCACCCTGAGCTTGCTTTGCCTTTCTTGACTGGTCTTGTGACCTCTTGTTCTCCCCCACTTTGCCTATGAGGGTGTGTCAAACTTATATGCTATAGTATGTTTAGGCTGTAGTGGGGTAGTCCTTACAGGGTACAACATTTTTAGGTTTCCTATATGTACCCACCTGCTTTCTAATTCAGTCATTCATTCCTTCTCATTCTAACAAGTATTGGTTCGTAAAGAAATAATGTCGCACAACAGTACGTATATGTGGAAGAGCGTGATGAGGTGCCTGGAAGCACGGGTTACCGGCCCATCGGTTGCTCATCTGTTGGCCTATAAGCTGCTCATCTCTTAGCCCATCTGTTGCTCCTTCCTTGGCCTATTTGATGCTCATCTCTTGGCCAACCGATTGCTCATCTCTTGGCCCATCGTTTTCTCATCTTTTGGCCCCTCGGTTGCTCATCTCTTGTCACATCGGTTGCCCATCTCTTGGCCTATCTGTTGCTCGTCTCTTGGCCCATCGGTTGCTAATCTCTTGGCCCATCAGTTGCTTATGTTTTGGCCCATCGGTTGCTCATCACGTGGCCCATCCATTGCGCATCTCTTGGCCCATCGGTTGCTCATCTCTTGGCCCATCGATATCTCATCTCTTGGCTTGGCGCATCGGTTGCTCATCTCTTGGCCCGTCGGTTCCTCATCTTGTGGCCCATCCGCTGGTCATCTCTTGGCCCCTCGGTTGCTCATTTCTTTGGCCCATCAGTTGCTCATCTCTTGGCTCATCGATATCTCATCTCTTGGCTTGGCCCATCGGTTGCTCGTCTCTTGGCCCATCAGTTGCTCATCTCTTGGCCCGTCGATATCTCATCTCTTGGCTTGGCCCATCGGTTGCTCATCTCTTGGCCCATCAGTTGCTCATCTCTTGGCCCATTGATATCTCATCTCTTGGCTTGGCCCGTCGGTTGCTCATCTCTTGGCCCATCAGTTGCTCCTCTCTTGGCCCATCAGTTGCTCCTCTCTTGGCCCATTGATATCTCATCTCTTGGCTTGGCCCGTCGGTTGCTCATCTCTTGGCCCATCAGTTGCTCATCTCTTGGCCCATCAGTATCTCATCTCGTGGCTTGGCCCATCGGTTCCTCATCTTGTGGCCTATCCGCTGGTCATCTCTTGGCCCCTTGGTTGCTCATCTTTTGGCCCCTAAGTTGGTCATCTCTTGGCCCCTCGGTTGCTCGTCTCTTGGTCTCTCGGTTGCTCATCCGTATGTGGTATTACGGTATGATTGCGAGACAGGAAGACGACAACAAGTGCGCTGCCTGCCACCCATGTTAGTCCCGTACTCCTCTCAACACATTGCCTGTAAATTGCCGAAGTGCGAACAATTACCGTACTCGGGTAATGAAGTGCAAGTTGCATTGACGTTTGGTACCGTACATGATTATATTTCCCTTATTTTGCCAAGCGTGACGACACGGAGGTGCGGTAAAAGTGAATGCGGTGATGGTTAAGAGACATTTTTCTCTCCATGCAGCCCTCGTTTGAGAACTTGAGTGCGTGTAGGTGAGTGAAAAATCATATCCAATATCTATCATTGCCACTGGTAGTTGCACACTACCAACCTTACCCCGGTAAGTCAAGTCATAGCTTGTGGTGTGGCGTGGCTCCAACATCCAACTACAGCAAGGACTGCTCTTTTTTTTTTTTTTTTTTTTTTTTTGAAATCATTCATGTCTTTAAACATAATATCCAAGGATACAACATATCCACATGCACAATACCGGTAAGTGTGGTTTTCCCAATCTCCGCTTTTGTCCATTTTCTTCCCCTCCCTAAGGCCGTGGCGCTCTGGCAAGCGTATCTTCATACCCTTCCTTCCCCCTCTGGAAAGATTTTATTCAGGCCGACATCGAAAGACACTGACCTCGGTTCCCTCCCCCCCTGGGGGACGGCTCTCAGGCCAGCATGGGGACCCTCGGTCCCCTCCCCCCCCGGGGGACGGCTCTCGGGCCAGCATGGGGACCCTCGGTCCCTTCCCCCCCTGGGGGACGGCTCTCCGGCCAGCATGGGGACCCTCGGTCCCCTCCCCCCCTGGGGGACGGCTCTCAGGCCAACATGGGGACCCTCGGTCCCCTCCCCCCCTGGGGATGGCTCTCAGGCCAGCATGGGGACCCTCGGTCCCCTCCCCCCCTGGGGACGGCTCTCGGGGCAACTTGGCGACTCGCGGTCCCCTCCCCCCCCTGGGGACGGCTCTTAGGGCAACGTTGCGACTCGCGGTCCTCGAGTTCATCGAGGAAAGTCGTTGGGTGCGTGTGGAGTAGGTCCGGTAATCGTTGCGATTTCCTTCACCATCAACATCACGTGCCCGTTCTTCTGCCACCAAGGAATTAAAATTATATCGGAATTAGTCAGAGATGAAAGAAACAGAAAAATAAAGAAAAAATAATGAGGAAAAATCAGAAGAAGAATTGCAGCATATGCATCGCAACGCAATGTATAGGTGAGGAGACAAGGTATGCAGGTGGGTGACGCTGCAGTCAATGGCACAGGCGCTAGAGTGGCAGTTTCGTCACTGCCGCGCCTGTGTCCCTTTCGTCCCTGACGCGCTAGTGGCAATGTCGCCGCTGGCGCAAGTGGCGATTTCGCCACAGGCGCGCGTGTGGCGATTTCGTCACTGACGCGCGCCACTGGCGCAAGGGGCGATTTCGTCACTGGCGCGCGCCACTGGCGCCGGTGGCGATTTCGACCCTGCCTCGCGCCAGTGGCGATTTTGTCTCTGGCGCGTGCCACTGGCGCAAGTGGCGATTTCGTCTCTGGCGCGCTAGTGGCCGTTTCGTCCGGCGCACTTCAGTCTCAGTTGAGTGTACGCTAAGTACAATCACGGGCGCTATCATGTGGCCCTTCAGCGTAAACACCATAGCTACTTGAAAATATGTATGGGTGGTTGTTTCTGAAATTGGTCAGGACGGGAACATTGCGAGTGGTTGGACGAGAATGAAGCGGAACTGTAAAGTTCCGAAAATGAAGACGTGGGTGGAGGCCAAATGGCCTCCATCCCTCGTTATGTACTTGGGAATAGGCATTCGCAGTTGCCTTGCTTCGATACAGTCAGCTGCGCTTTCATAATACATATTTTTAGAAAGTGTTACACACTTTCAAGAAAAATCATTTCTTCCCCTGCTGCTTGAGCTTGCTGTTGCCATCATGGCTCGGTCTCACAACCTTGGCTTGCTGCTCCTCCTCATCGGCGTCACTCAGCAACCTCTGCAGCTTGCTTTTAGGCTTCTCCCTGCTCTTGGAACTCCCCTTGCTCTCAACCCCCTCACCCCCCTGTGTCAGCATTTTCACTGGATCTCAGGCTATCAGGTCTTCCCCGTGGCGTGCTCTGTTGCTTGCTGCCCTTCAAAGAATCAAAGGCAGCAGCGCTTTGCTGAAACAAGTCTGCCTCACGAGTCTGGTACCTAAGGGGCCCATCTCGAAGGCTTGTGACCAAGGCAGCACGCTGCACTTGCGTCAGCATGGAACCATGCCTCTCAAACCCTCCACGCTCTAAACTAGCCCCCTCCACATCCCCCTGCCACCCTCTCATTGCCTCCACATCCTCCCCTTCCCCGTCATCTTCCCATGGCGCCGCCTGAACTGTGTCCCAGTCCTCATCCTCCCCCACCCACAGCGTATTCTCTCCTGCCCCGGCCATCCCGTCAACTCTCTGCACATGCACATTGCCACCGCCATGCGAGCCCCCTGCTGTATGTCGCACGCTGTGCTCCTCACATGCTCAGCGCCGGGGGAGGCGGCAGTCAGGGAGCGACTGGGAGGGCGCAGGGCGGCGGTCGAGAGTGTGTGAGCAACACGTAGTTGGATCCTCCTCGATGGAATCTACCGCGAGGGAGTGAGAGTGCCACCGAGACAGGGGGGGGCTGCCACCGCCATCGGCGCCACCGCCAACAACGCCACCACCAACAACGCCACCGCCATCGGCGCCACCGCCAACAACGCCACGATAATCCTCCTCCTCCAACTGGATCTCAGCGTGCTGGCGGCCAGAAAATCCGTCCTCGGGCGAGGGGAAGGTGTTATCTGGGGAGTGGGGTGGTTGTAAAGCGGCTCGCTGTCGTCCCACGCGTCGAAGCGACTCAGCTGTTGGCTGCTCCTGCCCCGCCCGTCGCCGCCTCTCCTCTCCTGTCTCGCAGGCCCAGGCGAACCGCTGCCCACAGAGGTTGATGCCAGTAGCTGACGTGGCGATTCCTGGTAAGCTGCAGGCGATGTCACCACGATGGGCCGAGGCGAGGGGATGGAGCAGGGGAAGCGGGGGGAGGCGGTGGAAAGGGAAGCGGGAGGCGAGGAGGAGTCGAACGGCGAGCAGGCTTGCGTCACAGCGCACCGTCGTCCCCTTTCCGCCCTTCCCACGGTCAAAGAGGCAGGGAATTGATCGTAGATGGCGCCCGGCCCAGCGGGGCCACGCGTGTCGCACCGTTGGTCAACGGGCGACGCGTGGTGGTTCCCCGTTACAAACGGCTCGGCCACGTCATCATCACTTGGCCGCCGGATCTGACGGCTCAACGTCCTCGTCGGCCCTCTCGTCCCCAGATCGCTTGAAAGTTGCCGCGGCGGCGCATGGAGCACGGGGCGCGTGTTGACAGCGGCGAAGTCAGGGTCTGATCGGCTCTTCCGTGTGCCGTGAATCACGGCGGTTCCGCTGGACGATCGCGGCGAAGGGTTATGAGGAGCGCAAGAGGCCGACTTGGCGCGCTGTCCGCCAGGGCCTGTCGCTGCGTGGCGAGGCTGCAGTCGCGGCGCTTCTCACGGCGACAGATGATGCGACGTGCGAGCGGCGATGACCGAGCCGACGGTCTGCACCTTCGGAATCGGCACGCGATCGAGCGACTCGCCATGCCACGTGCCGTAATGCTGCGGTCGACGGGATGGATGGACATTCGACGCAGCCGCGCTGCTCACCGAGCTGGATTTAAGGCCGGGGCGCGAGAGCGACGTTGTTCGCGCGGCGGCGGATGAAGTAGCACCAGCCGCATTGTGCGTTGCATCGGCGGCTCCGCGATGGTGGTTCTCGCCGTGTCGGATTGCCTTCGTTGCTTGGCCGCTCACGCCCCCGCTGCTGCTGCTCCCGCGGACACTCGACAGCGACGCCGATTCGAGCACCGAGGTACTCGCCGAATGACGAATCGTGCTGACGTGTCGCCCATGATTGGGGCCCAAGGTGTCGACGCGAAGCAGTACCCCATGACCGCGTGATTGGGAGCCATTAGGAGACCCCGTCGAAGCGCTACCGCAAGACTGAGAAGCCGCCAAACGCGGCGAGGCCGAGGAGGGCTTCCCGAACGATGAGTTGGAAGCTCGCGCATGATTCGGCGTCGGTAAGTCGCATTCGTGCCCCTCGGAGAGTTGCAATGACAGTCGTGGCCCCCCGCACCGGTGGCTCGGGAGTTGCTGACGTGGCGACGCTTGTGCAGCTACCGGGGCGCGTCTAGGCGGTCCGGTAGTGACCCGAAGTTTGAGATCCGATTCGTCCGCATCGTTGTCGAGCAGCTGCATCACTCGCGCCACCTTCTCTGCTAACTGCTTTCTTGGCCCGTGGCCGCTAAGCACCATTGACGCAGCCATGGCGACAAGGTTCTTGAAAACCGATAAGGCGTAAAAATCTCACGGGTCCAGCAGGCAGTGAACCGCGAAAGCAAAGTGCGATGCAAGTGATTTGCTTGCTGAGAAGGGAGAACGGACGCAACCCTTGTACAACATGCTGATCGGTGCTGTCTCATGTTCCGGTCACCATTTCGTAGTTTGAGAGCGGCGGTAATGGTTCCGGTCCGGTGCGGGGAGATACGACGGCGGGGCGGCATTTGGTGTGAGGCGACGGGGCGCGGTGAGCAGATTTAATTTCCTTGGTGGCGCTGTTCCCTAACCTCAGTCGGATACGTCTTTGTGAGAAAGAGGGAGAGGGGTGATGTGCGAGGTGCATGACACGAAGGCATAGGACAGCGATTATAGAAACTGAGCAGCAATTGCCCGTGGTTTGCAGCTCGCACGCAAAAATGCTTGCGATGTATTCTGTCGTCGTTGCCTTGCAAGTCAGTCTCCCAAGCAATTTGGATTTCGAAAAAATGTACAGAAATTGTAATTTCGAAGTACATTATACGGGGAAAACTGAAGAAATGTTAGATCTTGTCCGTAGTTTTGACATGTCAAGTTAAAGCGTGTCAACCCGAAGCGCGATTGTCCTTGCGTGTCAGTCACTGTAGCTTCGGTGTCAACTCGAAGCACTTGTACGAAGATCCACGACGCAAGATCATTCGTTGGGAATTACTCGCATATGCATACAATTCGTGCATGTCCAAGGCAGCAGATGTTTCTAGGTTTCAAGTAGGAAGCGGTGTCTTTTGATTGGCCACTAGGGGGCCATCCGACTAGTTTCTGCGACGATTGTCAGAATAACGAACGAGGATGAATGCATTGAACAGAACTTTGGTACAAGTACTAACCCTAATTGGGTTGTATCCCTTATGGGCTACCCCACTATATCCTACACAAAGTAAGCTATATAACATTTTGACACACCCCCATAGGCAAAGTGGGGGAGAACAAGTGGTCACAAGACCAGTCAAGAAAAGCAAAGCAAGCTCAGAGTGGATCACGAAGTCACCACACATTCCGAGCACAAGCAAAGGCCAAAATGCCAGTTCACATGAAGAGTTATATAAAAGAGAACAAACCGTACAGTTATCATACCCTAACAAGAGTAAGCATGCATATATATGTATATAGATCACAGTACAAGCAAAGTCACGCAGTGAGCAAGTGAGGCAAGGAAGACACAAGGCCTAAAACAGTACAGAAACGTTGATGATCACCAGACTGAAGTGCCTTGGTGAATATATCAGCAGTGTTGGCCCTAGTGGCCACGTAAGCAAGACGAAGCTGACCACGCTGCTGCAACTCTCGAGCAAGGAAGTAACGCAGAGCGATGTGCTTCGTTCTGTGCTCCGGTCTGTGCTCCTGACACAAGGCAATCATGGCCTTGTTGTCTACGTACAGAACTTGAGAAGAACGAGGCCGCTCTACCAAGTCGGTCAGCAGGTAGGTGAGCCAGCGTAACTCCTGTGCAGCCATGGCCCCTGCGTAGATCTCAGCCTCACAACTGGAACTGAGAACAGAAGACGAGCGGGTAGACCGCCAAGAAACAGAGCCGGAGCCAAGGCTGAAGGTGTAACCCTGTGACGACCGCTGCGTAGCCAAGTCGTCAACCCAAGAAGCGTCTGCGTGTCCAGTGAGGACAACTTGACCCCGTCCTCCAAGCACGAGCCCCATGCCCGACGTACTGCACAAGTAGCGCAACACCCTCTTAGCGGCCTCCCAGTGCTCTGGTTGGTGTCTCCCGGGCGCAACGTAGCGTGCCAGGATGCTAAGAGGGTAGGCAAGGTCAGGTCGAGTGCAGGTCATCAGGTACATGAGGCAGCCCACAAGCTCTGGATACGGGCCACTCGGCTCTACGGACTCGTCTGAAGATGGAGCTGAGAGCGAGTGACCGGTAGGCAGAGGAGTGGGCTGTGGCGAGGAGTACCGGAAGCCGAAGCGCTGAAGGACCTGGTGCACCATGTGTGATTGAGGGTTTAGGGTTTAGGGTTTTAGCCGTGCACCATAGCCGTGCTCTATCCCGGGTGATCTGCAAGCCAAGATAGCTGCGCAGCTCACCCAGGTCAGTGCAGGTGTGTCTCTTCTGCAGCTCCGACTTCACAAGGGCCAGTGCCCCAGTGTTAGCAATGGCAAGGACCAAGTTGTCTACGTACACTAGGACGTAGAACGGCGACAGCGAAGTGACGGTGCGTAGAAACAGCGACGGGTCAGCAGTAGAAGGAGCAAACCCAAGAGCCGCAAGCGTCGTCCTCAGTGTGTCGTGCCACTCGTGAGGCGCCTGGCGGAGACTGTAGGCTGGCCGCCGGAGGCTCCACTGGGTACCTGCAGGAAACGACCCAGTGAATCCAGGTGGGCGGCGCAGCCAGATCTCCTCGTGCAGGCTGCCCTGTAAGAAAGCTGTGCTGAAGTCTAGAGAGTGAAGCTTGTAGTCACGCTGAGCGGCGACATGCAGCAGTACCCGAAGAGTAGTCATCTTCGGGGTAGGGGAGAAAGTATGGAAGAAGTCATCTTCCTGTCGCTGACTGAAGCCTCGTGCAGCGGAACGAGCCTTGAAGGCAGGCGGAGAACAAGGCGGCCACTTCACCCTGAAAATCCACATGCCATCGACTATGTTCGCCCCAGGAGGGGGAACTGCGTCGACATAAGTGCCTGTGGACTTCCAGGATGCCATCTCTGCGTCCATGGCTGTCTGCCACTGAGAGGAGTAGGGACCCGTAATCGCCTCTGCGTAAGAGCGTGGGGTCGGGATGTCTGGTGCATCCGGGTCTCCCTCAGGTGCAATCAGCATGGACAAGAGATGAGTTACAGCAGCTGTAAAACACTCAAAGTCCTCCTGCCTGTCCTCAAAGACGTCAGTGCCAAGAGCACACTCACCCCCGACGGACGGAGGACAGTCAGACCCAGACTCAGCGACAAGACTAGCGGCGTAGTCGAGACGACAGGCGGCAGCAAATTCAACAAGCTCAGCAACTAGGGCAGACGCAGTAGCAGACTCAAACAAAGGGTCAGTGACAACAGTGGCTAGAAGACGAGGGACAGTAGGACTGGCAGCACAAACTAAGTCAGACTCAGGGTCCGGACCGTTAGCAAGAGAGGACGCAAGAGGAGACGGCAGGGGGACATGCTGTGGAACAGAGGAAGGACGAAGTGTCATATGGTGCGTGCTGGGAACAGCACGAGGACGCGGACGAGGAACACGGCGACCAGTGCGAACAGCGCGAACAGGCGAGGCAGGACGAGACACAGGCTCACGATGCTCTGTAAGACCTCTGGTCTGCTCAGTGTAAGGAGAGGGAGCAGGCAATGGGGAGGCTGGCTGTAACGGCGGCTGCGACTGGTCAGGCGGTGGACACAGTAAGGGAGGAGTAAGGCCAGTAGAAGACGGGAGACCAAGAACCTGCTGAAGCAGGGGAACGAAGTACGGTCACGGCCGTCCAGTGTCTCCAGAACCAGCACCAACAACACCACCACCCCCAGGGCCAGCGCCTCCAGCTCCGGTGTCTCCAGCTCCAGGGTCCCCAGCTCCAACGCATGCAGCACTACAAGCTCAAGCAGCTCCAGTACCTCCAGTACGAGCACCGCTAGGACCAGCGGCTCCAGTACCTCCAGCAGCTCCAGCTCCAGTACCTCCAGCAGCTCCAGCTCCAGTACCTCCAGCAGCTCCAGCTCTAGTGCCTCTAGCACCAACTCCTGCAGCACCACCAGCTCCAGCAGCTCCAGTACCTCCAGTACGAGCACCTCCGGGACCAGCGGCTCCAGCATCTCCAGCTCCGGTGCCTCCAGCTCCAACTCGTGCAGCACCTCTAGCTCCAATAGCTCCAGTACCTCCAGGACTAGGAGCTCCAGTGCCTCCAGCTGCAGACCCCTCGGCTCCAGCAGCGCCACTCCGAAGGTGGGTGCGCCGAGCAAACCACTCGCACAGCTGCGGTGGAGAGAGAGGCTCCTGCCGCGACAATGCACCCGGAGGACCTCCAGTAGACAATGTACCCCCAGGCTCAGTACGCTAAGGCTCAGCACCCCCAGGCTCCGCACGCTCAGGCTCGGCACCCCCAAGCTCAGCACCCCCAGGCTCCGCACGCTCAGGCTAAGCACCCCCAGGCTCCGCACCTCAGACTCAGCAACCCCAGGCTCCGTACACGCAGGCTCAGTACCCCCAGGCCCCGCACCCGCCGGCTCAGCACCACCAGACTCAGCACCCCTAGTAGCACCACCCCCAGCAGCACCAGAGTCAACAGCTACCTCGACAAGCTCCACAGGGTCTACTAGAGACACACCTGAGGGAGCAGGACCCTGAGGGGGGATGGGGTCTACCGGAGGGGGACCTGGAGCAAGGAAGAGCAGCGGGGGTGGGAGAGGGGCAGAGCGGTAGGGGAAGAGACGGTAAAAGGGATCCGACTCGTCAAACGTGACGTCCTGAGAGGGGAGGACACGGCGCGAGGTGGGGTGGTAAAACTGCCAGCCAGACGCGTCAGGGGGAAAGCCAAGGAAGACGCAGGGAATAGCACGGGCAGAGAGCTTGTCCGCGGACGTATCGCGAACAAAGGCACGAGAACCCCAGACCCGGAACACTGACGCATCGCCAACCTTCCCCGTCCAACGCAGTGTAGGCGAGGTCTCCGGCAAGGAGACACGGGGCCAGAGGTTGAGCTGATGCGCAGTGTACCGGACCGCAAACGACCACAAAAAATGGGGAGTAGCCGCATGAATCATGGAGGTACGAGCGACCTCCATGACTAAGCCAATGCGGCGCTCAGCAATCCCATTTTGCTGCAGGGAGGCCGGAAGCGTGAACGACTGGAGAATGCCCTCCCCACGAAAAAAGTCCCGCGAGAGGTCAGAGGAGAACTCACCACCTCTGTCAGAGTGCAGACGCAGGACAGGAAGGTCCTGGCGGAACCGCTCGTGGAGCTGGAGAAGGACTGCGCGGATCCAAGGGATCAAGACATCAGGGACCTCACCCTTGATGCGCAAGGGGAAGACCGTGGTGTAATGCGTGTAGTCGTCAACGACCAGCAGAAAGTAGTGCTCGCGGCTTTGTCCACTGACGCGAGCTGGGCCCCACACGTCCATGTGGAGAGTCTGCAGGGGAGCAGTCGTCGGGGGAAACGAGGAGGAGTGAGGAGCGGCGCGCTGCCGCCCCTCGACACAAGGAAGTCAGGGCGGGGCAGGCGAGGGCGTGAGGGGAGGCAGAGACTTGGGAAGACCAGAGACAAAGAGGCGGGAGTGCATGCCACGAAGGCGTGGCAGGGAGGGGTGACCAAGTCGGTGGTGCCACAGGAGAGTCTGGTGCGACAGGAGGTGACACGGGCAGGGGGGTGCTACCGGACCTGACGCGGACACCTACACAGATGCAGCTACCTGAGGAGGCTCGGTAGCCAGGGTGTAGAGACTCGACCCAGGTCGACGGGTGAACGTGGCCAGGTGATGGCCCGTCTGTGTACACGTGCAGATCGACACACGCTCACCCCCAGGAATGGTGGTGGTGACCAGCGCATCCTGGAGGGCAGCGGTACTCACCAAGTTCGTAGAGAACGAGGGGAGGTGAAGACCTGACAGTGAGCCGGACGGGACCCCCGGACACGGGAGAACAGTGGAGGAACGGGCAAGGACTGGGCCCCCTGAGGGGTCAGCCAGTCTGACCGGTACAGGTGCAGAGAGAGGAGTGAGGGTGGTGCTGTTGCGAAAGAAACAGCGAGAAGCACCTGAGTCAAGCGTAAATGTGTGCAAGGCCTCAGAAGGCGCAGTACCAGGGAGAGCAGACTCACTAGCACCTAGAGCAGCAGCCTCTATACCTGGGTCAGGCGGCACACACAGGTAATAGTCACCCTCAGCACTAACAGACAAGGTATACATAGCAGCAAGGATAGCATCATAGTCAAGATCAAAGATAGCAACTCCAGACCTAAACAGCTCTTCCCAGCGGGGGTGCTTGGCCTCGTCACCAAACTCTGCGCGCCAAGCGTCGTCTAGGCGGGAGAAGCAGCGGTGCTGAGTGTGAGGCTCCCCGCATGTCTGACCAACATGGTCACCCGTGCGAATGACATACGGGCAGCTAACACTACCCCCAGACGCCCCACGCTAAGAAAACCACTCATGAAGCTGCTGGGGCGAAGGGGTCTCGCTCCAACGCTGCTGCTGCTGCCGCTGGCCACCGCCAGAACCTCCCCTCTGAACAACTCCACCTCGACTGCCACCACTCCCACTGCCGCCACTACCGCCACTCCCACCGCTGCCACCACCGGCGCCACCAAAGCCCCCACTCCCGCCACCACTCCCACTGCTGCCACCACCTCCACTACCTCCACCACCTCCACTGCCACCCCCACTACCACCCCCGCTGCCACCTCCACCACTCCTGCCCTTGCTGCTGCGGCGCTTCCCACTAGCAGAAGCAGCCCCGACATCCTCAGCACCAAGGACGTCAACAGCAGCATCAGAGGCGTAGGAGGGGGCAAGGGGGGAGGGGGAACACCCCTCAAAGAAGGGCGTGTGAGGAGTGCCACGAGCGGCACCTACAGCGACTACACTAGTCTCAGCAGCAAGGAGGTGCTGCTCGAGCAGGTCGACAGTGAGGTCTGTGGGGTCAAGTGCGAGAAAGTGGTCCCTGACAGCGCAAAGAGTGTCAGGGAGGCGGGTGACTATGAAGTAGAGAGTGATGTACATCGGGGGCAGGTTCCTGTCAAGGAACTCCGCTGGGAGGGAAGAGCGGTAGCGAGCGTCACTAGTGCGAAGGTGGGTAATGAGGTCCTCTACTGTGGCAAAGGCGGACAGCTCGGGAAATAGGTAGGGCAGTATAAGACGGCCTAGAGCAGCAGTGGCAGGGGAGGAGTAACGGGCGACTACAGCGTCGTACAGTGCTTTAGCAGTCTTGTGGTGTCCGAAGTGAGCGCATTCGGCTAACGGTAGGTGGTTGCGAATGGCTAAGCGAGCAGCAGCGTCACGGGTAAGCCACTGTGAGCGAGTCGCACTGTCAGCTGTGGCGGGAGGGGCGAGAGAGGCTCCAGACGTGTGGTCAAACAACGAAACGCTGTCTATAGAGTTGCTCAGTAGGTATAGCTGTAAGTCGTCGAGCCACCTGTCGAACTGGATCGGATGGCCCTCATGATCGAACGTGAGGACACGGAGAGAAGACATAGCAGAGCAGCACGCAGGCAGGGCAGCGCAAGGAACAGGGCTTGCGGCAGCCAGGCAGTGCACGGGCTGCAGAGGAGGCGGCAAGCGGGCCGCAAGGGGCGACGAGCAGGCTGCAAGTGGCGGCGCGCAGGTTGCAAAGGGCGGCAGGTGGGCCGCAGGTGGGCGGCAAGCTGGCCGCAGGCAGGCAGCGAGCGGGCTGCAGGTGCGGCGGGCGGGCCGCAAGTGGGCGGCGCACAGGCTGCAGGGGCGGCGGGCGGGCCGCAAGCGGGCGGCGCGCGGGGAGCAGGGGCGGCGGGCGGGCTGGAAGTGGGCGGCGCGCTGGCTGTAGGGGCGGCGGGCGGGCCGCAAGCGGGCGGCGCGCGGGCTGCAGGGGCGGAAGGCGGGCCGCAAGCGGGCGGCGCGCGGGCTGCAGGGGCGGCGGGCGGGCCGCAAGTGGGCGGCGCGCGGGCTGCAGGGGCGGCGGGCAGGCCGCAAGCGGGCGGCGCACGGGCTGCAGGGGCAGCGCGCTGACTGCAGGGGCAACTCGTGGGCTGCTAGGGGCGGCTCGACAAGCTGCTAGGGGCGGTGCCGCGGCCAGCAGGGCGGCGCGTCAGTAGTAAGGGCGACAGGGCAGGCAGTGGGGCAGCTCTGTGGTGGGCCCAAAAAAAATTTTCGGTCATAGGGAAGGACCTGCTCTGAAACCATGTCAGAATAACGAACGAGGATGAATGCATTGAATAGAAGTTGGGTACAAGTACTAACCCTAATTGGGTTGTACGTCTTATGGGCTACCCCACTATAGCCTACACAAAGTAAGCTATATAACATTTTGACAACGATCCTGGCAGGTTTGTAGGTATTGACTGAGTAAGACCTGAAAGTGTCCGATGAATTTTACTGGCTATCAAAGTTGCGAAAGAATGACACGCTGCCAACAATGTTGGTGAGTGTCAAAAAGCAAATTGACACTAGCGATTTTGACATGTCAATACTACGAACGAGCCCTTAGGAAAGGTGCGAGCCATCCAGTTCCACGCTTCTGTATCAGTACTGTAGCGTTCACGCATCCCGTTATCTGGTCCATACAGATATCATCTCAGCAAGAAAAATAGCCGCAACATCATCGAGGAAACGACAAAGTGTCAGCTCAGAAATCGGACTACGGGGAGGAAACATACTTGATGTGCCAACTGCACATGGCGCTTACACTGTCAGAATAAATGTGCAGGAATAATTGGATTAGCAAGAGTTGGGGTACAAGTACTAACCCTAGAAGTGTTGTACCCCATAAGGAGTGCCCCACAATAGCCTGTGAGAATGATAGACGAAAGAATGATTGAACTAGAAAGCAGAAGGGTACAAGTAGAAAACACAAAAGTGTTGTACCCTCTAAGGACTACCCCACTACAGCCTAAACAGACTATAGTAGATATAAGTTTGACACACCCCCATAGGCAAAGTGGGGGAGAACAAGGGTCACAAGACCAGTCAAGAAAGACAAAGCAAGCTCAGGGTGGATCACAAAGTCACCACACAGTCTGAGCACAAGCAAAGGGCCATAAGGCCAGTTCACATGCAGAGTTATATAAAGGAAAGCAAACAATATAGTGAACACAACCTAGCAAGTGTAAGCATGCAGGTATAAGTATATAGAGTACAGTACAAGCAGAGTCAAGAAGTCAACAAGTGAGGCACAGTAGGTACAAGGCCTAACACAGTACAGAAACGCTGATGATCACAAGGCTGAAGTGCCTTGGTGAAGACATCAGCAGTGTTGGCCTGAGAGGCCACGTAAGCAAGACGAAGCTGGCCACGCTGCTGCAACTCTCGAGCAAGGAAGTAGCGCAGAGCAATGTGCTTCGTTCTGTGCTCCAGTCTGTGCTCCTGACACAAGGCCAGCATGGCCTTGTTGTCGACGTACAGAACTGGAGGAGAACGAGGCGCCTCTCCCAAGTCGGTCAGCAGGTAGGTGAGCCAGCGAAGCTCCTGTGCAGCCATGGCTCCAGCGTAGATCTCAGCCTCACTACTGGAGCTCAGAACAGAAGAAGAGCGGTTAGACGGCCAAGAGACAGAGCCGGAGCCAAGACTGAAGGTGTAACCCTGTGACGACCGCTGCGTAGCCAAGTCGTCAACCTAGGAGGCGTCAGCGTGACCAGTGAGGACAACTCGAGCCCGTCCTCCAAGCACAAGCCCCAAGCCCGATGTACTGCACAAGTATCGCAACACCCTCTTCGCAGCATCCCAGTGCACCTTTTGGTGCCTGCCGGGAGCCACATAGCGAGCCAGAAGGCTGAGAGGGTATGCGAGGTCAGGTCGTGTGAAGGTCATCAGGTACATGAGGCAGCCCACAAGCTCTGGATACGGGCCACTCGGCTCTACGGACTCGTCCGAAGGTGGAGCTGAGAGCGAGTGACCGGTAGGCAGAGGAGTGGACTGTGGCGAGGAGTACGTGAAGCCGAAGTGCTGAAGGACCTGCTGCACCATGTGTGACTGAGTCAAGGTAATGGTGCGCTGTGCTCTGTCCCGGGTGATCCGCAAGCCAAGATAGCTTGTCAGCTCACCCAGGTCTGTGCACGTGTGTCTCTTCTGCAGCTCGGACTTCACGTGGGCGAGTGCCTCCATGTCAGCAGTAGCAAAGACGAGGTCATCTACGTACACTAGAACGTAGAACTGCGGCAGAGTAGCGTCAGTGCGTAGAAACAGAGAAGGGTCAGCAGTGGAAGGAGCAAAACCAAGAGCAGCAAGAGTCGTCCTGAGCGTGTCGTGCCACTCACGGGGCGCCTGGCGGAGACCGTAGACTGGCCGCCGGAGGCTCCACTGGGTACCAGGAGGAAACGACCCAGTGAAGCCAGGTGGGCGGCGCAGCCAGATCTCCTCGTGCAGGCTGCCCTGTAGGAAGGCTGTGCTGAAGTCAAGCGAGTGGAGCTCGTAGTCACGCTGAGCAGCAACGTGTAGCAGTACCCGAAGAGTGGTCATCTTCGGGGTAGGGGAGAAGGTCTGAAAGAAGTCAACTCCTTGTCGCTGACTGAAGCCACGTGCAACGTAACGCGCCTTGAAGGCAGGCGGAGAACCCGGCGGCCGCTTCACCCTGAAGATCCACATGCCACTGACGATGTTCGCCCCAGGTGGGGGAACCTCGTCTACGTAGGTGCCTGTGGACTTCCAGGAAGCCATCTCTGCGTCCATGGCTGCCTGCCACTGAGAGGAGTAGGGACCCTCTATCGCCTCTGCGTAAGAGCGCGGGGTCGGGATGTCTAGTGCATCCGGGTCTCCCTCAGGGGCAAGCAGCATGGACACGAGATGAGGTGAAGCAGCGGCAAAGCACTCAAGGTCCTCCTGCCTGTCCTCAAGGACGTCCGTGCCAAGAGCACACTCACCCCCGACGGACGGAGGACAGTCAGACGCAGACGCAGACTCAGCAACAAGACTAGTGGCGTAGTCTAGGCGACAGGCTGCAGCAAAGTCAACAAGCTCAGCAACAAGAGCAGACGCAGCAGAGGACTCAAACAGAGAGTCAGTGACAGCAGTGGCCAGAAAGCGTGTGACAGTAGGACTAGCAGCACGAAGGGAGTCACACTCCGGGTCCGGACCGTCAGGAAGAGAGGACGCGGGAGGAGAGGGCAGAGGGACACGCTGTGAAGTAGTAGAAAGACGCAGTGTCATAGAGTGAGTGCCTGGGACAGGAGGAAGACGCGGTCGCGAAACACGACCAGCGCGAACAGTGCGGACAGGCGACACAGAACGAGACGCAGGCAACACAGGACGAGACTCAGGCTCACGACGCTCCGTAAGACCTCTAGTCGGACCAGAGTAAGGAGAAGGACCAGGCAGGGGAGAGGCCGGCTGCAACTGCGACTGAGACCGGATAGGCGGTGGACTCAGGAAAGGAGGAGGACCAGGAGAAGGCAGGGAGCCACGAACCTGCTGAGGGAGCGGAACGTAGTACGGCCGCGGCCTCGCAGCGCCCCCGGTAACAGCAGAGACATAACCGGTACCCTCAGCCCCAGGGTCTCCAGTCCCAGCAGCACCTCCAGCACTAGCAGCACCTCCAGCAGCTCCAGCACCAGCACCACCTCCAGTAGCGCCAGCACCTCCAGTAGCTCCAGTAGCACCTCCAGCACCTCCAGCACCAGCAGCACCTCCAGTAGTGCCAGCAGCACCTCCAGCACCTCCAGCAGCTCCAGCACCAGCAGCACCTCCAGCATTTCCAGCACCAGTAGCACCTCCAGCAGCGCCAGCAGCACCTCCAGCACCAGTACCACCTCCAGTAGCGCCAGCACCTCCAGTAGCTCCAGTAGCACCTCCAGCACCTCCAGCACCAGCAGCACCTCCAGCAGCGCCAGCAGCACCTCCAGCACCTCCAGCAGCTCCAGCACCACCAGCACCTCCAGTAGCTCCAGTACCAGCACCACCTTGACAGCGCCGAGAGTACCACTCACGAAGCCGCTGTGGAGAGAGGGGCTCCCTCCGCGACGGGACACCGAGAGCACCTCCAGACTCAGCACGCGCAGGCTCAGCACCTCCAGACACAGTACCCTCAGGCGCCACACCCCCAGGCTCAGTACGCCCAGTCTCAGTACCCCCAGACTCAGCATCCCCAGTCTCAGCACCCCCAGACTCAGCACCCCCAGTCTCAGCACCCCCAGGCCCCGCACCCGCAGGGTAAGCACCCCTAGCAGCACCTGAGTCGACAGCTACCTCGACCGGCTCAGCAGGGTCTACCTGGGACACACCTGAGGGGGCGGGACCCTGGGGGGGGAGGGGGTCTACCAGGGGAGTACCTGGTGCGAGAAAGAGCGGCGGGGGGGGGGGAGAGGCAGTGCGGTAGGGAAAGAGACGGTAGTACGACACCGACTCGTCAAACGTGACGTCCTGAGAGGACAGAACACGACGCGAGGTGGGGTGGTAGAACTGCCACCCGGGTGCGTCAGGAGGGAAGCCAAGGAAGACACAGGGAACGGCACGGGAGGACAGCTTGTCCGCGGTAGTATCGCGGACAAAAGCTCGAGATCCCCAGACACGGAACGCGGACGCATCGCCAACCTTCCCCTTCCACCGCAGAGTAGGTGTGGTCTCCGGCAAGGAGACACGAGGTTGAAGGTTGATCTGATGCGCAGCGTACTGAACCGCGAACGGCCACAGAAAATGGGGAGCAGCCGCATGGATCATGGACGTACGAGCGACGTCCATGACCATGCCAATGCGGCGCTCAGCAATCCCATTTTGCTGCGGGGAGGCCGGAAGCGTGAACGTCTGGCGGATGCCCTCCGAACGACAGAAGGCTCTCAGGAGGTCGGAGGAAAACTCCCCGCCTCTGTCTGAGTGCAGACGCAGAACAGGAAGGTCTGAGCTGAAACTCTCGCTAAGCTGGCGACGAGCACCGCGGATCCAGGCGATCAACACCTCAGGGACCTCACCCTTGCTGCGCAAGGGGAAGACTGTGGTGTAACGCGAGTAGTCGTCAACGACCAGCAGGAAGTAACGCTCGTGACCCTGTCCACGGACGCGGGCTGGGCCCCACACGTCCATGTGAAGAGTCTGCAGAGGGGCCTCAGTCGGAGGAAACGAGGAGGAGTGAGGAGCGGCACGCTGCCGGCCCTCGACACAAGGAACACAGGTGGGGGCAGGCCCCGGAGGAAGGGGAGGGAGGGACCTGGAGAGTCCAGAGACAAGAGCACGAGAGGCCATACCTCGAAGACGAGGCAGGGAGGGGTGACCAAGGCGGTGGTGCCAAAGGAGAGTCTCGTGCGCCAGAGGACAACACGAGCAGGGGGCAGACGCAGGACTAGACCTGGACGCTGCAGTAAACACCGTACTGGACGCAGCTACCAGACCAGACGCAGGGACCGGAGGAGGCGCAGTAGTCAGTGTGTACAGACTCGACCCTGGCCGACGGGTGAACGTGGCCAGGTGGCGGCCCGTCCGAGAGCAAGTCCAGTGGGTCACACGCTGGCCTCCAGGGGTGAACTGGTCAACCCATGCGTCCTGGAGGTCAGCTCTACTCACCAAGTTCGTAGAGAACGAGGGGAGGTGGAGTCCCGACAGCAAGCCCGACGGGGCCGCAGGACACGGTAGAACCGTGGAGGAGTGTGCAAGGACTGGGCCCCGGGAGGGGTCAGCAAGGGAGACCGCAACAGGCCGACTGAGCGGCGTGAGCGTGGTGCCGTCTCTAAAGAAAGAGCGCGAAGCACCAGAGTCAAGTGTGAAAGTGTGTAAGACCGCAGCAGGCGCAGCACAAGAGAGAGCAGACTCACCAGCACCTGGAGCAGGAGACTCACCAGCGCCTAGAGCAGCAGCCTCACCAGCACCTGGAGCAGGAGACGTACAAGCACCTAGAGCAGCAGCCTCACCAGCACCTAGAGCAGCAGACTGGATACCGGGGTCAGGCGGCAGACACACGTGACAGGCACCCTCAGCACTAGTAGACAATGCATACATGGCAGTGAGGATAGCATCATAGTCAAGAGCAAATATATCTACCCTCTGCCTAAGCAGCTCCACCCAGTCGGGGAGCTCAGCGTCGACGCCAAACTCTGTACGCCAAGCGTCGCTCAGACGGGCCAAGCAGCGGGACCCTGTGTGACCAACCGTCCCGCAAGGCCGACCAGTCCGGACACCCGTGCGAATGACGTACGGGCAGCGAGCAGTACTCAGTGACCCTCTACTCTGAGCGTACCACTCACGAAGCTGCTGGGGCGAAAGAGCCTCGCGTGGACGATGCTGCAGCTGCACCTGGCCACTACCAGAAGCTCCCGAACTACCCACTCCAGGGCGACTCCCACTACGGCCACCCCGACAACCCCAACTAGCGTACCACTCACGAAGCTGCTGGGACGTGAGGGACTCACGAGGACAGCCCTGGAGACGCATCTGGCCACGCCAGGAGCAGTAGCAGCAGCAGGAGTAGCAGCAGTGACAGCAGTAGCAGCAGTATTAGCGGTAGCAGCGAGGGCAGGGCAGTGCTCACCAGTGGTGGGAAGGGTAGGCGCACGAAGGCAGCAACGTCGGGGTCGCTACAGCAGCAGGGTGGGGCCGCGACCGTGGCAGGGATCTCCGCGGCAGCAGCTGCAGGGCGGGGCAGGGCCGCGACGGCAGCTGCAGGGGAGAGGCTGGGGCAGGGCCGGGGTAGGGCCGGGGCAGTCCAGGAGCAGGGCCGGGGCAGGGCCGGGGCAGTTCAGGAGCAGGGCCGGGGCAGGGCCAGGGCAGTTCAGGAGCAGGGCCGGGGCAGTTCAGGAGCAGGGCCGGGGCAGGGCCGGGGCAGTTCAGGAGCAGGGCCGGGGCAGGGCCAGGGCAGAGCCGGGCCAGGGCCGGGGCAGTTCAGGGGCAGGGCCGGGGTAGGGCCGGGGCAGGGCCGGGGCAGAGCCGGGGCAGTTCAGGAGCAGGGCCGGGGCAGTGCAGAAGCAGGGCCGGGGTAGTTCAGGGGCAGGGCCGGGGCAGAGCCGGGGCAGGGCCGGGGCAGGGCCTGGGCAGAGCCGGGCCAGGGCCGGGGCAGTTCAAGGGCAGGTCAGGAGCAGGGCCGGGGCAGTGCAGAAGCAGGGCCGGGGCAGTTCAGGAGCAGGGCCGGGGCAGCGTCGGGGAAGAGCTGCGACAGGGCCGCAGCAGGGCCGGCTGGGCCTGAAGGGGCCTCTAACGGGGCCTGACTGGGCCGAACGGGGCCTATAACGGGGCCTGACGAGGCCTATAACGGGGCCGAACGGGGCCTATAACGGGGCCTGACGGGGCCTATAACGGGGCCGTACGGGGCCTATAACGGGGCCATGCGGGGCCTATAACGGGGCCTGACGGGGCCTATAACGGGGCCGTACGGGGCCGTACGGGGCCTATAACGGGGCCTGACGGGCCTTACGGGGCCTGAAACGGGGCCAAATGGGGCCTGACGGGGCCGAACGGGGCCTATAACGGGGCCTGACGGGGCCTATAACGGGGCCGTACGGGGCCGATAACGGGGCCGTGCGGGGCCTATAACGGGGCCTGACGGGGCCTATAACGGGGCCTGACGGGCCTTACGGGGCCTCTAACGGGGCCTTACGGGGCCTCTAACTGGGCCTGAAGGAGCCTGACGGGGCCTCTAACGGGGCCTGACGGGCCTTACGGGGCCTTAAACGGGGCCAAATGGGGCCTGACGGGGCCGTACGGGGCCTCTAACGGGGCCTGACGGGGCCGTACGGGGCCTCTAACGGGGCCTGTCGGGGCCTAACGGGGCCTTAAACGGGGCCGAACGGGGCCTGACGGGGCCTTACGGGGCATAACGGGGCCTTACGGGGCCTTAAACCGCGCCCTTAACGGGGCCTAAAGGGGCCTTACGGGGCCTAACGAGGCCTTAAGGGGCCTTATGGGGCGCGCGCAGGCTCTAAGGGCAGGCGCAGGGGCCGTGACGGGCCTCGAAGGGAAGGCGCGAAGCGCGCGGCAAGTAGGCAGGGGAGAAATTTCAGTGGTGGGCCCTTTTTAAAAAATCTCGAAACTAGCTCTATACCATGTGAGAATGATAGACGAAAGAATGATTGAACTAGAAAGCAGAAGGGTACAAGTAGAAAACACAAAAGTGTTGTACCCTCTAAGGACTACCCCACTACAGCCTAAACAGACTATAGTAGATATAAGTTTGACATAGCCTACAAGTAAGATTGTACTTTGACACACCCCCATAGGCTAAGTGGGGGACAACAAGACGGTCACAAGATCAGACAAGCAAGACAACAGAGCAAAGCAAAGCAAAGCTCAGGGTGGATCTCAAGGACACCACACAATCCGAGCACAGGCAAGCGGCCACAAAGCCAGTTCGCATGCAGAGTTATAATAGCAAGGCAGTACACTGATCACAACCTAGCAAGAGTAATTAAGCAGGTGTAAAGATATATATCAGTGTACAACAAGAGCAAGTCAAGCAACCAGCAGGTGAGGCAGAGTGGGCACAAGCCCAAGAGCAGTGCAGAAACGCTGATGATCACCAGACCCAAGGGACTTGGTGAACACATCAGCAGTGTTGACCCGCGAGGCCATGTAGGAAAGGCGGAGATGACGACGCTGCTGCAGCTCACGCGCAAGGAAGTAGCGAAGAGCAATGTGCTTCGTTCTCTCCTCCAGTCTCTGCTCGTGACACAAGGCAAGCATTGCCTTGTTGTCGACGTACACAACTGGAGGAGAATGAGGCTACTCCCCCAAGTCGGTCAGCAGGTAGGTCAGCCAGCGTAACTCCTGTGCAGCCATGGCCCCAGCGCAGATCTCGGCCTCACAGCTAGAACTAAGCACAGAACAAGAACGAGTGGACCTCCACAAGACAGAACCAGAGCAAAGACTGAAGGTGTAACCCTGTGACGAACGCTGAGTCGTTTGGTCGTCGGCCCAAGAAGCGTCGGAGTGTCCTGTGAGTACCACTGAACCCTGTCCTCCAAGCACTAGCCCCATGCCCGATGTACTGCACAAGTAACGCAGTACCCTCTTCGCAGCATCCCAGTGCACCTTTCGGTGTCTACCGGGAGCCACGTAGCGAGCCAGGAGGCTGATAGGGTACGCGGGGTCAGGTCGTGTGCACGTCATCAGGTACATGAGGCAACCCACAAGCTCTGGGTACGGACCACTCGGCTCTACGGACTCGTCCAAAGGTGGAGCTGAGAGCGAGTGGCCGGTAGACAGAGGAGTGGGCTGTGGCGAGGAGAACTGGAAGCCGAAGCGCTGAAGGACCTGGTGCACCATGTGTGACTGAGTCATGGTGATGGTGCGCCGTGCTCTGTCCCGGGTGATCTGCAAGCCAAGATAGCTACGCAGTTCACCCAGGTCAGTGCAGGTGTGTCTCTCATGCAGGTACGCCTTCACTAGGGCCAGCGCCTCAGTGTCAGCAGTAGCAAAAACCAAGTCGTTGACGTACAGTAGAATGTAGAATGGCGGCAGGGTAGTGTCGGTGCGTAGAAACAGCGATGGGTCAGCAGAGGAAGGAACAAACCCAAGAGCCGCAAGTGTAGTCCTCAGTGTGTCATGCCACTCTCGGGGCGCCTGGCGGAGACCGTAGACTGGCCGCTCGAGGCTCCACTGGGTACCCGCAGGAAACGACCCAGTGAAGCCGGGTGGGCGGCGTAGCCAGATCTCCTTGTGAAGGCTGCCCTGCTGGAAAACTGTGGAGAAGTCGAGGGAGTGCAGCTCGTAGTCACGCTATGCTGCAATGTTTAGCAGCACCCGAAGAGTAGTCATCTTCGGGGTGGGGGAGAAGGTCTGGAAGAAGTCAACCCCCTGTCACTGACTGAAGCCTCGAGCAACGTAACGCGCCTTGAAGGCAGGCGGAGAACTCGACGGCCGCTTTACTATGAAAATCCACATGTCATCGACTATGTTCGCCCTAGGAGGAGGAACCTCGTCGACGTAGGTGCCTGTGGACTTCAAGGAAGCCATCTCTGCATCCATGGTTGTTTGCCACTGAGAGGAGTACTCACCCGCGATCGCCTCAGCGTAAGAGCGCGGGGTAGGGATGTCAAGTGCATCCGGGTCTCCCTCAGGGCAAAGCATCATGGATGCAAAACGGGGTAAAGCGGTCGCAACACACTCAAGCTCAAACTGTCTATCCTCAAGTACGTCACTACCAAGGGCAAGCTCACCCCCGACGGACGGAGGACAGACAGACTCAGACTTAGTGACAAGACTCGTGACGTAGTCGAGACGACTCCTAGCTGCAAAGTCGACTAGCTCAGTAACTAGGGCAAACGCAGCAGTAGACTCAAGGTCAGGGTTTGTGACGACAGTAGCGAGGAGACAAGTGACAGTAGGACTAGCAGCACGAGCAAGGTAGGACTCAGGGTCAGGAACGTGCGGAAGAGAGGACGCGGGAGGCTCAGGCAGGACAACACGCTGTGGAACAGAGGAAGGACGAAGTGCCATACCGTGAGTGCCTGGGACAGCAGGAGGACGAGGACGGGCGACACGACGAGCACGAACAGGTGAGGAAGCACGAGTCTCAGGCTCACGACGCTCAGTCAGGGACTCAGTCACCTCAGTGTGAGGAGCACGCGCAGGCAGCGGGGAGCCTGGCAGTAGCTGTGGCTGAGACTGGTCTGTCGGTGGACACAGGAGGGGTAGAGGGAGGCCATTGGAAGACGGGAGACTAAGAATCTGGCGAAGGACCGAGTCAGGTGGCGGCAGGGACGACTGCGGCTGCGGGAAGAAAAACGGTTTGCGCAGGGCAGTACCATCAGCTCCAGCTCCTCCAGCACCAGCACCACCAGCACCTCCAGCACCAGTAGCTCCAGCAGCACCTCGAGCACCTCCAGCACCAGCAGCACCACTAGCTCCGGCAGCGCCACGACCTCTAGCACCAGTAGTACCTCTAGCACCTCCAGTACCAGTAGCTCCAGTAGCACCTCTAGCACCTCCAGCACCAGCAGCACCACCTGCTCCGGCAGCTCCAGTACCTTTAGTACGAGCACCTCCAGGACCAGCAGCTCCAGCACCTCCAGTACCTCCAGTACCTCCAGCTCCAGCGCCTCCATCACCAGCAGTACCTCCAGCACCTCCAGTGCTAGCAGCTCCAGTAGCACCTCTAGCACCGTCAGCACCAGCAGTACCACCTGCTCCGGCAGCTCCAGCACCTCCAGCACCAGCAGTACCTCCAGTACCTCCACTGCCATCAGCTCCAGTAGCACCTCCAGCAATCCCATTTTGCTGAGGAGAGGCCGGAAGCGTGAACGACTGGACGATGTCCTCGTCTTGACAGAACTCCGCAAGGAGGTCAGAAGAGAAGTCACCGCCCCTGTCAGAGAGCAGACGCAGGACTGGGAAGTCCCATCTGAACCGCTTGCGCAGCTGGCGACGAGTAGCATAGATCCAGGGGATCAAAACACCGCTGACGACCGCCTTGCGCTGCAAGGGGAAGACAGTGGTGTAACGTGTGTAGTCATCAACAACCAGCAGGAAGTAGCGCTCCTGGTCCGTTCCACCGACAGGGGCTGGGCCCTAAACGTCCATGTGGAGAGTCTGCGGAGGAGCAGTGGTCGGAGGAAACTCGGAGGAGTGAGGAGTGGCGCGCTGCCGCCCCTCGACGCAGGGAAGGCACGGCGGGGCAGGCAAGCGCGGGAGGGAGGGCAGGGACCTGGGAAGGCAAGAGACAAGGAGACGGGAGTGCATACCGCGGAGACGCGGTAGGGAGGGGTGGCCGAGGCGGTGGTGCCAGAGGAGAGTCTGGTGGGAGAGTACCTGACACGAGCAAGACGCTACAAGCTGACCAGACGCAGACACCTGACTCGACGCAGCAACCCGACCTGCCTCAGCCACCTGTTCAGATGCAGTGGTTAGTGTGTACAGACTAGACCCAGGCCGTCGAGAGAACGTAGCCAGGTGACGGCCAGTCCGGGAGCACGTACAGATCGCCACACGCTGCCCTCCAAGAATAAAGGTATCAACCCAGACATCCTGAATGGCAGCGTTGCTCACCAAGTTCGTCGAGAACGTGGGGAGGTGGAGACCTGACAGAGAACTGGATGGGACTGCTGGACACGGAAGGACAGTGGAGGCTTGTGCGACTACTGGGCCCCCAGTGGGGTCAGCCAGTGAGACCGGTACCGGTGCAGCAAGTGGTGTGAGTGTGGTGCAGTCACGAAAGAAGCAACGTGACGCGCCTGTGTCAAGTGTGAAAGTGTGCAAGGCCTCAGCTGAGGAAGGACCTGTGGTGGGAGACGCACGAGCACCTAAAGCTGCAGCAGACTCACTAGCACCTAGTGCAGTAGCCTCGACAGATCCAGTGACACATCGCTGAGGAAACAACTCACTAAGCACCTGAGGGGAGAAGGTCTCCTGCTGACTCTGCTGCCGCCTCTGTGTACGTAGAAAACCAAAACCTCCACCACCTGGACGGGCTCGCTGAAGAACCCACTCGCGAAGCTGCTGAGGGGTGGGGTCATCCGGGAGAGGCAGTGACCGCCACTGTCCACCCCTAGCTGCTGCAACTGCCGTGATAGTGGCCATGACAGGCAGTGACGGCCAGTAGTAGGTCCAGCACCTCCGGCACCAGCAGCACCTCCAGCACTCCCAGTCGCATGTCCGGCACCAGCAGCACCTCCAGCACTCCCAGTCGCACCTCCAGCACCCCCAGCACCAGCAGCACTCCCAACACTCCCAGCAGCACCTCCACCACCAGCAGCAGTAGCACGAGCAGCAGCAGCAGCAGCAGTCGTGGCAGCAGGGCGGCTCGGTGGGGCTGGTGATCAAGGTAGGGCGGCGCGGCTTGGGTTGGGCAGGGCGGCTCGGGCTGGGCGGCGCGGCTCGGCCGGGCAGGGCGCGCCGCGGGCTGCAGGGCAGGGGGCGCGGTGGACAGGGCAGCAGGGCGTGCGCTGTGCAGGGCAGCAGGGCACGATTCGAGGGGCAGCAGAGCGCGACGCGCTGGCTGCAGTAGGGCACGACGCGCTGGCTGCAGCAGGGTGCGATGCGCAGGGCAGCAGAGCGCGACGCGCTGGCTGCAGCAGGGCGTGACGCGCAGGGCAGCAGAGCACGACGCGCTGGCTGCAGTAGGGCGCGACGCGCGGGCTGCAGCAGGGCGCGACGTGCGGGGGGGCAGGCAGTGCGAGTAGCTGCAGGGCAGCGCGACACTGTGCGAGCAAGGCCGGACAGCGCAAGGGCGCTTCGGGCAGGAACGAGCGAAACTATCGGTGGGCCCTAAAAACTTAACAGGTTTCCTGCTCCGAATACCATGTCAGAATCACTGTGCAGAGATGATTGGATTAGCAAGAGTTGGGGTACAAGTACTAACCCTCGAAGTGCTGTACCCCATAAGGATTGCCCCACTATAGCCTACAAGTAAGATTGTACTTTGACACCCCATAGAAAATTACGGTACCGTATCTGGTTAAATGCGGAAACAAAATCCTGTACTTGACGACTAGAAGTTTTAACCCCCCTAATTCACAAACGCCTAAAAAGGTTCTGAAAACTTACTGTATACCGTCTGGACAGAGGAATCTTTCGAGCCGATCTTCTGAATTTGCTATGAATGTTGCTTTAGTGCGTCGGCGTACTGGACACATTTCCTCACGATCCGTTCAGCTCAGATACTTGTCGAGTACAGCACTTCAGTCACGTAACTCTCTGCATTCCCTTCATGTATGTTGGGCTGAGAAATAGCCCTTAGGATCTTTCAAGGCTAAGATCTAGTTGAAGTAGGAATGTTGTAGTTTGCGGAAGCGTTAATATCAAAGTTGCTGAACCACCTTGTACTGGTGTGTGAGAACAAGATAAGTTGATAATAGCAGAGAGATACATGCCTTTTATATGATTACAAGGGAATATGAAAAGTTATACTTTTAACTGTTTTTGCTGTTGCGGTTCGATACAGTGTCGACTCGGGTAACTGCTCAGTATCGAGTCAGTTATGTGTCCTTCCTGTCACATTGTACTTTTCGTCGAGTCAAAAGTAAGCGACCTTTGACCTTCGCGTAATCTCCAGCGGTTGCTTTTGTTGACTCGTGTGTTGCTTCGCGGTGGTATGCTCTGTTTCATGTCGATGCTTCGATACTTCAGAAGTTTCCAACACTCCCCTTCGCTTCTGGAGTGTCGCTGTTGATTGGCATAGGGCGCACATTTGCGGGCATGTATGGTTACCACATTGATGGTAACAAAGAGGTGCGTAATGACATTCTTTCACACTCGCGATTGCACTTTCCCTCAACCACACTTACTTGCAACCACACTCACTCTCTTGCTTTCTAACAGACCTCACTCACTCGCCTTCTCAAGAAGCTCCCCACTCTTGCTTTCTCAAGAAGCTCCCCACTCTTTTCTGTCGCCTCCTCCTCACCCTTCCTCAGCTCAACTCCCTCCCTCACCAACCCCTCTCCCTCCCTCGCATCCTCTCCTTTCCACGCCTCCTCACCTCTTGGTCGCCAGCTAATTGCCTCATGCTCCTGTCAAACCCTCAATCGCACCCATTTCCCAACCAAACTCACAGTAGCGATCAAATTCCCTCTCTTCTCCCTCTCTCCCCCTCCCGCCCTGCCCCCCCCCCTCTTCGCCTCCTCTCCCACCTCACCTCATCGCCTACAGCTCATAGCCTACGGAGCCATGAACCTCTCAGGCTCCTTCACCTCCTGCTATGTCGCCACAGGTACGCTGCGATCTAATTCGTTGACAAGCGGTGAGCTTGCTTAGTCCAAGCAAGCACGGTGTGTGCACGCTTGCTCTGAGATCCCTACACCGCTGCTGCTGTTCCCACCCGGTGAGCTGGAGAGGAGAAGAGAGTACCACACATGTGCACTGCACAGGTGCACCAAGCACGAGCGCCCCACCAGTCTTGTAAAGCCTCTCTCAAGGCACATCTCTCAAGGCACCTCTCTCAAGGCACCTCTCTCAAAGCACCTCTCTCAAGGCACCTCTCTCAAGGCACCTCTCTCAAGGCACCTCTCTCAAGGCACCTCTCTCAAGGCACCTCTCTCAAGGCACCTCTCTCAAGGCACCTCTCTCAAGGCACCTCTCTCAAGGCACCTCTCTCAAGGCACCTCTCTCAAGGCACCTCTCTCAAGGCACCTCTCTCAAGGCACCTCTCTCAAGGTACCTCTCTCAAGGCACCTCTCTCAAGGCACCTCCTGCAATGCCTATCCTGTGGCCATCCGTGCCTTCCTGCATAAACCCAACCAAATCCCCTCTTCCCCTCTCTCCCCTGCCCGGCTCCCTTTCTTCCCCCCACCAGGCTCCTTCTCCCGCACGGCAGTGAACATCCTAGCGGGGGCGCACACGGCGCTGACACAGATCATCCTCTCCTTCACCATGCTTATCGTGCTGCTTGCTGCTGCTCCCGCCTTCAAATATGTGCCCGCTGTACGGCCCCTCATTCTTCCCCCTCCTTTTGCCGTCCAATCCGTGCATAGTGCAAGTTTCCCCTCCGTCCGGTGTGCCCGCTTCCACCTTCCCTCCGCTTCCACTTTACCTCCGCTCCCACTTTACCTCTGCTTCCTCCTTTTTACTTTCACTTACCTTCCAATACGCTCCCAGAGTATACCCCACTCCCCCCACCTTCCTCCTGCCTTTTGCCTCCTGTGTCCTGCCTTTTGCCTCCTGTGTCCTGCCTTTTGCCTCCTGTGTCCTGCCTTTTGCCTCCTGTGTCCTGCCTTTTGCCTCCTGTGTCCTGCCTTTTGCCTCCTGTGTCCTGCCTTTTGCCTCCTGTGTCCTGCCTTTTGCCTCCTGTGTCCTGCCTTTTGCCTCCTGTGTCCTGCCTTTTGCCTCCTGTGTCCTGCCTTTTGCCTCCTGTGTCCTGCCTTTTGCCTCCTGTGTCCTGCCGTGCCTCCTGTGCGAGCATTGCACCCTCGCACACCCACATCGCTCCTTTCAATACCAGTATTCCCTTTCCCTCAATAGGCCCCTCTTCCCTGTTCCCTTCTCCCCATGCCCTCCCGCTCTCCCCTTCCTCGTCCCCTTCTCGAATGGTCCTCCCCCACGTCCCTCCCTCCCCCCTTTTGCAGTGTGTGGTGGGAGCAGTCATCGCCAATTCTGTGCTTAACCTGGTACTGCCCTCCTCCCTATCTCCCTCCTCCCTACCTCCCTCCTCCCTATCTCCCTCCTTGCTCCTCGCATCGCCGATCTTTCCGGATTCTCCCTCTTCCCTCCTTCATCCCCTTGCCCCCCACCTCCTTCCCTTTCATATCTGCTCCTCCCCCGTTTCTTCTTACTCACATACCTCAACGTGCCCCTCCATTAGCTGCTCCCACTTGCCCCCCCCATCATCTGTTTCCCCCTATCGCCTTGCTCCCTCCCCTCCTCCCCATCATTGTTCCCCCCCCACCCATTTTGTAGCCATGCTCACTTGCTTCCCTTCTTCCCCCGTCCCATCCCATCCCCTCCCATCCATACCCCTCCCCCCTCTCAGCTGGACTTTAAAGCCGCATTTCAAATCTGGAGGGTGAACACGCTCAACTTCATACTCATGCTCGCCTGCTTCCATCGACCCTTGTCCCCTGGTTTCCCCTCCCACCTGTCCCCCTCCTCCCCCCCGTTCTCAGCTGGACTTCAAGGCAGCGTTTACGATCTGGAGGGTAGACAAACTAGATTTCATGGTCATGCTCGGCTGCTCCCAACACCTATTCCCCCTATTGACCTAAACCCTTTCTCCGTTCTTTCCCCCCATCAGCTCGACTTCAAGGCAGCGTTTACGATCTGGAGGGTAGACAAGCTGGACTTCATGGTCATGCTCGGCTGCTTCCTCGGGATCATCTTCGGCTCGCCCGAGATCGGCCTGCTAGTCGCCTCCGTCCTCTCTGTCCTCAAGCTCCTCCTCCGCATTGTCCGCCCGCACATCCGCCTGCTCGGGCTGCTCCCGGGCGGCGCCGCTACAGCCGTGAGCGTGCTACAGTTCCCCAACAGCACGCTGTGCGAGGGGATCGTGATGCTGAGGATTGAGAGCCCAGTCAGTAGCATGCAGTACTCGAACTTCTGTTTTCCGTGTTTCTTGGTCAAGTAATCAGCTGCCATCTCGGATGTGGGACAGTAGGATAGCTCGAGTCTTCCCTTCTCGATTTCGTCTTTTACGAAGAAGTACCGGAGGGCGATGTGCTTCGTTTGATTCGCGAACCCATTTTTGTTCGCTATGCGAATGGCCGATTGGTTGTCGCAGAAGAGGGAGAAGCTGGGTAATTGAGCCAGCTGTGCTTCCTCCAGCAATTCGCGAAGATATAGCCCTTCCTTGGTGGCTGAGAAGAGTGCGATATATTTTGCTTCTGCCGAGGAGAGAGCGATTAACTCTTGCTTGTTCGACTGCCATGAGATAGGGCCGATAGGTTCGAGTCAATAGATGCAGCCAGTTCGAGATCGTCTGTTGTCGGAGTCTCCAGCGTGATCGGCGTCGACGTAGCCGATTAACTTAGGTGTCGAAGTTCTGGTCTTGTGGTAGGTTAGTCCGATCGTCGGGGTACTAACGAGATAGTGAAGTGCACGGTTGAGTTCAAGCATGTGTTCTGCTTCAGGCTTCTTAAGGTAGGTGGCAAGTTGACTAGCTGAGTAGGATAGATCCGGTCGGCAGGTAGCGGCTGCGAAGAGTAGACAGCCTAACTCTCATTGGTAGTCACGAATGCCGGCAGGTTTGAGTAGGGCGGAGACTTTGCGATTTCCGTCGGTGTAGCAGTATGGCGTGGTGATAGTAGTTGGAGTAAGTCCGAATCGTTTAGCGATGGTGTCCGTGTATTTCTCGGCGCTGAGGTAGATTGCGTTGTCGCCGTCTTGTATGTTGAGTCCCAGGTACTGTGTCACGGTAGTCGCGATGGTAAGTGTGAGATCCCGCTGCAGCTCCCCTTCAAACCAGGTCGTTATGTCGTTGGTGGAGCCTATGTAGAGGAGGTCGTCTACGTAGACGATGAGTAGGATGTAGTCAGTCCCCTTAGTGAGTCGGTACATCCCTTGGTCGTGAGGTAGTTGGAGGAATCCGATGTAGATTAGGCGTGTGTGAAGATGTTGCTGCCACAGTCTCGGGGATTGCTTGATCCCGTACAACGACTTTTCCAGCTGACAGACTTGGTTGGGGTCTACGTTAGACCCGTGCGGGAGTTCAACGAAGATCTCAGCATCGACGGGGGTATAGAGGAATGCGTTGGCGACATCGATTTGTCGAAGTTTCTTCCGGTTCATGGCGGCTATCGCGAGGAGAATCCGCAGCGAGGTATGTCGACTAACTGGTGCAAATGTTTCCGTGAAGTCTCGTCCTTGCTCTTGGTCGAAGCCACGCACGACCCAGCGTGCCTTGAATTTGTCGATTGTTCCGTCAGCTTTTGTTTTCATGCGGAAAACCCATTTTCCCGTGAGAATGGTCGTGTTGCTTGCCACTCCGATAGGCACGACTTTCCAGGTGTTGCGTTCTTGCAGTGCCTTTAACTCTCTGTCCATGGCTTCGTGCCATTTTTCCTTGTGTTCCCCCCCCAGAGCCTGCTGAATGTTGGCAGGCTCCTTAGGTGGTGCTGCTCCGTGGACAGCGGTGACGAGTCCCAGTATCTGCAATCCACTCTGTGTGTAGCGGGGGAGATTTGCGTCCTCAGGATAAGCTGCTTCATCTCCCGCTTCTGGATCTGGTAGGAAATTGGGTCCTATGCATTCGGAGACGTTGGTGTCGACCGGTTGGGGTGTAACATGACCGGTGTCGGCGAAGTCGAAGTAGGTTTCGGCGTTGACATTTTCGCGAGGGTTGTCGTCGTCCATGGGGATGTTAACAGAGCAATACAGGAGAGGTCCGGCTTCTTCCGAAGCTCCGTCCACGTTCTGCTCGTCCCAGTCAGCTTCGTCTGCTGCTGAAGCGAAGGCTCGGTTGCCACGAAAGCCGCCCGTGAGGTCTCGATGTGCTGCCAGGTTGTCCAGGTACGTTTGAAGTGTGAGTCGCTCGTAGAAAATGACATCACGTGCTGCTATTGTTTCCTTCGAGTGGACGTCAAAATCTTCCATGCGTTGTAATGCTTTTCGATGCCTAGGTGTAGCCCCCATTGTGCGCGTTGTGAAAATCTTCCGGCTCTTGCAGTGTGCGGTCGGTACTGTACCATGCACCCGAAGACTCGTAACATTTTTGTGTTGCCCAATTTTCCTGTCTACAGCAGGTGCGGTGATGCGTTGTTCGGGAGCGATGATGACGAGAGCAAGTTGTGCAACATGACAGCGTGGTCCATCGCCTCAGGCCACTGGTGGATGGGCAGTCGCATGCCACGCAACACTTTGCGCAGGTGTTCTGGAGAGTTCTGTTCATCCGTTCTGCCACGCCTTGCTGTTGATGGGCGTAGGGAAGCGAGATGAGTCGCTTGATGCCTCGTTCTGCGAGGTACTGCCTGAACCTTTGTGACTGATATTCCCCTCCCCCGTCTGACTGGAAGCTTTTCAGCTTTGCTCGTGATTCTCGTTCTGCCACTGGTAGCCAGGCGACGAAGGCTTCAAAGGCCATGCCGTGACTTGGGAGGTTGAGGTGCCAAACGTATCGGGTGGCGGCGTCGATGAAAGTAATCACATAGTTATATGCTCCTTGTCCTTGTTCGCGAGTATACAGGATGTCGCTGTGTACTTTCTCCGAGGGTGCGTAAGTTGGCGCGCTTGGATTGTGGTGAGAGACAAATGGTTGGTGAGGTAAGTCGGCTTCGGGGCAGGTAAAGCATGTGCCTCGGACTCGTTGGAGTTCTCTGCCGTCGGGTAGAAGGAGTGAGTCTTTGTCGAGTACAGCTGCCTTGATCGTTTTGTTTAGCGTGGTGTTGCTTGGATGACCTAATCGTTCGTGCCACAGTGATTCGCTTGCACAATGTCCGGGTGAGCGCCTGTACAGGTCGGAGTTGGAGTAAAAACCCGAGGTGAATTTGGCGCTTCTGTGAACTTCGCGTGGAGTGGGAGTTAACTGCTGCGCAGGAGTCGGGGGAGTGTTGTTGATGAGAACTGGTGCCGTCGAAGAGCCCGCGATTGGTGCCGTAGGTGTTGCTGCTGTTGCTGATGTTGTCTCTGCTGCTGTCGATGTTGTTTCTTCTTGTCGGATTCTTGCTAATGCCCTTGTCCTTTCTGCTTCAGGTATGGTATGTGAATACCAGAATCCTCGAGGACTGAAGTCGGGGTCAAGGTCGGGTGGATGTGTCCAAAAAGTGAAGTTGACGATGGCATCGCTATCGGCGGTTCCTTGGTCCAGAACAAAATCAAGAATGAAGACGTTATTTTTCAAGACTGCCTTGCCGATGTAGAGTCCGCCCTTTCCGTGGAATAACTTGAACTCCTGAGTGGTGCTGTCTGCTTCGAGGTGAATGCCCTTCGCCATCAGTTGACTGACGCTGAGTAAGTTGTAGCCGAGTCCTTCTGCAATCAAAACTTTTGACATTTGTAGAATGACGTTAGTTTCTCGAGACTGAAGTTGTACGATCCCTTGTCGTCGTGTGTGCAGGTTCTGGTTGTTGGCGACGGTGATTACAACTTCGCGCTGAAGTTGATGTTCTTGTTGAACGAAGCGACCCGAGGAGCACATGTGCTGTCCGCAGCAACTGTCCAAGAACCAAGTGTCTTTCCCGGACGGCTCGCTCTGGGCGATGGCTGCATACGTCGGGTTGGGCTCCAGTGATTCGCGGCGAGGAGTGCTCTCATCGAGCTTTTCTTCTGGTGAGTAGTGGGGTGGTGATCCGGTGATGCAGGAGTCTGTCGTTTTTGTCATGCAGCTCACGATATTTCTTGTTCCTTGTGCAGGTTCTCTCGTTGAAGACGTTGAAGACTGTACTTGATTGGTGGGATGCGCCTGCGTTGAAGCTACTTGACTGCTTGAGGGCCGAAGTTGACGTTGTGGCGACGTCGACTGCCGCTGATTCGGGCAGTGTGTGCGAGGATGTCCGGACTTCTTGCAGAGGTGACAATGTGAGAATCGAGAGTGGAATGAATGAGAAAGGATGAATTCACTAGCAAACATTGGGATACATATAGAAAACCCTAACAGGGTTGTACTCACTACAAAGTACCCCACTGCAGACTAGAGAAACATAATATTCTGACACACCCCCATAGTCAAAGTGGGGTATGATCAGCACAACAAGCAAAGCAAAGCAAGCTCAGGGTGGATCACAATGTCACCACACATTCTGAGCACAAGTACAAGAAGCAACAGTTTAAAGTTCACAAATGTAAGCAAAGCTAGAGGCTATCATAGAGGGCAAGTGAGGAGGAGGAGGCTGGACTAATAGGAAAGGAGAGAGGAGGCAATAGCGGAAGCTGCAGACACACGGGCAACAGGAGCGGCGCGCACTGTGGCTACCGGAGGCGCACCTCCGGACTACAGGAGTAACTGGCTCCGCGGCTAAGACGAGCGGCAGGAGCAACGGACCCACGGGCGACTGGCGCAGCGGCATCACTGGGCTACCGGAAGCGCACCTCCGGACTACTGGCACTGCTAGCAACACGACGGCTACCTCCACCCAACCTCCCTCTACTACCGCACCCCCCATTCACACACCCCCTGCTGCACCCCTAGGTTCACTCACACTCCACCCCCTAGCACCACTCCGTCGACTCACACACACCCACCCCCCTCAGCGGCAGCTGCAGTAGTGGGAGACGGAGTAGGAGGAGGAGCAGGGGATGCCACACACCCGCCACCCCCATACCCTCCCCCACTGCTGCACCTTCAGCAGGGGATGGAGGAGAAGGGGGGGGGGGGGGGGGGGGGGGGGGGGGGTGCTGTGCATGGCGCGTGCAGAGGGCAGCAGGGCGCGCGGGGCGCACAGGGCTGCAGGGCGCGCGGGGCGCACAGGGCAGCAGGGCGCACGGGGCGCACAGGGCAGCAGGGCGCGCGGGGCGCAGCAGGGCTGGCGGGTTGGCCACACCCGCCACCCCCATACCCTCCCCCACTGCTGCACCCGCAGCAGAGAGATGGGGGGGGGGGGGGCGGGGGGGGGCAGGCAGGTGCTGCAGGTCCCCTCCCCCCACTGCCGCATCCGCACCAGGGGGATGGCAGATCCCCTCCCCCCACTGCTGCACCCGCAGCAGGGGGAGGGAGAGGAGAAAAGGGCGGAGAGGAGGGGGGGGGGCGGAGAAAAGGGCGGCTGCTCCAGGGGCGGCTGCACCAGGGGCGGCTGCTCCAGGGGCGGCTGCCCCAGGGGCGGCTGCACCAGGGGCGGCTGCTCCAGGGGCGGCTGCACCAGGGGCGGCTGCTCCGACGCGTGCCCCCCCCCCCCCCAGGTCGCCCCTCCCGTCGCCTGTTGAGGCGACCTGAGGGGGGGGGGGGGGGGGGGAGGAGTACGGGGGCCGACGCGCGGCCTCCCAGGGCGCCAGAGCAGGCGGAAGAAGGGGCGACGCGCGCCCCCCCAGGTCGCCCCTCCCGTCGCCTTGCGTGGCGAGCGGGAAAAGGGGGGGGGGGGGGGGGGGGGGGGGGGGCGGTGCACGGGCCCCTGGTGCGCCACGACCGGCATGAGGGCGGGGCCTGGGTCGGGGCAGGTCCGAGACAGGGCCGGGACGGGGCCGAGGAAGGGCCGGGGCGGGCCGCGAAGGGGCCTAACGGGCCGCGAAGGGGCCGCGACAAGCCGCGACGGGGCCGAACGGGCCGAGAAAGGGGCCGGGGAAGGGCCTGGGCGGGCCGCGAAGGGGCCTAACGGGCCGCGAAGGGGCCGCGACAAGCCGCGACGGGGCCTAACGGGCCGAGAAAGGGGCCGGGGAAGGGCCTGGGTGGGCCGCGAAGGGGCCTAACGGGCCGCGAAGGGGGGGCCGCGACGGACCTAACGGGCCGCGACAGGGTCGGGGCAGGGCCGGGGTCGGGGCAGGTCCGGGACAGGGCCGGGACGGGGCCGAGGAAGGTCCGGGGCGGGCCGCGAAGGGGCCTAACGGGCCGCGAACGGGGCCTGACGGGGCCTTACGGGGCCTGACGGGGCCGAACGGGGCCGCAAACAGGGCCTGAAGGGGCCGCAAACGGGGCCTGACGGGGCCTTACGGGGCCTGACGGGGCCGCAAACGGGGCCTGACGGGGCCGCAAAGGGCCTCACTAGGGGCCGCGAATGGGCCTTACGAGGGGGCCGCGAAGGGGCCTAACGAGGGGCCGCGAAGGGGGCCGTACGAGGGGCCGCGAAGGGGCCTTACGAGGGGCCTTACGAGGGGCCGCGAAGGGGCCTTACGAGGGGCCTTACGAGGGGCCGCGAAGGGGCCTAACGAGGGGCCGCGAAGGGCCTTACGAGGGGCCGCGAAGGGGCCTAACGAGGGGCCGCGAAGGGCCTTACGAGGGGCCGCGAAGGGCCGTTAAGGGCAGGCGCGACGCGCGCCTAGGGTAGGAAAAATTTCAGTGTAAACGTGGTGGGCCCTTAGGAAGGATCGAAATTGCTCTATACCATGTGAGAATCGAGAGTGGAATGAATGAGAAAGGATGAATTCACTAGCAAACATTGGGATACATATAGAAAACCCTAACAGGGTTGTACTCACTACAAAGTACCCCACTGCAGACTAGAGAAACATAATATTCTGACGGACAAAACGGTGGGATGTATTGTTGAGTCTGACGGTTGTTTTGTCGATTGTTGTTGTTGTTGTTGAAGCGTCGTTGAGTGTGAAACGCGAATTCTGGTGCTGATGCTCTTTTCTTGTGTCGTCCTTCGTGCAGGTCCATATCCTGCTGTTCAGCGTGAATTTCGGCGCAGAGTGCTGCTTCGGAGATTTTCCCGTGAGCTCGAAGGAGTGCTCGAGTGGAGCGCCAATGAGGACCGAGGCCGGCGATGATGACTGTTACGAAGGCTTCTTCGGATATTGCTCCTCCGCATCGAAGGAGTCTGTCGCGCAGTCCACGACAGCGGCTGATATACGTCATTCCCTTTTCGTCGGGTTTCATTTCCACTATTGTCAGCTGAGCCATGAGACGACTTTGATTAACACTGTCTGTTGCTTGATACAGGCTCTTCAGGTGGTCGTACGCCAGCTCGGCGGAATTTCCGTATCCTCGATAAGACCGGATGTTCTGTTGCTCGTTTGGAGATAAATTTCGCAGTAGTATTGTATACGCCATCAGCGATTGATATGTGTACTGCTGCTTGTCGTACTGTGTCCCATGTGTTGGATATGGCAGGGACCCGTCGAAGAATCCAAGTATTTGCATGCCCTCCATCATCAGCTCGAATTCGAATGACCAGGTATAGAAGTCCTTTCCGTCGAAAGGTATTGATGTCAGCAGTTTTAACACATGTGCGAATTGTGATTGAACTTGAAGTGTGTCCAATGTCTTCTCTTGTCCAGGTGAAGACTGTGGTTGTGGCGCGAAGCTGATGGAGCCACGTTGAGGTTCGTATGGAGAAAATGTGGGTTGTTGCTGATTTCCGCGCGCATACGATGAACCGTCAAGGCTCATTGGAGTAGCCCTGTTGTTGTTGTTGTTGGGCTGAGAAAAAGCCCTTAGGATCTTTGCAGGACAGAATTCAAGGGTAGTACAATGTAATAGCGGAAGGGTTTAATAAAAGGCTTGTGAACCACCTTGCGCTGGTATGTGAGGGCAAAGTTGATTGATTAAAACAAAGAGATACAAGCTTTTATAAGGACACAAGGAATATGAAGAGATACGGTTAATAACCTTTTTACTGTTGCTGTTGCGGTTCGTGTCAAACTTATATATGCTATAGTCTGTTTAGGCTGTAGTGGGGAAGTTCTTAGAGGGTACAACACTTTTGTGTTTCATACTTGTACCCACCTGCTGCATAGTTCATTCATTCCTCAATTCTCTCACATGGTATAGAGCTAGTTCGATTTATTTTTTTCCTAAGGGCCCACCACTAATTTTTATTTTTTTTTCCTTACCTGCCCGACGCGCACGTCGCGCCTGCCCTTCGAGGCCCCTTCGCGGCCCGTAGCGGCCCCTTCACGGCCCGTAGAGGCCCCTTTTGCGGCCCGTAGCGGCCCCTTCGCGGCCCGTAGCGGCCCCTTTGCGGCCCGTAGCGGCCCCTTTGCGGCCCGTATCGGCCCCTTCGCGGCCCGTCGCGGCCCCTTCACGGCCCGTCGCGGCCCCTTCACGGCCCGTCGCGGCCCCTTCGCGGCCCGTAGCGGCCCCTTTGCGGCCCGTAACGGCCCCTTTCCGGCCCGTAGCGGCCCCTTCGCGGCCCGTAGCGGCCCCTTCGCGGCCCGTAGCGGCCCCTTTCCGGCCCGTAGCGGCCCCTTTGCGGCCCGTAGCGGCCCCTTCGTGGCCCGTCGCGGCCCCTGTCCGGCCCGTAGCGGCCCCTTTGCGGCCCGTAGCAGCCCCTTTGCGGCCCGTAGCGGCACCTTCGCGGCCCGTCGCGGCCCCTTCACGGCCCGTCGCGGCCCCTTCACGGCCCGTCACGGCCCCTTCACGGCCCCGTCGCGGCCCCTTCGCTGACCAGCAGCCCGTCGCCGACCTGCCGCTCGTCCCTGACCAGCCGCCCGTCGCCGACCCGCCGCCCGTCCCTGACCAGCCGCCCGTCCCTGACCAGCCGCCCGTCGCCGACCTGCCGCCCGTCCCTGACCAGCCGCCCGTCCCTGACCAGCCGCCCGTCGCCGACCTGCCGCCCGTCCCTGACCAGCCGCCCGTCCCTGACAAGCCGCCAGTCGCCGACCTGCCGCACGTCGCTGACCCGCCGCCCGTCGACCTGGCCCTGCCCTGCTGCCGCCCCAACAGCGGCCCCTGGTAAGCACTCGTGCTCCCCCCCCCTCCCCCTCCCTGCTGCCGCGCCGCCAGTAGCCGGGCCGCGCCGCCCAGCCGAACCGCGCCGCCCAGCCGAGCCGCGCCGCCCAGCCGAGCCGCGCCGCTCTGCCGAGCCGCGCCGCTCCCACCGAGCCGCACTGCTCTGCCGAGCAGCACTGCTGCTACTGCTTCGACTGCTGCTGCTGCTTCTACTGCTGCTACTGCTGCTACTGCTCCTACCACTGCTTTGCACTGCTGCTGCTCCTACTGCTACTATGGCTAGTCCTACCGTTCTCACCTTTGATGCTGAGGGACGTGCAGTTGGCTTTGACGTGTGGGTTGACGATCTACAGCTGTTTCTTCAGTGTGATTCTAGAGATGGGGTATCTCTTTTCGATCACACGTCCGGTGTCTCCACTGCTCCTGCTCCCACTGCTGACAGCACTGTTCGCTCTCAGTGGACCACTCGTGACGCTGTTGCTCGTCTTGCTGTTCGTAGTCACCTGCCGCCTGCTGAGCGTGCACACTTTGGCCAGTACAAGACTGCTCAGTCTTTGTACGACGCTGTAGTTGCACGCTACTCCTCCCCTTCCACTGCTGCACTCAGCCGCCTCATGCTGCCGTACCTTTTCCCTGACCTTGCCGCCTTTGCCACAGTCGCTGACCTAGTTGCTCACCTTCGCACTAGTGACGCCCGCTACCGTGCTGCCCTTCCCACTGAGTTCTGTGCCAAGAACCCCCCCCCCCATGTACATCACCCTTTACTACCTAGTCACCCGCCTCCCTGACTCCCTTTCCTCAGTCAGGGATCACTTCCTCTCCCTTTGCCCCGCCGAGCTGACTGTCGACCCGCTAGAGGAGCGCCTTGCTGCAGCTGAGAAGAGTATCTTAGCTGTAGGTGCTTCTCGCGGCGACCGTCGCACCCCTTTCTTTGAGGGGTGTTCCCCTGTCCCCCTTCTCCCCTCTGTTGCTTCTGCTGCTGCTGTCGACCTCGTTGGCACTGAGGAGGTCGGGGCTACGTCTGCTCCGAGTGGGAGGCGCCGCAACAGCAAGGGCAAGGGGAGCAGAGGTGGTGGAGGGGGCGGCCGGGGGGGTGGTGGCGGAGGAGGAGGGGGTGGCGGTGGAGGTGGGGGTGGCACAGGGAGTGGGGGCTTCAGTGGCGGCAGCGGAGGTGGTGGAGGCAGCGGCAGCGGTGGTGGAGGTGGCGGCGGCAGCGGTGTTGGTCGAGGTGCAGCCGCGCAGCGTGGAGGCGCTGGTGGTAGCCAGCGTCAGCAGCAGCCGCGCTCCAATGAGACCCCGTCGGTTCAGCAGCTTCGTGAGTGGTACGCTGGGCGTGGGAGGTCTGGGGGTGCAGGTCCCTGCGCGTACGTTCTTCGCACCGGCCCTCGTAGTGGGGAGGTGTGTGGGCTCCCACACACCACGCAGCGCTCCTTCGGTCGCTTGACTGACGCTTGGCGTACCCAGTTTCCTGACTCTATTGAGCTCCCTCGCTAGCATGATCTGCTTCTGCAGAATGTGCCTATCTTTGATCTAGATTTTGATGCTATCCTTGCTGCCATGTATGCTCTTGCTCATATTACGGAGGGTGACTGTTACCTGAGTGTCCCGCCCGACCCGGGCATTGTGGCTGCTGCTCTAGGTGCTAGTGCGGCTGCTGGAGCTGGTGCTGGTGGTGCTGCTGAGACTGGAGACCCTAGGGCTGAGGGTACCGGTTCTGTCTCTGCTGTTTCTGGAGGCGCTGTGCGGCCGCGACCGTACTACGTTCCGCTTCTTCAGCAGGTTCTTGGCTCCCCGCCTTCTCCTGGTCCTCCACCTCCTTCCCTGAGTCCACTGCCTGTCCCGTCTCAGTCGCAGTTACAGCCGGCCTCTCCGCTGCCTGGTCCTTCTCCTTACTCTGGACCGACTAGAGGTCTTACGGAGCGTCGTGAGCCTGAGTCGCGTCCTGTGTCGCTTGTGTCTCGTTCTACGTCGCCACTCCATTCTGTTCGCGCTGTTCGTGTCTCGCGTCCGCGTCCTCCTCCTGTCCCTAGCACCCACTCGATGACTCTGCGTCCTTCTACTGCTCCACAGCGTGTCCCTCTGCCGTCTCCTCCTGCGTCCTCTCTTCCTGACGGTCCTGACCCTGCGTCTGACTCCCTTCGTGCTGCTAGTCCTACTGTCACGCGCTTTCTAGCCACTGCTGTCACTGACCCTCTGTTTGAGTCCTCTGCTGCGTCTGCTCTCGTTGCTGAGCTTGTTGACTTTGCTGCCGCCTGTCGCCTAGACTACGCCGCTAGTCTTGTTGCTGAGTCTGCGTCTGTGGCCGTCTGTCCTCCGTCCGTCAGGGGTGAGTGTGCTCTTGGCACGGACGTTCTTGAGGACAGACAAGAGGAGTTTGAGTGCTTTGCTGCTTCTGTACCTCATCTCGTGTCCATGCTGCTGACCCCTGAGGGAGACCCGGATGCACTAGACATCCCGACCCCGCGCTCTTACGCAGAGGCGATAGAGGGTCCCTACTCCTCTCAGTGGCAGGCAGCCATGGATGCATAGATGGCTTCCTGGAAGTCCACAGGCACCTACGTAGACGGGGTTCCCCCACCTGGGGCGAACATCGTCAGTGGCATGTGGATCTTCAGGGTGAAGCGACCGCCGGGTTCTCCGCCTGCCTTCAAGGCGCGTTACGTTGCACGTGGCTTCAGTCAGCGACAGGGAGTTGACTTCTTTCAGACCTTCTCCCCTACCCCGAAGATGACCACTCTTCGCGTACTGCTGCACGTTGCTGCTCAGCGTGGACTACGAGCTCCACTCGCTTGACTTCAACACAGCCTTCCTGCAGGGCAGCCTGCACGAGGAGATCTGGCTGCGCCGCCCACCTGGCTTCACTGGGTCGTTTCCTGCTGGTACCCAGTGGAGCCTCCGGCGGCCAGTCTACGGTCTCCGCCAGGCACCCCGTGAGTGGCACGACACACTCAGGACGACTCTTGCTTCTCTTGGTTTTGCTCCTTCCACTGCTGACCCTTCTCTGTTTCTACGTACTGACACTACTCTGCCGCCGTTCTACGTTCTCGTGTACGTAGACGACCTCGTCTTTGCTACTGCTGAGACTGAGGCACTTGCCCACGTGAAGTCCGAGCTGCAGAAGAGACACACGTGCACAGACATGGGTGAACTGACAAGCTATCTTGGCTTGCGGATCACCCGGGACAGAGCACAGCGCACCATTACCTTGACTCAGTCACACATGGTGCAGCAGGTCCTTCAGCGCTTCGGATTCACGTACTCCTCGCCACAGTCCACTCCTCTGCCTACCGGTCACTCGCTCTCAGCTCCACCTTCGGACGAGTCCATAGAGCCGAGTGGCCCGTATCCAGAGCTTGTGGGCTGCCTCATGTACCTGATGACCTGCACACGACCTGACCTCGCATACCCTCTCAGCCTTCTGGCTCGCTACGTGGCTCCCGGCAGGCACCGAAAGGTGCACTGGGATGCTGCGAAGAGGGTGTTGCGATACTTGTGCAGTACGGGGGCGGGCATGGGGCTCGTGCTTGGAGGACGGGGTCCAGTTGTCCTCACTGGTCACGCTGACGCCTCCTGGGTTGACGACTTGGCTACGCAGCGGTCGTCACAGGGTTACACCTTCAGTCTTGGCTCCGGTTCTGTCTCTTGGCGGTCTACCCGCTCTTCTTCTGTTCTCAGCTCCAGTTGTGAGGCTGAGATCTACGCTGGGGCCATGGCTGCACAGGAGCTACGCTGGCTCACCTACCTGCAGACCGACTTGGGAGAGGCGCCTCGTTCTCCTCCAGTTCTGTACGTCGACAACAAGGCCATGCTGGCCTTGTGTCAGGAGCACAGACTGGAGCACAGAACGAAGCACATTGCTCTGCGCTACTTCCTTGCTCGAGAGTTGCAGCAGCGTGGCCAGCTTCGTCTTGCTTACGTGGCCTCTCAGGCCAACACTGCTGATGTTTTCACCAAGGCACTTCAGCCTTGTGATCATCAGCGTTTCTGTACTGTGTTAGGCCTTGTACCTACTGTGCCTCACTTGTTGACTTCTTGACTCTGCTTGTACTGTACTCTATATACATATACCTGCATGCTTATATTTGCTAGGTTGTGTTCACTGTATTGTTTGCTTTCCTTTATATAACTCTGCATGTGAACTGGCCTTGCGGCCCTTTGCTTGTGCTCAGAGTGCGTGGTGACTTTGTGATCCACCCTTAGCTTGCTTTGTCTTTCTTGACTGGCCTTGTGACCTCTTGCTCTCCCCCACTTTGCCTATGAGGGTGTGTCAAACTTATATATGCTATAGTCTGTTTAGGGTGTAGTGGGGAAGTTCTTAGAGGGTACAACACTTTTGTGTTTCATACTTGTACCCACTTGCTGCATAGTTCATTCATTCCTCAATTCTCTCACAGTTCGATACTGTTTCGACTCGGGCAACTGCTCAGTAGCGAGTCAGTTGTTTGTCCTTGCTGTCGCGCTGTATTTGTCAGGTCAAAGGTCGCTGACCTTTGACTTTCGCGTAACCTCCAGCAGTTGTTCAACCTCCAAGGGTTGACTCGCTTCGCTTCTGACTTGGTGTTTCGACACGACAGAGGCGCTTAAATCAATTGTTTCCAACACTCCCCTTCGCTTCTGGAGTGTCGCTGCTGATGACGTGGCTTTGTCCAGTCAGCAGCATGCAATATTCGAACTTCGACTTTCCGAGCTTCGTGGTCAAGTAATCAGCTGCCATCTCGGATGTGGGGGAGTAAGACAGCTCAAGTCTCCCCTTCTCGATCTCGTCCTTTACGAAGAAATATCGCAGGGCGATATGCTTCGTCCTGTTCGCGAATCCGTTTTTGTTGGCTATGCGAATTGCCGACTGGTTGTCGCAGAACAAGGAGAAGCTGGGTAACTGAGCCAGCTTCGCCTCCTTCAGAAGTTCGCGAAGGTACAGTCCTTCCTTGGTGGCTGAGCAGAGTGCGATATATTCAGCTTCAGCTGAGGAGAGAGCGATTAGTTCCTGCTTGCTCGATTGCCAGGAAATAGGTCCGATAGGTCCGAGGCGATAGATGTAGCCGGTGCGTGAGCGTCTGTTGTCGGGATCGCCGGCGTGATCTGCGTCGACGTAGCCGACTAGTTTAGGTAACGTAGTCCCGTTCTTGTGGTAGGTTAGGCCGACGGTTGCGGTGCTGACGAGATAGTGGAGAGCACGGTCGAGTTCGGCCATGTGTTCTCCTTCAGGTCTCTTGAGATAGGTTGCGAGCTGGCTTGCGGAGTACGATAGGTCTGGACGACAAGTAACAGCTGCGAAGAGGAGGCATCCCAGCTTCCTCTGGTAGTTGCGTATGTCGGCGGATTTTAGAGGAGCGGATTCTTCCTTGTTGTTTCCTGCCGTGTAGCGGTATGGCGTAGAGATGGTGGTCGGCGTAAGTGAGAAGCGTTTGGCGATGGTGTCGGCGTACTTTGCAGCGTTGAGGTAGATCGCGTTTTCTTCTTCCTGAATGTTTAGGCCGAGATATTGCGTGACGGTAGATGATACTGTGAGTGTGAGGTCTTTGTAGCTCCCCTTCGAACCAGGTAGTAACGTTGTCGGTCGACCCGATGTAGAGTAGATCGTCTACGTAGATGATTAATAGAATGTAGTCGTCGCCTTTCGTGAGCCGGTACATGCCTTGGTCGTGTGGTAGCTGCCGGAATCCGATGCGAGTAAGTCGAGCGTGTAGGTACTGCTGCTACAGTCTCGGGGCCTGTTTGATCCCGTACAGGGATTTTTACAGCTGACAGACTTGGTTGGGCTCTCCGTGGGAGCCGTGTGGGAGTTCGACGTAGATTTCGGCGTCAACAGGTGCGTAAAGGAATGCATTGGCGACGTCGATTTGCCGCAGTTTCTTTTTCTTCATGGCAGCGATCACGAGAAGGATTCGTAGTGAAGTGTGTCGGCTGACCGGAGCGAATGTCTCGGTGAAGTCACGTCCATGCTCTTGGTCGAAGCCGCGTACGACCCAGCGTGCCTTGAACTTGTCAATGGTGCTGTCTGCTTTCGTTTTCACACGGAAGACCCACTTCCCGGTGAGTATTGTCTTGTTTCGTGCCACGCCGATAGGGACAACTTTCCAGGTGTTGCGCTCCTTCAGTGCTTTCAGTTCCTTGTCCATGGCTTCACGCCATTTTTCCCTATGTTCCCCCCCCAGAGCCTGCTGAACTGTGGCAGGCTCCTTAGGAGTTTCCGTGCCGTGGACCGCAGTGACTAGGCCGAGTATCTAGAGGCCACTCTGCGTGTAGCGGGGGAGAGTTGTGTCCGCAGGATAAGCTGCTTCGTCACCTGTTTCTGGGTCAGGTATGAAGTTAGGCCCTATGCGTTCTGCTTCGTTGGTGTTGACTTCTGTAGGTGTAACGTAACCGGTGTCGGCGAAGTCGAAATAAGTTTCGGCGTTGACGCTTTCGCGAGGATTTTCGTCGTCCATCGGGATAAGCACGGAGCAGAATGGGAGTGGTCCTGCTTCTTCCGAGGCGTTATCCACGTTCTGCTCGTCCCAGTCAGCTTCATCTGCTGCCGAGGCGAAGGCTCGATCACCACGGAAGCCGCCTGTGGGGTCCCGGTCTTCTGCCAGGCTGGCAAGGTATATCGGAAGGGTGAGTCGTTCGTAGAAAATGACATCACGTGCTGCTACTGTTTCTTTGGAGTGGACGTCGAAAATCTTCCACGCGTTGTAATTTCTTTCGATGCCCAGGTGTAGTCCCCACTGTGCGCGGTGGGAAAATCGGCCGGCTCGTGCAGATGGGGGTCGGTACTGTACCATGCAGCCGAAAACCCTTAACATTTTTGTGCTGCCCTGTTTTCCTGTCCACAGCAGGTGTGGTGATGCGTTGTTCGGTAGTGACGATGACGAAAGCAAGTTGTGCAGCATGACAGCGTGGTCCATCGCTTCAGGCCACTGGTGATTGGGCAGTCGCATGCCACGCAGTAATTTGCGCATGGTGTTCTGGAGAGTTCGATTCATCCGTTCCGCCACGCCTTGCTGTTGTTGGGCGTAGGGAAGCGAGATGAGCCTCTTGATTCCTCTTTCTGCCAAGAACTGCTTGAACCTCTGTGAGGTGTATTCTCCTCCTCCGTCTGACTGGAAGCTTTTTAGTTTCACGCCTGATTCTCGTTCTGCTACTGGGAGCCAAGCGATGAAGGCTTCGAAAGCCATGTCCTTTCTCGGAAGGTTGAGGTGCCAAACGTAACGCGTAGCGGCATCGATGAACGTGATGGTGTAGCTGTATGCTCCTTGTCCAGGTTCGCGATTGTACAGGATGTCGCTGTGCACTTTCTCAAGTGGTGCGTAAGCTGGTGCGCTGGGCTTGTGGTGAGAAGTGAATGGCCGATGTGGTAAGTCAGCTTCGGGGCAAGTAAAGCACGTTCCACGAGCTCGTCGAAGTTCGCTTCCATCGGTTAGAAGCAGTGAATCTTTGTCGAGTACTCATGCTCTGATTGTGTTGTTTAACACCGTGTTGCTTGGATGTCCCATTCGTGCGTGCCTGATGTCTTCGCTAGCGCGATGTCCGGGTGAGCGACGATACAGGTCGGAGTTGGAGTAGAAGCTTGCGGTGAAGTTTGCACTGCGATGTAATTCTCGTGATTTTGGGTTAAGCTGTTGCGCAGGAGTCGGTGGAGTATCGTCAATTTGAGCCGATGCAGTTGAAGTACCAGCGATTGGCGTCGATGTTGCTGCTGCTGCTGCCGTTGTTTCTGCTGCTGCTGATGTTGTGTTTGCTGCTGCCGATGTTGTCTCTGCTGCTGCCGAGTGTTGAATTGTTGCTAATGCTCTTGTTCGTTCTGCCTCAAGGATGGTGTGCGAGTACCAGAAGCCTTCTGGACTGACGTCGGGGTCAAGATCCGGTGGGTGTGTCCAAGAGGTGAAAGTGACAATCCCGTCGCTGTCAGCAGTGCCAAGATCTGGGACGAAGTCGAGGACGAAGACGTTGTTTTTCAGGACCGCCTTCCCGATGTAGAGACCGCCTTTCCCGTGGTATAACTTGAACTCCTGAGTGGTACTATTTGCTTCGAGGTGGATGCCCTTCGCCATCAGTTGACTGACGCTCAGTAGGTTGTAACCGAGTCCTTCTGCTATTAAAACCTTTGACATCTGCCGTATGACGTTTGTTTCTTGTGACTGAAGTTGCACTACGCCTTGTCGTCGAGTGCACAGGTTCTGATTGTTGGCGACGGTGATGACGACCTCGCGTTGAAGTTGGTGTTCACGTTGAACAAAGCGTCCTGAAGAGCACATATGCTGTCCGCAGCAACTGTCTAAGAACCACGTATCTTTCCCGGACGGCTCGCTTTGAGCGATGGCTGCATACGTCGGATTTGGTTGAAGTGACTCGCGGCGAGACGTGCTGTTGTCGAGTTGCTCTTCCGGTGAGTAATATGGTGGTGACTCTGTGATACAGGAGTCGGTCAGCTGTGTCATGCAACTGACGATGTTTCTTGTTCCTTGCACAGGTTGTCCCGTTGATGTTGTTGAGGCTTGTACTTGAGAGGTCGGATTCGCTTGCGTTGAGGCAACTTGATTGCTTGAAGGCCGAAACTGCCGCTGCGTTGGTACTGACTGTTGTCGGTTAGGGCACTGCGTGCGGGGATGCCCTGACATCTTGCAAAGGTGACAGAACGGAGGTACTGGTTTCGGTTGATGCCGATAGTTGTTGTTGTTGTAGCGCCGTTGAGTGTGGAATGCGAATTCGGTCACTGATGCCTTCTTCTTGTGTCGTTCTTCTTGCAGGTCCATATCTTGCTGCTCAGCGTGGATCTCGGCGCAGAGTGCTGCTTCTGATATCTTTCCGTGGGCTCGGAGTATGGCGCGGGTGGAGCGCCACTGAGGACCGAGGCCGCCGATGATGACTGTGACGAAGGCGTCTTCTGAAATCGACCCTCCGCATCGAAGGAGTTTGTCGCGCAATTCGCGACAACGGCTGATATACGCCATCCCCTTTTCGCCTGGTTTCATTTCGACTGTCGTCAGTTGCGCCATTAACCGACTTTGATTTACGCTGTTTGTTGCTTGATACAGGTTCTTCAGGTGGTTGTACGTGTCGAACTTATCTGCTATAGTCTTTGTAGGCTGTAGTGGGGTAGACATATATGGGGTACAACACTTTTAGGTTTTCCTACTTGTACCCACCTGCTTTCTAGTTCATTCATTCCTCATTTCTTCACATGGTATAGAGCAGGTTCCCTAGTGGGAACGCTTCCTTGGGCCCACCACTAAAATTTTTTTTTTCTGCCCGGAGCACCGGTCGCTTCTGCCCGAGGCGCGTTTTGCGCGCCTTAGAGGCTCCTCTCACGGCCCCTCGTGCCGCCCCTAGCGGCCCCGTCGCCGCCTTTCCAGGCCTCTCGCGGCCCCTAGCGGCTCCGTCGCTGCCCCTACGCGGCCCCGTCGCCGCCCCTAGCGGCCCCGTCGCCGCTCCTAGCGGCTCCGTCGTCGCCCCTAGCGGCCCCGTCGCAGCCCCTACGAGGCCTCGTCGCCGCCCCTAGCGGCCCCGTCGTCGCCTCCCTACCTACGCGGCCCCGTCGCCGCCCCTAACGGCCCTGTCGCCGCCCCTACGCGGCCCCGTCGCCGCCCCTGGCGGCCCCGTCGCCGCCCCTACGCGGCCCCGTCGCCGCCCCTAGCGGCCCCGTCGCCGCCCCTAGCGGCCCCGTCGCCGCCTCACTCCCTACGCGGCCCCGTCGCTGCCCCTGCGCGGCCCTGTCGCCGCCCCTACGCGGCCCCGTCGCCGCCCCTGGCGGCCCTGTCGCCGCCCCTACGCGGCCCCGTCGCCGCCCCTAGCGGCCCCGTCACCGCCCCTAGCGGCCCTGTCGCCGCCTCCCTACCTAAGCGGCCCCGTAGCCGCCCCTAGCGGCCCTGTCACCGCCCCTACGCGGCCCCGTCGCCGCCCCTGGCGGCCCCGTCGCCGCCCCTACGCGGCCCCGTCGCCGCCCCTAGCGGCCCCGTCGCCGCCTCTTTCCCTACGCGGCCCCGTTGCCGCCCCTACGCGGCCCCCTCGCCGCCTCTATCGGCCGCTGAGCCGCCCAGCATCTGAGCAGCCGAACCACCCAGCAGCAGCCGCCCAGCAGCCGAGCCGCCGAGCCGCCGAGTCGCCCAGCAACCGAACTGCCGAGCCGCCCAGCGGCCGAGCCGCCCAGCAGCCGAGCCGCCAAGCTGCCGAGCCGCCCAACAGCCAAGCTGCCGAGCCGCCCAGCAACCGAGCTGCCGAGCCGCCCAGCAGCCGAGCCGCCCAGCACCCGAGCCGCCGAGCTGCCGAGCCGCCCTGCCGCTGAGCCGCCACTGTTCCCGCCGGCGCGCCCCGGCCCTACTTACTCGGACTGGTGAGATCCCTCCCTGCTAGGCCACTGCAGTCATGGCTACCCCCAGTGTCCTTACCTTTGATGCTGAGGGTCGTGCTGTTGACTTTGAGGTCTGGGTCGACGACCTCCAGCTGTTCTTACAGTGCGATAGGGCTGACGGACTCTCCCTGTTCGATCTCACCTCTGGTGCCTCTCCTGCCCCGCCTGCTACTGCTGACAGCACTGTTCGCTCACAGTGGGCCACACGCGATGCTGCTGCCCGTCTTGCTGTGCGTCGCCACTTACCGACCACTGAGCGTGCGCAATTTAGCCAGTACAAGAGCGCTAAGACCTTGTACGATGCTGTATTTGCACGCTACTCCTCCCCTGCCACTGCTGCGCTTAGCCGCCTCATGCTGCCGTACCTGTTCCCTGACTCAGTCACACATGGTGCAGCAGGTCCTTCAGCGCTTCGACTTCACGTACTCCTCGCCTCAGGCCACTCCTCTGTCTACTCGCCACTCGCTCTCAGCTCTGCCTTCGGATGAGTCCGTAGAGCCGAGTGGCCCGTACCCAGAGCTTGTTGGCTGCCTCATGTACCTGATGACCTGCACATGACCTGACCTTGCATACCCTCTTAGCATCTTGGCACGCTATGTTGCTCCTGGGAGACACCGACCAGAGCACATGGCTGCAGCGAAGAGGGTGTTGCGCTACTTGTGCAGTACGTCGGGCATGGGGCTAGTGCTTGGAGGGCGACGTCGAGTGGTCCTCACAGGTCACGCAGACGCTTCTTGGGCTGACGACCAGGCTACGCAGCGGTCGTCACAGGGTTACACCTTCAGCCTTGGCTCCGGCTCTGTTTCGTGGCGGTCTACCCGCTCGTCTTCTGTTCTCGGCTCCAGCTGTGAGGCTGAGATCTACCCGGGGGCCATGGCTGCAGAGGAGCTACGCTGGCTCACCTACCTGCTGACTGACCTAGGAGAGCCGCCTCGTTCTCCTCCAGTTCTGTACGTAGACAACAAGGCCGTGCTGGCCTTGTGTCGGGAGCACAAACTGGAGCACAGAACGAAGCACATTGCTCTTCGCTACTTCCTTGCTCGTGAGCTGCAGCAGCGTGGTCAGCTGCGCCTTGCTTACGTGGCCTCTGAGGCCAACACTGCTGATATCTTTACCAAGGCACTTCCGCCTGGTGATCATCAGCGCTTCTGTACGATGCTAGGTCTTGTGCCTACTTGGCCTCACTTGCTCACTTCTTGACCTTGTTTGTACTGTGATCTTTCTATACTTGCACTTGCCTGTTTACCTTTATATATGATCTTGCATGTGAACTGGCCTTTTGGCCTTGCTCTTGTGCTCGGATTGTGTGGTGACGTTGTGATCCACCCTGAGCTTGCTTTGATTTGCTTGACTGGTCTTGTGACCTCTTGTTCTCCCCCACTTTGCCTATGGGGGTGTGTCGAACTTATCTGCTATAGTCTTTGTAGGCTGTAGTGGGGTAGACATATATGGGGTACAACACTTTTAGGTTTTCCTACTTGTACCCACCTGCTTTCTAGTTCATTCATTCCTCATTTCTTCACAGTACGCGAGCTCTGCAGAGTTGCCGTATCCTCGGTAAGACCGTATATTCTGCTGCTGATTCGGAGTGATGTTTCTCAGTAGTATTGTGTACGCCATCATTGACTGATACGTGTACTGCTGCTTGTTGTACTGCGTGCCGTTTGTTGGGTATGGCAGGGACCCATCGAAGAAGCCAAGAATCTGTGCGCCTTCCATCATCAGCTCGAATTCGAATGACCAGGTAAAGAAGTCCTTTCCGTCGAATGGTCTTGATGTCTGCAGTTTTAAAACGTGCGCAAACTGCGACTGAACTTGAAGTGCATCTAGTGTCTTCTCTTGCTCAGGTGAAGGCTGCTGGCGCGGCATGAAGCTGACGGAGCCACGCTGAGGTTCGTACGGGGCGAAGGTAGGTTGTTGCTGATTTCCTCGTGCGTAAGATGAACCTGTCAAACTTATATATGCTATAGTCTGTTTAGGCTGTAGTGGGGTAGTCCTTAGAGGGTACAACACTTTTGTGTTTTCTACTTGTACCCCACTTGTTTCCTAGTTCACTCATTCCTCTCATTATTCTCACATGGTATAGAGCAGGTTCCCTAGTGGAACTGTTTTTTTAGGGCCCACCACTAAGAAATTTTTTCCTTACCTGCCTGAAGCGCGTTTCGCGTTTGTCCTAGCAGCGCCCCTTGCGCCTGCCCTTCGCGGCCCTTCGAGGCCCCTCGCGGCCTTCGCGGCCCCTTAGCGGCCCTTTGCGGCCCCCCTTCGCGGCCCTTCGCGGCCCCTTTCGCGGCCCTTCGCGGCCCCTCGCGGCCCTTCGCGGCCCCTTCACGGCCCTTCGCGGCCCCCTTCGCGGCCCTTCGCGGCCCCGTTCACGGCCCTTCGCGGCCCCTCGCGGCCCTTCGCGGCCCCTTCACGGCCCTTCGCGGCCCTTCGCGGCCCCCGTTCGCGGCCCTTTCGCGGCCCCTCCCACGGCCCTTCGCGGCCCCCTCACGGCCCTTAGTGGCCCTCTTCGACTGCCCCTTCCGGCCCTCTGCTGGCCCCTGCTGACGCGCCCCTGCTGGCGCGCCCCTGCCGGCCCCTGCAAACGATTCCCTGCCGGCCCCTGCTGGCGCGGCCCTTGCTGGCGCGCCCCTGCCGGCCCCTGCAAACGAGCCCCTGCCGGCCCCTGCTTGCGCGGCCCCTGCTGGCGCGCCTCTGCCGGCCCCTACTGGCGCGCCCCCCAACAGTCCCGGCCCGCCCCTGCACCCGTTTCTGGTAAGCCGAGCCGCGCCACCCAGCCGAGCCGCGCCGACCAGCCGAGCCGCGCTGCCCACCCCCCCCCCCCCCCCCCCCCCCCCCTACCGAGCAGCACTGACTTGCGCTACTGCTGCTACTGCTGCTACTGCTGCTGCTGCTGCTACTCTTGCTACTGCTCCTACTGCTGCTATGGCTAGTCCGACTGTTCTCACCTTTGATGCTGAGGGACGTGCAGTTGACTTTGACGTGTGGGTTGACGACCTACAGCTCTTTCTTCAGTGTGATTCTAGGGATGGAGTATCCCTTTTCGATCACACGTCCGGTGTTTCCACTGCTCCTGCTGCCACTGCTGACAGTACTGTTCGCTCGCAGTGGACCACTCGTAACGCTGTTGCTCGTCTTGCTGTTCGTAGTCACCTGCCGCCTGCTGGGCGCGCGCACTTTGGCCAGTACAAGACTGCTTAGTCTTTGTACGACGCTGTAGTTGCACGCTACTCCTCCCCTGCCACTGCTGCCCTCAACCGCCTCATGCTACCGTACCTTTTCCCTGACCTTGCTGCCTTTGCCACTGTCGCTGACCTAGTTGCTCACCTTCGCACTAGTGACGCCCGCTACCGCGCTGCCCTTCCCACTGAGTTCTGTGCCAAGAACCCCCCCCCCATGTACATCACCCTTTACTACCTAGTCACCCGCCTCCCTGACTCCCTCTCTTCAAACAGGGACCACTTTCTCTCCCTTTGCCCCACCGAGCTGACTGTCGACCTGCTAGAGGAGCGCCTTACTGCAGCTGAGAAGAGTATCTTAGCTGTAGGTGCTTCTCGCGGCGACCGTCGCACCCCCTTCTTTGAGGGGTGTTCCCCTGTCCCCCTTCTCCCCTCTGTTGCTTCTGCTGCTGCTGTCGACCTCGTTGGCACTGAGGAGGTCGGCGCTGCGTCTGCCCCTAGTGGGAGACGCCGCACCAGCAAGGGCAAGGGGAGCAAGGGTGGTGGAGGGGGCGGCGGGGGAAGCAGTGGAGGAGGTGGAGGCGGCGGAGGAGGTGGCGGTGGAGGTGGGGGTGGTACCGGGAGTGGGGGCGTCAGTGGCGGCGGTGGAGGTCGTGGCGGAGGTGGCGGAGGAGGTGGAGGCAGCGGCAGCGGTGGTGGAGGTAGCGGCGGAGTTGGTGCTGGTCGAGGTGCAGCCGCGCAGCATGGAGGCTTTGGTGGCAGCCAGCGCCAGCAGCAGCTGCGCACCCGTGAGACCCCGTCGGTTCAGCAGCTTCGTGAGTGGTACGCTGGGCGTGGGAGGTCTGGGGGTGCAGGTCCCTGCACTTACGTTCTTCGCACCGGCACTCGTAGTGGGGAGGTGTGTGGGCTCCCACACACCACGCAGCGCTGCTTCGGTCGCTTGACTGACGCTTGGCGTACCCAGTTTCCTGACGCCGTTGAGCTTCCTCGTTGGCATGATCTGCTTCTGCAGAATGTGCCTATCTTTGATCTAGACTTTGATGCTATCCTTGCTGCCATGTATGCTCTTGCTGATAGTGCTGAGGGTGACTGTTACCTGAGTGTCCCGCCCGACCCAGGCATTGCGGCTGCTGCTCTAGGTGCTAGTGCGCCTGCTGCTCCAGGTACTCGTGCGTCTGCTGCTCCAAGTGCTGGTGCGTTTGCTCTCTCTGGTACTGCACCTACTGAGTCCTTGCACACTTTCACACTTGACTCTGGTGCTTCGCGCTCTTTCTTTAGAGACAGCACCACGCTCACGCCGCTCAGTCGGCCTGTTGCGGTCTCCCTTGCTGACCCCTCTGGGGGCCCAGTCCTTCCACACTCCTCCACGGTTCTACCGTGTCCTGCGGCCCCGTCGGGCTTGCTGTCGGGACTCCATCTCCCCTCGTTCTCTACGAACTTGGTGAGTGGAGCTGAGCTCCAGGACGCGTGGGTTGACCAGTTCACCCCTGGAGGTCAGCGTGTGACCCACTGCACTTTCTCTCGGACGGGCCGCCACCTGGCCACGTTCACCCGTCGGCCAGGGTCGAGTCTGTACACACTGACTATTGCGCCTCCTCCGGTCCCTGCGTCTGGTCAGGTAGCTGAGTCCAGTCAGGTGTTTGCTGCTGCGTCCAGGTCTAGTCCTGCGTCTGCCCCCTGCTCGTGTCGTCCTCTGGCGCACGAGACTCTCCTTTGGCACCACCGCCTTGGTCACCCCTCCCTGCCTCGTCTTCGAGGTATGGCCTCCCGTGCTCTTGTCTCTGGACTCCCCAGGTCCCTCCCTCCCCTTCCTCCGGGGCCTGCCCCCACCTGTGTTCCTTGTGTCGAGGGCCGGCAGCGCGCCGCTCCTCACTTCTCCTCGTTCCCTCCGATTGAGGCCCCTCTGCAGACTCTTCACATGGACGTGTGGGGCCCCGCCCGCGTCGGTGGACAGGGTCACGAGCGCTACTTCCTACTGGTCATTGACGACTACTCGCGTTACACCACAGTCTTCCCCTTGCGCAGCAAGGGTGAGGTCCCTGAGGTGTTGATCGACTGGATCCGTGGTGCTCGTCGCCAGCTCAGTGAGAGTTTCGGCTCAGACCTTCCTGTTCTGCGTCTGCACTCAGACAGAGGCGGGGAGTTTTCCTCCGACCTCCTGAGAGCCTTCTGTCGTTCGGAGGGCATCCGCCAGACGTTCACGCTTCCGGCCTCCCCGCAGCAAAATGGGATTGCTGAGCGCCGCATTGGCATGGTCATGGACGTCGCTTGTACGTCCATGATCCATGCGGCTGCTCCCCATTTTCTGTGGCCGTTCGCGGTTCGGTACGCTGCGCATCAGATCAACCTTCAGCCTCGAGGTTTCTCCTTGCCGGAGACCACACCTACTCTGCGGTGGACGGGGAAGGTTGGCGATGCGTCCGCGTTCCGTGTCTGGGGATCTCGAGCTTTTGTCCGCGACACTACAGCGGACAAGCTGTCCTCCCGTGCCATTCCCTGTGTCTTCCTTGGCTTCCCTCCTGACGCACCCGGGTGGCAGTTCTACCACCCCACCTCGCGTCGTGTTCTGTCCTCTCAGGACGTCACGTTTGACGAGTCGGTGTTGTACTACCGTCTCTTTCCCTACCGCACTGCCTCTCCCCCCCCCCCCCGCCGCTCTTCCTGGCACCAAGCAACTCCCCTGGTAGACCCCCTCCCCCCCTAGGGGCCTGCCCCCTCAGGTGTGTCCCAGGTAGACCCTGCCGAGCCGGTCGAGGTAGCTGTCGACTCAGGTGCTGAGCCTGGGGGTGCTGAGCCTGCGGGTGCGGGGACTGGGAGTGCTGAGTCTGGGGGTGCTGAGTCTGGGCGTGCTGTGCCTGGGGGTGCTGAGCCTGGGCGTGTGGAGCCTGAGGGTACTGCGTCTGGAGGTACTGAGCCTGCGCGTGCTGCGTCTGGAGGTGCTCTAGGTGTCCCGCCGCGGCGAGAGCCTCTCTCTCCACAGCAGCTTCGTGAGTGGTACTCTCGGCGCTGTCAGGGTACTGCTGGGGCTTCTGGAGGTGCTGCTGGTGCTGGTGCTGCTGGAGGTGCTGCTGGTGCTGGAGGTGCTGCTGGAGGTGCTGCTGGTGCTGGAGGTGCTGCTGGAGCTTCTGGAGGTGCTGCTGGTGCTGGTGCTGCTGGAGGTGCTGCTGGTACTGGAGGTGCTGCTGGTGCTGGTGCTGCTGGAGGTGCTGCTGGTGCTGGAGCTGCTGCTGGTGCTGGAGCTGCTGGAGGTGCTGCTGGTGCTGGAGCTGCTGGAGGTGGTGCTTGTGCTGGAGCTCCTGGAGGTGGTGCTGGTGCTGGAGCTGCTGGAGGTGCTGCTGGTGCTGGAGCTGCTGGAGGTGCTGCTGGGACTGGAGACCCTGGGGCTGAGGGTACCGGTTCTGTCTCTGCTGTTTCTGGAGGCGATGTGCGGCCGCGGCCGTACTACGTTCCGCTTCTTCAGCAGGTTCTTGGCTCCCCGCCTTCTCCTGGTCCTCCTCCTCCTTCCGTGAGTTCACCGCCTGTCCCGTCTCAGTCGCAGTTACAGCCGGCCTCTCCACTGCCTGGTCCTTCTCCTTACTCTGGACCGACTAGAGGTCTTACGGAGCGTCGTGAGCCTGAGTCGCGTCCTGTGTCGACTGTGTCTCGTTCTACGTCGCCTGTCCGTTCTGTTCGCGCTGGTCGTGTTTTGCGTCCGCGTCCTCCTCCTGTCCCTGGCACTCACTCTATGACTCTGCGTCCCTCCACTGCTCCACAGCGTGTCCCTCTGCCCTCTCCTCTTGTGTCCTCTCTTCTTGCCGGTCCGGACCCTGCGTCTGACTCCCTCCGTGCTGCTCGTCCAGCTGTCATGCGTTTTCTGGCCACTGCTGTCACTGACCCTTTGTTTGAGTCCACTGCTGCATCTGCTCTCGTTGCTGAGCTTGTTGAATTTGTTGCTGCCTGTCGCCTAGACTTTGCCACTAGTCTTGTTGCTGAGTCTGCGTCTGCGTCTGTCTGTCCTCCGTCCGTCGGGGGTGAGTGTGCTCTTGGCACGGACGTTCTTGAGGACAGACAGGAGGAGTTTGAGTGCTTTGCTGCTTCTGTACCTCATCTCGTGTCCATGCTGCTTGCCCCTGAGGGAGACCCGGATGCACCAGACATCCCGACCCCGCGCTCTTACGCAGAGGCGATAGAGGGTCCCTACTCCTCTTAGTGGCAGGCAGCCATGGACGCCGAGATGGCTTCCTGGAAGTCCACAGGCACCTACGTCGACGAGGTTCCCCCACCTGGGGCGAACATCGTCAGTGGCATGTGGATCTTCAGGGTGAAGCGGCCGCCGGGTTCTCCGCCTGTCTTCAAGGCGCGTTACGTTGCACGTGGCTTCAGTCAGCGACAGGGAGTTGACTTCTTCCAGACCTTCTCCCCTACCCCGAAGATGACCACTCTTCGGGTACTGCTGCACGTAGCTGCTCAGCGTGACTACGAGCTCCACTCGCTTGACTTCAGCACAGCCTTCCTATAGGGCAGCCTGCACGAGGAGATCTGGATGCGCCGTCCACCTGGCTTCACTGGGTCGTTTCCAGCTGGTACCCAGTGGAGCCTCCGCCGGCCAGTCTACGGTCTCCGCCAGGCACCTCGTGAGTGGCACGACACACTCAGGACGACTCTTGCTGCTCTTGGTTTTGCTCCTTCCACTTCTGACCCTTCTCTGTTCTTACGCACTGACACTACTCTGCCGCCGTTCTACGTTCTCGTGTACGTAGACGACCTCGTCTTTGCTACTTCTGACACTAAGGCACTCGCCCACGTAAAGTCCGAGCTGCAGAAGAGACACACGTGCACAGACTTGGGTGAGCTGAAAAGCTATCTTGGCTTGCGGATCACCCGGGACAGAGCACAGCGCACCATTACCTTGACTCAGTCACACATGGTGCAGCAGGTCCTTCAGCGCTTCGGATTCACGTACTCCTCGCCACAGTCCACTCCTCTGCCTACCGGTCACTCGCTCTTAGCTCCACCTTCGGACGAGTCCGTAGAGTCGAGTGGCCCGTATCCAGAGCTTGTGGGCTGCCTCATGTACCTGATGACTTGCACACGACCTGACCTCGCATACCCTCTCAGCCTTCTGGCTCGCTACGTGGCTCCCGGCAGGCACCGAATGTTAGAATAGTAGATTAAGTGAACACTAGGGTTTGGGGTAGGAGGAGACTTGAGAGAGACATATGTCGAGAGAGTTTAGCCAAAGAGGAAGAATTCACTATTGAGCGAGGTACAAGTAGTAAACAAAGCATGCAAAGAAGGTGCACCACCAACAGTTTATAATAACTACACTAACTACAGCTACAGGCAGTTACAGATATATTCTAACACTCCCCCATAACTGCCTGCAGCAGGAGTTTGTGCAGCAACACATCCTGCATGGGTACACCACGAACAGAGAAAATAGCATCAGCAGGCAAGACCAGTGGCAACCGGTGCAGTGGTGGCAGATTCAGCTACACCAACCCCTCAGCCAAGGTAGAAGCAACAGACAAAGGTGCATGTGGCGGCAGGTCGCCTGGAAAGCGTGTGCGTGCGGCGGCACCGTGCGGCGGCACAGCAGGGCTCAACGGCAGCACCTGCCGCTCAACAGCAGAAGACAGCAGAAGAAACAGCAGGTGGAGGCAGGGGCGGCAGCAGGAGGTGCCACGGTAGCAGCGGGCGGCAGCTGCAGATGCCTAGCTGACTTCCGCTACCGTCTCACCCTCCCCCCCACGGCAGCACACGCGGCAGTGAGAGAGAGAGGAGGAGGGGCGGCTGCTGGCTTGGCAGAATCTCTCTCTCCACTCCCTCACAATCTCCCCCATTCCCCTCACCCTCCCCCCGCAACCTCTTCCCCCCCTCACGGCGGGCCCCGCTGAAGGGAGGGGAAGGACGGGCTGCAGGCAACTCACACCCGCCACCCCCACATCCCCCCCCCCCCCACGGCGGAAGCTGCGGAAGGGAAGAGTGGGGCGCCGTTAGCTGCTGCTGGCGCTGGCGTCGTCGCTGGCGCTCGCGCAGGTGCTGGCGACGGGCGCTGGTGCTGGCGCACACGACCGTGCGCGGGTGCACACGGTCGTACGAAGCTGCGCGCAGCAATGCGCGGCCGTACGCAGCTGCGCGCGGCTGCTGCTGTGTTCGTGACAGAACGGGGCGGGGCAGGCGATGCGCGCGACGAGCAGGGCGCAACGGGCGCGACAGGGAGACGAAACGAGACCGCATCTGACGCCGTCGCGCAGCTAGCTTTGAGACCGTTTTGACGGTCGCGACCGTTGCAACCGTCGTAACTACGGCCGCGACGGGGGGCGTGACGAGCGCCATGAGCGGGGGGATACGTGGTGGGCCCATGGGGGAAAAAAAATAGGTCTTAGGACGACCTAGCTCTTAATACCATGTTAGAATAGTAGATTAAGTGAACACTAGGGTTTGGGGTAGGAGGAGACTTGAGAGAGACATATGTCGAGAGAGTTTAGCCAAAGAGGAAGAATTCAGTATTGAGCGAGGTACAAGTAGTAAACAAAGCATGCAAAGAAGGTGCACCACCAACAGTTTATAATAACTACACTAACTACAGCTACAGGCAGTTACAGATATATTCTAACACCGAAAGGTGCACTGGGATGCTGCGAAGAGGGTGTTGCGATACTTGTGCAGTACATCGGGCATGGGGCTCGTGCTTGGAGGACGGGCTCGAGTTGTCCTCACTGGTCACGCTGACGCCTCCTGGGTTGACGACTTGGCTACGCAGCGGTCGTCACAGGGTTACACCTTCAGTCTTGGCTCAGGTTCTGTCTCTTGGCGGTCTACCCATTCTTCTTCTGTTCTCAGCTCGAGTTGTGAGGCTGAGATCTACGCTGGGGCCATGGCTGCACAGGAGCTACGCTGGCTCACCTACCTGCTGACCGACTTGGGAGAGGCGCCTCATTCTCCTCCAGTTCTGTACGTCGACAACAAGGCCATGCTGGCCTTGTGTCAGGAGCACAGATTGGAGCACAGATTGGAGCACAGAACGAAGCACATTGCTCTGCGCTACTTCCTTGCTCGAGAGTTACAGCAGCGTGGCCAGCTTCGTCTTGCTTACGTGGCCTCTCAGGCCAACACTGCTGATGTTTTCACCAAGGCACTTCAGCCTTGTGATCATCAGCGTTTCTGTACTGTGTTAGGCCTTGTACCTTCTGTGCCTCACTTGCTGACTTCTTGACTCTGCTTGTACTGTACTCTATATACCTATACCTGCATGCTTACTCTTGCTAGGTTGTGTTCACTGTATTGTTTGCTTTCCTTTATATAACTCTGCATGTGAACTGGCCTTGTGGCCCTTTGCTTGTGCTCAGACTGCGTGGTGACTTTGTGATCCACCCTGAGCTTGCTTTACCTTCTTGACTGGTCTTGTGACCCCTTGTTCTCCCCCACTTTGCCTATGGGGGTGTGTCAAACTTATATATGCTATAGTCTGTTTAGGCTATAGTGGGGTAGTCCTTAGAGGGTACAACATTTTTGTGTTTTCTACTTGTACCCCACTAGTTTCCTAGTTCACTCATTCCTCTCATTATTCTCACAGAACCGTCGAGGCTCATCGGTGTTGCGTTGTTGTTGTTGCTGTTGTTTGACTGTGCAGGTGCCCCTTGCTGGTGTTGTTCGTAGAAGGACATGAAGGAGAAGAACTTCTCCATCATGTCTGGGTCGAAGGCTGCGGCTTGATTTGCGGGAGTTTCTGAAGACGTTGCTCTAGGTCTTGTTGCCGTACCCTCCTCTGTCTGTAGGCCAGAGGCAGGAGGTGGAGTAGGGGTAGTACCGGGAGACCCGTTAGAGGAGCTTCTCTCCTTCTGTGTTGCCATATCTTGTGATATTGTGGGTGTCTTGGTTGTAGTTAAATTTGTCCTGACCGCTCTCATACCATGTTGGGCTGAGAAAAAGCCCTTAGGATCTTTGCAGGACAGAATTCAAGGGTAATACAATGTAATAGCGGAAGCGTTTAATAAATGGCTTGTGAACCACCTTGCGCTGGTATGTGAGGGCAAAGTTGATTGATTAAAACAAAGAGATACAAGCTTTTATAAGGATACAAGGAATATGAAGAGATACGGTTAATAACCGTTTTACTGTTGCTGTTGCGGTTCGATACAGTGTCGACTCGGGCAACTGCTCAGTAGCGAGTCAGTTGTTTGTCCTTGCTGTCGCGCTGTATTTGTCAGGTCAAAGGTCGCTGACCTTTGACTTGCGCGTAACCTCCAGCAGTTGTTTAACCTCCGAGGGTTGACTCGCTGATGCTTCGATATGTTTCGCTTCGCTTCTGACTTGGTATTTCGACATGACAGTTGCGCTTAAATCAATTGTTTCCAACAGTTGTCACTGTTGTTTGATTGCGCAGGAGCCGCTTGCTGATGTTGCTCGTAGAAGGACATGAAGGAGAAGAACTTCTCCATCATGTTTGGGTCAAAGCTTGCTGCTTGATTCCCGGGAGTTTCGGTCGTCTCCGCAGCTGGTCTTGTTGCTGTGCCTTCCTCTGTCTGTAGACCAGAGGCTAGAGGTGGAGTAGGTGTAGTGCCGAGATATCCGTTGGAGGAGCTCCTCTCCTTCTGTGTTGCCATGTCTTGTGTTGTAGAAATTTTGGAAATCGATCTTGCCTTGTTTGCTCTCATACCATGTTGGGCTGAGAAATAGCCCTTAGGATCTTTCAAGGCTAAGATCTAGTTGAAGTAGGAATGTTGTAGTTTGCGGAAGCGTTAATATCATAGTTGCTGAACCACCTTGTACTGGTGTGTGAAAACAAGATAAGTTGATAATAGCAGAGAGACACAGGCCTTTTACCGTATCACCCCGGATAGTAGCGCATATGCGCTTATAATAAAATTGATTTTTTCAAGGGGGGCGCTTATAATTGAGTTTCGGGCATAAGCGCATGCGCTTATATAATGACAAATACAAATTTATAATTTTAGGGTACCAAACTGTACCTTTCATTGATGCCATTTCAAACGAGTCGAAATAATATAGCGTCACAAAGCAGAATCGCGTGCAAGCGATTCTGCTTCCTGCACACCAGCAAGTTCACCTCACTTTGCAGGCATGCTAGCACATCCTGATTGGACGCGCAGCCAGTCAGGTCTTCGCGAGTCAAACGAAGCGAAGATGAAATTTGGCTCGCTGCGAAAATGAAACTCGTTACCGTTTTAAACAGATTTATAATTTCAAAATGTACGTGCGCTTATAATAAGTAAATGTTTTCCAGGGGGGGCGCTTATAATTGAGTTTCGGCCATAAGTGCCATGCTCCTGATAGAAGCGCCGGCGCCATTAATCGGACGGCGCCTATATCCGGGGCCATACGGTATATGATTACAAGGGAATATGAAAAGTTATACTTTTAACTGTTTTTGCTGTTGCGGTTCGATACAGTGTCGACTCGGATAACTGCTCAGTATCGAGTCAGTTATGTGTCCTTGCTGTCGCACTGTACTTTTCGTCGATCAAAAGTCAGCGACCTTTGACCTTCGCGTTGTCAGACTTAAATCTGCTATGGTCTATTTAGGCTGTAGTGGGGTAGCTCTTAGTGGGTACAACACTTATGTGTTTTCTATATGTACCCATCTCATTTCTAGTTCATTCATTCTTTCGTCAAATCCTTCTCACATGGTATAGAGCTAGTTTCGAGAATTTTTAAAAAGGGCCCACCACTGAAATTCGTCACTGCCTACTCGACGCGCGCTTCGCATTTTCCCTTCGAGGCCCGTCACGGCCCCTGCGCCCGTCCTTCGGGCCTACGCCCGCCCCGTAAGGCCCCTTAAGGCCTCGTTAGGCCCCGTAAGGCCCCTTTCGGCCCCGTTTAGGGCGCGGATTTAGGCCCCGTAAGGCCCCGTTATGCCCCGTAAGGCCCTGTAAGGCCCCGTCAGGCCCGTTCGGCCCCGTTTACGACCCTGTTAGGCCCCGACAGGCCCCGTTAGAGGCCCCGTACGGCCCCGTCAGGCCTCATTCGGCCCCGTCAGGCCTCATTTGGCCCCGTTTAGGGCGCGGATTACGGCCCCGTAAGGCCCCGTTAGCCCCGTAAGGTCCCGTAAGGCCCCGTCAGGCCCCGTTCGGCCCCGTTTTAGGCCCCGTTAGGCCCCGACAGGCACCGTTAGAGGCCCCGTACGGCCCCGTCAGGCCCCATTTGGCCCCGTTTAAGGCCCCGTAAGGCCCGTCAGGCCCCGTTATAGGCCCCGCAAGGCCCCGTTCTCGGCCCCGTACGGCCCCGTTATAGGCCCCGTCAGGCCCCGTTATAGGCCCCGTACGGCCCCGTTATAGGCCCCGTCAGGCCCCGTTATTGGCCCCGCACGGCCCCGTTATAGGCCCCGTACGGCCCCGTTCTACGCCTCGTCAGGCCCCGTTATAGGCCTCATTCGGCCCTGCTCCTGACCTGACCCTGAACTGCCGCGGCCCTGGCCCGGCTCTGCTTCGGCCCTGCCCCGGCCCTGCCCCTGAACTACCCCGGCCCTGCTTCTGCACTGCCCCGGCCCTGCTCCTGAACTGCCCCGGCTCTGCCCCGGCCCTGCCCCGGCCCTGCCCCGGCCCTGCCCCTGAACTGCCCCGGCCCTGCCCCGGCCCTGCTCCTGAACTGCCCCGGCCCTGGCCCGGCTCTGCCCTGGCCCTGCCCCGGCCCTGCTCCTGAACTGCCCCGGCCCTGCCCCGGCCCTGCTCCTGAACTGCCCCGGCTCTGCCCCGGCCCTGCCCCGGCCCTGCCCCTGAACTGCCCCGGCCCTGGTCCTGCTCTGCCCTGGCCCTGCCCCGGCCCTGCTCCTGAACTGCCCCGGCCCTGCCCCGGCCCTGCTCCTGAACTGCCCCGGCCCTGCCCCGGCCCTGCTCCTGAACTGCCCCGGCTCTGCCCCGGCCCTGCCCCGGCCCTGCCCCTGAACTGCCCCGGCCCTGGTCCTGCTCTGCCCTGGCCCTGCCCCGGCCCTGCTCCTGAACTGCCCCGGCCCTGCCCCGGCCCTGCTCCTGAACTGCCCCGGCCCTGCCCCGGCCCTGCTCCTGAACTGCCCCGGCCCTACCCCGGCCCTGCCCCAGCCTCTCCCCTGGTAAGAGCGCCGCGCTGCCAAGCCACACCGCCCTGCAGAGCTGCGCCGCCCTACCTAGCCTGCTTAGCCGAGTTCCACTGCTGCTACTGCTAGCCTGCTGCTTATCCTGTCATGGCTAGTCTCAATGTTCTTACCTTTGATGCTGAGGGTCGGGCTGTTGACTTTGAGGTCTGGCTAGATGATCTGCAGCTTTTCCTACAGTGCGATAGCAAGGATGGTCTCTCCCTGTATGATCTCACTTCTGGCGCCTCTCCTGCCCCTACTGCTGATGCTGACAGTACTGTTCGCTCGCAGTGGCTCACGCGCGATGCTGCTGCTCGTCTTGCTGTGCGCAACCACCTGCCGTCTACTGAGCGCGCGCACTTTAGTCAGTACAAGAGTGCTAGGGCTCTGTACGACGCTGTAGTTGCACGCTACTCCTCCCCTGCCACTGCTGCCCTCAGCCGCCTCATGCTACCGTACCTTTTCCCTGACCTTGCTGCCTTTGCCACTGTCGCTGACCTAGTTTCTCACCTTCGCACTAGTGACGCCCGCTACCGCGCTGCCCTTCCCACTGAGTTCTGTGCCAAGAACCCCCCTCCCATGTACATCACCCTTTACTACCTAGTCACCCGCCTCCCTGACTCTCTTTCTTCAGTCAGGGACCAATTTCTCTCCCTTTGCCCCACCGAGCTGACCGTCGACTTGCTAGAGGAGCGCCTTGCTGCAGCTGAGAAGAGTATCTTAGCTGTTGGTGCTTCTCGCGGTGACCGTCGCACCCCCTTCTTTGAGGGGTGTTCCCCTGTCCCCCTTCTCCCCTCTGTTGCCTCTGCTGCTGCTGTCGACCTCGTTGGCACTGAGGAGGTCGGCGCTGCGTCTGCCCCTAGTGGGCGACGCCGCACTGGCAAGGGCAAGGGAAGCAGGGGTGGTGGTGGGGGCGGTGGAAGCAGTGGTGGAGGAGGTGGAGGAGGTGGAGGTGGTGGTGGGGGTGGTTCCGGGAGTGGGGGCGTAGGTGGCGGCAGTGGCGGCCGTGGCGGCGGTGGTGGAGGAGGTGGCGGCGGCGGCGGCGGTGGTGGAGGTAGCGGAGGAGGTGGTGCTGGTCGCGGTGCGGCCACGCTGCGTGGAGGCCTTGGTGGCAGCCAGCGTCCGCAGCAGCTGCGCACCCGTGAGACCCCGTCTGTTCAGCAGCTTCGTGAGTGGTACGCTGGCCGTGGGAGGTCTGGGGGTGCAGGTCCCTGCGCGTACGTTCTTCGCACCGGCACTCGTACTGGGGAGGTGTGTGGTCTCCCACACACCACGCAGTGCTGCTTTGGCCGCTTGACTGACGCTTGGCGTACCCAGTTTCCTGACGCTGTTGATCTTCCTCGTTGGCATGATCTGCTTCTGCAGAATGTGCCTATCTTTGATCTAGATTTTGATGCTATCCTTGCTGCCATGTATGCTCTTGCTGATATTACTGAGGGTGACTGTTACCTGCGTGTCCCGCCCGACCCGGGCACTGTGGCTGCTGCTCTAGATGCTAGTGCGGCTGCTGCTCTAGGTGCTAGTGCGTCTGCTGCTCCAGGTGCTGGTACGTCTCCTCCCTCTGGTACTGCACCTACTGAGTCCTTTCACACCTTCACACTTGACTCTGGTGCTTCGCGCTCTTTCTTTAGAGACAGCACCACGCTCACGCCGCTCCGTCGGCCTGTTGCAGTCTCCCTTGCTGACCACTCCGGGGGACCAGTCCTTGCACACTCCTCCACGGTTCTACCGTGGCCTGCGGCCCCGTCGGGCTTGCTGACGGGACTCCACCTCCCCTCGTTCTCTACGAACTTGGTGAGCGGAGCTGACCTCCAGGACGCGTGGGTTGACCAGTTCACCCCTGGAGGTCAGCGTGTGACCCACTGCACTTGCTCTCGGACGGGCCGCCACCTGGCCACGTTCACCCGTCGGCCATGGTCGAGTCTGTACACACTGACTACTGCGCCTCCTCCGGTCCCTGCGTCTGGTCAGGTAGCTGCGTCCAGTCAGGTGTTTGCTGCTGCGTCCAGGTCTAGTCCTGCGTCTGCCCCCTGCTCGTGTCGTCCTCTGGCGCACGAGACTCTCCTCTGGCACCACCGCCTTGGTCACCCCTCCCTGCCTCGTCTTCGAGGTATGGCCTCCCGTGCTCTTGTCTCTAGCCTCCCCAGGTCCCTCCCTCCCCTTCCTCCGGGGCCTGCCCCCACCTGTGTTCCTTGTGTCGAGGGCCGGCAGCGCGCCGCTCCTCACTCCTCCTCGTTTCCTCCGACTGAGGCCCCTCTGCAGACTCTTCACATGGACGTGTGGGGCCCAGCCCGCGTTCGTGGACAGGGTCACGAGCGTTACTTCCTGCTGGTCGTTGACGACTACTCGCGTTACACGACAGTCTTCCCCTTGCGCAGCAAGGGTGAGGTCACTGAGGTGTTGATCGACTGGATCCGCGGTGCTCGTCGCCAGCTTAGTGAGAGCTTCGGCTCCGACCTTCCTGTTTTGCGTCTGCACTCAGACAGAGGCGGGGAGTTTTCCTCCGACCTTCTGAGAGCCTTCTGTCGTTTGGAGGGCATCCGCCAGACGTTCACGCTTCCGGCCTCCCCGCAGCAAAATGGGATTGCTGAGCGCCGCATTGGCATGGTCATGGATGTCGCTCGTACATCCATGATCCATGCGGCTGCTCCCCACTTTCTGTGGCCGTTCGCGGTTCAGTACGCTGCGCATCAGATCAACCTTCAGCCTCGTGTCTCCTTGCCGGAGACCACACCTACTCTGCGGTGGACGGGGAAGGTTGGCGATGCGTCCGCGTTCCGTGTCTGGGGATCTCGAGCTTTTGTCCGCGATACTACAGCGGACAAGCTGTCCTCCCGTGCCGTTCCCTGTGTCTTCCTTGGCTTCCCTCCTGACGCACCCGGGTGGCAGTTCTACCACCCCAGCTCGCGTCGTGTTCTGTCCTCTCAGGACGTCACGTTTGATGAGTCGGTGTCGTACTACCGTCTCTTTCCCTACCGCACTGCCTCTCCCCCTCTTCCGCCGCTCTTCCTTGCCCCAGGTTTTCCTCCGGTAGACCCCCTCCCCCCCCAGGGTCCTGCCCCCTCAGGTGTGTCCCAGGTAGACCCTGCCGAGCCGGTCGAGGTAGCTGTCGACTCAGGTGCTGCTAGGGGTGCTAAGACTGGGGGTGCTGAGTCCGGGGGTGCTGAGACTGGGGGTGCTGAGTCTGGGGGTGCTGAGACTGGGCGTGCTGAGCCTGGGGGTGTGGCGCCTGAGGGTACTGTGTCTGGAGGTGCTGAGCCTGCACGTGCTGCGTCTGGAGGTGCTCTAGGTGTCCTGTCGCGGCGGGAGCCCCTCTCTCCACAGCGGCTTCGTGTGTCAGAATCCCAACCACTAGACCATTGGGATAAAAGGGCTTGTTAAGTAGCGGGTCAGTGCGCCCATAACCCCCCAGGACAACGAGCCTGTAACCCTTCCCTAGGATCAATCGGGGATCACCAGTGGACCTCTGACACCCCCCCGCACTGGGATGCCCGAAGTGCACATACTGGGATTCGAACCCGTGACCTTCGCTCTGATACCATGTCAGAATCCCAACCACTAGACCATTGGGATAAAAGGGCTTGTTAAGTAGCGGGTCAGTGCGCCCATAACCCCCCAGGACAACGAGCCTGTAACCCTTCCCTAGGATCAATCGGGGATCACCAGTGGACCTCTGACTTCGTGAGTGGTACTCTCGGCGCTGTCGGGTTGCTGCTGGTGCTAGTGCTGCTGGTGCTGGGGCTGCTGGAGGTGCTGGAGGTGCTACTGGAGCTACTGGAGGTGCTGGCGCTACTGGAGGTGCTGCTGGTGCTGGAGCTGCTGGAGGTGCTGCTGGTGCTGGAGCTGCTGGAGCTACTGGAGGTGCTGGTGCTGCTGGAGGTGCTGCTGGAGCTACTGGTGGTGCTGGTGCTGCTGCTGCTGGAGGTGCTGCTGGGACTGGAGACCCTGGGGCTGAGGGTACCGGTTCTGTCTCTGCTGTTTCTGGAGGCGCTGCGCGGCCGCGGCCGTACTTCGTTCCGCTCCTTCAGCAGGTTCTTGGCTCCCCGCCTTCTCCGGGTCCTCCTCCCTTCCTGAGTCCACCGCCGGTCCAGTCCCAGTCGCAGTTGCAGCCGGCCTCTCCGCTGCCTGGTCCTTCTCCTTACTCTGGTCCGACTAGAGGTCTTACGGAGCGTCGTGAGCCTGAGTCTCGTCCTGTGTCACCTGAGTCTCGTCCTGCGTCGCCTGTCCGTCCTGTTCGCGCTGGTCGTGTTTCACGTCCGCGTCTTCCTCCTGTCCCAGGCACTCACTCTATGACACTGCGTCCCTCCACTGCTCCACAGCGTGTCCCTCTGCCCTCTCCTCCTGCGTCCTCTCTTCTTGCCGGTTCGGACCCTGCGTCTGACTCCCTCCGTGCTGCTCGTCCAGCTGTCATGCGTTCTCTGGCCACTGCTGTCACTGACCCTTTGTTTGAGTCCACTGTTGCGTCTGCTCTCGTTGCTTAGCTTGTTGACTTTGGTGCTGCCTATCGCCTAGACTTCGCCACTAGTCTTGTTGCTGAGTCTGCGTCTGCGTCTGTCTGTCCTCCGTCCGTCGGGGGTGAGTGTGCTCTTGGCACGGACGTTCTTGAGGACAGACAGGAGGAGTTTGAGTGCTTTGCTGCTTCTGTACCTCATCTCGTGTCCATGCTGCTTGCCTCTGAGGGAGACCCGGATGCACCAGACATCCCGACCCCGCGCTCTTACGCAGAGGCGATAGAGGGTCCCTACTCCTCTCAGTGGCAGGCAGCCATGGACGCCGAGATGGCTTCCTGGAAGTCCACAGGCACCTACGTCGATGAGGTTCCCCCACCTGGGGCGAACATCGTCAGTGGCATGTGGATCTTCAGGGTGAAGCGGCCGCTGGGTTCTCCGCCTGTCTTCAAGGCGCGTTACGTTGCACGTGGCTTCAGTCAACGACAGGGAGTTGACTTCTTCCAGACCTTCTCCCCTACCCCGAAGATGACCACTCTTCGGGTACTGCTGCACGTAGCTGCTCAGCGTGACTACGAGCTCCACTCGCTTGACTTCAGCACAGCCTTCCTACAGGGCAGCCTGCACGAGGAGATCTGGATGCGCCGTCCACCTGGCTTCACTGGGTCGTTTCCAGCTGGTACCCAGTGGAGCCTCCGCCGGCCAGTCTACGGTCTCCGCCAGGCACCTCGTGAGTGGCACGACACACTCAGGACGACTCTTGCTGCTCTTGGTTTTGCTCCTTCCACTTCTGACCCTTCTCTGTTCTTACGCACTGACACTACTCTGCCGCCGTTCTACGTTCTCGTGTACGTAGACGACCTCGTCTTTGCTACTTCTGACACTAAGGCACTCGCCCACGTAAAGTCCGAGCTGCAGAAGAGACACACGTGCACAGACTTGGGTGAGCGGAAAAGCTATCTTGGCTTGCGGATCACCCGGGACAGAGCACAGCGCACCATTACCTTGACTCAGTCACACATGGTGCAGCAGGTCCTTCAGCGCTTCGGATTCACGTACTCCTCGCCACAGTCCACTCCTCTGCCTACCGGTCACTCGCTCTCAGCTCCACCTTCGGACGAGTCCGTAGAGTCGAGTGGCCCGTATCCAGAGCTTGTGGGCTGCCTCATGTACCTGATGACTTGCACACGACCTGACCTCGCATACCCTCTCAGCCTTCTGGCTCGCTACGTGGCTCCCGGCAGGCACCGAAAGGTGCACTGGGATGCTGCGAAGAGGGTGTTGCGATACTTGTGCAGTACATCGGGCATGGGGCTCGTGCTTGGAGGACGGGCTCGAGTTGTCCTCACTGGTCACGCTGACGCCTCCTGGGTTGACGACTTGGCTACGCAGCGGTCGTCACAGGGTTACACCTTCAGTCTTGGCTCAGGTTCTGTCTCTTGGCGGTCTATCCGTTCTTCTTCTGTTCTCAGCTCGAGTTGTGAGGCTGAGATCTACGCTGGGGCCATGGCTGCACAGGAGCTACGCTGGCTCACCTACCTGCTGACAGGATCTACGCTGGGGCCATGGCTGCACAGGAGCTACGCTGACTTGGGAGAGGCGCCTCGTTCTCCTCCAGTTCTGTACGTCGACAACAAGGCCATGCTGGCCTTGTGTCAGGAGCACAGATTGGAGCACAGAACGAAGCACATTGCTCTGCGCTACTTCCTTGCTCGAGAGTTACAGCAGCGTGGCCAGCTTCGTCTTGCTTACGTGGCCTCTCAGGCCAACACTGCTGATGTTTTCACCAAGGCACTTCAGCCTTGTGATCATCAGCGTTTCTGTACTGTGTTAGGCCTTGTACCTACTGTGCCTCACTTGCTGACTTCTTGACTCTGCTTGTACTGTACTCTATATACCTATACCTGCATGCTTACTCTTGCTAGGTTGTGTTCACTGTATTGTTTGCTTTCCTTTATATAACTCTGCATGTGAACTGGCCTTGTGGCCCTTTGCTTGTGCTCAGACTGCGTGGTGACTTTGTGATCCACCCTGAGCTTGCTTTACCTTCTTGACTGGTCTTGTGACCCCTTGTTCTCCCCCACTTTGCCTATGGGGGTGTGTCAAACTTATATATGCTATAGTCTGTTTAGGCTATAGTGGGGTAGTCCTTAGAGGGTACAACATTTTTGTGTTTTCTACTTGTACCCCACTAGTTTCCTAGTTCACTCATTCCTCTCATTATTCTCACAGAACCGTCGAGGCTCATCGGTGTTGCGTTGTTGTTGTTGCTGTTGTTTGACTGTGCAGGTGCCCCTTGCTGGTGTTGTTCGTAGAAGGACATGAAGGAGAAGAACTTCTCCATCATGTCTGGGTCGAAGGCTGCGGCTTGATTTGCGGGAGTTTCTGAAGACGTTGCTCTAGGTCTTGTTGCCGTACCCTCCTCTGTCTGTAGGCCAGAGGCAGGAGGTGGAGTAGGGGTAGTACCGGGAGACCCGTTAGAGGAGCTTCTCTCCTTCTGTGTTGCCATATCTTGTGATATTGTGGGTGTCTTGGTTGTAGTTAAATTTGTCCTGACCGCTCTCATACCATGTTGGGCTGAGAAAAAGCCCTTAGGATCTTTGCAGGACAGAATTCAAGGGTAGTACAATGTAATAGCGGAAGCGTTTAATAAATGGCTTGTGAACCACCTTGCGCTGGTATGTGAGGGCAAAGTTGATTGATTAAAACAAAGAGATACAAGCTTTTATAAGGATACAAGGAATATGAAGAGATACGGTTAATAACCGTTTACTGTTGCTGTTGCGGTTCGATACAGTGTCGACTCGGGCAACTGCTCAGTAGCGAGTCAGTTGTTTGTCCTTGCTGTCGCGCTGTATTTGTCAGGTCAAAGGTCGCTGACCTTTGACTTGCGCGTAACCTCCAGCAGTTGTTCAACCTCCGAGGGTTGACTCGCTGATGCTTCGATATGTTTCGCTTCGCTTCTGACTTGGTATTTCGACATGACAGAGGCGCTTAAATCAATTGTTTCCAACAGTTGTCACTGTTGTTTGATTGCGCAGGAGCCGCTTGCTGATGTTGCTCGTAGAAGGACATGAAGGAGAAGAACTTCTCCATCATGTTTGGGTCAAAGCTTGCTGCTTGATTCCCGGGAGTTTCGGTCGTCTCCGCAGCTGGTCTTGTTGCTGTGCCTTCCTCTGTCTGTAGACCAGAGGCTAGAGGTGGAGTAGGTGTAGTGCCGAGATATCCGTTGGAGGAGCTCCTCTCCTTCTGTGTTGCCATGTCTTGTGTTGTAGAAATTTTGGAAATCGATCTTGCCTTGTTTGCTCTCATACCATGTTGGGCTGAGAAATAGCCCTTAGGATCTTTCAAGGCTAAGATCTAGTTGAAGTAGGAATGTTGTAGTTTGCGGAAGCGTTAATATCATAGTTGCTGAACCACCTTGTACTGGTGTGTGAAAACAAGATAAGTTGATAATAGCAGAGAGACACTGGCCTTTTACCGTATCACCCCGGATAGTAGCGCATATGCGCTTATAATAAAATTGATTTTTTCAAGGGGGGCGCTTATAATTGAGTTTCGGCCATAAGCGCATGCGCTTATATAATGACAAATACAAATTTATAATTTTAGGGTACCAAACTGTACCTTTCATTGATGCCATTTCAAACGAGTCGAAATAATATAGCGTCACAAAGCAGAATCGCGTGCAAGCGATTCTGCTTCCTGCACACCAGCAAGTTCACCTCACTTTGCAGGCATGCTAGCACATCCTGATTGGACGCGCAGCCAGTCAGGTCTTCGCGAGTCAAACGAAGCGAAGATGAAATTTGGCTCGCTGCGAAAATGAAACTCGTTACCGTTTTAAACAGATTTATAATTTCAAAATGTACGTGCGCTTATAATAAGTAAAGGTTTTCCAGGGGGGGCGCTTATAATTGAGTTTCGGCCATAAGCGCCATGCTCCAGATAGAAGCGCCGGCGCCATTAATCGGACGGCGCCTACCGTGTATCCGGGGCCATACGGTATATGATTACAAGGGAATATGAAAAGTTATACTTTTAACTGTTTTTGCTGTTGCGGTTCGATACAGTGTCGACTCGGATAACTGCTCAGTATCGAGTCAGTTATGTGTCCTTGCTGTCGCACTGTACTTTTCGTCGATCAAAAGTCAGCGACCTTTGACCTTCGCGTAACCTCCAGCGGTTGCTTTTGTTGACTCGTGTGTTGCTTCGCTGTGGTATGCTTTGTTTCGTGTCGATGCTTCGATACTTCAGAAGTGTTTAAGTTATTTGTTTCCAACAGTGTAAACCGTCAATTGGCAATCCATTACCCTGCAAGAACCAACTTGAACGTTGGAATATTTATATCTAAAGCTTTTGGACAACATCCATCCCATATTAGTTCCAGGGTTGATTACAACTCTCCACGTTTGGAGCCAAACCATTCCTAGCACCTCTCCAGCATTTTTCAAGTGCCTTGACTTACTTGAGTGAAACTTCCTCCACCATCCTGCCTTCAGTTCAGTTGTATTGTATACGAATCAGAGGTATCAGTGCACATTTGTCTGTCTTGAGACTTCGGGTATAGAGTTTTGGGTTAGGTTTTCAGCACTTCAGCCCACAATCAGCACTCCGCGATTGGCTGGCATGGAGAGTGGGGGTGTCTGGAGGAATGCCGAGGACTAGGAGGAGCTGAGATTTGCCTTGCCGATAGCCACACCATCCTCACAGTCACCATCATCACTTGGACTTGGAGACTTTCAGTGAAGCACCCTTTTTCCCCTGCTGCTTGCGCCTGCTGCTGTCATCACGACTCAGTCTCACAACCTTGGCTTGCTCCTCCTCCTCATCGTCGTCACTCAGCGATCGCTGCAGCTTGCTTTTGGGCTTCTCACTGCCCCTGGAGCTTCCCTTGCTTTCACTCGCCCTCAACCCCCCTGCGTCAGCATCTTCACTGGATCCCTGCCCATCAGGTCTCCCCAGTGGCTGGGTCTGTTGCTTGCTGTCGTCACCGACGGCAGCGCAATGCTGAAACGAGTCTGTTTTTCGGGTCTGCTTCCGACGCGGCCCATCTCCAAGGACCGGGACAAAGGCAGCATGCTGCACTTGTGTCCCTACGAGGCCATGCCTCTCATTCCCTTAACACTCCATATCAGCAGCCTCCACACCCCTCTGCCACCCTCCCATTGCCTCCATGCCCCCCAATTCACCCTCCTCTTTCCATGATGTCGCCTGCACTTCCCCCCCACCCTTCCCCTCCACCCACCGCATATTCTCTCCCGCCCCAGCCATCTCCCCCTCTCTCTGCACACCCAAACCCCCACCGCCATGCGAAACCGCACGTGCGTGTCGCACGGTCCGCTCGTCACATGCCGCGCGCCGGGGGAGGCGGCAGTCCGGGAGCAGCGTGGAGGGCACAGGGCGGCGACCAACGGAGTGAGCGTGGCATTGGCGCGCAGTGGGATCCTCTGCCATGGTATGCCCCGCCACGAGATGCTGCGGTATAGGATGCTGCGCAACAAGGTGCTCCTCTATGGCATGCCGTGCCAAGGGATGCTCCACTAGAGACGGCTGCATGAGGTGGAGTGAGTGCGAGCGGCACCGAGTCACGGGCCCCGTGCAGGGCGATGCAGCATGCGCAGCTGCTGCCGCCTGTGCCACGCCACCACCAGCGCCACCAGCAACACCGCCACGCCAGTCCCTCTCCTCCCAGTCAGCCCCTTCAGCCCACGGCTGCTCCGACTGCTCCGCCGCGTGGTGCCGGCCAGAGAATCCCCTCCAGGGCCGGTGCTCACGGCAGGAGGGGGGACCCGGGGGAGGTGTTATCTGCGGGGCGGGCTCGTCGTCGAGCAGCGCACTGTCCCACGTGTGGAAGCGACTCAGCTGCCGGCTGTTGCTGCCTCCGCCGTTGCTGCCCCTCCTCTGCCCCCTTCTTTCAGTACCAGGCTCCTGCCTCCGCCGTTCCATATGCCCAGCCGGACTGCCCGTGGCGATGGTTGATTGACGGTGAATTGCAGGGGAGCTGCCGCCCAGAGAGGCTGATGGTAGCACCTGCTGACGTGGCGATTGCAGATAGGCTGTGGGAGCTGCCATGGGGATGAGACGAGGCGACGGGATGGCGCAGGGGAAGCGGGGGGAGGTGGCGGAAGGGGATGCGGGGTCCAGGGGCGAGGCGGAGGAGGCGGAAGGAGCTTGCGCCACGGCGGAGCATTGTCCCCGTTGCGCCCTTCCAACGGTCGTCCCGCCAACGGGGAACTGATCCTGGTGGCTGGCGCCGGGCGCAGCGGGGCTGCGCCTATCGCGACGTTGGCGGGTGTGACTAGCAGGCGACGTGTGGTGGTTCTTCGCTGATAGAGGCGGCTCGGCCACGTCGTCATCATCGCCTGCATCGCAATCGATCACCAGGGCTGCTGGCCGCGGAATCTGACGGCTCAGCGTCGTCGTCGGCCCTCTCGCCCTGTTGCTTGGACGCTGCGGCTGCGCTTGGAGCAAGGGCCGCGTGTCGACAGCAGCGGCGATTGCGGAGGGCATGACACGTGTCAGCGTCGTCGATTTTGCAAAGTTGGATTCTCTAGCCGCCAGATCTGGGTCCGAACCGCTCTTCAGTATGCCGCGAGTCGCGGCGCCTCTGCCGGACGAGCGCGGCGATGGGTGATGGGGAGCGCAAGAGGCGGGGTCGGTGCGCTGTCCGCCAGGGCCTGCCGCTGCGCGGGGAAGCAGCAGTCGCGGCGCTTCTCGCGGCGACAGATGATGCGACGAGCGAGCGACGTCGGTCCGCGCCCTCGGGATCGCCAGGCGATCGAGCGACTCGCCATGCCAAGTGTCGTTGTGGCGCAGTTGACGGGATTGGGGGACTTCAAGTCTCGTCGCCGCGGCGCCGCCCATCTCGGAGCTGAATCTCAGGCCGCGCCGCGAGCGCGGCGTTACTCGCGCGTCGGAGGATGAAGAAGCATCCGTTTTACGAGCACTAGCCGCGACGGGTCCCCGAGGGTTATTCTCACGGGTTGCCTCCGCCGTGCGCCTCGCCGCGATGCTGCTGCTGTTCAGGCGGACACTCGACGGCGGTTCGAGCGCCGAGGTACTCGCCGAATGCCGAATCGCGCTGACCTGGCCAGCGACGAGAAACAACGAAGACTCGTCGGAGCCGTTAGGTGACCCTGTCGAAGCGCTACCGCATGAACGGGAAGCCGCCAAACGCGGCGAGGCCGAGGAGGACTTGGAGCTACTTTTTATAGATGAGGCAGATGGAGTTCGAGAAGCACGCAAATTAGGCGTCGTTACGTCGCATTCATACCCCTCGGAGAGTTGCAAAGACAGTCGTGGCGGCTCTCGCCGGTGGCTCGGGAGTTGCTGACGTGGCGAAGCCTGCGCGCCAACCGGGACCGACCTAGTTGGCCTGGTAGTAACTCGAATGTTAGGATCCAAATCGACCGCGTTACACGGCTTATCGTTGTCGAGCAGCTGCATCACTCGGATCGCCTTCTCCGCGAATCGTTTTCTCGGCCCGACTTGCTCGCTAAGCATTACCAATGGCGCAGCCATGGCGACAGGCAGGTTTCTTGCAGCAAAAACAAGGAAAGAGTTCGGGATAGCAGCTCCGCAAGAACTGTGAACCAGGAAAGCTAAAACGCGATGCAGCAGCTGCAAAGAAGGCTCAGCTGTTGGGAAAGAAATCAAACAAATGAGGCAGCCATGCTAGCCATCACAGCATGGTAAAGCAAACATGCTGCTTGGTTGGAATGGCTTCGAAGTGAGCATCACTGCCTCTCACGTTACCTATATTGGGGTTGAGAATGGCGGTGATGGGTGCGGCTGGGGAATACGGCGGAGGAGGAAGTGGTGGCATGTGAGGTGAGCGAGTGACTGAGGGGACAAACAAATCTTGGTTCAGATTCGGGGAGGATGGCGATTCTCGCGTGCGTGGGAGGAGGATGTGGGGCGGTCGAGGCGAAGCGAAGGCGATTTTAACGACGTGTTACTACGGTTGAGGTAACGGTGCGATGGAAACTAGTCAGCAAAACTGTCGTCTCTAACAGCTCGCGAAAGCGCTAGAGACAAATCCAATCGCCTTGACTACACTCGCGACAAAGATTACTTGAAAGGCGACGAACTTCTCCATGGTCAACAATCTCGGGCAGTTGCATTCCAGATGTTAGCTCCCGTTACACCGCATTTCCACATTTGCCTAATATGACGAGATAAGCCGAGGAAACATATGGTACACGCATAATAAGGAATATTTATATGAAACGTAGCTACCTATCATTTTGATTCAATGAGCTCTACCAGTATCACTGTATGATACATCACACTGATAGCAATATCCGCACAGGTATTTCCTACTTCAAGCTGTTCTCCACATAAATGACAAAGCGATACTTCACATCACCCTGCAAAAACACATCCAGCCCATCAGAACAGTGTTGCACGCAAACAGACAACATACTTCCCAACCTAACTAATACCTTAAGTAAACGGTCATATGCCCTGTTGATATCTCCGATGGCAATTTTCTCCACCTGGGGAGCCACACCATTCTTTGCACAGAACTCCAGCATTTCTTGAGTCTCCTTGATTCCTCCAATCAAACTTCCTGCTACCATCTTACGCCCTGTGATAACATTGCCACAACAACAGTAAGAAACAGCGAGCTCAGGGTTTCGGGTTTTAGGGATACGAAAAGATGTTGAGCACTACACTCAACAATGCGCCAGGAGAGCCACAACTCAAGGAGCATGGAACCTCCTGCTGGTTTGAAGGGGCACGAAAGCCATATAAATATGGTAACTCACCGAACACAAGCTGACTGGCATGGAGAGTGAAGGGTGCTGGGGGGATGCCGAGAAGGAGGAGCTTTCCATTGAATGTGAGGAGGTCGAGGTAGGGCCCCAGCTCATGCTGCGCTGAGACCGTGTCTATGACCACATCCAGTGAGCCCGCTGCTGCCTACCACACCCAACAGCAAGAGCAGCGGAATCCCATGTTGATAAAGTGAATAAAACACCGAAAACTGTGGTTCGGCATGTCAAGGGGTACCAACCCAAAAGCACCGCAGCATGACAGGTGATAAGCCAGCCCACCTTCATGGCGTCAGCATCCTTGGTGACAATGAACCTGTGCGCGCCCATCACCTCCCTCGCCTCCCTCTCCTTGCCCTGGGACGTGCTCAGCACAGTGACGTGCATGCCAAACGCCCGCCCCATCTGCACTGCCACGTGGCCCAGCCCGCCCAGCCCCGCCACCCCACCGCACGACCCCACCATGCACCCCACACCCACTCGCTGCCCCGCTGCCACCTTGCTCACCTCCGCTCCGACCTCCTCCACCACTCCTATGATTTCGTGCCTGCAACGGAAAGGCACATGGAAAGGAGAAGGCACAGGATGTTCCCTCAAGCGGTGAGTAGTGTGTGGATGCAAAGTGGGTGAGATGACTCCCAGGACGAACGGTGTGGGGGAGGAAAGGCATGAGGGAGCAGGATGGAGACGCGAGGTGAGAGCTGGAGGAATGGAGTAGCAGGAGAGCACGAGGGAGTACGGAGGAGGAGCTTTACCCGGGAACGATGGGGTACATGGAGTTGCCCCACTCGTTCCTCGCCAGGTGCACGTCGCTGTGGCACACGCCGCAGTGAGTGATGCGGATCTTCACGTCGCCGGGCCCCACCTCCCGCCGATGGAACCTCCACGGTGACAGCACCCCGCTCGCGTCGCGCGCGGCGTACCCAACGCAGTTCCCCTCGCCTTCTGCAGGAGCCATTGATGGGCCGATTTAGTCCCTTGACTGTAGCTTTTGCTAGGGAGGAGCTGGGAGAGGAGGAATTCGAGTGGCTTTACTAGGGACGGCGGGAGGACAAGGCGTGGAAAAAGGGACGACGGTGCAGCAGGCTACTCCACGGCGATTTGAAGGACCCGAAAAAGGAGTTAACAGCCTTGCTTGAATCGGCCACGTGGCGAAGCGAAAAGGTATGGGACGGGAATGAGAATTATCTCGCGTAATCAGACAAGCTTCAGGGATAGCTAGCCTCGTCAACGAGGTATGGTCGCGATGCCGTTGGGTCAAACATTGTGACTCGACATTTCGCAGCGCCGTCGACATGGTTTGGGAGGAGCAAGGGAGCGCGCGAGATGCGCGGCGAGCGATGCTAGTGCTTTCGGGAACCCCGACAAGCGAAAGGAGGAAGCTCGTGAATCCCGAGAAAGCATGGTGAGTGAGTGATCTCCAGGGTCGCAGGATGTGTTCAGTGTGAAGGGGCGAACAGCACTTAGCTTTTGCAGTACGAATGCGGTTCAGCTGGGTTTCTTACGGTATGCTTTCGTTGAATGCCAGGAACCAGTTTCATTATACGGTAGTTTCAGCATTCCCTTGCATATGAACTTGGAATGGCCCAAATCATGGTTAACAAGTATGCACTGCAACTGCAACAGACACTACGCAAGGGAGACTTCATCCAAACTAGAACCACACTAATTTGTGGCAATCAGATCCTCGAGGCTGTTTTCCATATCAATCACGAAACGGTACCTCACGGCACCCTGCAAATCCAATCAAGCACAACAAACGAGAACGGTATATAAGTACCATAGCATTGGAAAGAGACGAGACACATGATGTGTTCGTGCGTTTCTAAATTTACCATGCTCTTACCTTCAGCAAACGTTCGTGTGCCTTGTTGATGTCCTTGATATCAAGCCTCTCCACTATGGGCGCCACACCATTCTTTGCACAGAACTCCAACATCTCTTGAGTCTCCCTGATTCCTCCTATCAACCCACCCGCAACCATCTTACGCCCTGTCAAGCCACCAGAAAGACAAGCAGCACAGAGCACCGAAATGGAAGACAGGCAACGATGATGAGCCAGCCAAATCAGTTCCGTGAAAGCGTGCAACAGAATGCAAGAAACAAGAGCCAGGGACCACGGACTAAACACAGCCTAGAGCTGATGCTGCTGCTTGAAGCAACACAAACGTCACTCAGATAAATTAGGGTTGTCAAGCAGCAGTGTAATTACCAAACACAAGCTGGCTGGCGTGGAGAGTGAAGGGGGCTACAGGAATGCCTAGCACGAGCAGCTTTCCGTTGAATGTGAGGAGGTCGAGGAAGGGCCCCAGGTCATGCTGCACCGGCACCGTGTCGATGACCACATCCAGTGAGCCCGCTACTGACTGCACGGACAAACACAGCAGCAGCCAAGAAGTTTGAGGGTGGATTCTTGGGAGATGCGTACCAAGATACTGGAATGGAAGGTTTGAGACCCCTTTTGTTTGATGCCAAGCACGCACGTAGAAATCACCACATCCCAGCACAAGCCCACCTGCATGGCGGCTGCATCAGTGGTGAGAATGAACCTGTCAGCCCCAAACAGCTCACTGGCGTCCCTCTCTTGGTGCGCCTGTATGCTCAGCACAGTGACGTGCATGCCAAACGCCCGCCCCATCTGCACTGCCACGTGGCCCAGCCCGCCCAGCCCTGCCAACCCCAGGCGCATGCCCTGCTTGTTGGCGCCGTAGTGCATCATGGGCGAGTAGACCGTGGTGCCAGCGCACAGCAGGGGGGCTGCCACGTCAGACGCCAGCTCAGCAGGGATGGAGAGAACGAAGCTGGCGGGGGGGTTGGGGGAAAAGCGGAAAAAATATGCAAAAATAATTTTGTGAGAAATTGCCGAGGACAACTGAAAGGCAGGTCGAGAAGGAGAGGAGAGGGAGGGAGTGGGTCTATTCCGAAAACAACATGACTAACGGCCTTGTTAAACAAACACGAATATGCAACATGGCTAAGCAGCATGGTTACACAACAGGGCAGAGCGACGTACTGTTCGTCACACACGATGAAGGAGGAGTAGCCGCCGTAAGTGGCCTCGCCGGACGGCGAGTGAGGGTCCACCGAGTTGGAGGTGAAGAGGCACTTGGAGCAGAACTGCTCCTCGTGCTGCCTGCACGCCTCGCACTCACCGCACGACCCCATGATGCCCATCACTCCCACCCGCTGCTCCACTGCTACCTTGCTCACTTGCGCTCCCACCTCCTCCACCACCCCCACGATCTCGTGCCTGTAACGAGAACAAGCCATTTGAAGGAACGTTGAGTGAACTTCAAGTTTCAGACAGACAGAAGGCGGGATGAGAGTCATGCTGCAAGTGAGATGGAAGATTTCGGACGAAAGATGCGATCGCGTGGAAGGCAGTAAGAGAAGAGAAGAATGGCGACGGGGAGAGGGACGAGGTTGGTTGGAAACAGATGGCAGGATGGACGCAGCGACTTGGAACGGAGCGGGAAGAGCAGCTTACCCGGGGACCATGGGGTACAGGGAGTAGCCCCAGTCATTGCGGGTGAAATGCACGTCGCTGTGGCATACGCCGCAGTGAGTGATGCGGATCTTCACGTCCCTCCGCCCCACCTCCCTGCGATTGAATCTCCACGGCGCCAGCACCCCGCTCGCGTCGTGCGCGGCGTAGCCCACGCAATTACCCTCTCCCTCTTCGGGAGCCATGGACTGGTTGCTTGACAGGTTATGAGAAAAAGCGCGAGAGACTGACGTCAAACGCTTGGGAGGACGGCGAGGAAAGAGCGCGCCGGCATGAGATGTACAGTGGCCATAACGCGGCGGTACAGCGGACTCGGAGAGGGCGCGCGCGGGGTGCGCAGGCGCGGTGAGCGTGAGAACGAGGAGGTGATTGTCACGCAACTGAGCGTCGGAATGAGTACCGTCGGACTGATCGAATTTGCGACACATGAGATGTTAGAGGGCCCTACGACAGCAAGGGCCCTCGATGACCTTTGACTTGGCAGGTCGGCGCCTAACGACTGAGTCTACTCGGCACCGACGCACGAGTTCGGTGGCGGTCATTAGTGACTACGGGTGACTGTGAGCTACTGCAGCGAACTCGGCGGAATCGGTGCTAGGAATGACGAGTCTTGGGGGTCGTAGGTGCCTTGCTTGTGAGGCACGCTGCTCACTTGCTGTGTTGGCAGGAGTAGCGTGCACGGTGAGACATTCCGGTGCCGAGTTGGGTTGGAAATGTGCGGGGCGCGTTCACCCACCTGCACAGCACTTTCGTGTGGGTTGGGTTACTCGCAGCGCCACGCAACAATTGTGCAACTCTTGCTTGCCTATATATGTTTGTGTTTGCTTGTGTGTTTGATAATTGATATTGCAATTCTACTTGGCCCAAATGCTACTTCAATTCTCACAAAGTCCTTAGAGGCAAACGCTACCAAAACTCTACCAAGTTGCTGGCGCAACATCATTCCCATAGCAGAGACTCTCTCGCTATCGCTACGCTCTCTAATATATTCCTTCATGGTGCGGTGAGCGTGGAACGAACACGCATAGATTTCCGTCGTCGTTGATATTCGCGTTCGTATACTCGCCTTGGAGTGCGGCGTTAGTGAAGGGCGCTTATTAATCTAAGTTGAACCTCTCTTGATTTCCCTCCAGTTACGTTCTCGGACCCAAGGATAGGGCGTTTGGTAATTTATTACCACTCGTCTGAGGACCCTTGTGAGGTGACCCCGAGACGAGGGATTTAAGGAAGGGGCACTTTATTTTAATTTGTGGTACCTTATAGAGACGTCGTAGAGGATGAGTACAGAGGAGGCGAACGTGGAGGCCGGTAATTTGCGCGCCCTAGAGGAGGATCTCGTGGCTCGTCATTCTCGTGGTGAGATTAGTGATATCGAATACGAGCTAATGTTGGAGGGATTGCGCTCGCGTCGGCGTCGTGAGCACCCTTCGCCACGTGTAGAGAATGTTGAGCAAGTTGCGGGAGGTAATAGTGCGTGGGATATGGCTGTCGATGGCGGAAATAGCGATGACGAGGAGTTTGATGGGTTGATGTCGCGTGGGGTCCTGCGAGGACCAACTCGGTTTAGTACGGCTAGCGTTGGCGGTGTACAGGAGCGTGTTCATCGTGCAGCAGCGTCACGAGAGCATGCGAATGTAGGACGGCGGAGCGTTGCTGGAGGAGGAATTGCGGAAGAGTTCGATAGTGAGGCTATGCCGGGCGTTACCCCGATTGGATCGATGTCGAGGGACGAGGGAATAGCCCCCAACTATGGCTACTTCAGATTCACTCCAGACAAGATCGTTGTCACTAGGCCGTTAGAAGGACGTCACGACCTGTCGACGTGGACAGAATCAATCGAGCCGCAGCTTGAGATCGCTCAGCTAAAGCGATTCATAGATGGCACCACCCCCATTCCACCAGCGCGTGCGCTTGCGCATCTCTCTCAGTTCCGCGCGATGCAGTTGCTGACATTCACCACCATTTCCCGATGCTGCTCCCCAACCGTACAGATCGCCCTTAAGGCGTGTCGCATGAAGGTCGATGCCGGCTATCAGGCATGGCAGTTTATTATGCGCACGTACATGGCGAAGGACGTTCTGTACATCGGTCAGTTAGAGCAGGCGCTCACTAACCTCGAGATGGGAGAGCACGAGTCCGCTACGTCCTATTGCAACCGTGCGCAGCAGATCCTAGTGAACCTGAGGATGGCCGGCGTAGATTACTCGCAGGCGTCGTACATCACTCACGTTGTGAAGGGGTTGCCGCAGCAGTACAACCTCTTACGCAGGATGCTGAAGTTGCCGCAGGTTCGCAAGGAGTTGGACGAGGACACCCTCGCTAGCTACATCATCGAGGAGGAGTGTACGCTGGCGGCAGAGGGACGAAAGGACCAATTTCTTCCCCAGGCTAACCAGGTCTTTACCAAGAAGGGTAAGCCCCAATTCCAGCAGACTTCATTCCCTTCCCCTCCCACTACGGCACAGCAGCAGCAGCCTAAGAATGGGGGTGGGCTTGGTGGGGGAGGGGAGAAGTGGAAAGGGGGTAAGGATGGCCAGCCGAAGGGGGGGAAAGGGGGCTTCAAGGGGAAGTGCTATGTGTGTGGACAAATAGGGCATGTTGCTAAGTACTGTCAGCAGCGGGCGGATAAGGAGGCAGACACCGGTGGAGAGGGTTCTGGAGGTAGCAGCGGAAAGGGGGGTGATGGCTCGAAGGGGAGCGGGCAGTCATCATGTGCGATGGTGAAGCCAGTTGTGGAGCAGACTCCTCTCGTTGTGCTAGAGCCTGAGGCCGGGGAGGGCTTACAGGCTGTTGCAGCTGCTGTGAAGGCGAACCCGAGCGTCGTGCTGCTTGATAGCGGATGCTCCCACCATCTCATGGGAGATCGTTCTGCCTTTGTGGAGATGAGCAGCGGCGGCAGCATTAAGCAGGTTACCGGCTTCAACGGCGCCCTTCAGGAGGTGCAGGGGCGAGGCACAGTCGCTCTTCTTGGGGAGGGGGGCAGGCGTGTCTTGGTGCCGGACGTGCTGTACGTACCAAGAGTGCAGGCGAGTCTTCTCTCTGCTGGGCAGCTGCGTGATAGTGGTGTGCAGCTGCTGGATGCCGGGGATGTGACTTTGCTGAGGGCACCAGATGGATCGCTCCTTGGTCGTGCGGAGTTCAAGGGGCGTGTTCTCTGCACGAACTTCCAGCCGTGTTCGACGCAGCAGCAGGAAGGCGAAACGGTGGCACTTCGTACCTTGGCGACCGGCGTACGGTCTAAGGGGGACCTGTGGCATGCGCGTATGGCACACGTTGGTATTGATGCCATCGAGCGCACAGCGGCTCACGGGTCAGTGACGGGCTTGGATTTGGAGAAGGGGGGCAAGTCAGGCATACCTTGTGTCTCCTGTGTTGGGGGAAAGATCACTCGTCATACCTTTCCTTCTGTAGGAGAGGAGGAGAATGAGTTGCTCGGGGTGGTGCATGCTGACCTGTGTGGCCCTTTCCGTGAAGCAGCTAAGGACGGCAGCCGCTACTTCTTGGTGCTGAAGGATCGCAAGACGCGATATGTCGGGGCCTACCCTTTGGCCCAGAAGAGTGATGCGCTGGCGGCGTTCCAGAAGTGGCGTGGATGAGGCTCTGTACTTCAAGACTGATGCTGAGGGGGAGATGTGCTGGCTGCTGGTGTATGTGGATGACCTGCTTGCTGCCAGCCGCAGTCAGAGCATGCTAGCGGAGCTGCGTGACCTGCTGCAGAGTGCCTTTCAGCTGCGGGAGATTAGCCCTGTGGAGAAATATCTGGGGTTGCAGCTGATTCGGGACAGGCCCACGAGGAGGCTGTGGCTGCACCAGGGGGCCTATGTGGACAAGGTCCATAGGCGCTTCTTTGACGGGGAGCAGCCGCTGCGAGTGCCTCGCACCCCTCTTTCCTCTGACCCTTTCAGTGTGCAGACCTTCGAGGATGTGGGATGGCAGTCTCGCCAGGAGGAGGAGTACAGGCAGAAGGTGGGATCCTTGCAGTTCGCGGCCTGTACCACCCGTCCCGACATCTCGTTCGCCTGCAGCAAGCTGGGGTCGGGCCAGACTGTGCGGAGTGATCAGCACTGGAAGGAGTTGGACCGGTGCTTGACGTACTTGGTGGGGAGCAGGGATGTGGCGCTGGAGTTTGGTGGTGGGCCGGAGTCCTTGGAGCTGGTGGGCTACGCCGATGCTGATGATGCAGGGGACAAGCAGAACAGGACCAGCACAGGTGGCTATGTCTTCGTGCTCGGGGGTGCTGCTGTCTCATGGGCGAGCCAGCGGATTCGTTGCGCCACCCTTTCCTCCACTGAGTCTGAGTACGTTGCTGCTGTGGAGGGTGGGAAGGAGGCGCGCAGGCTGCGCTTCCTGCTGGCAGAGTTTCAACTGCTGAGGAGTGAGGAGCCCACGACTCTCTTTGTGGACAACTCCTCCGCCATTTCAGTGGCAGGTGGCATGGGGCTCAAGGGGAGCCTCAAGCACATGGAGCGTCGTCACATGTGGCTGCAGCACATGGTCAAGCGCAGGAAGCTGCAGCTGCAGTACATCCCTACGAGCGAGCAGCCTGCTGACTACCTCACAAAGGCATTGCATTTCCCCGCCTTCAGTCGTTGCTTCGAGGCTGTGGGGCAGGTGCGGCTCTCGAGTGAGGGGAGTGAAGACCTAGACACTCCATGATGTGGATGGTGCCATGGCCTATCCATGGTTGGTGCGGTGCGTGTTTACACTTTGAGCGTGTTTCGTTTGTGTGTATCCCTTTGTTTTGGTGTGTATGTGTGTATGCATGCCCTGTGATTATAAAGGGCCTTGCTGTAGTATGGCAGGGGAGTGTTAGAGGGCCCTACGACAGCAAGGGCCCTCGATGACCTTTGACTTGGCAGGTCGGCGCCTAACGACTGAGTCTACTCGGCACCGACGCACGAGTTCGGTGGCGGTCATTAGTGACTACGGGTGACTGTGAGCTACTGCAGCGAACTCGGCGGAATCGGTGCTAGGAATGACGAGTCTTGGGGGTCGTAGGTGCCTTGCTTGTGAGGCACGCTGCTCACTTGCTGTGTTGGCAGGAGTAGCGTGCACGGTGAGACATTCCGGTGCCGAGTTGGGTTGGAAATGTGCGGGGCGCGTTCACCCACCTGCACAGCACTTTCGTGTGGGTTGGGTTACTCGCAGCGCCACGCAACAATTGTGCAACTCTTGCTTGCCTATATATGTTTGTGTTTGCTTGTGTGTTTGATAATTGATATTGCAATTCTACTTGGCCCAAATGCTACTTCAATTCTCACAAAGTCCTTAGAGGCAAACGCTACCAAAACTCTACCAAGTTGCTGGCGCAACATCATTCCCATAGCAGAGACTCTCTCGCTATCGCTACGCTCTCTAATATATTCCTTCATGCGAAGCCTGAGCTAGGTTTGAAATCCCTGTGGGCCACATCTCGCAGATCGGGAGGGCCGAGGGAGAGCAGAGAATGAAGTGCATGGTGTGGTCAAGCGAATGAGAAGCTTGCCTATTTATACCGTGGATGTCCCCTGGAAAACTCGGGAAAATTGCAGTTCCCGAGAAAGAACCTTGACACTGAATGGGACTTGGATTTTGACAGAGTACGGTATCACAAAATACGCACTATGCGCGTCATAGCGAACTCATTTTACACAGAATGAAGCGCATGAACTTATTTCCTACCACTACTGTGCTTATCTGCTACAAATCGTGCTGAGCAATAAACGCTAGAGCAAGGATAATTATCGCTATATGCCAAAGAGATCCGAAAACGAGATTTCTCATTGCTGCCTTGGGCTCTGCAGAGGGAGCAGGCGGAGCTGGTGGCACACTGATGTCTCTGGGAATGGTGGTGCAATCAACGCTCGTGTTCAAGGCAGTCAAGGGGGGGGCTCCCACATAGACACCGGGGACAAATCTGTAGGGACAGAAGGGTGAAGAGAGAATGGTGAACACACAAATGGGTGCAATGGTGGAACCAAGATAAACAAATGGTCACGAGTAAAAGGAGGTGTATGCAGGGAAAGCGGGTGTGATGGCGGCACTCACATCAAGTGTTGCACATCGCTGATGTTGGCATAGGGAGTCTTCTGGCCCGTGGCCTCCTCCAAGCACACTATGCTGCGATCATATGCCGCCACCTGGCACACGTAGCCCCCACCTGCTGCCACCGGCCGCGAGAGCACAAGGCCACCTCTTGGAGGTGACTGGGGGAGGATAATGAGGAGAAAGGGAGAAACAGGGGGGAATGAATTGGAATGCTCATCAACAACAGCCACTTGCATGCTCACAATATATATGTGTATGAAGTGTAGCTAGCTAGCAACTCACGTTTTCGCCCATCTGCTGCTCGAACTGCACAAAGGACTGCATGTTGCCTGCCGAGCACCCGCTGCCGCACTGCATCAGCTGCTGCATGTCCAGCCGCCCTATCACGCCGCCCTCCGCCACGCTTATGTACACCAGGTAGTGCGGCGGCTGTGAATGGGAATGGGTGATGAAAAAAGGGTGGGGAATGGGGGAGTTGGGGAGTGGAGGAGGGAGGAAGAGGAGGGGAGGGCAGAGAGCACTCTGCATGAGCTGCTGCGTGTTCAGCCACGCTATCACTCCGCCCTCCGCCACGCGAGATAGTGCGGAGGAGAGAAGAGCACGTCAATGTGCACCAGGTAGGAAGGGAAAGGGAAAGGGAAAGGGAAAGGGAAAGGGGAAGGGGAAGGGGAAGGGGAAGGGAAGGGGAAGGGGAAGGGACAAACGCGAGCCCCCCACGTGGGTCTCACCTTGGGAGTGAAGACCATCCTGAGCGGCGTGTAGTCCACGTTGAACGTCAGCGGCTGCCACGCTGTCACGTTGGGGCGCGGCCGCGGCGTGGGCTGCGGCTGCCCGTTGGGCTGCGAGGGCGGCGGCTGGACGGCACTCAGCTGCAGCAGGTGGATGGCCTTGTTTGTCGCATCCAGCACGAAGAGGAAGCTCTCGTCCGGCGCCATGTACAGCTCGCCCTGCGCGCGCGCGGCGGGGGTGGGGGAGCGGAAGTGGGGGAGCAGGTGGGAGGGAAGGTAGGAGATGTAGGGGGCGGGGATTTGGAGAGAGGAGAGGACGAGCACTGGATCCGGAACGGGCTACTCCATTCGACCGTATCCCCCCATTGCTCAAGGTTCACTTCCTCTGCTTCTCGCCACAACCTTCCCGTTCTCCCACGCTTCTCCCATCACTCCATCCACTCTCAATCGACCAATATCGCGCGTTATACTGTATAACTCCACTTGTACAACAGACCCCCGCGCGTTCTTCTCTCCCCAGTGCGCTTACAGCGAACGGCCAGACGCCCACGATCAGGTTGGTATGCGCGTCGATCTGCACCGTCGCCAGTTTCCCCGCTCCCGCCAATCCTTCCCCCGCGCTCGCCTTCCGTGCGCCCGCGCCGGCCTCGCTCACGCCGATCCCGATTCCGCCGTCAGCAGGGGAAACGGGGGAGGCGGAGGGCGGACGTGCGCAGGAGACGAATGTGTGGCGCAGCACGCGTGCGTACGCGCTGGAAAGCGCGCCGGGGCAGGCGCGCTGTGAGACGGCGGCAGATTCCTGGAAGGAGAGGAAGAGCGCGGGCGCGATAGAGGGGCGCGCGAGGTCGACTGTGTACACCCCCGATGATCCCGAGGTCGTCAGATAGCCGCGCGTGCCCAGGTCTGCGCTTACGCCGGGAGGCAAGGGGGAAGGGGAAAGGGGGAAATGAGAAAGGAGGGAAGGGGAGGGGGGTTGTCGGGCAAGATGCGCGAGATTACCCACGTGTGCGGGCAGGTGTGCACGAAGGTATACGGGGAAAGGGGTGCTGGGGGAAGTGACTCACTGGGGCTCTGCAGCAGGCGCGCGCGTCCCACGGGGAGCATGGTGTTGATACCCTGGCTGTGCACCTCCGCGTACGGCGGCTGCGCCGACAGAATGGAGAACGAGTAGCGGTCCGCCACGTCGGCCGCGTGCACCCACACCTCGTTCTGGGGAGCGGGGAAGTAGGGGGGTGCAAGGGGAATGATATGACGGGGAAATGGTCGCAAGGGGCACGAGGAACGGAGCGACGGGGCGATGGGTGAGGGACGGTGAGAGACTCGCAATGCTTGCGGACGGCGGAGCGCCCCAGAGCGCGCGGAGTGGCGGCTATACTTACAGCGAGGGGGACGAAGTACACGCTATCCGGCGTGTTGTTCAGCGGCACTCGCGCCGTGACGTCCGCTGCGACCGTGTCGAACACGTGCAGCGCGTCCGTGAGTTCCGGCAGGCGAAGCGCGCCTCTCGTGCTGTAGCTCGCCGCGGCCAGCAGCGTGCGCTGCGCTGGGCCGAACGCCACGCTGCGCCACTCGCCCCTGATAGCGGCACGGAAAGGAAAGGAAACGAGGGGGAAGGAGGGGGAATGAAGGGGAAGGAGAAGGGATGAAGGGGAAGGAGGGGGAAGGAAGGGGAAGAAGCGGAGTCACGTCCAGGGATTCAAGAAATGATTGTGCACGGCGGAGATGTGCGCGGATGCGGGGGACGGCGGAGATTGGAGCTCCGGTGGGATTTGCTGGCATAGAAGATCAGAACCGTGCATCTAGGTATGCATCGCACCTGAGGATTTGCGCCGTACCTGAGAGGTGTGCCGTACCTGAGAGTTTGTGCCATACCTGAAGGGGTGCGCGGGGCACTTGTTGGGGAAGGGGATGTGCCCCGATGGCCCCTTGAACGCGCGCAGCGACGCCAGCGGACTGCCTTTCGTTGGATCAATCAGCACCACCTGGCGTCACGTGATCGGGCAGCCAGGGAGGGCAGGTAGGCAGGAATGGGGAAGGAAGACGTGAACGGAGAAGCGACGATACGTGGTTGCCGTCACGCCGTTGAGTGCTCATACCCTGAGGTGCCTAAATAATCCACAACCAGCGCTGAACTCCCGACCCACCGCTCGCTCGCACCGCTCACTCCCTCTCGACCTCTCGAGTTTTCCCGCTCTCCAGCCTTTGTTCGGACTTATCGCGACGACAACGGTCAAGCTTGCAGCCTGTAAGTGTGGCGCCACTGAAGTTTTTATTCGAGTTATTCAAGTAAGAAAACAATACGTCTTTATGCTGTCAACGTCGTGTCGCGTCGCAGTAGTTTTCTAGAAGGTGATAACTATCACGCGATTGTTGATCGCGCGCCGTGGCTCTAAGAACTTGTACGCATGCCAGGCATCCCATTACGTGAGGTGACACTTGCCTGGCCGTCCGCGAATGCGTAGAAGATTCCGCGACTCATGCTCGCCACCACGTCTGCGTGAACCAGACGGCAGAGGCACACCAATCCGAACAGCAACGACGCGGTGCGCATGACCTCTCGAGACGCCATCCTCATGGGTATTTGCAGTCAGACTGAATTGAGAACAAGTAGAAGGGTTACACAAATTCAGGACGTATACCTCACATGGGTGTCCGAAAATACATGCTCGTGAGGACTGTCAGGTGAATGTTTCGAACTAGTGTCGAAGGAATGAAGAAATGAGGTGCTTGCTCAACGATGGGGCTCAATGAGGTGCAAAGGCGGGCTGGGGCGGAACATGCATGGGATGTGGCTTGGAAGGAGTTGCACGCAATGCAAAAACATTCTGTGCCACTCTGCTGCTCCATATCTGCGCGCTGCAGTGAGAGGTGTTTTCGGCCGACCATCCGCGCGCTACTGGTGTCGGAAACCCGTCTGTGCGCCTTTCAGGCGCAGGGTGTGGAGGGGATTGCGCGCTGCGGTGCCCCATGAGGGCTGGCATTGGCATGTGAATGGCGGAGCTGGCACCAAATTTGCGCGTCGTGGGACTCTCTTGCTGATGATTTGGCTGCCCTGGGTCAGCTGACATGGCAATGGAGGTGGTTCCTCTACGTAAAAGCGGCTCGCCACATCATCCTTATGCTCCAGTAACGAGCCTGCTTGACCAGTGACTGGAGTCCTTTCGCTACAAAAACTCACGTATCGTACCGCGCCGCTCATCCAGGAATTCGACATTCGCGTCGCGGTACTCCTTCCACCGACGGGGTCTGTTTGTGGAGGGACCTGCGCCGCACGCAATTCCCATCCATCCCCACCCCAACCACAAGCCGAGTGTGAGAATGCCACCAGCTCTGGTGTTTCGAGCAAGCAGTTCGTGCTTTGCTCCACGACGAGAGTCACTCACTACTCATCTTCCAAACCAAAACCATGCTGCGAGCTGCCCGCCTAAGGCCCCACTGAATCTGTGAGAAACAGTGTGGACGTCTCACCTAGATTTCGTTTCTGTTCGAAGGCTTCTTGTAGGTATCATTTAATTAAAGGAGGCCAGATAGGTTGAACTGGTATAGCCTCCCTACAGTGACTTACCTTCGACCTTAGCTTGTCGCTCAAAGCTCCTGGAATAACATGGCTCCGCGGGTGCCGTGGCAACTATGCCTATCTGCTGTAGTCGTGCTTGCGTCGCTCTGCTCGCTATGTCGTGCTGACGTCACTCTTCCCGATCCACAGCGACCCGGCCTCTTCTATTTCTTCATGTCCGGGCAGGTTAGTACGCACGGGTGCGCTGGATTGTTTTGAGCTAACCGCTGTCGCATAGCACAGATTCGCGCCGAATAAGACTCATTATATCCGTTGCCGCACTTCCCCTTAGCAACGGACGCAAAGCCCCACACACCGTGCAGCCGATGGCTAACTTTGTTCGCCGTAGTCACACTCTATCCGCTTGTGCCGGCCACTCTTCACCATACTCACTCCGTGCCCACCGTCCGCCTCGTGCTTCCCTCGTGTGCGACAGATCGTGGTGGTGGACCCAGTGTCGCAGAAGGTGGTAACAAAGATCAACCAGACGTCGCAAGGCGCCCCCGCGCCCTTCCCTAACTCCTGCCCGGGCCACCCCATGCAGTAAGTGCCGTCCCTCCTCGCTCGTTTAGTAACCACCGACTCGAGATGCGAGACGTGAGGGGAGCGTTGTATAGCTCAAAATGTTTTTAGAACCTCATTAAGTGCGCGCCTCGCCATACGACAAGAGCGCGTCGCCAACCCTCGATCTAGCCTCAGAATGCCATTTCGATATCGAGCAACCACTCTTTCATAATCCCCCACATTCCCATCCCCTCCCTCCCCCCACCCCTCTTCCTCTCTTCCATCTGCGCCCCGCCCCTTCTCTTTACCCCCCCTTCCCCTTCCCCACTCCGCCCCGCTCCGCCTCCGCAGAGGCACGTGGAACAGGCACACGACGGGCATCGATCAGCAGACCATCTTCATCACAGCCAGCTTCCAACAGCCCACGCCGCTGCGACTGCCGGGGCTGTCGGACATGGTGCTCGTCGTCAACACCTCGTCGCAGAGCGTCGCAGCGTCTGTCGCCGTGCCCGACATCCCCAACGACATCGTCTTCGTGCCTGAAGTGGTGAGTGCTGACGTGGCGCGAGTTGTGGTGGGGATCGGATTGTCATGATCGAAGGTCAACAGCAATAATCACGATGGTCGGTTCTCCAGAAATTCAGCGAGTCTGTCACCGTATTTTTAGTGATAACTAGTTTTTGAGTCGACTCTAAAATCGACTTATCACACGCGGCTCTCCAGAAATTCAGTGAGTCTGTCACCGTATTTTAAGTGGTAACACATAACATGAGTAAGCTGGAGAGTGAATGACAAGAGTGCCATCAAGTTGTTACTCCCAAGCCGCCAGCATTCTTCAAATCATGAACAAGGCATTTCAAACGCTGCCCTTTGATTAAGGCAAGTGATGCCCCCCTCAATACGATCACATTCGCAGGGAAGCGTGTTCGCCCACGCAGACGTCAACGGCACCTTCGCCGTCATTTCCGCAGCGCCGCCGTACACCTTGCAGCGCGCGCGCTTCTCCTCCGAGTTCGCCGAGGCGGGCTACGGCCGCCTGCTCGCCGACTCGGGTACGCTCCCCTGCCCGCGCTCGCCGCGCTCGCATACGCCGTTCCCTGCGCGTGCCCCTCCGCTCCCGTACGCTGTGTTGCGCGCCTTGTCCTCTGCGCGCACTTCCCCTGTCCACCCCGCCGTCAGCGCCCCTTCCACCGCATCCCACTCCGGGCCCTACCATCACTTCCCCTGCTATGCCGGGCTTGTTCTTGCTGAACCTCTTCACCCTTTGCCTCGCACCCCCCCCCATTCCCCCTCATTCCTGTCCATTCCCGTCCATCCCATCCCTTCCTTCCCCCCGCATCGCTCCACCCGTCCAACCGCCCGCAGCGCTGAACGGCAAGGCGTTTCAGACGGCGTCGCAGATGCCGGGCGTGTTCTCGCTGAACCTCTTCACGCAGTCGTCCGACGTGCCGTTCCTCGACTTCACCCAGGCCATGCTGCAATCCGAGCCCTGGCTGCCGCCCGACACGCCCATCTACTGCCCCGGTGAGATTCTAAGATGCCAGTATGGTGAGATGCTAGTCATCCGTGCAATTCGTCTGCTCGTTACCGCGTTCGAGCCCATCGATGCGCCTGGGGGGGTGACACTTCCCTCAACTGTTCTGCGCTCCCAATCCGCCCTCTTCTCCCCCCAGCGACGCTCGAGGCGGTGTATTCGGCGGTGAATCGGCGTGCGTACGTGTCGTGCGCCAAGGCGGGCAGTCCGCCCGACCCCAACGCGCCCGAACCGGGCATCGTCGAGATTGCCGGCGACGACAGCGTGCCCGTCGGCTACCTCAACTTCAAGGTGCGCCACGTGCGGTAACTTCAAGGTGGGGAAGGGGCAGGCGAACTGGTTGGGGGAGGGGGAAAGCGAGGTGAAAAGACAGGGCAGGGGAGAAGCCGGTGTGATCCGCTCCGCGTGGTGCAGATGCGTCCATCCTCACAACGCATCCCCTCATCCCATCCCTGTCCCTGTACACGCCCCCTCCAGGCGGACAGGCTGTACCTGACCCCAGACGAGACCTTCCTACTGGCCGTGGACAGCGGCGCGGGCGTGATCCGCATGGTGCAGATGCTGCCGGGCGTGGGCAGCGACCAGGTGTTCTCGCTGCAGTGGCCTGACGTCACTCTGCCGCCCAACTCCATGCCCGACAAGATCCTCTTCTACCCCAAGGTCAGCACCACAGCGCCCCTGTGCCTTGACTGAACTGTTATCGAGCCACCGTTTCTCTGCTTGGCCACTATCGCACCCGTCTCCCCCTCTCTCCCCGTCGCCTCCCTCGTTCCACACGCAACCACCAGGGGCTGCACTCGTGCACCTGCCCATGTCCACTCTCACCTGCTCCCTCGCCCCTTGGTTCTGCTCCCTTGTACTGTGTGGTCCTAGTGGCGCTGCTGCTGAGGTCTCCCCACCGCTTCTCTCTCCCCCTCCCACCTCGCAGGGGTCGTTCTACGTGGCGCTGGTGTCGCTGGTGCTGAGGTCTCTCAACCCAACCACCTCCCTCTCTCTCTCCCCCCCCCACCCTCCCCTTCTCCCCACCTCGCAGGGGTCGTTCTACGTGGCGCTGGTGTCGCTGGTCCTCAAGGACAGCACGGCAGTGATCGATTTCAACAAGCTGCTCGCGTGTGGCGCGCAGTGCCCTCAAGACAACATCGCCGCCGCCCTCACCTTCATCAACACCGGCTACCATGTAAGCTGCATGCCCCCCCTTAATGTTGCTCTCTCAGTTTCCACACGATTGTTACCTTGGCCTCCTTGCCCTCCTTTAGTTCCACTGGTTAACATAATCAGAGCCTTTTTCTGCATCACTATCCTACCATCTCACGTTGACCCATAGCACTGGACCCCTCTGCACTCATGGCGTCCTTCCCTCCTGCCCTCACCACATGAGCCCTGCTTAAAACTCCCCAACCAATCAGGTGGCGCCACGTGCCAACATGGATCTGAGCATATCCTCTCGCAGCATGGCAGTGGGGCATCAGTTTGTGTGCGTGGCAGCCAATCACGACAAGGCGGTGCACTGTAGCAACCTCGTTAACCCCGCGAACAACAAGGTCTACACCAACATGTTTGACGTGCAAGATATAGTGTAAGTGGGTCGTGTGTACTTTCAAATGCTGCACGAAAGTGTGACACCAGCTGGAGTGGATGCGCTGGGCCTCTCAAACTGGAAATCATGCTGCATGATAGTGAGCTCAACGTTCCTCCTCTAACATCAATGTGTGTTCTCACCCTACACCGTCTTCCCTACCCACACACTCCTGCCACTCCCCCATCCCCACAATGCATGTGGAGGAGTCAAGCATATGGGCAACTAGTGGTTCACCACACAAAGACCCAAAATGCCTTTCAAGTCACTTGATAACTCAACATCATGTCGCCTTGCTCCCCTCCCCGTGCTCCTACTACCCCCTGACCACACCAGGTTTGTGGAGGGCAAGTACCCGGGAGACCAGTCGTTCATCCGCCCCATCGACACCACCTTCGACTGCTCCTCCGCGCCCACCACACTAGACAAGCCACCGCCACCCCCCTCGCCGTTGGACCTCGCCGTTGCCGCACACTTGAGAGGCTCCTAGCCGCCTCTCCCCCGCCGTTGCACCCTCGCTTCTTAATAAGTGCTTGGCGACTACACCATTTATCCTCACCACGTATTCTCTTCGCCCACCCTTGGCCACAAGACTGCTCGACGAGCTCTGACACGACGTGCCTTGCGCTCTTCTTTGTATGCTTATCAAAAGAAGTTAGAGATTGATGAAAGGAGTTAGGTGTAGTTGTACTGTAATTGTGTTTCAAAGTGCATTGAAAAGCAGGTTCATAGATTCGTTTAGCGCACCACTCCGCAAATGGCTTGTTTGGAGCTCAGTTGTTTGCCACAGCCGTTCCTTGTGTGAAATTCCTGCACACCTGCCTCTGCCCCTGCGCCTCGCATGCATCTACATGCGCGCTAAACCGCCGTTCACCGCGCGTGTCCGACGTCTTCTTTACATCGCGCACACCGCCTCCGCTCCACCCCAGGCGTTGGCTGCGCCCGCGCGCCTCATGGCACTCAGAACGTTGTGCTTGGCGCCCATTTCTCCCGCAATCGCCCCCCTTGCACGTTCGACTCTTCCGCTCATCGATCGCATCCCTAGTGTCCCCCATTTCAGCCCCGGCGGCCTGCGCGTTGCCTGCCATTCGGTCGACGAAACCAGCCAGAGCGACGATTGCGGAGAGGGCAGGGCGCGAGCTGCCGCGCATCTAGATGGCTCGCAGACGTTTTCCGCGCGCAGCACGCCCGCGATTTCCCCCCGTGAAGGTACCCGCGGATTGATGGGGGATTACCTTTCCGCCTCCCGCTCCGCCGAAAGCGCGCGGGAGGGAAGCGTTCCCGCAAACGGCGCCGCAACAGGCGGCGACACGATCGCGGCTGTCGTCACTGCCGTGTCGTCCACGTCAGGCGGCGTCGCGATCGTGCGGCTCTCCGGCCCGGCTGCTGTGAGCATCGTGCGGCGCATGTTCCGCCCCGCGCGGAAAGCAAACAGAGCGCGGAAGCAGGGGGGAATGGCCAGGGGAAGCGGAGACCTTGACGGATGGGCGGGGAGCGCGGGGAACGGAGCGTGGGGAACAGATACTGGGGATTTCCGGGGAGAGGCGAATGAGAGGAACGAGGGGAGCAGCCAGGAAGGGGAGGGGAGAGGCGGAGAGGCGATGGGGGGAAGGGGGGGGAGCGGGGAGGGCGGAGCGGCGGGGGAGTGGCGCGCGGAGAGCCACCGAGTGAGCTACGGGCACATTGTGGACGAACGGGGGGCGACCATTGATGAGGTGCGCGCAGGGGATGCGAGCAGTCAGGGTTTAGGGGTCAAGGCTCAGGGTTTCGGGTTTATGCGCCGTCGCGTGGCTCTGGGCGTGGGTTGATAAGCATAACCAACGATCGTGTCTTACTCACCAAGTGCCACAGCTTCCCATGCTGGATGTACTGAGGACACGGTGGGGTTTGTCTTGTCGCCCTAAAGTCCACTTGCTCTTGTCGTCCACGCGCTGAGGACGTGGTGAAGCCTCATCAACCTGCCCTCGCCTCTTCCCTCTCTCCTCCTCCCTCTCTCTCTCTCTCTCTCTCCCCTGCCTCACAGGTGCTCGTGCTGCCCATGCTCGCCCCGCGCTCGTACACGAGTGAGGACGTGGTGGAGGTGCACTGCCACGGTGGCAGGGTGTGCGCCCACTCCTGCCTCGCCACTGCCGTCCACCTTGGCGCCAGGCTGGCAGGAGCAGGTGATGACGTGGCATGAGGTGATGTGGCCTGCCAGTGTGCTGTCATTTGACACGGTGTGCCATGTGTGTTCCACAGTCAATGCGCACAACACAGTTTTCTATGTGAGTAAGTGCCAGGCCAGCTCACGCCATTGCCGTCCCGTGTCCCCCACTCAATGCACCCACACATGCACCTCCTCACTCCCCCATTCCCCCCTCCCTTTGTCCTCGGTGGCTTTGGCACACGCGGAGGTTGTGGCGGCCCCCATTCATCCGCTCCCCCTTCTACCCCCCTGCCTCTTCCCTCTAACCCCCCCCCACTCTTGTGCCCCAGGCGAGTTCACCCTGCGCGCCTTCCTGAACGGGTGCGTGGACCTAGCGCAGGCGGAGGCCATGGCCGCCCTCATCCGCACCCACATCTACCCCCTCACTCCCCCTCCCCCCCCTTCTCCCCACCCCCCCCATGCACGCCAGGCGAGTTCACGCTACGAGCATTCCTGAACGGGCGCGTGGATCTGGCGCAGGCGGAGGCGGTGGCGGCGCTCATCCGCGCCGACACTGCTGCTGCTGCGCGCTCCGCCCTCGCTGCTGTTGAGGTCCGTCCAACGGAGGAGAGGGGTTGGGGGGGAAGGCGGGAGGAGGCGTGTGGAGAGGCAGGTGTGTTAGGGGTGGTGCGCACGCCATTATTCCCGCCAACCACACTTGTGCGCTCTCCTGTTTCCCTGCACCGCCACATGCACCATTCACACTCCAGCACGCACCGTCCACCATCCCATGCTTCCATCCTCACTGTCCACCCTTCTCCCACACCCTCTCCTTGCTCCCCTTGCCACATTCACCATCCACTATGCACCAAACAGGGCGGCTTATCTCGTCACATCCGGGGCGTGCGGGCGGCGTGCATGGAGGTGCTGGTGGACATCGAGGCACGCATTGACTTTGAGGAGGATCTCCCACCGTTGGATGCCAAGGACGTCAGCCGTCGAATCGACGCCATCTGGCAGCAGATCAACGAGGCCCTTGCGACTGCCAATCGCGGGCGACTGCTGGAGTATGGCATCCAGGTGGGGCTGGCTGCAGCATTCAGTGACGTTGCAGAACCACTGTAATACAAGTAACAGATAATGCCAAGTTCCTTGTCAACTCCACTTTTCCACGTTGTCAGCACCTCAAGCGCTCTCCTTCTACAGCTGCCTCCCCTCCCCCTCTCCCTCTGCCCCTCCACGGCATCCCTCGGCAGGTAGCAATTGTGGGTCGTCCCAATGTGGGCAAGTCAAAGCTTACTGAACGCGCGATGCAGTCAAAGAGGGCGATAGTAACGGACACGCCCGGCACCACGAGGGACGTGGTGGAGGCGCAGCTGCACCTGCCGCTGTATTGGTTTCAAGCATTCTCACTCTTCAGCTTCCTCCCCTGCCCTCGCCCCTCCATCCTGCACGGCGTCCCTCAACAGGTGGCAATCGTGGGGCGGCCTAACGTGGGCAAGTCAAGCCTGCTGAACGCGTGGACGCAGTCAGAGCGGGCCATCGTGACGGACATCCCCGGCACCACGAGGGACGTGGTGGAGGCGCAGCTGCACCTGCCACTGTCGGCGGGGGGCTTCCCTGTGCGCCTGGCTGACACGGCTGGCATCCGCCACACCACCGACGCCGTCGAGGCCATTGGTGCGTGGCGCGTCTGCGTGACCCGTGTGTTGCTCTGCCGTGCTCTGCCGGGTTGAGCTCTGCCCTTCGGGGCTTGGTGTGTGAAGGCGACCTTGGGAAGCGGTCATGCATGTGCAGCGCATGGCATTGAGTCGCCAGGTTTGAATCCCTGCAGCAGCCATTCCTGGTGCACATCACATGCCCCTGTTGGAGTGCTCGTGCCTTGCTGCTGAGATGGGCATGCGGAGCCCTTGTGTGCCTGCCTGTGCCTCCTCACCACATATGCTTCTCTGCTCTCCTGCTGCCTTGTGCATCATTGTGCCGCCCCTGCATTGCGGTGCTGGCAGGTGTGCAGCGGTCGGAGGCGACAGCAGCGGCAGCAGACGTGGTGCTGCTGGTGGTGAGTGCAGCGGAGGGGTGGACAGCAGAGGACTCCGCCATCTTCCACCGCATCTCCGGTGCCATGGGCTTGCAGGCACACACACAGGGACATGCAGACGTGCATGCACATGCACATGCACATGCACACGCGGATGCACAAGGAGCAGTGGAGGAGGGGCGACCTTTGGAAGCAGGAGATGGGTCGGCAGAGACAACAACAGCAGCCACGGCAGCAGCAGCAGTAGCAGTGGCGGCGGTGGCTACAGAGTCAGAAATAGCACCACGGAGAGCAGCAGGGGCAGAAGTAGAAGCGCAAGCAAGGCCAGAGGGGCACCCGGTAATAATCCTGGTGGAGAACAAGAGCGACCACGCACACCCCCACGGCCTGCACGTGCCGCCAGCTGTGCAGCGCGCCGTGTGGCGGCGAGTGGCCACCATCGCCACCCTGCGCACCGGGCTGGATGAGCTTGAAGCCGCCGTGGCGGCAGCGGTGGGCGGGGGGCTGGTGGCAGAGGAGGGGCAGCAGTGGGCGGTGAACCAGCGGCAGCAGCAGCAGCTGGTGCGTGCAGCTGAAGCCGTGGGGCGGGTGAGGGAGAGCATTGGAGCCGGGCTGGCGCTGGACTTCTGGTCCATTGATCTGCGCAGTTGCATCCTGGCGCTGGGGCAGGTGAGCGGCGACGAGGATGTCACGGAGGAGGTGCTTTCGAATATCTTCAGCAAGTTCTGCATTGGCAAATAGGGGTGCTGTGTCAGAGGTCCACTGGTGATCCCCGATTGATCCTGAGAAGTGTTACAGGCATGTTGGCCTGGGGGGTTATGGGCGCACTGACCCGCTACTTAACAAGTCTTTTTATTCCAATGGTATAGTGGTTGGGATTCTGACATGGTATCAGAACAAACGTCTCGGGTTCGAATACCAATGTGTGCACTTCGGGCATCCCAGTGCATTGAATATGAAGATGAACAAGTGACACAACAGGGTATGCATCCATCTACCCCTCCTAGAATAGCCCATTCACACCAATAATGGTATACCAATAATTCTACCCTCTACCCTCCAATAATGCTTAACTTTGATAATTTTGGCCCTACAATAATTATGACAATTATTGTAGGACTTGGAGGCTTATAACGAGGATTACACTAAAACCGAACAGCATGCAAGTATACAGTCGTTATACTGTATTTGGATTTCCAACACTTCCCCTCGCTGTAGGTTTTAGTGAATTCGTTTTTCGTGGAGGATGGGGTGGTGTACCACCACATAGGTAGAGGTGCTCCCAAACTAAGCTAGGGTTTGGAACTGGCTAAGCTGCTGGTCGCTGTAGCGCTTTTCCCCTCCCAACCTTTGGGCCTTCCAAACTCGAACCAAACCACATTCCTTCACGTTTTCCATTTCCTCCTTGCCATCTCGACATTCTAGATTGAGATCTAGAGAGTCGTGGCTGCTGCTGAGGAAATCGTAGTAGCTCCATGGCGAAATCTCCTCAAAACCACGTTGGAATGCGCGTATCGTCATGGCGGAATGCCCTTAGCACACGCCGAGTTTCTAGGATTGTAGACTTAATGACACGCGATTGTCACCAGGGCCTGTGCTAGGATTTGGGGCATCCTGAGGCCTCAGGGCAACTCGTCAAAATCTAAAAAATGCCCTGATTTGTCGCGGCAAAATTTCAAAGGCATCCTGTAGTTTCAGGGCTTCAACAAATATTAATCCTGACCGGTCAGGGCAAATAAACGGATGTTCAGGGTAGCACTTTCAGCAAGGCCTGGAACAGACAGTTGGAGGCTCAACATCAGAGAGACACGCACCTACCAGTGAATGCCTCGCTCAGGACGATAGTGTTGCCTTGCCCTACCTGCTCCCAAACCAAACCAGCGAGGAACCTGAAGGGTTTGGTTGGTGCGTTGCGGACGTTCGGATTGTCAGAATACTGAACGAGAATGATTGGATTGAACATAAACTTGGGTACAAATACTAACCCTAATTGAGTTGTACCTCTTATGGGCTACCCCATTACAGCCTACACAATGTGAGCACTATAACAGTTTGACACACCCCCATAGGCAAAGAGGGGGAGAACAAGTGGTCAGAAGACCAGTCAAGAAAAACAAAGCAAGCTCAGGGTGGATCACGAAGTCACCACACATTCCAAGCACAAGCAAATGGCCACAAGGCCAGTTCACATGCTGAGTTATATAAAAGAAAACAAACAGTACAGTGATCATACCATAGCAAGTGTAAGCATGCATGTATATATATAGATCACAGTACAAGCAAAGTCACGTAGTGGGCAAGTGAGGCAAAGTAGGCACAAGGCCTAAAACAGTACAAAAACGCTGATGGTCACCAGACTGAAGTGCCTTGGTGAATATATCAGCAGTGTTGGCCCGAGTGGCCACGTAAGCAAGACGAAGCTGACCACGCTGCTGCAACTCTCGAGCAAGGAAGTAACGCAGAGCGATGTGCTTCGTTCTGTGCTCCAGTCTGTGCTCCTGACACAAGGCAATCATGGCCTTGTTGTCTACGTACAGAACTGGAGAAGAACGACGCCGCTCTCCCAAGTCAGTCAGCAGCTAGGTGAGCCAGCGTAGCCATGGCCCCTGCGTAGATCTCAGCCTCACAACTGGAACTGAGAACAGAAGACGAGCGAGTAGACCGCCAAGAAACAAAGCCGGAGCCAAGGCTGAAGGAGTAACCCTGTGACGACCGCTGCGTAGCCAAGTCGTCAACCCAAGAAGCGTCTGCGTGTCCAGTGACCCCGTCCTCCAAGCACGAGCCCCATGCCCGAAGTACTGCACAAGTAGTGCAACACCCTCTTAGCGGCCTCCCAGTGCTCTGGTCGGTGTCTCCCGGGCGCAACGTAGCGAGCCAGGATGCTAAGAGGGTAGGCAAGGTCAGGTCGAGTGCAGGTCATCAGGTAAATGAGGCAGCCTACAAGCTCTGGATACAAACCACTCGGCTCAACGGACTCGTCCGAAGGTGGAGCTGAGAGCGAGTGACCGGTAGGCAGAGGAGTGGACTGTGGCGAGGAGTACCGGAAGCCGAAGTGCTGAAGGACTTGATGCACCATGTGTGTCTGAGTCAGGGTGATGGTGCGCCGTGCTCTGTTCCGGGTGATCTGCAAGCCAAGATAGTTGCGCAACTCACCCAAGTCAGTGCAGGTGTGTCTCTTCTGCAACTCCGACTTCACAAGGGCCAGTGCCTCAGTGTCAGCAGTGGCAAAGGCCAAGTCGTCTACGTACACGATGACGTAGAATGGCGGCAGCGAAGTGTCGGTGCGTAGAAACAGCGACGGGTCAGCAGTAGAAGGAGCAAACCCAAGAGCCGCAAGTGTCTTCCTCAGTGTGTCGTGCCACTCGCGAGACACCTGACGGAGACCGTAGACTGGCCGTCGGAGGCTCCACTCGGTACATGCAGGAAACGACTCAGTGAAGCCAGGTGGGCGGCGCAGCCAGATCTCCTCGTGCAGGCTGCCCTGCAAGAAAGCTATGTTGAAGTCAAGAGAGTGCAGCTCGTAGTCACGCTGAGCAGCAACGTGCAGCAACACTAAAAGAGTGGTCATCTTTGGGGAAGGGAAGAAGGTCTGGAAGAATTCAACTCCCTGTTGGTAACTGAAGCCTCGTGCAACGTAACGCGCCTTGAAAACAGGCGGAGAACCCGACGGTCGCTTTGTGAGAGAATTGAGGAATGAAATGATGAACTAGGAAACAGGTGGGGTACAAGTAGACAACACAAAAGTGTTGTACCCTCTAAGGACTACCCCACTACAGCCTAAACAGACTATAGCATATATAAGTTTGACACACCCCCATAGGCAAAGTGGGGGAGAACAAGGGGTCACAAGACCAGTCAAGAAAAGCAAAGCAAGCTCAGGGTGGATCACAAAGTCACCACGCAGTCTGAGCACAAGCAAAGGGCCACAAGGCCAGTTCACATGCAGAGTTATATAAAGGAAAGCAAACAATACAGTGAACACAACCTAGCAAGTATAAGCATGCAGGTATATGTACAAAGAGTACAGTACAGGCAGAGTCAAGAAGAAAGCAAGTGAGGCACAGTAGGTACAAGGCCGAACACAGTACAGAAGCGCTGATGATCACAAGGCTGAAGTGCCTTGGTGAAAACATCAGCAGTGTTGGCCTGAGAGGCCACGTAAGCTAGACGAAGCTGGCCACGCTGCTGCAACTCTCGAGCAAGGAAGTAGCGCAGAGCAATGTGCTTCGTTCTGTGCTCCAGTCTGTGCTCCTGACACAAGGCCTTGTTGTCGACGTACAGAACTGGAGGAGAACGAGGCGCCTCTCCCAAGTCAATCAGCAGGTAGGTGAGCCAGCGTAGCTCCTGTGCAGCCATGGCCCCAGCGTAGATCTCAACCTCACAACTGGAGCTGAGAACAGAAGAAGAGCGGGTAGACCGCCAAGAGACAGAACCGGAGCCAAGGCTGAAGGTGTAACCCTGTGACGACCGCTGCGTAGCCAAGTCGTCAACCCAGGAAGCGTCAGGGTGACCAGTGAGGACAACTCGAGCCCGTCCTCCAAGCACGAGCCCCATGCCCGATGTACTGCACAAGTATCGCAACACCCTCTTCGCAGCATCCCAGTGCACCTTTCGGTGCCTGCCGGGAGCCACGTAGCGAGCCAGAAGGCTGAGAGGGTATGCGAGGTCAGGTCGTGTGCAAGTCATCAGGTATATGAGGCAGCCCACAAGCTTTGGATACGGGCCACTCGGCTCTACGGACTCGTCCGAAGGTGGAGCTGAGAGCGAGTGACCGGTAGGCAGAGGAGTGGACTGTGGCAAGGAGTACATGAAGCCGAAGCGCTGAAGGACCTGCTGCACCATGTGTGACTGAGTCAAGGTAATGCTGCGCTGTGCTCTGTCCCGGGTGATCCGCAAGCCAAGATAGCTTGTCAGCTCACCCAGGTCTGTGCACGTGTGTCTCTTCTGCAGCTCGGACTTCACGTGGGCGAGTGCCTCCGTGTCAGCAGTAGCAAAGACGAGGTCATCTACGTACACGAGAACGTAGAACGGTGGCAGAGTAGCGTCAGTGCGTAGAAACAGAGAAGGGTCAGCAGTGGAAGGAGCAAAACCAAGAGAAGCAAGAGTCGTCCTGAGCGTGTCGTGCCACTCACGGGGCGCCTGGCGGAGACCGTAGACTGGCCGCCGGAGGCTCCACTGGGTACCAGCAGGAAACGACCCAGTGAAGCCAGGTGGGCGGCGCAGCCAGATCTCCTCGTGCAGGCTGCCCTGTAGGAAGGCTGTGCTGAAGTCAAGCGAGTGGAGCTCGTAGTCACGCTGAGCAGCAACGTGCAGCAGTACCCGAAGAGTGGTCATCTTCGGGGTAGGGGAGAAGGTCTGAAAGTAGTCAACTCCCTGCCGCTGACTGAAGCCACGTGCAACGTAACGTGCCTTGAAGGCAGGCGGAGAACCCGGCGGCCGCTTCACCCTGAAGATCCACATGCCACTGACGATGTTCGCCCCAGGTGGGGGAACCTCGTCTACGTAGGTGCCTGTGGACTTCCAGGAAGCCATCTCTGCGTCCATGGCTGCCTGCCACTGAGAGGAGTAGGGACCCTCTATCGCCTCTGCGTAAGAGCGCGGGGTCGGGATGTCTAGTGCATCCAGGTCTCCCTCAGGGGCCAGCAGCATGGACACGAGATGAGGTACAGAAGCAGCAAAGCACTCAAACTCCTCCTGTCTGTCCTCAAGAACGTCCGTGCCAAGAGCACACTCACCGCCGACGGACGGAGGACAGACACACACAGACGCAGCAACCAGACTAGCAGCGTAGTCTAGGCGACAGGCAGCAGAAAGTCAACAAGCTCAGTAACAAGAGCAGACGCAGCAGAGGACTCAAACAGAGGGTCAGTGACAGCAGTGGCCAGAAAGCGCGTGACAGCTGGACTAGCAGCACGAAGGGAGTCATACTCTGGGTCCGGACTGGCAGGAAGAGAGGACGCAGGAGGAGACGGCAGAGGGACACGCTGTGGAGCAGTAGAAGGACGCAGTGTCATAGAGTGAGTGCCTGGGACAGGAGGGAGACGCGGACGCGAAACACGACCAGCGCGAACTGTACGGACAGGCGACGCAGCACGAGACGCAGGCGACACAGGACGAGACTCAGGCTCACGACGCTCCGTAAGACCTCCAGTCGGTCCAGAGTAAGGACCGGGCAGTGGAGAGGCCGGCTGCAACTGTGACTGGGACCGGACAGGCGGCGGACTCAGGAAAGGAGGAGGACCAGGAGAAGGCGGTGAGCTAAGAACCTGCTGAAGGAGCGGAACGTAGTACGGCCGCGGCCGCGCAGCGCCTCCAGAAACAGCAGAAACAGGACCGGTACCCTCAGCCCCAGGGTCTCCAGTCCCAGCAGCACCTCCAGCACCTCCAGCAGCAGCAGCACCTCCAGCAGCGCCAGCACCTCCAGCAGCTCCAGCAGCAGCAGCACCTCCAGCAGCACCTCCAGCACCACCAGCACCAGCATTAACTCCAGCAGCTCCAGCAGCACCTCCAGCACCAGCAGTACCTCCAGTACCAGCAGCAACTCCAGCAGCACCAGCACCAGCAGCACCCCCAGAAGCCCCAGCAGCACCTCCAGCAGCACCAGCAGCAACTCCAGCAGCTCCAGCAGTACCCCAAGAAGCCCCAGCAGCACCTCCAGCAGCACCAGCACCAGCAGCACCTCCAGAAGCCCCAGCAGTACCCCGACAGAGCCGAGAGTACCACTCACGAAGCCGCTGTGGAGAGAGAGGCTCCCTTCGCAGCGGGACACCGAGAGCACCTCCAGACGCAGCACGCGCAGGCTCAGCACTCCCAGGCTCAGCACGCCCAGACTCAGCACCCCCAGACTCAGCACCTGAGTCGACAGCTACCTCGACCGGCTTGGCAGGGTCTACCTGGGACACACCTGAGGGGGCAGGACCCTGGGGGGGGAGGGGGTCTACCGGGGGAGTACCTGGGGCAAGGAAGAGCGGCGGGGGGGGGGAGAGGCAGTGCGGTAGGGAAAGAGACGGTAGTACGACACCGACTCGTCAAACGTGACGTCCTGAGAGGACAGAACACGACGCGAGGTGGGGTGGTAGAACTGCCACCCGGGTGCGTCAGGAGGGAAGCCAAGGAAGACACAGGGAACGGCACGGGAGGACAGCTTGTCCGCTATAGTATCGCGGACAAAAGCTCGAGATCCCCAGACACGGAACGCGGACGCATCGCCAACCTTCCCCGTCCACCGCAGAGTAGGTGTGGTCTCCGGCAAGGAGACACGAGGCTGAAGGTTGATCTGATGCGCAGCGTACTGAACCGCGAACGGCCACAGAAAATGGGGAGCAGCCGCATGGATCATGGACGTACGAGCGACGTCCATGACCATGCCAATGCGGCGCTCAGCAATCCCATTTTGCTGCGGGGAGGCCGGAAGCGTGAATGTCTGGCGGATGCCCTCAGAACGACAGAAGGCTCTCAGGAGGTCGGAAGAAAACTCCCCGCCTCTGTCTGAGTGCAGACGCAGAACAGGAAGGTCTGAGCCGAAACTCTCACTAAGCTGGCGACGAGCACCGCGGATCCAGTCGATCAACACCTCAGGGACCTCACCCTTGCTGCGCAAGGGGAAGATTGTGGTGTAACGCGAGTAGTCGTCAACGACCAGCAGGAAGTAACGCTCGTGACCCTGTCCACGGACGCGGGCTGGGCCCCACACGTCCATGTGAAGAGTCTGCAGAGGAGCCTCAGTCGGAGGGAACGAGGAGGAGTGAAGGGCGGCGCGCTGCCGGCCCTCGACACAAGGAATACAGGTGGGGGCAGGCCCCGGAGGAAGGGGAGGAAGGGACCTGGGGAGACCAGAGACAAGGACACGGGAGGCCATACCTCGAAGACGAGGCAGGGAGGGGTGACCAAGGCGGTGGTGCCAAAGGAGAGTCTCGTGCGACAGAGGACGACACAAGCAGTGGGCAGACGCAGGACTAGACCTGGACGCGGCAGCAAACACCTGACTAGACACAGCTACCTGACCAGACGCAGAGACCGGAGGAGGCGCAGTAGTCAGTGTGTACAGACTCGACCCTGGCCGACGGGTGAATGTGGCCAGGTGGCGGCCCGTCCGAGAGCAAGTGCAGTGGGTCACACGCTGACCTCCAGGGGTGAACTGGTCAACCCACGCGTCCTGGAGGTCAGCTCCACTCACCAAGTTCGTAGAGAATGAGGGGAGGTGGAGTCCCGAAAGCAAGCCCGACGGGGCCGCAGGACACGGTAGAACCGTGGAAGAGTGCGCAAGGACTGGGCCCCCAGAGGGGTCAGCAAGGGAGACCGCAACAGGCCGGCTGAGTGGCGTGAGCGTGGTGCTGTCTCTAAAGAAAGAGCGCGAAGCACCAGAGTCAAGTGTGAAAGTGTGCAAGGCCTCAGTAGGTGCAGTACCAGAGAGAGTAGACGTACCAGCACCTGGAGCAGCAGATGCACTAGCACCTAGGGCAGCAGCCGCACTAGCACCTAGAGCAGCAGCCGCAGTGCCCGGGTCGGGCGGGACACTCAAGTAACAGTCACCCTCAGTAATATCAGCAAGAGCATACATGGCAGCAAGGATAGCATCAAAATCTAGATCAAAGATAGGCACATTCTGCAGAAGCAGATCATGCCAGCGAGGGAGCGCAACAGAGTCAGGAAACTGGGTACGCCAAGCGTCAGTCAAGCGACCAAAGCTGCGCTGCGTGGTGTGTGGGAGCCCACACACCTCCCCACTACGAGGGCCGGTGCGAAGAACGTTAGCGCAGGGACCTGCACCCCCAGACCTCCCACGCCCAGCGTACCACTCACGAAGCTGCTGAACCGACGGGGTCTCACCGGAGCGCGGCTGCTGCTGACGCTGGCTACCACCAGCGCCTCCATGCTGCGCGGCTGCACCTCGACCAGCACCACCGCCGCCGCCACCTCCACCACCCCTGCCGCTGCCTCCACCACCTCCGCCGCTGCCTCCACCACCTCCACCGCCGCCACTGAAGCCCCCACTCCCGGTGCCACCCCCACCTCCACCGCCACCCCCTCCTCCTCCGCCACCACCCCCCCCGCCGCCCCCTCCACCACCTCTGCTCCCCTTGCCCTTGCTGTTCCGGCATCTCCCACTCGGAGCAGACACAGCCCCAACCTCCTCAGTGCCAACGAGGTCGACAGCAGCAGCAGAAGCAACAGAGGGGAGAAGGGGGACAGGGGATCACCCCTCAAAGAAAGGGGTGCGACGGTCGCCGCGAGAAGCACCTACAGCTAAGATACTCTTCTCAGCTGCAGTAAGGTGCTCCTCTAGCAGGTCGACAGTCAGCTTGGTGGGGCAAAGGTAGAGGAAGTGATCCCTGACTGAGGAAAGCGAGTCAGGGAGGCGGGTGACTAGGTAGTAAAGGGTGATGTACATGGGGGGGGGGGTTCTTGGCACAGAACTCAGTGGGAAGGGCAGCACTGTAGCGGGCGTCACTAGTGCGAAGGTGAGCAACTAGGTCAGCGACTGTGGCAAAGGCGGCAAGGTCAGGGAAAAGGTACGGCAGCATGAGGCGGCTGAGTGCAGCAGTGGAAGGGGAGGAGTAGCGTGCAACTACAGCGTCGTACAAAGACTGAGCAGTCTTGTACTGGCCAAAGTGTGCGCGCTCAGCAGGCGGCAGGTGACTACGAACAGCAAGACGAGCAACAGCGTCACGAGTGGTCCACTGAGAGCGAACAGTACTGTCAGCAGTGGCAGCAGGAGCAGTGGAAACACCGGACGTGTGATCGAAAAAAGATACCCCATCTCTCGAATCACACTGAAGAAACAGCTGTAGATCGTCAACCCACACGTCAAAGCAAACTGCACGTCCCTCAGCATCAAAGGTGAGAACGGTAGGACTAGCCATAGTAGCAGTAGGAGCAGCAACAGTGCAAAGCAGTGGTAGCAGCAGTAGCAGCAGTAGAAGCAGTAGCAGCAGTCAAAGCTGTAGCAGCAGAGCTGCTCGGCAGAGCAGTGCGGCTCGGTGGGGGCGGCGCGGCTCGACTGGGCGGCGCGGCTCGGCTGGGCGGCGCGGCTCGGCTGGGCGGCGCGGCTCGGCTGGGCGGCGCAACTCGGCTACTGGCGGCGCGGCAGCAGGGAGGGGGAGGGGGGGGGGAGCACGAGTGCTTACCAGGGGCCGCTGTTGGGGCGGCAGCAGGGCAGGGCCAGGCCGACGGGCGGCGGGTCAGCGACGGGCGGCAGGTCGGCGACTGGCGGCTGGTCAGGGACGGGCGGCAGGTCGGCGACGGGCGGCTGGTCAGGGACGGGCGGCAGGTCGGCGACGGGCGGCTGGTCAGGGACGGGCGGCAGGTCGGCGACGGGCGGCTGGTCAGGGACGGGCGGCTGGTCAGGGACGGGCGGCGGGTCGGCGACGGGCGGCTGGTCAGGGACGGGCGGCAGGTCGGCGACGGGCTGCTGGTCAGCGACTGGCGGCAGTCCAGAGGCGGGCGACGGCCGGCAAAAGGGGGGGGGGGCAACGGGCCGGAAAGGGGCGGTAGTGGGCCAGCGACGGGGCCGCGACGGGCCGTGAAGGGGCCGCGACGGGCTGTGAAGGGGCCGCTACGGGCCGCGAAGGGGGCCGCTACGGGCCGCAAAGGGGCCGCTACGGGCCGCGAAGGGGCCGCGACGGGCCGCGAAGGGGCCGCGACGGGCCATGAAGGGGCCGCTACGGGCCGCGAAGGGGCCGCGACGGGCCGTGAAGGGGCCGCGACGGGCCGTGAAGGGGCCGCTACGGGCCGCGAAGGGGCCTAGAAGGGCAGGCGCGACGCGCGCGTCGGGCAGGTAAGGAAAAAAAAAGATTTTTAGTGGTGGGCCCTTAGGAAAAAAAATCGAACTAGCTCTATACCATGTGAGAGAATTGAGGAATGAAATGATGAACTAGGAAACAGGTGGGGTACAAGTAGACAACACAAAAGTGTTGTACCCTCTAAGGACTACCCCACTACAGCCTAAACAGACTATAGCATATATAAGTTTGACACGCTTTACCCTAAAAATCCACATGCCATCGACTATGCTCGCCCTAGAAGGGGGAACTACGTCAACGTAGGTGCTTGTGGACTTCCAGGATGCCATCTCTGCGTCCATGGCCGTCTGCCACAGAGAGGAGTAGGGACCCGTAATTGCCTCTGAGTGCGGGGTTGGGATGTCTGGTGCATCCGGGTCTCCCTCAGGTGCAAGCAGCATGGCCACGAGATGAGGTACAGCAGTTGCAAGACACTCAAATTCCTCTTGCCTGTCCTCAAGGACGTCCGTGCCAAGAGTACACTCACCCCCGACGGACGGAGGACAGTCAGACTTAGACTTAGCAACAAGACTAGTGGCGTAGTCGAGACGACAGGCGGCACTAAAGTCAAAAAAACTCAGCAACTAGGGCAGACGCAGTAGTGGACTCAAACGAAGGGTCAGTGACAACAGTGGCTAGAAGATGAGGGACAGTAGGACTGGAAGCACGAGCTAAGTCAGTCTCTGGGTCAGGAATGGCAGGAAGAGAGGACGCAAGAGGAGACAGCAGGGGAACTCGCAGTGGAACAGAGGAAGGACGAAGTGCCATAATGTGAGTGCCGGAGAAAGGAGGAGGACGTGGCCGAGGAACACGACGACCAGCGCGAACAGCGCGAACAGGCGAGGCAGGACGAGACTCATGCTCACGACGCTCTGTAAAAGAGTATGTTTTCTCAGAGTAAGGAGAAGGAGCAGGCAGTGGGGAGTATGGCTGTAACTGTGGCTGCGACTAGTGAGGCGGTGGACTCAGTAAGCTAGGAAGAAGGCCAGTAGAAGACGGGAGACTAAGAACCTGGCGAAGGACCGAGTCAGGTGGCAGCGAAGACGACGGCGGCGGCGGAACGAAAAGCGGTCGCCGCTGCACAGTGCCTCCAACACCATTACCGCCAGCTCCAGCACCCCCAGCGCCAGCACCTCCAGCTCCAAGGTCTCCAGCTCCAGCGCCTCTAACTCCAGTACCTGCAGCTCCAACGCCTCCAGCGCCAGTGCCTCCCGCTCCAGCACCTCCAGCACCATGGTCTCCAACTCCAGCTCCAGCGCCGCCAGCGCCCGTGCCTCCACCTCCAGTGCCTCCAGCTCCAGCGCCTCCAGCGTCAGTGCCTCCAGCTCCAGCGCCTCCAGCGCCAGGGTCTCCAGCTCTAGCTCCTCCAGCTCCAGCACCTCCAGCGTCAGTGTCTCCAGCTCCAGGGTCTCCAGCTCCAGCACCTCCAACACCACCAGCCCCTGCAGCTCCAGTACCTCTAGTACGAGCACCTCCAGGCCAGCAGCTCCAGCACTAACTCCAGCACCTCCAGGACTAGTAGCTCCAGCACCTCCAGCTTCACTGCCTCTACCGGCAGAGCCTCCAGCTCCTGCAGCTCCACTCATAAGGCGTGTGCGCTGAGCAAACCACTCGCGCAGTTGCTGCGGTGAGAGAGGCTCCCGCCAGGGAGACAATCGTGGCGAGGCACCCGCAGGACCTCCAGCAGACGCAGTACCCCTAGTCTTAGCACCCCCAGACTCCACACCCTCAAAATCAGCACCCCCAGGCTCCGCACCCTTAGGCTCAGCACCCCCAGTCTCAGCACCCCTAGGCTCCGCACCCTCAGCCTCAGCACCCCCAGGCTCCTCACTCGCAGGCTAAGCACCCCCAGACGTAGCACCCCCAGATGCAGCACCCCAAGATGCAGAACCTCGAGCAGCACCTGAGTCTACAGCGATCTCGGCAGGCACAGTCCCGGGAAGTGGGTCTACCTGAGACACATCTGAAGGAGCAGGACCCAGAGGGGGGAGGGGGTCTACCGGAGGGGGACCTGGAGCAAGGAAGAGTGGTGGGGGGGGGAGAGGGGCAGTGCGGTAGGGGAAGAGACGGTAAAAGGGAACCGACTCGTCAAACGTGACGTCCTGAGAGGAGAGGACACGGCGCAAGGTGGGGTGGTAAAACTGCCAGCCAAGCGCGTCAGGGGGAAAGCCAAGGAAGACGCAGGGAAAGACGCAGGAGGAGAGCCTGTCAGCGAAAGTATCGCGAACAAAGGCACGAGAGCCCCAGACCCGGGATACCGACGCATCACCAACCTTCCCCGTCCAACGCAGTGTAGGCGAGGTCTCCGGCAAGGAGACACGGGGCCAGAGGTTGAGCTGATGCGCAGCGTACCGGACCGCAAACGGCCACAGAAAATGGGGAGCAGCCGCATGGATCATGGAGGTACGAGCCACCTCCATGACTAAGCCAATGCGGCGCTCAGCAATCCCATTTTGCTGAGGTGAGTCCGGAAGCGTGAACGTCTGGAGGATGCCCTCCCCACGACAAAAGTCCCTAAAGAGGTTGGAGAAGAACTCACCACCTCTGTCAGAGTGCAGACACAGGACAGGAAGATCCTGGCCGAACCGCTCGCGGAGCTGGAGACGGACCGTGCGGATCCAAGGGATCAAGACATCAAGGACCTCACCCTTGCTGCGCAAGAGGAAGACCGTGGTATAACGCGTGTAGTCATCAACAACCAGCACAAAGTAGCGCTCGCGGTCCTGTCCACTAACACGGGCTGAGCCCCACACGTCCATGTGGAGAGTCTGCAGGGGAGCAACCGTCGGGGGAAACGAGGAGGAGTGAGGAGCGGCGCGCTGCCACCCCTCGACGCAAGGATGGCAGGGCAGGGCAGGCAAGGGCGGGAGGTGAGGTAGAGACCTGGGAAGACCAGAAATAAGGAGGCGGGAGTGCATGCCATGAAGGCGTGGCAGGGAGGGGTGACCCAGGCGCTGGTGCCACAGGAGAGTCTGGTGCGACAGGAGGCGACACGAGCAGGGGGGTGCTACCGGACTTGACGCGGACACCTGGGCAGACGCAGCTATCTGAGGAGGCTCGGTAGCCAGTGTGTACAAACTCGACCCAGGCCAACGGGTGAACGTGGCCAGGTGACGGCCCGTCCGTGTACACGTGCAGATCGACACAAGCTTACCCCCGGGAGTGGTGGTAGTGACCATCGCATTATGGAGGGCAGCTGTACTCACCAAGTTCATAGAGAACGAGGGGAGGTGCAGACCTAACAGTGAGCCGGACGGAACCGCCGGACACGGGAGAACAGTGGAGGAATGGGCAAGAGCCGGGCCCCTTGAGGGGTCAGCCAGTCTGACTGGTACAGGTGCAGAGAGAGGAGTGAGGGTGGTACTGTCGCGAAAGAAACAGCGGAAAGCACCTGAGTCAAGCATAAAGGTGTGCAAGGCCTCAGCAGGCGTAGTACCAGGGAGAGCAGACTCACTAGCACCTAGAGCAGCAGCCTCTATACCTGGGTCGGGCGGCACACACTAGTAACAGTCACCCTCAACACTAATAGACAAGGCATACATGGCAGCAAGGATAGCATAATAGTCAAGAGCAAAGATATCAACCCGAGACCTAAGCAGCTCTGCCCAGCGGGGGCGCTCAGCCTCGTCACCAAACTCTGCGTGCAAAGCATCGTCTAGGCGGGAGAAGCAGCGGTGCTGAGAGTGAAACTTCCCGCATGTCTGGTCAGCACGGTCACCCGTGCGAATGACAAACGGGCAGCGAACACTACCCCCAGACGCCCCACGCTGAGCAAACCACTCATGATGCTGCTGGGGCGAAGGGGTTTCGCTTGGACGCTGCTCCTGCTGCCTCTGGCCACCGCCAGAACCTCCCCTCTGAATAGCTCCACCCTGACTGCCACCACTCCCACTGCCGCCACTGCCGCCACCCCCACCGCTGCCACCACGACCGCCACCAAAGCCCCCACCCCTGCCACCACTCCCACTGCTGCCACCACCTCCGCTACCTCCACCACCTCCACTGCCGCCACCACCACCACCTCCGTTGCCATTGCCACCACTCCTACCACCCTCGCCCTTGCTGCTGCGGCGCCTCCCACTAAGAGCAAAAGCAGCCCCAACATCCTCAGCACCAGAGACGTCAACAGCAGCAGCAGAAGCGTAGGAGGGGGCAAGGGGGTAGGGGGAACACCCCTCAAAGAAAGGTGTGCGAGGAGTGCCACGAGCAGCACCTACAGCGACTACGCTAGTCTCAGCTGCAAGGAGGTTCTTCTCGAGCAGGTCGACAGTGAGGTCTGTGGGGTCAAGTGCGAGAAAGTGGTCCCTGACAGCGCGAAGAGAGTCAGGGAGGCGAGTGACTATGAAGTAGAGATGTACATCGGGGGCCGGTTCCTGTCAAGGAAGGGCAGCGCGGTAGCGAGCGTCGCTAGTGCGGAGGTGGGTAACGAGGTCCTCGGCTGTGGCAAAGGCGGACAGCTGGGGAAAAAGGTAGGGCAGTATAAGGCGGCCTAGAGCAGCAGTGGCATGGGAGGAGTAACGAGCGACTACAGCGTTGTACAGGGCTTTAGCAGTCTTGTGCTGGCCAAAGTGAGTGCGTTCGGCTAACGGCAGGTGGTTGCGAATGGCTAAGTGAGCAGCAGCATCACGGGTAAGCCACTGTGAGCAAGTCGCACTGTCAGCTGTGGCGGGAGGGGCGAGAGAGGCTCCAGACGTATGGTCAAACAACAAAATGATGTCTCTAGAATCGCTCAGTAGGTACAGCTGTAAGTCGTCGAGCCACGTATCGAACTGGATCGGACGACCCTCATGATCGAAGGTGAGTACACTGAGAGAAGCCATAGCGGGCAGAGTAGGGTGGCGCGTGACCAGCAGAGCAGCACGCAGGCAGGGCGGCGCGCGAGAACTAGGGAAGCGCGCAGGGCAGGGCAGGGCGGCGCACTGCTAGGGCGGCCAGCAGGGCGGCGCACAGCAGGGCGGGCAGCAGCAGGGCGGCCCGGGCAGGAGGGCGCCGGCCAGTAGGGCTGTGCGCAGCAGGGCAGGCAGCAGCCAGGCGGCGCAAGCCGGGCGGCGCAAGCAGGGCGGCATAAGCAGGGCAGCAGGACGGCGCAAGCAGGGCGACGCAAGCAGGGCGGCGCACGGGTGCGCAGGGCGACTCGCGGGCTGCAAGGGGCAGCGAGCGGGCTGCAAAAGGGCGGCGAGCGGGCTGCGAGAGGGCGTCGCGCAGGCTGCAAGGGGCGGCGCACGGGCTGCAAGGGGCGGCGAGCGGGCCGCAAACGGGTGGCGAGCGGGCTGCAGGGGTGGCTCGCGGGCTGCAGGAGCGGCGAGCGGGCTGCAGGGGCGGCGCGCGGGCGGCTAAAGGCTGTGCGCGGGCTGCAGGGGCGGCTCACGGGCTGCAGGGGCGGCGAGCGGGCTGCAGGGGCGGCGCTGGGGCTGCTAAAGGCGGCGCGCGGGCTGCAAAGGGCGGCGCGACGGGCTGCCAAGGGCGGCGCGCGGGCAGCTAAGGGCGGTACAACGACCAGTAGGGCGGCGCGGGAGTTAGGGTAGAGCAGCAGGGTAGCTAGTGGGGCAGCGCTCTGTGGTGGGCCCTAAAAAATATGGTCCTAGAACGGACCTGCTCTGAAACCATGGGTTTACGGGGCAAATTCAAAACTGCATCCTGAAATCAGGGTAATCATGATGTTTTGCCCTGATATCATGGGGCCTGATTGTCACCCTACTGTCTATATCGCACGCCTGCTGTGCGATGACGCGAAACCGCAGCGGATGCACGTCTGCGACGACTGCAGTTGCTGATGATGCGAAGCGGTAGTGGACAACGTATGGCGTGCGGCTGGCGCAGATCTGCATTGGCATGTGCACACTTCGTGCGGTAGAAGCGACGACCTGGCGTTCGTCAACGGCTGACGACCTGGTGCGCGTCTGCTACAGCATTTTCCTATCCGTGCCTACTGCATCTTTGTGAGCCTTTCTCCCCCTGGCTTTCTCTGTAAACCTTGCCTTTCTCCCCGTGCCGTGTGTTGTGATGACACAAATTTGTGCAAGTCTTTAATGCACGCCAAAGGATGATGCCAAGTCTCCTTGGAATTCACTCATAATGTCCTGTGTTTCTCCCCCCCAAACTCCAGCTGACGCACAAGAGCAGTAGGAGTTGCCGAACTCCATTAGCTTGAGGGTTGCGCATGTCGACTCCAAGTATGCGCACTTCAAGTATCCCGTGCACTCCAAGTATGCGGAAATTTGCACTCCAAGCACGCAGTGCCCACCAGGTATGCAGTGATTTGCTCACCAGGTATGCAGAAATGCGTGCTCTCATGTATGTTCACCATTCTTCTCTCAGGTGGTGCCGTTCATCAGCAGCAACCAGTCCCACGATACCGCTGCATCACGACGGATGACGAACGGCAACCGGCTGCATCCATTCCGCCTGCTCCCCCTGCCTATTGGCAACCCTTGGTTGACACTTATGCTTCTTGACTCCATGTCCCACTCCAGTGCCACCAGATACACTCCACACCCCACCTCCCCCCACCCATGTGCTTGTATCCATGCACGTGACCTCGTACACAGGTACAAGCACATGAGTGGGTGTGGAGTTAGGTGATGCCATGTTGTGTAGCACAGCTCGACGAGGCTGCACATGTGAGTAGAACACCAGCACCTTTGACTTGACGATCATCAGCAGATGGTACGCCCGTGTCAAACTTATATGCTATAGTCTGTTTAGGCTGTAGTGGGGTAGTCCTTACAGGGTACAACACTTTTAGGTTTCCTACATGTACCCACCTGCTTTCTAGTTCAGTCACTCATTCGCTCACATTCTAACATGGTATTCTGAGCAGGTTCCCTAGTGGGAACGTTTTTTTTTTTTGGGCCCACCACGATTTTTTTTCCTGCCCTGCCCAAAGCGCACCTCGCGCCTGTTTCACTTGCGCCGTCGCGCGCCCTGCCCTTGTGCCGCCCGTCGCAGCCCTGCCTTGGAGGCCCGTCGCAGCCCTGCCTTAGAGGCCCGTCGTGGCCCTACCCTAGTGCCGCCCGTTGCGGCCCTGCCTTAGAGGCCCGTCGCGGCCCTACCCTAGTGCCGCCCCTCGCGGCTCTGCCTTAGAGGCCCGTCGAGGCCCTGCCTTTGGGGCCCGTCACGGCCCTTCACCGCCCGTCGCGGCCCTTAGCCGCCCGTCGCGGCCCTGTTTTCGCCGCGTGCTGCGGCCCTGCCCAGCGGCCCTGCCTTCGCCGCCGCCACTGGCTCGTCCCGGCCCGTCCAGACCCGTCGCCGGCCTGTCCCGGCTCGTTGCCGCCCGTCGCCGGCCCGTCGTCGCCTGCCGCTGGCCTGTCGCCGCCTGTCGCTGGCCCGTCACTGGCCCGTTGCGGCCCTGCCTGTCGCCGCCCGTTGCGGCCCTGCCCTGCAGCCGCCCGCTGCGGCCCTGCCCTGCTGCCGCCCCAGTCGCGGCCCTGCCTGCACCTGCCTCTGGTAAGCACCCGCGCCGCCCTGCTACGCCGCGCCGCCAGGAGCCGAGCCGCCGAGCCGCGCCGCCCAGCCGAGCCGCGCCGCCCACTGTGCCCTACTGCCTCTGCTGCTACTGCTGCTACTGCTGCTACTGCTGTTACTGCTGCTACTACTGCTCCTACTGCTGCTATGGCTAACCCTACTGTTCTCACCTTTGATGCTGAGGGACGTGCAGTTGACTTTGACGTGTGGGTTGACGACCTGCAGCTCTTTCTTCAGTGTGATTCTAGGGATGGGGTATCCCTTTTCAATCACACGTCCGGTGTTTCTACTGCTCCTGCTGCCACTGCTGACAGTACGGTTCGCTCGCAGTGGACCACTCGTGACGCTGTTGCTCGTCTTGCTGTTCGTAGTCACCTGCTGCCCGCTGAGCGCGCGCATTTTGGCCAGTACAAGACTGCTCAGTCTTTGTACGACGCTGTAGTTACGCGCTACTCCTCCCCTGCCACTACTGCCCTCAGCCGCCTCATGCTGCCGTACCTTTTCCCTGACCTTGCCGCCTTTGCCACAGTCGCTGACCTAGTTGCTCACCTCCGCACTAGTGACGCCCGCTACCGCGCTGCCCTTCCCACTGAGTTCTGTGCCAAGAACCCCCCCCCCTAAGTACATCACCCTTTACTACCTAGTCACCCACCTCTCTGACTCCCTTTCTTCAGTCAGGGACCACTTTCTCTCCCTTTGCCCCACCAAGCTGACTATCGACCTGCTAGAGGAGCACCTTGCTGCAGCTGAGAAGAGTATCTTAGCTGTAGGTGCTTCTCGCGGCGACCGTCGCACCCCTTTCTTTGAGGGGTGTTCCCCTGTCCCCCTTCTCCCCTCTGTTGCTTCTGCTGCTGCTGTCGACCTCGTTGGCACTGAGGAGGTCGGAGCTGCGTCTGCCCCTAGTGGGAGACGCCGCAACAGCAAGGGCAAGGGGAGCAAGGGTGGTGGAGGGGGCGGCGGGGGAGGCGGTGGAGGAGGTGGAGGAGGTGGAGGGGGTGGCAGTGGAGGTGGGGGTGGTACCGGGAGTGGGGGCTTCAGTGGCGGCGGTGGAGGTGGTGGAGGCAGCGACAGCGGTGGTGGAGGTGGCGGCGGCGGTGGTGCTGGTCGAGGTGCAGCCGCGCAGCGCAGAGTTGTTCTCACTGGTCACGCTGACGCCTCCTGGGTTGACGACTTGGCTACGCAGCGGTCGTCACAGGGTTAGGCTACCCGGATGATGAACAAGTGATACAGCAAGGTATTTATGCATCCATCTACCCCTCCCATAATGGTCCATTCACACCAATAATGGTGTACCGTAAGCCCCCGGATAGAAGCGCCCCTGGGGGTATAAAAAAGCAATGTTTTTTAGGGGGTGCGCTTATAATCGAGGATTTTTATAAGCGTTGGCGCTTATATAATGACATTTATGAAATGCGTATTTCTTACACCAAATTGTAGATCACGTTCTTGCAATTTGAATCGTGTCGAAACTATACAAGGCTCGAATTGAGAATCTTGTGCCAGTTGGCAGGGAATGATTCCCTGCCAACACACACAGTCAGAATGAGTCAACTTACACTGCCGACAGCTCATTCTGACTGGACGCGCAGGCAATGAGCCGAGCGAGGTGAAGGGCATCAAAATTCAATAATGTGGGAATGGAAAATGTGAGTTTCATTACAACGATTTCAGTACAATTATAGCAAAAACAAACAGAGGGTGGCGCTTATAATCCGTAAGCCTTCAGGGGTGGGCTTATAATCGAGGACCGGATATAAGCGCCCTCATCCTTTTATAAGCGCCGGCGCTTATCCGAGGCCTGCGCTTATATCCGGGGGCTTACGGTACCAGTAATTCTACCCTCTACCCTCCAATAATGCTTAACTCCAATAATTCTGGCCCTACAATAATCGTGACAATTATTGTAGGACCTAGAGGCTTATAACGAGGACTACACTAAAACCGAACAGCATACCAGTATACAGTATTCGTTATACTGTATTTGGATTTCCAACAGTAATAATGCCGTGGAATTGCTGTTTCTGAGAAGGCTTATGTTTAGTTTGTTTCATCGTTGAGTGTTACATCGAAGGTCACAGGGGGCCGGTTGGGCAAGGGCTGTTCGAGATGAGACGCGTTGAGCCCTGCCTGTGCCAGCTGCGCCAGCAGAATGCGGCCCCGCCTGTTGCGGTAGCGCGGAGAGAACTCCCCCCTCACCCGCCGCGCCACGGCCCGCCACACCATGTCCTCTGCTCCACTGGGGCGTGGGGGGAAGGAGTAGATGAAGTGATGCGTCACCTGTGAGGCAGGGATGTGTGGTGGGATGGTAAAGAGACAGCATGAGGCGCAGCAGGGTGGTTGGGGTGCCCTCATGCCATGCAGTGGTTCGTCCAACCACAGCACTGGCAGCACTGCATGATGCATCAGTACCAGCCAGCACGGGCGTGTGTGAGTGCGCTGCTGCTGCGAATGGTGGCACATGCACCGCACACACCCACGGAGCAGCTCTAAGAAAGCTGCACACGTTCCCCTCAACCACCTCTCGTACTGCCCCTCACAGATAGTACCAGCATAAGGAACCCTTCGCACACCCAGCAAGCACCCCATCACACCCACCACGCTCCCCTCTCGCCTATCACCTTCCGCACTGCCTCCAACTGCTGTCGCCACACAGCCTCTGTCGCCCGCACGATCCCCCCCCCCATCTCGCCTCTCACCTTCCGCATGGCCACCCACTGCTGCCGCCACACGGCCTCTGTCTGTGTGTGCAGCACGCCTAGGATGTACCCCGGGCGCACAGCGAGGGCGGCGGGGAGGAGCAGCGAGAAGGCGGAGTAGTCGATGACGTCCTCAAAGGGCGGGTCGAGTGCATCGCTGATTATCACTGGGATGCAGCCTGATAGTATGGCGTCAAACAGACGACAGCTGGACGAGGTGTCACCTGCGAGGAGGAGACAGGGGGAGGGAGAGGGGTGGGTAGGAGCAGTGCGAAGGCGGTGTAGCCAATGGCGTCCTCAAAGGGCGGGTCGAGTGCATCGCTGATGATCACTGGGATGCAGCCTGATAGTATGGCGTCAAACAGACGACAGCTGGACGAGGTGTCACCTGTGAGGGGGAGGGGTAGTGGTAGTGGTAGGGGGAGAAGGTGACAAGGAGGAAGAGAGAGAAGAAGACGGGTTGCGGGAGTGGACAACGAGGGAAAGAGAGGGGCAGCAAGGGTATCAGCAAAATCCAATCCCTCCCTCCCCTTCGTGTACGTGTAGCAACTCACCCTCACAATGCATCTTGCCTCACCTCGCGGCACCAGGCAGTACTTGGCTTGGCGCATGGCGGTGCCGGCCTGAGCCGTCATGCTGCTGTTCTCCGCCCGCCCCACCCTAAACTCCACCCCCGCCTGCCCCTGCAGCTCCCGCTGCACTTGCTGCCGAATGATGCCGCCCTGTGGGAGGGGGGAGGGAGGAGGCAGGGAAATGAGAAATGAAGGGAAGGTTACGGAAGAGGATGAGGGGTTGGTGAGGTGGTGAGGCACTGGGATGGCAGGCAGGCAGGTGGAGGAGCGAGCAGTGCTGCAGAGGCGGATGTGCATGGCTGGTGAGAGTGAGTGAGCGAACGAGGCAAGGCCACTGACCCCCCAGCGGTCGGTGGTGCCTTGAAAGAAGAGCAGCAGGGGCCGCGAGGCCCACGAGCCACGGTCGTGAGAGAAGGGCGCCACCAGCGGCACGTACGGCACCATCACATCTCGGACGTATGATGCTGCCTGTGAGGGGTAGGGGTGGTTCGGGTACAGACGACGGGAAGGAAGGCAGCACAGGAGCGCGAGGAGCATGGAGGAGGGCGTTGAATGGAAAGGGGGCAGCACACGGAGCAGACATGAAGGGCAGCTGAGTCAGTGCACATGTGGGTTCAGTGCAGTTGACACGCACGTGCCGCAGCACATGCAACATCACACATCTCTCACCTGAACCCCGTGCAGGTCTCACCTGCACAAGCACATACATCTCATCTCACCTGCACAAGCACATACATCTCACCTCACCTGCACAAGCACATACATCTCATCTCACCTGCACAAGCACATACATCTCATCTCACCTGAGACCAGTGCAGGTCCAGGTCGACAGCGAGCTTGATGGCAGCAGCGAGGGGCAGCGAGTGGTTGAACATGGCCAGGGGGTACACACACGGCACCACCAGGGTGGGCATGCGCCCTGCCTGTCTTCCACTGCTCTCGCTGCCTGTGCTGTCGCTGCTGCCCCCACTGCCGTGACTGGTGTTGGCTGCGCTGCTGGCGAGTGTGGCGGCGTGGCGGCGGGCGAATCGCGCGATGATGGGGTCCAGGATCTCACTGGCGTGCCAGGGGAGGGGATGAGATGGGATGGGGGGAAGGGAGAGGGGAGAATGCAGGAGAGACGTGAGGGTGATGAGAAGCACACGATAGAATCAGTTGCAGGGATGGGTCAGCCAGAACCGAGGGGTACGATTTGTTGCCCGTGGTGGTGGCGGAGGCAATGGGGCAGGGGGCACCTGGCGTTGGTGCGGAAGGCGAGTGTGGACCAGTAGGGCAGAAAGATGGCTTCTGCCTCCTCCACTCGCTGCATGCGCTGCACTGCTGCCGTGCCTGGCGGGCTCAGGGATGCATCACAGTCGTGGGGAAGAGAGGGCAGCACGGAGGGGAGAGAGAGTGAGGGGCAAGGTGGCAACGTGGCGGGTTGAGAAAGAGCAAGGTGAGAGGCAAGCAGAGAAAGTGAGGGTAAGTGTAAGTGAAGTGGTACTGGTGAGGAAGGAGAGGGGGGTACCTGAGAGGAGAGAGGGGGGGGTACCTGAGAGGAGGGAGAGAGTGAGAAAGTATTCGGCTCCGTGCTGGCGGTAGTAAGGGTAGTCAGGGTAGCATGGCACGCTCACATCCACCGCCCCATCTGTCCCCGCCAGCGCTGCTCCTTCTGCTGTTGCCTCCGGTAATGCTGCTGCTGCTGGCGGTGATGGTGATGGTGAGAGGGGCACAGGCAGGTCTGGCAGGTCCGGCGTGTGGAGGAGCGGCAGCAGGTGCGGTGAGAGGGTGGTGGGGCCGCTGCTGCCGCCACTGGCAGGGGATGCAGCAGGGGGGAGGGTCGAGGAGGAGGTGGAGGAGGAATAGGAGGGGTGGGAGGGTGGGGGGGAGTGCAGCCAGGAGAGGGGCACGGCGTGAGGCGAGTGGAGGGGCACGGTGCACGGCAGGGAGGGCGGGGAGGCGGGAGGCAGGGCTGCTGGTGGCAGCAATGACTGCGGCCCTTCCAGTGGGCACATGCGGGGGGAAAGGCCGAGGGGTATGGGGACAGGGGGGAGGGAGAAGAGGGTAGGGAAAACGAGGGGGGGAATAGAGGCGTGTGACAAGGGAAGGGAGTGTGGGGTCGAACCACATGTGCCAGGGGGAAGGTGGCCAGAGGGTACCGCCAGGGGAGTCACGAGGGGCGCGAGTCACCTGCGCGAGCGGGATGAGGTCGACGTTGTACGGCGCTGGCAGCAGCACCACATACACCCTCAGCGGCCGCTCCCCCTCGCTGCTCCCACCAAACCCACTGCACTCCCCGTCACTCGTGCCCGCACATCCGCCGAATTCCGGCGACTGGGGGCGAATTCGAGCGCGCAGCAGCGACGCCGTCAGCAGCAGGAGCAGCGCGACGCACGACGCGGGGATGGAGCGCCGCAGCCACGTGCGCGACGCTGACGTGGAACTTCCGCCACGCGCTGCGCGAGAAGGCGCGTGGGATCGGGCAGGGTGCTTGGAAGCGGTCGGCGTGGATCGCGGAGCAAGGCGGAGGAGAGAGGGCGCCATGGCTGCCGCTGGGGGCGCGATACGGACGGCATTAATCTGCGACTAGTCTGCGAGGCATGCGTGCAGTGGGAGGGAATTATGGTCTTACTGGCAGCGATGCTGACGGACGTTGCCGCACATGCGATGCGAATGCTCGAGGGCGGCAAGGACGAGGTGGAAAGACTCATGAGTGGCTGCACTGGCGCGATGGAGCTGGACTCGACGGGGTGATTGTGGTGGCAGCTGCAATTCGTGGCGGTGGTGGTGGGGTGGGGTGCACTGCATTCTGGCTTGGATGGGGAGCGGAAGCGAGATGGGGCCCGGTTTCGAGGTTTGAATAGCCTGATGACCATACATAGGAACATATAGTCTTCTATGTTCCCTTTGGTCAAGGGATTTAGAAAAAAATGCAGAAGAGGAGGGTGAGAGGGTAGGTAAAGGTAAGGACGCGGTGAAAGTAGACACTCGATCGTCAGTCACAATTGATGTGCGGATTGGTTTGTCAGAATAGTGAACGAGAATGAATGCATTGAGCAGAAAATTGGTACCAAGTACTGACCCTAATTGGGTTGTACCCCTTATGGGCTACCCCATTGCTGTCAAACTAACGAACGAGAATGAATGAACTATGAAAGAGTTGTGTACAAGTACTAACCCTAACTGGGTTGTACTCCTTATGGGCTACCCCACTATAACCTACACAAAGTAAGCAATATAACATTTTGACACACCCCCATCGGCAAAGTGGAGGAGAACAAGTGGTCACAAGACCGGTCAAGAAAAGCAAAGCAAGTTCAGGGTGGATGACAAAGTCACCACACATTCCGAGCACAAACAAAGGCCACAAGACCAATTCACATGCAGAGTTACGGTATATAAAAGAGAACATACGGTACAGTGATCATACCCTAGCAAGTGTAAGCATGCATGTATATATATAGATCACAGTACAAGCAAAGTCACGCAGTGAGGAAGCGAGGCGTGTCAAACATTCTGAGTCTGCTGTTGCACGGTCTCCTTGGAGTAGCCGCCTTCGTCCGCGTGTGCCTCTCACCTCACAGCAACTGTACGACTGGTACGGTCGCCGTCAGGGTCGCGCTTCTGGAGCTCGGGGCTCTGCCGCTGGAGGTACTTCTGCTGACGTCACTGGAGCTGGGAGTGGTGCTGGTCCCGGAGGTGCTCGTACTGGAGGTACTAGAGCTGCTGGGGCTGGAGGTGCTGAGCTTGAGGGTGCTGCTGCTGGAGACACTGAGGCTGGAGACCCTGGGACTGGAGGTGCCGGTTCTGGGGGTGCTGCTGCTGGTGGAGCTGGTCCTGGAGGAGCTGGAGCTGAGGGTTCTGGAGCTGCTGGAGGTGCTGGGACTGCTGGGGGTGCTGGAGCTGCTGGTGCTGGTCGCACTGCACAGCCGCGCCTATTCTTTGCTTCACCGTCTCCGTCGTCTCAGCCACCGTCTGACTCTGTGCTTCGCCAGGTTCTTAGTCTCCCTTCGTCTACTGGTCTTCCGTTACAGCCTGGCTCACCGCTGCCTGCTCCTTCTCCTTACACTGAGCAGACAGGGGGTCTTACTGAGCGTCGTGAGCCTACGTCGCGTCCTGTCTCGCCTGTCCGTTCTGGTCGTTCCGGTCGTCGTGTTCCTCGTTCGTGTCAGCCGGCTGTCCCCGGCACCCACCTTGTAGTCCGTCGTCCTTCCTCTCCTCCGCAGAGTGTTCCCCTGCCGTCCCCTCCTGCGTCTTCTCTACCTACCGTTCCTGAGCCTGAGTCTGACCGCGCTCATGCTGCTCACCCTACTGTCACGCGTCTGCTAGCCACAGTTGTCACTGACCCGTCGTTTGAGTCTACTGCTGCGTCTGCCTTAGTCGCTGAACTTGTTGACTTTGCTGCTGCCTGTCGTCTAGACTACGCCGCTAGTCTTGTTGCTGAGTCTGCGTCTGTCTGTCCTCCGTCCGTCGGGGGTGAGTGTGCTCTTGGCACGGACGTCCTTGAGGACAGACAGGAGGACCTTGAGTGTCTTGCAGCCGCTGCGCCTCATCTCGTGTCCATGCTGCTTGCCCCTGAGGGAGACCCGGATGCTCCAGACATCCCGACCCCGCGCTCTTACGCAGAGGCGATTACGGGTCCTTACTCCTCTCAGTGGCAGACAGCCATGGACGCAGAGATGGCATCCTGGAAGCCCACAGGCACCTACGTCGACGAGGTTCCCCCTCCTGGGGCGAACATCGTCTGTGGCATGTGGATTTTCAGGGTGAAGCGGCCGCCAGGTTCTCCGCCTGTCTTCAAGGCTCGTTATGTTGCTCGAGGTTTCAGTCAGCGAGAGGGAGTTGACTTCTTCCAGACCTTCTCTCCCACCCCGAAGATGACCACTCTTTGGGTGCTGCTGCACGTTGCCGCTCAACGTGACTACGAGCTTCACTCTCTTGACTTCAGCACAGCTTTCTTGCAGGGAAGCCTGCACGAGGAGATCTGGCTGCGCCGCCCGCCTGGCTTCACTGGGTCGTTCCCTCCTGGTACCCAGTGGAGCCTCCGGCGGCCGGTCTACGGTCTCCGCCAGGCGCCACGTGAGTGGCACGACACACTGAGGACGACACTTGCGGCTCTTGGGTTTGCTCCGTCGACTGCTGACCCGTCGCTGTTTCTGCGCACCGACACTTCGCTGCCGCTGTTCTACATCCTCGTGTACGTCGACGACTTGGTCTTTGCCACTGCTGACACTGAGGCTCTCGCCCTGGTGAAGTCGGAGCTGCAGAAGAGACACACGTGCACAGACCTGGGTGAACTGCGCAGCTACCTTGGCTTGCAGATCACCCGGGACAGAGCACGCCGCACCATCACACTGACTCAGTCACACATGGTGCAGCAGGTCCTTCAGCGCTTCGGCTTCACCTGGTCCTCAGCATAGGCCACTCCTCTGGCTACAGTTCACTCGCTCTCAGCTCCACCTTCGGACGAGTCCATAGAGCCGAGTGGTCCTTACCCAGAGCTAGTGGGCTGCCTCATGTACTTGATGACGTGCACACGACCTGACCTTGCGTACCCTCTTGGCCTTCTGGCTCGCTACTAGGCTCCTGGTCGGCACCGAAAGGTGTACTGGGATGCTGCGAAGAGGGTGTTGCGCTACTTGTGCAGTACATCGGGCATGGGGTTCGTGCTTGGAGGACGGGGCGACGTTGTCTTCACTGGTCACTCGGACTCTTCTAGGGTTGACGACCAGGCTACGCAGCGGTCGTCACAGGGTTACACCTTCAGCCTTGGCTCTGGTTCAGTTTCTTGGCGTTCTACACGCTCGTCTTCAGTTCTCAGCTCCAGTTGTGAGGCTGAGAACTACGCCACAGCAATGGCTGCACAGGAGTTACGCTGGCTCACCTACGTGCTGACCAACTTGGGAGAGCGGCCTCGTTCTCCTCCAGTGCTGTACGTCGACAACAAGGCTGCCATTGCCTTGTGTCAGGAGCACAGACTTGAGCACAGAACGAAGCACATCGCTCTGCGTTACTTCTTGGCTCGAGAGTTGCAGCTGCGTGGTCAGCTTCGTCTTGCACACATGGCCACTTGGGCCAACACTGCTGATATATTCACCAAGGCGCTTCCGCCTGGTGATCATCAGCGTTTCTGCACTTTGTTAGGCCTTGTTCCCACGCTTCCTCACTTGCTGTAGGCTTTGTTTGTACTGTGATCTATATGCTTGCTCTTGTAGGTAGATATCACTGTGCTGTTGTTGTTACACATATATCTCTACATGTGAACTGGCCTTGTGGCCTTTTGCTTGTGCTCAGACTGCGTGGTGACGTTGTGATCCACCCTGAGCTTGTTTTGCACTCGCTGTCTGGCCTTGTTACCCTCTGTTCTCCCCCCACTTTGCCTATGGGGGTGTGTCAAACGTATGTTTATATGTTATAGTTTAGTTAGGCTTTAGTGGGGTACTCACTGTGGGGTACAACCCCTTGGGTTTTCATTTTGTACCAACACTCTCGATAGTCGATCACTTCTCCCTTTACTCTCGACAAGGCGAAGTATGTACAAGGCCTAAAACAGTACAGAAACACTGATCATCACCAGACTGAAGTGCCTTGGTGAATATATCAGCAGTGTTGGCCCAAGTGGCCACGTACGCAAGACTCAGTTGACCACGCTGGTGCAACTCTCGAGCAAGGAAGTAACGCAGAGCGATATGCTTCGTTCTGTGCTCCAGTCTGTGCTCCTGACATAAGGCAATCATAGCCTTGTTGTCTACGTACAGATTTGGAGAAGAACGAGGCCGCTCTCCCAAGTCAGTCAGCAGGTAGGTGGGCCAGCGAAGCTCCTGTGCAGCCATGGCCCCTGCGTAGATCTCAGCCTCACAACTGGAACCGAGAACAGAAGACGAGCGGGTAGACCGCCAAGAAACAGAGCCGGAGCCAAAGCTGAATGTGTAACCCTGCGACAACCGCTGCGTAGCCAAGTCGTCAACCCAAGAAGCGTCTGCGTGTCCAATGAGGACAACTAGACCCCATCCTCCAAGCACGAGCCCCATGCCCGAAGTACTGCACAAGTAGCGCAACACCCAGTGCTCTGGTCGGTGTCTCTCGGGCGCAACATAGCGTGCAAGGATGCTAAGAGGGTAGGCAAGGTCAGGTCGAGTGCAGGTCATCAGGTACATGAGGTAGCCCACAAGATCTGGATACGGGCCACTCGGCTCTACGGACTCGTCCGAAGGTGGAGCTGAGAGCGAATGACCGGTAGGCAGAGGAGTGGACAGTGGCGAGGAGTACCGGAAGCCGAAGCGCTGAAGGACCTGGTGCACCATGTGTGACTGAGTCAGGGTGATGGTGCTCCGTGCTCTGTCCCGGGTGATCCGCAAGCAAAGATAGCTGCGTAGCTCACCCAGGTCAGTGCAGGTGTGTCTCTTCTGCAGCTCTGACCTCACAAGGGCCAGCGCCTCAGTGTCAGTAGTGGCAAAGACCAAGTTGTCAACGTACACGAGGACGTAGAACGGCGGTAGCGAAGTGTCGGCGCGTAGAAACAACGACGGGTCAGCAGTCGAAGGAGCAAACCCAAGAGCCGCAAGTGTCGTCCCTAGTGTGTCGTGCCACTCGCGAGGTGCCTGACGGAGACCGTAGACCGGCCGCCGGAGGCTCCACTGGGTACCTGCAGGAAACGACCTAGTGAAGCCAGGTGGGCTGCGCAGCCAGATCTCCTCGTGCAGGCTGCCCTGCAAGAAAGCTGTGTTGAAGTCAAGAGAGTGCAACTCGTAGTCACGCTGAGCTGCGACGTGTAGCAACACCCGAAGAGTGGTCATCTTCGGGGTAGGGGAGAAGGTATGGAAGAAGTCAACTCCCTGTCGCTGACTGAAACCTCGTGCAACGTAACAAGCCTTGAAGACAGGCAGAGATCCCGACGGCCGCTTCACCCTGAAAATCCACATGCCATCGACTATGTTCGCCCCAGAAGGGGGAATTGCGTCGACGTAGGTGCCTGTGGACTTCCAGGATACCATCTCTGCGTCCATGGCTGTCTGCCACTGAGAGGATTAGGGACCCGTAATCGCCTCTGTGTAAGAGCGCGAGGTCAGGATGTCTGGTGCATCCAGGTCTCCCTCAGGGGCATGCAGCATGGTCACGAGATGAGGTACAGCAACTGCAAGACAATCAAAGTCCTCCTGCCTGTCCTCATGGACGTCCGTGCCAAGAGCACACTCACCCCCCACGGACGGAGGACAGTCAGACTCAGACTCAGCAACAAGACTAGTGGCGTAGTTGACACGACAGGCGGCAGCAAACTCAACAAGCTCAGCAACTAGGTAGACGCAGTAGTGGACTCAAAAGAAGGGTCAGTGACAGCAGTGGCGAGAAGACGAGAGACAGTGGGACTGGCAGCACGAGCTAGGTGAGACTCAGGGTCAGGAATGGAAGGAAGAGAGGACGCAGGAGGAGGCGGCAGAGGAACTCGCAGAGGGACAGGAGGACACGGACGAGGAACCCGACGACCAGTGCAAACACTGTGAACAGGCGAGGCAGGACGAGACTCAAGCTCACGACGCTCTGTAAAAGAGTTTGTCTGCTCAGCGAAGGGAGAAGGAGCAGGCAGTGAGGAGCCTGGCTGTAACTGTGGCTGCGAGTGGCGAGGAGGTGGACTTAGGAAGCTAGGAGGAAAGCCAGTAGAAGACGAGAGACTAAGAACGTGGCGAAGGACAGAGTCAGGTGGCGGCAGAGACGACGGTGGCGGAGGAACGAAGAACGGGCGCCGCTGCACAGTGCCTCCAGCACTAGTACTGCCAGACGCAGCACCCCCAGCGCCAGCACCTCCAGCTCCAGGGTCAACAGCTACAGCGCCTCCAGCACCAGTGCCTCCAGCTCCAGCTCCTCCAGCTCCAGCGCCGCCAGCGCGAGTGCCTCCAGCTCCAGGGTCTCTAGCTCCAGCGCCTCCAGCGCTAGGGTCTCCAGCTCCAGCTCCTCCAGCTCCAACACCAACACCACCAGCCTCGGCAGCTCCAGTGCCCCTAGTACGAGCACCTCCAAGACCAATAGCTCCAGCACCTCCAACTCCAGTGCCTCCAACGGCAGAGCCTCCAGCTCCGGCAGCACCACTCCGAAGGCGTGTGCGCTGAGAAAACCATTCGCGCAGCTGCTGCAGGGAGAGAGGCTCCGGCCGGGGAGACAGTCGTGGCGAGGCACCCGCAGGACCTCCAGAAGAAGCAGTACCCCTAGGCTCTGCAACCCCAGACTCCGCACCGTCAGACTCAGCACCCCCAGGCTCCGCACCCTCAGGCTCAGCGCCCCCAGGCTCCGCACGCGCAGGCTCGGAACCCCAAGACACAGCAGATGAGCGGCACCTGAGTCTACATCGACCTCAACATGCACAGTCCTAGGGAGTGGGTCTACCTGAGACACACCTGAGGGAGCAGGACCCTGAGGGGGGAGGGGGTCTACCGGAGGGGGACCTGGAGCAAGGAAGAGCGGCGGGGGTGGGAGAGGGGCAGAGCGGTAGGGGAAGAGACGGTAAAAGGGAACCGACTCATGAAACGTGACGTCCTGAGAGGGGAGAACACGGCACGAGGTGGGGTGGTAAAACTGCCAGCCAGGCGCGTCAGGGAGAAAGCCAAGGAAGACGCAGGGAATAGCGCGGGTGGAGAGCTTGTCCGCAAACGTATCGCGAACAAAGACACGAGAGCCCCAGAACCGGAAAACGGACGAATCACCAACCTTCCCCGTCCAACGCAGTGTAGGCGAGGTCTCCGGCAAGGAGACACGGGGCCAGAGGTTGAGCTGATGCGCAACATACCGGACCGTAAACGGCCACAGAAAATGGGGAGCAGCCGCATGGATCATGGAGGTACGAGCGACCTCCATGACTAAGCCAATACGGCACTCAGCAATCCCATTTTCGTGCGGGGAGGCCGGAAGCGTGAACGAGTGGAGGATGCCCTCCCCACAACAAAAGTCCTACAAGAGGTCAGAGGAGAACTCACCACCTCTGACAGAATGCAAACGCAGGACAGGAAGGTCCTCGCGGAACCGGTAGCGGAGCTGGAGACGGACTGCGCGGATCCAAGGGATCAAGACATAAGGGACCTCACCATTGCTGCACAAGGGGAAGACCGTGGTGTAACGCGTGTAGTCGTCAACGACCAGCAGAAAGTAGCGCTCGCGGCCCTGTCCAGTGACGCGGGCGGGGCCCCACACGTCCATGTGGAGAGTCTGCAGGGGAGCAGTCGTCGGGGGAAACGAGGAGTGAGGAGCGGCGCGCTGCCGCCCCTCGACGCAAGGTAGGCGAGGGCGGGAGGGGAAGCAGAGACCTAGGAAGACCAGAAACAAGGAGGCGGGAGTGCATGCCACGAAAGCGTGGCAGGGAGGGGTGACCAAGGCGGTGGTGCCTCAGGAAAGTCTGGTGCGACAGGAGGCGACACGAGCAGGGGGCTGCTATCTGACCTGACGCGGACACCTGAGCAGACGCAACTACTTGAGGAGGCTCAGTAGTGAGTGTGTACAGTCTCGACCCAGGCCGTCGGGTGAACGTAGCTAGGTGACGGCCCGTCCGTGTACATGTGCAGATCGACACACGCTGACCCCCAGGAGTGGTGGTAGTGGCCATCGCATCTTGGAGGGCAGCTGTAGTCATCAAGTTCGTAGAGAATGAGGAGAGGTGCAGACCTGACAGTGAGCCGGACGGAACCGCCGGACACGGGAGAACAGTGGAGAAACGGGCAAGAACTGGGCCCCTTGAGGGGTCAGCCAGTCTGACCGGGACACGTACAGGGAGTGGAGTGAGGGTGGTACTGTCGCGAAAGAAAGAGCGAGAAGCACCTGAGTCAAGCGTGAAGGTGTGCAAGGCCTCAGCAGGCGCAGGACCAGGGAGAGCAGACTCACTAGCACCTAGAGCAGCAGCCTCTATACCTGGGTCAGGCGGCACACACAGGTAACAGTCACCCTCAGCACTAACAGACAAGGCATACATAGAAGTAAGGATAGCATCATAGTCAAGAGCAAAGATATCAACTCTAGACCTAAGCAGCTCTGCCCAGCAGGGGCGCTCAGCCTCGTCACCGAACTCTGCGCGCCAAGCATCGTGTAGGCAGGAGAAGCAGCGGTGCTGAGTGTGAGGCTTCCCGCATGTCTGACCAGCACGGTCATCCGTGCGAATGACATACGGGCAGCTAACACTACCCCCAGACGCCCCACACTGAGCAAACCACTCACGAAGCCGCTGGGGCGAAGGGGTCTCGCTCCAACGCTGCTGCTGTTGCCTCTGGCCACCGCCATAACCTCCCCTCTGAGCAGCTCCACCCCAACTGCCACCACTCCCGCTGCTGCCACTACCACCACCCCCACCGCCACCAAAGCCCCCACTCCCGCCACCACTCCCACCGCTGCCACCACCTCCACTACCTCCACCACCTCCACTGCCGCCCCCACTACCACCCCCGCTGCCACCTCCACTACTCCTACCACCCTTGCCCTTGCTGCTGCGGTGCTTCCCACTAGCAGAAGCAGCCCCGACATCCTCAGCAACAAGGACGTCAGCAGCAGCACCAGAGGGGTAGGAGGGGGAAAGGGGGGAGGGGGAACACCCCTCAAAGAAGGGTGTGCGAGGAGTGCCACGAGCAGCACTTACAGTGACTACGCTAGTCTCAGCTGCAAGGAGGTGCTGCTCGAGCAGGTCGACAGTGAGGTCTGTGGGGTCAAGTGCGAGAAAGTGGTCCCTGACTGCGCGAAGAGAGTCAGGGAGGCGGGTGACTATGAAGTAGAGAGTGATGTACATCGGGGGCGGGTTCCTGTCAAGGAACTCTGCTGGGAGGGCAGCGCGGTAGCGAGCGTCGCTAGTGCGAAGGTGGGTAACGAGGTCCTCTACCATGGCAAAGGCGGACAGCTCGGGAAACAGGTAGGGTAGTAGGAGACATCCAAGAGCAGCAGTGGCAGGGGAGGAGTAACGGGCGACTACAGCGTCGTACAGTGCTTTAGCAGTCTTGTGCTGTCCGAAGTGAGCGCGTTCGGCTAACGGCAGGTGGTTGCGAACGGCTAAGCGAGCAGCTGCGTCATGGGTAAGCCACTGTGAGCGAGTCGCACTGTCAGCTTTGGTGGGAGGGGCGAGAGAGGCTCAAGACGTGTGGGCTGCAGGGGCGGCGAGTGGGCCGCAAGCGGGCGGCAAGCGGGCTGCAGGGGCGGCGAGCGGGCCGCGAGAAAGCAGCGAGCGGGCCGCAGGGGCGGCGAGCGAGCCGCAAGCGGGCAGCGAGCGGGCCGCAAGGGCGGCGAGCGGGCCTAGGGGCGGCGGACGGGCTGCAAGTGGGTGGCGCGCGGGCCGCAAGTAGGTGGCGAGCGGGCTGCAGGGGCAACGCGCTGGCTGCAGGGGCGGCTCGTGGGCTGCTAAGGGCAGTGCGACGAGCTGCTAGGGGCGGTGCAGTGGCCAGAAGGGCGGCGCGTCAGTAGGGTAGGGCGGCAGGGCAGCTAGTGGGGCAGCTCTGTGGTGGGCCCTAAAAAAAATTCGGTCCTAGAACGGACCTGCTCTGAAACCATGGGTTTATAGGGCAAATTCAAAACTGCACCCTGGTACAAGTAATAACCCTAATTGGGTTGTACCCCTTATGGGCTACCCCACTCTAGCCTACACAAAGTAAGCAATACATCATTTTGATAACTACAGCCTACACAATATAAGCATTATAATATTTTGACACACCCCCATAGGCAAAGTGGGGGAGAACAAGTGGTCACAAGACCAGCCAAGAAAAAGCAAAGCAAGCTTAGAGTGGATCACGAAGTCACCACACATTCCGAGCACAACCAAATGGTCACAAGGCCAGTTCACATGCAGAGTTATATAATAGATAACAAGCAGTACAGTGATAATAACCTAGCAAGTGTAAGCTGTCAAAATGTTAAAATGCTTACAATGTGTAGGCTATAGTGGGGTAGCCCATAAGGGGTACAACCAAATTAGGGTTGTACTTGTACCAACTTTTTGTTCAATGCATTCATTCTCGTTCAGTATTCTGACATGGTATCAGACCAGGTCCTGTTCCAGGACAGTTTTTTTTTAGGGCCCACTACATAGCGCTGCCCCACTAGTTGCGTCGCCCTGCCCTACCTGTCGAGTCGCCCTGCCCTGCCTGTCGTGTCGCCCTGCTGGCTGTCGCGTCGCCCTGTCCTGCCTGTCGCGTCGCCTTGCTGGCTGTCGCGTCGCCCTGCCCTGTCAGTCGCGTCGCCCTGCTGGCCGTCGCATCGCCCTGCTGCCCGCGCGCCGCATTGCTGGCAGCCGCGCCGTCCTGCCCTACCTGCGCATCGCCATGCCCTGCCCACGCTGAGCCACCCTGCTGCCCACACCGCCCTGCTGCGCGCCGCCCTGCTGCTCGCGCCGCCCTGCTGCTGCCCGCCTTGCTGCGCACAGCCCTGCTGGCCGGCGCCCTGCTGCCCGCGCGCCGCCCTGCTGGCAGCCGCACCGCTGCCCGCACCGCCCTGCCCGCGCCGCCCTGCTGCTGCCCGCCCTGCTGTGGGCCGCCCTGCTGTGCGCCGCCCTGCTGGCCGACGCCTTGCTGCCCGCGCGCTGCCCTGCTGCCCGCACGCCGCCCTGTTGGCAGCCACACCGCCCTGCCCTGCCCACGCGACGCCCTGCTGGCCGCTGTCTTGCCCTGCCCTGGCCGCGCGCCACTCTTCCCTAGCCGTGCGCCGCCTCTCCCTGCCCTGCGCGCTTCCCTAGTGCCCGCGCGCCGCCCTGCCTGCGTGCTGCCCTGCTGGTCGGGCGCCAACCTGCTCTGCCCGCTATGGCTTCTCTCAGTGTACTCACCTTCGATCATGAGGGCCGTCCGATCCAGTTCGATACATGGCTCGACGACTTACAGCTGTACCTACTGAGCGATTCTAGAGATATCGTTTCGTTGTTTGACCACACGTCTGGAGCCTCTCTCGCCCCTCCCGCCACAGCTGACAGTGCGACTCGCTCACAGTGGCCTACCCATGACGCTGCTGCTCCCTTAGCCGTTCGCAACCACCTGCCGTTAGCCGAATGCGCTCACTTTGGCCAGCACAAGACTACTAAGGCCCTGTACTACGCTGTAGTCGCTCGTTACTCTTCCACTGCCACTGCTGCTCTCGGCCGCCTTATATTGCCCTACGTGTTTCCCGAGATGTCAGCCTTTGCCACAGTCGAGGACCTCGTTACCCACCTTTGCACTAGCAACACTCTCTACCGCGCTGCCCTCCCAGCCGACTTCCTAGACAGGAACCCCCCCCCCCCCCCCCCCCCCCCCCGCCCCGATGTACATCACTCTCTACTTCATAGTCACCCGCCTCCTTGACTCTCTTCGCGCAGTCAGTGACCACTTTCTCGCACTTGACCCCACAGACCTCACTGTCGACCTGCTCGAGAAGCACCTCCTTGCAGCTGAGACTAGCGTAATCGGTGTAGGTGCTGCTCGTGGCACTCCTCGCACACCCTTCTTTGAGGGGTGTTCCCCCTCCCCCCTTGCCCCCTCCTACGCTTCTGTTGCTGCTGTTGACATCCTTGGTACTGAGGATGTCGGGACTGCTTCTGCTCTCAGTGGGAAGCGCCGCAACAGCAAGGGCAAAGGTGGCAAGAGTGGTGGCAGTGGCAGTGGGGGTGGTGGTGGTGGTGGAGGCAGTGGAGGTGGTGGAGGTGGCGGAGGTGGTGGCAGCGGTGGGAGTGGTGGCGGGAGTGGGGGCTTCGATGGTGGCGGTGGTGGGGGTGGCCGTGATGGCGGCAGTGGGAGTGGTGGAGGTGGCAGTGGTGGCGGTCAGGGTGGAGCTGCTCAGAGGGGTGGTTCTGGCGGTGGCCAGAGGCAGCACCAGTAGCGTCGGAGCGAGACCCCTACGCCCCAGTAGCTTCGTGAGTGGTTTGCTCACCGTGGGGCGTCTGGGGGTAGTGTTCGCCCTATGCCGCCCGGCCCAGGTATAGAGGCTGCTGCTCTAGGTGCTAGTGAGTCTGCTCTCCTTGGTAGTGCGCCTGCTGAGGCCTTGCACACCTTCACGCTTGACTCAGGTGCTTCCCGCTGTTTCTTTCGTGATAGTACCACACTCACTCCACTCCCTGCTCTTGTTCCAGTCAGACTGGCTGACCCCTCAGGGGGCCCAGTTCTTGCCCGTTCCTCCACTATTCTCCCGTGTCCGGCGGTTCTGTCTGGCTCACTCTCAGGTCTTCACCTCCTCTCGTTCTCTACAAACTTGGTGAGTACCACTGCCCTCCAGGATGCGATGGTCAATACCACCACTCCTGGGGTTCAGCGTGTGTCAATCTGCACGTGTACACGGACGGGCCGTCACCTGACCAAGTTCACCCGTCGGCCTGGGTCGAGACTATACACACTGACTATTGAGCCTCCTCAGGTAGTTGCGTCTGCTCAGGTGTCCGCGTCAGGTCCGGTAGCAGCCGCCTGCTCGTGTCGCCTCCTGTCGCACCAGACTCTCCTGTGGCACCAGCGCCTGGGTCACCCCTCCCTGCCAGCCTTCGTGGCATGCACTCCCGCCTCCTTGTTTCTGGTCTTCCCAGGTCTCTGCCTCCCCTCCCGCCCTCGCCTGCCCCGCCCTGCCTTCCTTGCGTTAAGGGGCAGCAGCGCGCCGCTCTTCACTCCTCCTCGTTTCCCCCGATGACTGCTCCCCTGCAGACTCTCCACATGGACGTGTGGGGCCCAGCCCGCGTCAGTGGACAGGACCGCGAGCGCTACTTCCTGCTAGTTGTTGACGACTACACGCGTTGAACCACGGTCTTCCCCTTCCTCTTGCAGAACTTTTGTTGTGGGGAGGGCATCCTCCACTCGTTCACGCTTCCGGCCTGTCGGAATCCTACTGTCTCTGCCCTCCTGGTTCTTTCACTGCTATCCTCTTCACTCTTTCTGGCTCTGTTGCACTCTCTACTTTTGATACTCTCAGCTGGGCCTAGTTAGTGCCCTTAGTTCGCTGCCATTCTTTCCCACATGTTCCCTTCATTCTCCACTCTGTCCTCAGTCAGGGCATCGTCTGCAAACCCTAGCTCGACTGACTGAAGGAGGGGAAGCCCGAATATGAGTGCTTGCGCAGTTGGTTTCTCGTGCTCAGTTTCGCTAATGAAAAAGGAAAGTTGTAAGCATAAGTGTGAAAACAATCACGCAAGCAATCCTACCTCTGCTTGCCTAATTCTTAAGTACCAACGGCGGGTTTCCGTTATGCCAACGATTCTCACTCGCCCGCCAAATCGCTGCTTTTCGGTTGCCTCGCTTCGTCCACAGCTGTTTCTCTTGTCATCCTCCCTACTGTATTGTTTTATATCCTATTAGTCACGATGATATATCTACTGCTCTACGCTCAGATTAGAATCGTGACAGCTGTCGAAATCCTACTGTCTCTGCCCTCCTGGTTCTTTCACTGCTATCCTCTTCACTCTTTCTGGCTCTGTTGCACTCTCTACTTTTGATACTCTCAGCTGGGCCTAGTTAGTGCCCTTAGTTCGCTGCCATTCTTTCCCACATGTTCCTTCATTCTCCACTTGCCCCCTCCGCGGTTGTCTCCTGGCTCCTGCCGACTGCCGCTGGACCCCCCCGTTTTCCGCCCGGTTAATTGGTTGCCCTATTGCCCGCCCTCTTGCCCGTGCCACATTAGTGCAGTGATCCGTTCTCCTCTGCCCTTGCGCACTCACGAGCACTACTACTCCAGAGTCCTTGACCTCCTTAACCTTCCAGCGCTCCGTGCTCAGCCCGAGGTCCATCAGGTCGTGTTTAGCCTGTCTCAGGTATACCTCTTCCCCTGCCCCCAGAGTCTGGTTTTTCTTCCCCTCTTGCCTTTCTCCCCTCTTCTTGTACCGCTGAGCGTCCCTCAGTTGTGCCACATGTAGGTTCTCCAGTGCCGCTGGTAAGAGCTCCCTTAGGTACCTCGCCCTCGCCTCGGCCAGCCCCACCCATGCCTCTTCATTGTCCGCTTGTACTGACCCCGTGAGTATCCTTGGTGCGTCCACTGGTAGCACTGGGTCTCTTCCTAGGAGCAAATGATACGGTGATAAGTCCCTCAGGGCCGCCTGTTTACTGAATCTGTATCCGACCACTACCCATGGGAGCCGCGTGTCCCAGTCCCGCTTAAACTTCTCCCCGTAGGCCCTCAGTCCCCGCTTCACGGTCTGTACAAATCGCTCTGTGAGCCCGTCACTCTGTGGGTGATATCGTGAGGTCCTCCTGTGAGTAATGCCGGTGGACTGCAACAGCTTGTCAAACTCTCCCCTGAACTCTGTCCCCTATTCTGTTAACACTTCCCCGCATGCCCCGAACCTCGTAAGCACCTGCTCCTCGAATGCTTCGGCTATCTTCGCCGAGTTCTTGCTGGGTAGAGCCTTCACCTCGACCCATTTGCTGCCATGCTCAATCATGATTAAGATGTACCGCTTCCCTCTCCTGCTTAGTGGCATCTCTCCCGCCAGGTCCAATGACCATCTGAACCCTATGCCATATATGGGCAGCGACTGCAACTCCTTCCTGCCCCGCTCCAGTTCTGCTTTGTTCCGACTGCACAACTCGCACTTAGTCACCCACTCCTTGATATCTCTCCTCATCCCTGCCCACCACCATCCGGTCTCTACTAGTTGCGTGGTGCGCAGACTCCCGTAGTGTCCTAACTGCCGATATACGGTGCTGATGATCTGCTCTCGCTCGTGTGGCCGTGGGACCATCTTCCATCCGTCCCTTGTGTTCTTCTGCAGCTGCTCTTGGTGCCAGCGGTAGTGAACCCCTCTAGCTCTGGCCCTCTCGCTGGTTGTGGTTCCTTCGGCGGTCCTGCCCTGCACCCAGTCCAGCACTTCCTGGTCTTCCCAGACTTCTACAGGCCCCGTCCCTTTTTCTCGGTTAGCCCCTTCTGCATCTAATTCTCTCGCTAGTGCCACTAGGCAAGCGGTGGGGCGAGGAGCTGGCGGGTTCCGCGACAGCCCGTCGACGTGTTGCATGGTTTTGCCTGCTCTGTGTCGGATAGAGAAGTCATATTCTTGTAACCGCATGGCCCAGCGCGCGTTCCTGCCTGTCAGCCCTTGGTTGGTCATAAGCCAGGTTAGCGGCTGGTGGTCGGTCACTAGCTCGAACTGCCTCCCTTGTAGGTACACCCGAAAATGTGTGATCGCCCATACTGCCGCCAGCCCTTCGCCCTCATACGAGCTATAATTTGCTTCGGCTGGGTTGCAGCTCCGGCTAGCGAAGGCGACTACCTTCTCTTCTTCTTCCCGCTTCTGACACAGGATCGCTCCCATACCCGCGCTGCTCCAATCCGTGTACAGTATAAATGGATCCGCGGGATTGGGCAGAGTCAGCACTGTAGCCGTTTTCACGGCTTTCAGCAATGCATGGAGTGCTCCTTGCTCCGCCTCCCCCCATTCCCACTTCTGGTCTTCCCTCAGCAGTCTGTTTAACGCCACCGCGGTCTTACTGAAGTTCGGTATGAACTTCCTATAGTAGTTGAGGAATCCGAGCACTGCTCTCAGCGTAAATCTGTCTTTCGGCTGCGGCACCCTATCTAGGACCTCCACCTTCGCTTGCTGAATCCCCAACTGCCCTCCTTGAACTTCGAAACCCAGATATTTCACTCCAGTATTCCTGAAACTGCACTTCTTCGGGTGACAGGTGAGGCCCGCTTCCCGCACGGCGTCCAACGTCGCTTGCACGTCCTTCACGTGCTGCGCCGCGTTTGGACTGAAGACCACGACGTCATCTATGTAACAGGCCACCGCCGGCACTCCTCGCAGTGTCGTATCCATGACTCGTTGGAACAGGGCGGGCGCGTTTTTCATTCCGAATGGCATGAAGCGCCACTCGTACAGACCGTCTGGCCCATGGAATGCTGTCTTCTTGCGATCTGCTGGTCTGATGGGGATCTGGTTGAATCCCTGCCGTAGATCCAGGGTGGAGAAAACCTTTGCCCCTTGTAGTTTGTCAAAGATCTCCTCCGCCGACTGCATGGGGTATCTATCGGCCACCGTGACCTTGTTCAAACTCCGATAATCTCCACACATCCTCCGTGCGGAGACGGCTCCCGTCAGGTCTTTCCGTGAGGCTACTACGGTCGCTGCCGCGTAGTCGCTCTTGGAGCGTTGGATTAACCCGGCTTCCAGCAGCTCGTGGCATTTCTCCGCGCAGATATCTAGGTCCCCTGGACTCATCCGCTGCTTCCGTTGGTATATAGGCCCCTCGGTGGTGAGCTCTATCTTCATCTCATGCGTGGTGCATCTTCCCAGTTCTTGTAAGGTGTACGCGAAAGTCCCTCGGTGTTGCTCCAGCACTTTCTGCAATGCTGTTGCTGACTCGGTATCCATCCCCTTTCCGAGTACCCACTCCTCGTCGGGGCCCCGTTCACCCTTCCCTGGTCTTTCAACCGTGGCTTCCTTGTCTCCCTCGATCATTTCCTCCGCTGCCCCTATGGCCATGTACGCCGCCCATCCTTCGTCTATCTTCAGGTCATACCGCTCTTCGATCCGCACCAGTGACTTCTTCTGCCATTCGACTGACTCCAGGTCGCGGTACCGTTCACAACACGCAATGTCCCTTTTTATCTCCTTCGCCTTTAGGTGCATCCTCATCGTGTCCAGGAGCCAGGTCATTACATTCGCGTCCATGGCTCGACCCAAGGTGGCTCGGCGTTGTTGCTCAGTCACCTCCGGGTGTGCCGTAGCTCCCCACAGGTGCCCCATGGCTGCTTCCCGCTCGTTCGCCGTCGGTTGCTCCCATACTCCCTTCCGCACATCATAGATCATCCCTGGTCCCGGCAACTCTCCTTCCATACGGAATCCCCGGGCGTCATCGTAGGACACCAGCATCGGCAGCGCTTGCCACGGCTTGCCCGGCTCGTTACACTGGTACTGTGACGGGTGATCGGGACACGTCACCGGCGCTGGCAGGCGGTTTGGCTCCAAGATGTCACTCACTAAGCGTGGTTCTGGGCGCTGCATCAACGCCAGTGAGTGCCGCAGCGCCGCTGTGGACATCACGTTTTGCCAGTACCGCCTCGGCCGGTGTGCTCGCGACCCCAGCTGCGCCGCATCGACTGGTACTCCTCTCCCCAGAACTCCTACTATTTCCTCGAACGCTCTCTTCACCGGCTCTCGCTTATCTTCGGCCAGGTCTACGTTCTCCAGGATGTATGCGACTTCTCCCTGTCGCTGCTGAACCATCTCTAGCACCCGCCGCGAGTCCCGGAACGAGGCTCCCCGAATGTCTTCCATTCCCAAGCCTTCCCCGGCTCGAGAGTATCCCTGGCATTCCCACCCTGCAATGATCAAGTCTATCTGCCCCCAGCTCTCCAGTACTCGCTCCGATATTTCTCTGACATCGTGAACCTCTGGCTCGGACTCGCATGGAAGCGCGTCTTCCCACATTTGGTCCGGATATTCTTCTCGAAGCAGCTCCGCGTGGTGGCGCGCCATCTGTCGCACGGCTGGATCGCGCTCGACGTGAATCCACTTCTTGACCGTACATCCCGCTCGTAGCGCCGCTGCCAGGCCGGTCCCGATTCCCCCGTACAACTCCAGGATGCGGATGGGCACGTCCAAGGCCTGCACCCTGCTGACCCGTTCCTTCAAATCCGGCGGGCTCCGTCCCAAAGTCCGTCTCTCGATCCGCCGTTCGTATTCCTCCTCGTATCTCTCCCAAGGCCAATCCTCGAGTTCCTCTGTCAGATCCTGCCTTTGCGCCTGGTACGCCTCTCTCGGCTCCTGCCGCACGAACCGGACGGGCAGCGTGCCTACGGGGCTCTCTGGGTCCCAGTATTGCACACGGAAGAGCACCTTCTCTTGCCACGTGCAGATGGTAGCTCCTACTCGATAGAGGAGTTCCATCCCGACGAGGACGTCGTAGTCCTCTGATTCTGAGACACCGCACTGTAACCTGATACAACACTCCTTCTCGGTCCCTGGTAAGAGCACCACCTCTACAGGCCGTCTGGTTTTCGGCATCCACTTCGGCTCGCCTCCTTCGGCAGTCATGAGCAGAATTCCCCGCTCAATGGTGCGCCCGGATATGTCCAATTTCAGTTGGTTGGCAAGCCCCTTGCCGATGAGCACGTGATGTGCTCCAGTATCGATGATGGCTTGCCTCACGGGCAGGCCTCCCACGGTCAGACTCCCCTTCTCTGCGATCAGCACCGACGCTTGGCACACCAGCCTTTCGTTAGGGTGTCGTCTCATCTCCGAGGGCCACGCTCCTTCAGCTCGGCTACTCCGGGGGCGAGTTCCACTCGACGCTTCGCTACTCTGGGACGGTTCGGCCCTTGGTCGGAGTCGGATATCCTCCCGAGCCCGAGGGTAGGCCATGACGGAGTACTCCCTCATGTAGTCCCCTTCGCCTTCTTCCTCGGCTTCATCCACTTCTTCATACGCCAACAGCGCCCGTGTCTTTTCCTCCGTCGGATTAGGCAGCTGCTCGAGCCTCCGCTGCAGCCGCCGGACCTCGACTTGGAGCTCTTCCCGAGTTGCCCCCAGCGCGTCTCGCGGCCGGCTGTAACAGTCCTCCTTCCGATGCCCGCGTTTCCCGCACAGCTCACATGTCGGCACGTTGGGGCATTCACGCTTCAGGTGCCCGTGCGCTCCACAGGTGTGACAAAGCCGAGGGTCGGCTCGCCTGCTGCCCCCAGATGCGGGATCGGGTACCGCCGCCGCAGCCCAGCTCGTCTTCGCCCGACTCTTCCCTTCTGAATCTTCCAGATCTAGCAGTCGTTGCGCTTGTTCCGTTTTCTTCGTCAGCGAATAGACTTCCTTGAGAGTGACATCAGCGCCGATGCTGTAGACGGTGCTCCGCACCACTCCTTTCAGCTCTTCGTCTAGCCCCCGCACGAACTTCCGCACCAGCAGGCGTTCGTCAGTGCTTTCGAGATCTTCGGCTAATTCGCGGAGTCTGCAGTAATACGCCAACAGCGACTCTTCTTTCTTACGGCGGAAGTCTCGAAACTCCTCGACGCGCGCCTTAGTCTGCCCCGAGAACTCCTTCCGCAGCAGCTGCAGAAATCTGGCCGTCGGATTGATTACCTCCCCTTCCGCCAACTCTTCTAAAACTTCATCTCGGGTCAGACGGTAGAAAGTCTCCGCCTCGCCCGCCAACGTCCCGACCATCTTCCGAAAGAATTCAGCAGGATCGTAACCGTCGCGCTCCCAACAATACTGCACGGTCTCGAGCTGCATAAGGTAATTCTTCAGACTGGGGCCCACGCCTGTAATGCCCGTATATCGCTCCGCCACCTCCACTTTGGGCAAGTTAGTCGCCTTCCAACGTGCTCCACCGGTGCTAAGTCCTTCCTGCAGCCCGTCTGGTGCCCCCGCAACCCCGCTGGGTATTATCGATCTCCCTTGCATCGTCTCCTGTACGTAGCTTTCCGTCGGCCTCCAGCGCGTGTCAGGCCGATCCTTCTTCGGAGGCATCCCTGGCATGCCGGTTTGCGGAGTCACCGCTTCTCGGGTTTTCCAACGTTCACGTATCTCCTCAGTCCAGCGCACGTCGAGTGGAGTATCTCCCGGGTCTGAGACAACAGTCCGCGGTCGTTCCATGCTGTCTCTCCCCGCGCGAGCTCGTTGGTGGGGCGTCCGATACTTAGGTGAATTGGTTTCGGTGCGTGACACGCCGGCATATCCTTGAACGGCTATAGCTTCTGCACGCCACCCTGCCGTAGGCTTCGACTCGCCAGTGTCGTGCCACAAACGCGTCCTTAAAAGATCTCGTCGATTCATGGACAATTTCTTGCGTGATTGTTAAGAAAGAAGCTCCCTGTCCTCAGTCAGGGCATCGTCTGCAAACCCTAGCTCGACTGACTGAAGGAGGGGAAGCCCGAATATGAGTGCTTGCGCAGTTGGTTTCTCGTGCTCAGTTTCGCTAATGAAAAAGGAAAGTTGTAAGCATAAGTGTGAAAACAATCACGCAAGCAATCCTACCTCTGCTTGCCTAATTCTTAAGTACCAACGGCGGGTTTCCGTTATGCCAACGGTTCTCACTCGCCCGCCAAGTCGCTGCTTTTCGGTTGCCTCGCTTCGTCCACAGCTGTTTCTCTTGTCATCCTCCCTACTGTATTGTTTTATATCCTATTAGTCACGATGATATATCTACTGCTCTACGCTCAGATTAGAATCGTGACAGGCCTCCCCGCACGAAAATGGGATTGCTGAGCGCCGTATTGGCTTAGTCATGGAGGACGCTCGTACCTCCATGATCCATGTGGCTGCTCCCCATTTTCTGTGGCTGTTTGCGGTCCGGTACGCTGCGCATCAGCTCAACCTCTGGCCCCATGTCTCCTTGCCGGAGACCTTGCCTACACTGCGTTGGACGGGGAAGGTTGGCGATGCGTCGGTGTTCCGGTTCTGGGGCTCTCGTGCCTTTGTTCGCGATACGTTTGCGGACAAGCTCTCCACCCGCGCTATTCCCTGCGTCTTCCTTGGCTTTCTCCCTGACGTGCCTGGCTGGCAGTTTTACCACCCCACCTCGTGCCGTGTTCTCCCCTCTCAGGACGTCACGTTTCACGAGTCGGTTCCCTTTTACCATCTCTTTCCCTACCGCTCTGCCCCTCTCCCACCCCCGCCGCTCTTCCTTGCTCCAGGTCCCCCTCCGGTAGACCCCCTCCCCCCTCAGGGTCCTACTCCCTCAGGTGTGTCTCAGGTAGACCCACTCCCTGGGACTGTGCCTGTTGAGGTCGCTGTAGACTCAGGTGCTGCTAGAGGTGCTGCATCTGGGGGTGCTGTCTCTTGGGGTTCTGAGCCTGCGCGTGCGGAGCCTTGGGGTGCTGAGCCTGAGGGTGCGGAGCCTGGGGGTGCTGAGTCTGACGGTGCAGAGTCTGGGGTTGCAGAGCCTAGGGGTACTGCTTCTTCTGGAGGTCCTGCGGGTGCCTCGCAACGACTGTCTCCCCGGCTGGAGCCTCTCTCCCCGCAGCAGCTGTGCGAGTGGTTCTCTCAGCGCACACGCCTTCGGAGTGGTGCTGCCGGAGCTGGAGGCTCTGCCGCTGGAGGGGAAGACCGTGGTGTAACGCGTGTAGTCTTCAACAACCAGCAGGAAGTAGCGCTTGCGGCCTTGTCCACTGACGTGGGCTGGGCCCCACACGTCCATGTGGAGAGTCTGCAGGGGAGCAATCATCGGGGAAAACGAGGAGGAGTGAGGAGCGGCGCGCTGCCGCCCCTCGATGCAAGGAAGGCAGGGCGGGGTAGGCGAGGGGGGGAGGGGAGGCAGAGACCCAGGAAGACCAGAAACAAGGAGGCGGGAGTGCATGCCACAAAGGCGTGGCAGGGAGGGGTGACCAACGCGGTGGTGCCACAGGAGAGTCTGGTGCGACAGGAGGCGACACGAGCTGGGGGTTGCTACCGGACCTGACACGGACCCCTGGGCAGACGCAGCTATCTGAGGAGGCTCGGTAGCCGGTGTGTACAGACTCGACCCAGGCCGACAGGTGAACGTGTCCAGGTGACGGCCCGTCCGTGTACACGTGCAGATCGAAACACGCTGACCCCCAGGAGTGGTGGTAGAGACCATCACATCTTGGAGGGCAGCTGTACTCACCAAGTTCGTAGAGAATGAGGAGAGGTGAAGACCTGAGAGTGAGCCGGACGGAACCGCCGGACACTGGAGAACAGTGGAGGAACGGGCAAGATTTGTGCCCCCTGAGGGGTCAGCTTGTCTGACTGGAACAGGTGCAGGGAGTGGAGTGAGGGTGGTACTGTCGCAAAAGAAGCAGCGGGAAGCACTTGAGTCAAGCGTGAAGGTGTGCAAGGCCTCAGCAGGCGCAGTACCAGGGAGAGCAGACTCACTAGCACCTAGAGCAGCAGCCTCTATACCTAGGTCAGGCGGCACACACAAGTAACAGACACCCTCAGCACTAACAGACAAGGCATACATAGCAGCAAAGATAGCATCATAGTCAAGAGCAAAGATATCAACTCTAGACCTAAGCAGCTCTGCCCAGCGGGGGCGCTCAGCCTCGTCATCAAACTATGCGCGCCAAGCGTCGTCTAAGCAGGAGAAGCAGCGGTGCTGAGTGTGAGGCTTCCCGCATGTCTGACCAGCACGGTCACCCGTGCGAATGACATACGGGCAGCTAACACTACCCCCAGACGCCCCACACTGAGCAAACCACTCACGAAGCTGCTGGGGCGAAGGGGTCTTGCTCCGACGCTGCTGCTGCTGCCTCTGGCCACCGCCAGAACCTCCCCTCTGAGCAGCTCCACCCCAACTGCCACCACTCCCGCTGTTGCCACTACCGCCACCCCCACCGCCACCAAAGCCCCCACTCCCGCCACCACTCCCACCGCTGCCACCACCTCCACTACCTCCACCACCTCCACTGCCACCCCCACTACCACCCCCGCTGCCACCTCCACTACTCCTGCCACCCTTGCCCTTGCTGCTGCGGTGCTTCCCACTAGCAGAAGCAGCCCCGACATCCTCAGCACCAAGGACGTCAGCAGCAGCACCAGAGGCGTAGGAGGGGGCAAGGGGGGAGGGGGAACACCCCTCAAAGAAGGGTGTGCGAAGAGTGCCACGAGCAGCACCTACAGCAACTACGCTAGTCTCAGCTGCAAGGAGGTGCTGCTCGAGCAGGTCGACAGTGAGGTCTGTGGGGTCAAGTGTGAGAAAGTGGTCCCTGATAGCACGAAGAGAGTCAGGGAGGCGGGTGACTATGAAGTAGAGAGTGATGTACATCGGGGGCGGGTTCCTGTCAAGGAACTCTGCTGGGAGGGCAGCGCGGTAGCGAGCGTCGCTAGTGCGAAGGTGGGTAACGAGGTCCTCTACCGTGGCAAAGGCGGACGGCTCGAGAAACAGGTAGGGTAGTAGGAGACGGCCTAGAGCAGCAGTGGCAGGGGAGGAGTAACGGGCGACTACAACGTCGTACAGTGCATTAGCAGTCTTGTGCTGTCCGAAGTGAGCCCGTTCGGCTAACGGCAGGTGGTTTCAAATGGCTAAGCGAGCAGCTGCATCATGGGTAAGCCACTGTTAGCTTTGGTGGGAGGGGCGAGAGAGGCTCCAGACGTGTGGTCAAACAACGAAACGCTGCCTCTAGAATCGCTCAGTAGGTACAGCTATAAGTCGACGAGCCACGTATCGAACTAGATCGGATGGCCCTCATGATCGAAAGTGAGTACACTGAGAGAAGCCATAGCAGGCAGAGCAGGGTGGCTCGATCACTAGGGAAGCGAGCAGTGCAGGGCAGGGTGGCGCACAGCAGGACGTGCAGTAGCCGGGCGGCGAAAGCAGCAGGGTGGGAAGGAGCCAGGCGGCGCAAGCAGCAAGGAGGGCACGCTGGCTGGAAAAGGGGCAGCAAGCAGGCTGCAGAGGGCGGCTCGTGGGCTGCAAAAGGGGGGGGGGGGGGGGGGGGGGGGGCGAGCGGGCCGCAAGGGGCGGTGAGCGGGCTGCAAGTGGCAGCGCGCAGACTGGAAGAGGGCGGCAAGCGGGCCGCAGGCGGGCGACGAGCGGGCCGCAGGCGTGCGGCGAGGGGCCGTAGGCAGGCGGCAAGCGGGCGGCAGGAACGGCGAGCTGGCCGAAAACGGGCGGCAAGCGGGCTGCAGGGGCGGCGAGCGGGCCGCAGGCAGGCGGCGAGCGGGCGGCAGGGGCGGCGAGCAGGCCGCGAGCAAGCGGCGAGCGGGGGGCAGGGGCGGCGAGCGAGCTGCAGGCAGGCTGCGAGCGGGCTGCACGGGCGGCGAGTGGGCTGCAAGCGGGTGGCAAGTGGGCTGCTGGGGCGGCAAGCGGGCCGCGAGCAAGCGGCGAGCGGGCGGCAGGGGCGGCGAGCGAGCCGCAAGCGGGCGGCGAGCGGGCCGTAGGGGCAGCGAGCGGGCCGCGAGGGCGGCGAGCGGGCCGCAAGGGCGGCGAGCGGGCCTAGGGGCGGCGGACGGGCCGCAAGTGGGCGGGGCGCGGGCTGCAGGGGCGGGGCGCGGGCCGCAAGTAGGTGGCGAGCGGGCTGCAGGGGCAGCGCGCTGGCTGCAGGGGCGGTTCGTGGGCTGCTAAGGGCAGTGCGACGAGCTGCTAGGGGTGGTGCAGTGGCCAGAAGGGCGGCGCGTCAGTAGGGTAGGGCGGCAGGGCAACTTGTGGGGCAGCTCTGTGGTGGGCCCTAAAAAAACTTCGGTCCTAGGGAAGGACCTGCTCTGAAACCATGTCAAACTAACGAACGAGAATGAATGAACTATAAAAGAGTTGGGTACAAGTAATAACCCTAATTGGGTTGTACCCCTTATGGGCTACCCCACTCTAGCCTACACAAAGTAAGCATTATAACATTTTGACACACCCCCATAGGCAAAGTGGGGGAGAACAAGTGGTCACAAGACCAGCCAAGAAAAACCAAAGCAAGCTTAGAGTGGATCACGAAGTCTCCACACATTCCGAGCACAACCAAATGGCCACAAGGCCAGTTCACATGCAGAGTTATATTATAGATAACAAACAATACAGTGATAATAACCTAGCAAGTGTAAGCTGTCAAAATGTTATAATGCTTACAATGTGTAGGCTATAGTGGGGTAGCCCATAAGGGGTACAACCAAATTAGGGTTGTACTTGTACCAACTTTTTGGCTGCCTGTCCTGCCTGTCGTTTCGCCCTGCCCTGCCTGTCATGTCGCCCTGCTGGCTGTCGCGTCGCCCTGTCCTGCCTGTCGCGTCGCCTTGCTGGCTGTCGCGTCGCCCTGCCCTGTCAGTCGCGTCGCCCTGCTGGCCGTCGCATCGCCCTGCTGCCCGCACGCCGCATTGCTGGCAGCCGCGTCGTCCTGCCCTGCCTGCGCATCGCCATGCCCTGCCCGCGCTGAGCCGCCCTGCTGCCCGCACCGCCCTGCTGCGCGCCGCCCTGCTGCTGCCCGCCTTGCTGCGCACAGCCCTGCTGGCCGGCGCCCTGCTGCCCGCGCGCCGCCCTGCTGGCAGCCGCACCGCTGCCCGCACCGCCCTGCCCGCGCCGCCCTGCTGCTGCCCGCCCTGCTGTGCACCGCCCTGCTGGCCGACGCCTTGCTGCCCGCGCGCTGCCCTGCTGCCCGCACGCCGCCCTGTTGGCAGCCACACCGCCCTGCCCTGCCCACGCGACGCCCTGCTGGCCGCTACCTTGCCCTGCCCTGGCCGCGCGCCACTCTTCCCTAGCCGTGCGCCGCCTTGCCCTCCCCTCCCCCCTTGCCCCCTCCTACGCTTCTGTTGCTGCTGTTGACATCCTTGGTACTGAGGATGTCGGGACTGCTTCTGCTCTCAGTGGGAAGCGCCGCAACAGCAAGGGCAAGGGTGGCAAAAGTGGTGGCAGTGGCAGCGGGGGTGGTGGTGGTGGTGGAGGCAGTGGAGGTGGTGGAGGTGGCGGAGGTGGTGGCAGCGGTGGGAGTGGTGGCGGGAGTTGGGGCTTCGGTGGTGGCGGTGGTGGCAGTGGTGGGGGTGGGGGTGGCCGTGGTGGCGGCAGTGGGAGTGGTGGAGGTGGCAGTGGTGGCGGTCAGGGTGGAGCTGCTCAGAGGGGAGTTTCTGGCGGTGGCCAGAGGTAGCAGCAGCAGCGTCCGAGCGAGACCCCTACGCCCCAGTAGCTTCGTGAGTGGTTTGCTCACCGTGGGGCGTCTGGTGGTAATTTTCGCCCTATGCCGCCCGGCCTAGGTATAGAGGTTGTTGCTCTAGGTGCTAGTGAGTCTGCTCTCCTTGGTACTGCGCCTGCTGAGGCCTTGCACACCTTCACGCTTGACTCAGGTGCTTCCCGCTGTTTCTTTCGCGACAGTACCACACTCACTCCACTCCCTGCACCTGTTCCAGTAAGACAGGCTGACCCCTCAGGGGGCCCAGTTCTTGCCCGTTCCTCCAATGTTCTCCCATGTCCGGCAGTTCCGTCCGGCTCACTGTCAGGTCTTCACCTCCTCTCGTTCTCTACGAACTTGGTGAGTACCACTGCCCTCCAGGATGCGATGGTCAATACCACCACTCCTGAGGTTCAGCGTGTGTCAATCTGCATGTGTACACGGACGGGCCGTCACCTGACCACGTTCACCCGTGGGCCTGGGTCGAGACTGTACACACTGACTACTGAGCCTCTTCAGGTAGTTCCGTCTGCTCAGGTGTCTGCGTCAGTTCCGGTAGCAGCCCCCTGCTCGTGTCGCCTCCTGTCGCACCAGACTCTCCTGTGGCACCACCGCCTTGGTCACCCCTCCCTGCCACGCCTTCGTGGCATGCACTCCCACCTCCTTGTTTCTGGTCTTCCCAGGTCTCTGCCTCCCCTCTCACCCTCGCCTGCCCCGCCCTGCCTTCCTTGCATCAAGGGGCGGCAGCGCGCCGCTCTTCACTCCTCCTCGTTTCCCCCGACGTCTGCTCCCCTGCAGACTCTCCACATGGACGTGTGGGGCCCAGCCTGCGTCAGTGGACAGGACTACGTGCGCTACTTCCTGCTGGTTGTTGACGACTACACGCGTTACACCACATTCTTCCCCTTTCTCTTGCAGGACTTTTGTTGTGGGGAGGGCATCCTCTACTCGTTCACGCTTCCGGCCTCCCCGCACGAAAATGGGATTGCTGAGCGCCGTATTGGCTTAGTCATGGAGGTCGCTCATACCTCCATGATCCATGCGGCTGGTCCCCATTTTCTGTGGCTGTTTGCAGTCCAGTAGGCTGCGTATCAGCTCAGCCTCTGGCCCCGTGTGTCCTTGCCGGAGACCTCGCCTACACTGCGTTGGACGGGGAAGGTTGGCGATGCGTCGGTGTTCCGGGTCTGGGGTTCTCGTGCCTTTGTTCGGGATACGTTTGCGGACAAGCTCTCCACCCCCGCTATTCCCTTTGTCTTCCTTGGCTTTCTCCCTGACGCGCCTGGCTGACAGTTTTACCACCCCACCTCGTGCCATGTCCTCCCCTCTCAGGATGTCACATTTCACAAGTCGGTTCCCTTTTTCCGTCTCTTCCCCTCCCGCTCTGCCCCTCTCCCACCCCCGCCGCTCTTCCTTGCTCCAGGTCCCCCTCTGGTAGACCCCCTCCACCCTCAGGGTCCTGCTCCCTCAGGTGTGTCTCAGGTAGACCCACTCCCTGGGACTGTGCCTGTTAAGGTCGCTGTAGACTCAGGTGCTCCTAGAGGTGCTGCATCTGGGGGTGCTGTGTCTTGGGGTTCTCTCCCCGCAGCAGCTGCGCGAGTGATTTTCTCAGCGCACACACCTTCGGAGTGGTGCTGCCAAAGCTGAAGGCTGTGCCGTTTGAGGCTCTAGAGCTGGAGGTGCTGGAGCTATTGGTCTAGGAGGTGCTGGAGTTACTGCAGGAGCTAGAGGTACCGGAGGTGCTGGGGCTGCTGGACCTGGAGGTGCTCGTAATGGTGGTACTGGAGCTGCTGGAGCTGGTGGTGTTGTAGGCGCTGGAGCTGGAGACCCTGGCGTTGGAGGCACTGGAGCTGGAGACCCTGGAGCTGGAGGCTTTGGCGCTCGAGGCGCTAGAGCTGGAGGCACTGGAGCTGGAGGTGCTGGAGCTTCTAGTCCCAGAGGTGCTGGAGCTGCTGGTCGTGGAGGTGCTCGTACTAGAAGTACTGGAGCTGCCGTTGCCAGTGGTGTTGGAGGCGCTGGAGCTGGAGACCCTGGAGCTTGAGGCACTGGCGCTGGAGGCGCTGGAGCTGGAGGAGCTGGAGCTGCAGGCGCTGGAGCTGGAGGCCCTAGAGCTGGAGGAGTTGGAGCTGGAGGCACAGGAGCTGGAGGCGCTGGAGCTGGAGGCACTGGCGCTCGAGGCCCTGGAGCTGGAGGCACTGGAGCTAGAGACCCTAGAGCTGGAGGTGCTGGCGCTGGGGGTGCTGGAGCTGGCAGTCCTGGTGCTGGAGGCACTGTGCAACGGTGCCCGTTTTTCGTTCTGCCACCGCCTTCGTCTCTGCCGCCACCTGGCTTGGTCCTTCGCCAGGTTCTTAGTCTCCCGTCTTCTACTGTCCTTACTCCTAGCTTACTTTGTCCACTGCCTCACCAGTCGCAGCCAGAGTTACAGCCAGGCTCCCCACTGCCTGCTCCTTCTCCTTACACTGAGCAGACAGACTCTCTTGCAGAGCGTCGTGAGCATGAGTCTCGTCCTGCATTGCCTGTTCGCGCTGTTCGCACTGGTCGTCGTGTTCCTCGTCCGCGGCCTCCTTTTGTCCCCGGCACTCACATTATGGCACTTCGTCCTTCCTCTGTTCCACTGCGAGTCCCCTTGCCGTCTCCTCCTGCGTCCTCTCTTCCTGAAGTCCCTGACCCTGAGTCAGGCTTCGCTCGTCCTGCCAGTCCTACTCTCCCTCGTCTTCTAGCCTTTGTTGTCACGGACCCTTCGTTTGAGTCCACTACTGCGTCAGCCCTAGTTGCTGAGCTTGTTGACTTTGCTGCCACCTGTCGTCTCGACTACGCCACTAGTCTTGTTGCTGAGTCTGAGTCTATCTGTCCTCCGTCCGTCGGGGGTGAGTGTGCTCTTGGCACGGACGTCCTTGAGGACAAGTAGGAGGACTTTGAGTGTCTTGCAGCTGCTGTACCTCATCTCGTGGCCATGCTGCTTGCACCTGAGGGAGACCCGGATGCACTAGACCTCCCGACCCCACGCTCTTACGTAGAGGCGATAACGGGTCCCTACTCCTCTCAGTGGCAGACAGCCATGGACGCTGAGATGGCATCCTGGAAGTCCATAGGCACCTACGTCGACGCAGTTCCCCCTTCTGGGGCGAACATAGTCGATGGCATGTGGATTTTCAGGGTGAATTGGCCGCCGGATTCTCCGCCTGTCTTCAAGGCTCGTTACGTTGCACGAGGCTTCAGTCAGCGACAGAGAGTTGACTTCTTCCAAACCTTCTCCCCTACCCCGAAGATGACTACTCTTCGGGTGTTGCTGCACGTCGTTGCTCAGCGTGACTATGAGCTGCACTCTCTTGACTTCAGCACAGCTTTCTTACAAGGCAGCATGCACGAGGAGATCTGGCTGCGCCACCCACCTGCTTCACTGGGTCGTTTCCTGCAAGTACCCAGTGGAGCCTCCGGCGGCCAGTCTACGGTCTCCGCCAGGCGCCTCGTGAGTGGCACGACACACTGAGGACGACGCTTGCGGCTCTTGGGTTTGCTCCTTCGACTCTTGACCCGTCGCTGTTTCTGCGCACCGACACTTCACTGCCACCGTTCTACATCCTCGTGTACGTCGACAACTTAGTTTTTGTCACTGCTGACACGGAGGCACTAGCCCTTGTGAAGTCAGAGTTGCAGAAGAGACACACCTGCACTGACCTGGGTGAGCTGCGTAGTTATATTGGCTTGCAGATCACCCGGGACAGAGCATGGTGCACCATCACCCTGACTCAGTCACACATGGTGCACCAGCTCCTTCAGCGCTTCGGCTTCTGGTACTCCTCGCCACAGTCCACTCCTCTGCCTAGTGGTCACTCGCTCTCAGCTCCATCTTCAGGTGAGTTCGTAGAGACGAGTGGCCCGTATCCAGAGCTTGTGGGCTGCCTCATGTACCTGATGACCTGCACTCGACCTGACCTTGCCTACCCTCTTAGCATCATGGCACACTACGTTGCGCCCAGGAGACACCGACCAGAGCACTGGGAGGCCGCTAAGAGGGTGTTGCGCTGCTTGTGCAGTACTTTGGGCATGGGGCTCGTGCTTGGAGGACGGGGTCAAGTTGTCCTCACTGGACACGCAGACGCTTCTTGGGTTGACGACTTGGCTACGCAGCGGTCGTCACAGGGTTACACTTTGAGCCTTGGCTCCGGCTCTGTTTCTTGGCGGTCTACCCGCTTGTCTTCTGTTCCCAGTTCCAGTTGTGAAGCTGAGATCTACGCAGGGGCCATGGCTGCACAGGAGTTATGCTGTCTGGTGATCATCAGCGTTTCTGTAGTGTTTTAAGCCTTGTGCCTACTTTGCCTCACTTGCTCACTGCGTGACTTTGCTAGTACTGTGATCTATATATATACGTGCATGCTTATGTGAAAATACTGAACGAAAATGAATGCACCAGCGGCGGAACGAAAAACGGACGCCGCTGCACAGTGCCTCAAGCACCAATAACGCCAGCTCCAACACCCCCAGCGCCAGCAGCTCCAGCTCCAACACCCCCAGCGCTAGCACCTCCAGCTCCAGGGTCTCCAGCTCCAGTGCCTCCAGCTCCAGCGCCTCCAGCTATAGGTTCTCCAGCTCCAGTGCCTCCAGCTCCAGCGCCTCCAGCGCCAGCGCCTCCAGCGCCAGCGCCTCCAGCGCCAGCACTTCTAGCTCCAGGGCCTCCAGCTCCAGCGCCTCCAGCTCCAGCGCCTCCAGCTCCAGCTCCTCCTGTGTCGTGTCAGAATGTTATAGTGGTTACATTTGCGTAGGCTATAGTGGGGTAGCCCATAAGGGGTACAACCCAATTAGGGTTAGTACTTGTACCCAACTGTTTCATAGTTCATTCATTCTCGTTCATCCTTCTGACATGGTTTCAGAACAGGTCCTCCGCTAGGACCGTTTTTTTTTCCTTGGGCCCACCACAGCGCTACCCCGCTAGCCGCCCTCTGCAGCTCTCGAGCTGCCCCTACTGCCTGTCGCGACCGTTAGGCCCTTAGGCCCGTCACCACTAGCCCGTCGCCTCGGCCCATCGCCCTAGGCCCGTCGCCCGTCGCCACCTAGGCTCGTCGCCCCGCGGCCCGTCGCCAGTCGCCCCCCCCCCTAGGCCCGGCCAGTAGCCCGTCGCCCCGCGGCCCGTCGGCCCACGGCCCGTCACCCTTAGGCCCTTCGAGGCTCTTCGTTCCTGGCCCCGCGGCCCGTCGACCCTAGGCCCTCGGCCCCTCAGCCCTTTGCTCCTGGCCCCGCGGCCCGTCGCACTAGGTCCGTCGCCCCCGGCCCGTTGCCTGTCGCCACCTAGGCCCGTCGCCCGTTGCCCCTAGGCCCCGCGGCCCGTCGCCCCTAGGCCCCGCGGCCCGTCGCCCTTAGGCCCCCCGAGGCCCGTCGTTCCTGGCCCCGCGGCCCGTCGCCCCTAGGCCCCCGGCCCCTCGGCCCTTCGTTCCTGGCCCCGCGGCCTGTCGCCCCTAGGCCCGTTGCTCCTGGCCCCGTGGCCCATCGCCCCTAGGCCCCGCGGCCTGTCGCCCCTAGGCCCCCGGCCCTTTGGCCCGTCGTTCCTGGCCCCGCGGCCTGTCGCCCCTAGGCCCCCGGCCCCTCGGCCCTTCGTTCCTGGCCCCGCGGCCCATCGCCCCTAGGCCCCCGGCCCCTCGGCCCGTTGCTCTTGGCCCCTTGGCCCGTCACGCTTCTTGGGTTGACGACTCAGCTACGCAGCAATCGTCACAGGGTTACACCTTCAGCCTCGGTTCCGGCTCTGTTTCCTGGCGGTCTACCCGCTCGTCTTCGGTTCTCAGCTCCAGTTGTGAGGCTGAGATCTACGCAGGGGCCATGGCTGCACAGGAGCTACGCTGGCTCACCTACCTGCTGACTGACTTGGGAGAGTAGCCTCGTTCGCCTCCAGTTCTGTACGTAGACAACAAGGCCATGATTGCCTTGTGTTGAGAGCACAGACTGGAGCACAGAACGAAGCACATCGCTCTGCGTTACTTCCTTGCTCGAGAGTTGCAGCAGCGTGGCCAGCTTCGTCTTGCGTACGTGGCCACTAGGGCCAACACTGCTGATATATTCACCAAGGCACTTCCGCCTAGTGATCATCAGCGCTTCTCTACTTTGTTAGGCCTTGTGCCTACTTTGCCTCACTTACTTACTGCTTGAATCTGCTTGTACTTTATCTATACATATCCCTGCATGCTTACACTTGCTAGGGTATGTTCACTATATTGTTTGTTCTCTTATATATAACTCTGCATGTGAACTGGCCTTGTGGCCCTTTGCTTGTGCTCGGACTGTGTGGTTACTTTGTGATCCACCCTGAGCTTGCTTTGCTTTTCTTGACTGGTCTTGTGACCACTTGTTCTCCTCCACTTTGCCCATGGGGGTGTGTCAGAATGTTATAGTGGTTACATTTGTGTAGGCTATAGTGGGGTAGCCCATAAGGGGTACAACCCAATTAGGGTTAGTACTTGTACCCAACTGTTTCATAGTTCATTCATTCTCGTGCATCTTTCTGACAAGTCGTTCTCTAGAACTTGTGCGTTCACAGGTCAAAACCGCAAGAGTTTCACTAGCAAAAGTAGAGAACAATGGTAGCAACTAGATTGGCAAGATGGACTACATCAGAAGCCTAGCATACAAGTCGACCACCGGCTCAGCACGAAGGCGACTTGCCAGCTGGTCGACCTCAGGCGTCCTCAGTCGACCTGCAAGGCTGGCGTGCTAGCACACCAACAACAGGCCACCATAGGTCACCACACGTGCTTATGTGCGCGCACCTACTTTGCAGGTGCAAGGTAATGGTAACGACATGCACCGCCACGCACATTGCGCAGGTGCAAGGTCGACCATATGTCAACAGTTGCACCTGAGGAGTCCTGTTGACCACGTGCCACCGAACCGCAAGTCGACATTGCCAATCTACATGGGCTGCACCTCGCAGACCTCGTCGTCCGGATAACCTGGTCAACCAGGCAACCATGTCGACCAGGTGTGTCATTCCAAGCCCGTCAACCGCCCAGGTCGACGACCACCACATGTCGACCTCACCAGGTCGACAACTCCCCTGGTCGACCAACTCCAGGTTGACAACCCACCTGGTCGACCAACTCCATGTCGATCAGTACACCTGTCAGCCGACCACACCATGTCGGCTTCCCCTGGTCGGCGTCACCCAAGTCGACGCCCTCCACTAGTCGACCTCCCAAGTCGACCAGCCTAAGTTGGCGCCCTCCCAAAGTCGGTGCCCTTGGAGTGGCCCTTGTGCAGGTCGACAAGGCCCGTCGACCAGCTCGCCCACTGTTGCAGGTTGGCTGCACTCCTCACACCCGGCCCCGAGGTCGGCTCCGCCCAAGCGAGGACGGGGCCAACAACAACTCCCGTTCACACTCCCCTGCCACGTTCACGCTTGGGCCCCCAACCCAGACGGCAGCACTACTTGGAGAATAGCTCGTCAACATGCACCCAACACACAGCGCACCGGTCACCGCACCAGCCATGCAAGAGGGCATGGCACCTACTGCTGCACGTCGTTGTCACCGTCGCCCACATCGACTAGGCGCACCAGGCCGATTGCAACGGAGCACCGGTTGAAGGCCGGGTAGTGCAGCGCCTTCGTCAGGAAGTCGGCTGGCTGCTCAGCGGTCGGGATGTACCTCAGTGAAAACTTCCCGCGCTTCACCATGTGCTGCAGCCAGGCTTGTCGTCGCTCCATATGCTTGAGGTTGCCCCTCAACCCCATGCCCTCGGCGACTGTGATGGCCGACTTGTTGTCCACCCGAAGGACAGTCGGCGTCCTGGCGTCCAGCTGCCGGAATTTTGCAAGGAGGAAGCGAAGGCGACGTCCCTCCTTGCCGGCTTTGGTTGCCGCCACGTACTCCGACTCGGTCAACGACAGCGTTGCGCATTTGATGCACTGGCTCGACCAAGAGATAGCGGCCCCTCATAAGACAAACACGTAGCCGCCCGTGCTCATCCGGTTCTGCTTGTCGCCGGCGTCGTCGGCGTCCATGTAGCCAACTAGCTTCAATGACTCTGCTCCACCGCCGAACTCCAGGGCGGTGTCAAGGGTGTTGGCAAGGTAGGCAAGGCAGCGGTCGACCTCGCGCCAGTGCTGGTCGCTCCTCACAGTGAGGCCGCTCCCTAGCTTGTTGCAGGCGAAGGCGATGTCCGGTCTCGTCATCGTCGCCGCGAATTGCAGCGAGCCGACCTTCTGCCAGTACTCCTCCTCCTGGCGTTTCTGCACCTCCTCGAGGTGAGCTCGGCGTAGGCATCGACTGAGACCGGCGTTTTCGGGGTGCGCCCGGTCTGCTCCTCGTCGAGGAACCGCCTACGCATCTTGCCGGCGTAGCCTTGCTGGTGCAGCCACAACTTCCTCGCCAACCTGTCGCGGAAGAACTCCAGCCCGAGGTACTTCTGCACCGGCGAGATCTCGCACAGCTCGAAGGCGGCCTCCAGCAGCTCCTTCAGCATCTCGGTGCTGCTGCTGGCGGCGAGCAGGTCGTCAACGTAGACCAGTACCCAGCAGGTCATCTTGTCGTCGCCGACTTTGAAGTAGAGCGCCGTGTCAACCTCGCTCTTCTTCTAGCCAGCACCCAGCAGCACAACCGTCAAGAGCCCTGTACCACAGCAACGGCGTCTGCTTCAGGCCGTAGAGGCTCTTCAGCAGCTTGCACACCCGGCCAGTCCCGTCATTGAAGTAGTCCGGCTGATGCATGTACAGCACCCGGTCGAGCTTACTCTGTAGGAAGGCGTTCTTCATGCCGAGCTGCATCAGGTTAAGGTCGAGGACGGCGACGATGTTGAGGAAGATCCTCAGCGTGACGTAGCTGCTCATCGGTGCATACGTCTCGTCGTAGTCAGTGCCATACACCTGCGTGAAGCCCTTCACGACCAGCCTTGCCTTCTCGCGCTCGACGATATCGTCGATGTGGTACTTCGTCGTCAGCACCCACCGGTTCTTCATGATGTTCACTCCCGGCGGGCGTTCGACCAGCTCCCACGTCCCCATGCCGACGAGGCTGCGGATCTCCTCTTCCATGGCGGCCTTCACCGCCACGCCCAACCTGCTTGCCAGCTCCTCCTTCACTGTCATCATCAAGATGTCCCAACAGTGCTCGGGGTCGGCGTGCATGTCGGGGTCGAGCTCCGGCAGCTCGTCATCGTCCTCAGCGTCATCGTACGCTAGGTCATCGGTGTCCACATCGTACATCGTGGTGAAGGCAGTGGGGACGAAGAAGTCAGGCGGCCTCCGAAGTCGGCCCATACGTCGTGGTCCACCCTGGACGTCCACCACGTCGCTGTCGGTAGATTCCTCGGCCTCCCCTCCATCGTCACTGTCATCGCTGCCCTCAGCATCCTGCTGCACCACGGTCGGCGTCCCCGCCGACTGCTCCCCTGAAGCTGGCTCCCTTGCCGACTGCCCGGTCGCCGACTGCTCCGTGGTCGGCTTCGCCGCTGCATGTTCCCCTATCGGCTGCTGACGTGCCGCTGCCCCCTTTGCCGACTTCACCATCATTGGCTGCACTTCCACGGTCTGCTCCTCCCTTGCCGGTGTCAACATCACTCTCATGTCGACTTGCTGGACGCTACGACGGCCACCGGCGATGCTCTTGGTCGGCGCCTTAGGCGACGCCCCACTGCTCCCCTCATCGTTGGAGGCCGACGCCGAAGTCAGCCTACGCAGGTCGGCCACAAGGGGAGGGACAGGAGGGGCAGAGGAGGGGGAGGGAGAGGAGGCATCTTCGACGTCCTCAGCAGCAGGCTCACCGACCTCGGCGAGCATAGGGAGCGTCGCCGTCGAGGTGTCTGTTGGCGGGGTGGACGGCATCCGCCCCAACGCCGGCCCGTGCTCCGACTTCCACACCTCCAACGACATGTTCTCGTAGAACACCACGTCCGACGTGGTGACCACCCGGTTGTCGGCGATGTCAAGGAGTTCCCAGCCCTTGCTCTCCGCGGACACGCCGAGGTGGAGGCCTCACCTGGCCTTCGGCTTCAGCTTCCCACCATGTTGCTGCTCGGGGACGAGGAACTGTGCCATGCAGCCCCACACACGTGCCATTGACAGGTCGGGCTTCTTCCCGGTCAGCAGCTGGTATGGCGTCGTCCCCGGCTGCAGCGACCATCGCTCCAGGCAGTTGCGGACCCAGACGGCCTGCCGTAGAGCGAGGTGCCACCAATGGTGCTGCACGCCCATGTGCAGCAGCATTGTTCGCACCAACTCCACCACCATCCTCATCTCGCGCTCCGCCATGCCGTTCTGCTGCAGGGTGTAGGGGCAGGTCAGGTCGTGGACGATCCCATTTCCGTTCACAAAGTTAGTGAACTGCTTCCCGAGGAACTCCCCTCCCCTGTCAAAGCGCAGCATCAACACCGACTTCTTCGTCTGTCACTCAGTCACCGCCAGCCACTGCACGAACTCCTGCATTGCATCCGACTTCTTGGCGAGCGGCCTCACCCATACGTAGCGGGTCTTGCGGTCCTTCAGCAGCAAGAAGTACAAGCTGCCATCCTTGGCAGCCACCCGGAATGGCCCGCACAGGTCGCCGTGCACGACGGCCAGCACGTCGTCGGCGTCGGAGCCCTAGTCGGGGAAGGTGTGCCGCGCCAGCTTCCCGCCGACGCACGAGACACACGGCAAGTCGGCGCCAGACGCCGACTTGGGGTCCAGCCCAGTGGCGACCTCGTGCTTTGCCGAGCTCCGGATGGTGTTCATGCCGACGTGTGCAAGCCTCGCATGCAGCCTGTCCGGCGTTGACTTCGTCACCGAAACGATCGCCCGCAGGGCCACGACCTCCGTCGTGGGCGTTGTCGACTTCGCCGAGCAGGGGCGCAGGTCGGCGCAGGGGACTCGCCCAGTATAGGATGCCCATCCGAGGACGTTTCCCGCCACCGTGACGAGCAACACCCCGTCGCCGTCCTCTTGCAGCTTCACGCCGTTCTCCTTCAGCTGGCCGGCAGAAAGCAGGTTTGCTCACACGCCTGGGAGATAGAGCACGTCGGGGATGAGCACCTGCCTCCCGGCCTCCCCTTGCAGAGCGATAGTGCCGCGGCCCTGGAAGTCCTGCAGCGCCCCATTGAAGCCGCGCACGTGCTTGACGTCGCCGCTCGGCTGTAGGTCGACGAAGACCTCCTTCGTCCCCATCAAGTGGTGGGAGCAACCACTATCAAGCAAAACTACTGCCGGGTTTGCCTGTACGGCTGCTGCCATCACCTAGAAGTCCTCGCCGGCCTCCGGCGCCAGCGAGACAGTCGGCTCCACGACACCAACCAGCGAGCACGACGCCTCCTTGTCGTCTCGCCCTTTGCCACTTGCAGAGGAGTCAGCGTCCTTCGCCGAGGTCGACGACTTGGTCGACTGCTTCTCCTTGCGCGGCTGGTTTCTGCCTCGACGGGGACGTCGGCTGCCAGGCCTCCCGCGGCCTCCCTTGGCGTCGTCGTTGTCGGAGTCACTGTGGTCGGGGCACTCGAAGGAGAGGTGGTTGGGGTCGCCGCACAGCCTGCAATCCCGACGTCGACTTCCTCCTCCACGACCGCTATCCTTGGCCGACTTCTTCTTGTCGGCGTCCTTGGTCGGCTTCCAGCCACTGCTACCACCGCTGCCAGACTCCCCGCGCTGCCCCGGTCGACCACCTTGCTTCACCGGAGCAACGTAGTTCACCTGTGCAAGGAGCTCCGAGGGCCGCTCAGCTTCCTGTATCGCCTCATCCTGCAAGATGTACAAGGTAAGGGAATCCTCGTTGAGTGTCGCCCTAGTACTCGGCGCTAACGACAGTCGTTTCAGCAGGTTGTAGCTGCTCATGAGCCCTTTGATAACGTGCGTGAGGTACGACGCCGTCGAGTAGTGCACGCCGGCCATCCTCATGGTGGCGAGGATTCGCCGAGCCTGGTTGCAGTAGTCAGTCCTCGTCTCCTCTTCGCCCATCCGTATGTGCGACAGCTGTTCCTCAAGCTGGCCGATGTACAGGGCGTCGGTAACTTGGTACGTCGACTCGATGAAGTGCCATGCCCGGTGGTCGGCATCGAGGTACTCCCTGCACGACTTCAAGGCGATCTGCACGCCCGGCGAGCAGCACCGCGAGATGACCGTGAAGGTCAGCAACTGCATGGCGCGAAACTCCGCACGCAAGTCGGGGTAGTGTTCCTCCGGCGTCGCCACAGTGCCCTTGGCAAAGCCAATCAGCCCGGTCATCTCCAGCTGGGGCTCGATGGCTTCCTTCCAGGTGAGGATATCAGGTCGACCAACAAGCAGGGGGGTGACCGAGATCCTGTCCGGCGTAAACTTGAAGTAGCCGTAGCTCGGTGCAATCCCGCCCACTGTCACGTGGGATTGTGACCCACGACAAACTGCTTCGTCGACCTCCGACGTCGCCTTGTGAGGAGCCTGCAGCCGCCGACGACCGCATCCCTCGCGCCTGAACACCGCCGACCTCATCGGCGTATATCACACCTCGCTGCCTTGACGTGCCTCCCGCATTGCTGCCGACTTGGTCACCACCGGCATTGACTCCCACGTCGACGCCGCCCTCGTTGTTCACCGGTCGAGGAGAAGCTGGTCGAGCAGGGTGCTCTTCCGCGCATGCCGAGCAGATGCCTGCCTCGATGACCGCCAACGGTAGGTTTGGCCCGTACTCGTTGGCCTCATGCTGTCTCTTCGCGTCCTCCAGCCGTGCCTCCAGGGTGTCCACCACTCCTACGTCACCTATGGCGCCTACCATAGTGACTACCGCACAGCTGTCGGCTTACAAACACGAATTCGGTAAGTGACCACTACGTCGACCTGACTAAAGGGGTAAGTCGTGTGCCGTCCACGCTCACCACACCATGTGGAGATAACTCTATCAACGGGAGCTAGACTACGGGCTAGGCACGTGGTAGGAGAGATCTCTGCATTCGTTCACTTAGTCGTTCTCTAGCACTTGTGCGTTCACAGGTCAAAACCGCAAGAGTTTCACTAGCAAAAGTTGAGAAAAATGGTAGCAACTAGATTGGCAAGATGGACTACATCAGAAGCCTAGCATACAAGTCGACCACCGGCTCAGCACGAAGGCGACTTGCCAGCTGGTCGACCTCAGGCGTCCTCAGTCGACCTCCAAGGCTGGCGTGCCAGCACACCAACAACAGACCACCATAGGTCACCACACGTGCTTATGTGCGCGCACCTACTTCGCAGGTGCAAGGTAACGGTAACGACATGCACCACCACGCACATTACGCAGGTGCAAGGTCGACCACATGTCGACGGTTGCACCTGAGGAGTCCTGTTGACCACGTGCCACCGAACGGCAAGTCGACATTGCCAATCTACCTGGGCTGCACCTCGCAGACCTCGTCGTCCTGATAACATGGTCAACCAGGCAACCATGTCGACCAGGTGTGTCATTCCAGGCCCGTCAACCGCCTAGGTCGTCGGCCACCACATGTCGACCTCACCAGGTCGACAAATCCCCTGGTCGACCAACTCCAGGTTGACAACCCACCTGGTCGACCAACTCCAGGTCAACCAGTACACTTGTCAGCCGACCACACCCTGTCGGCTTCCCCTGGTCGGCGTCACCCAAGTCGACACCCTCCACTAGTCGACCTCCCAAGTCGACCAGCCTAAGTTGGCGCCCTCCCAAAGTCGGCGCCCTTGCAGTGGCCCTTGTGCAGGTCGACAAGGCCCGTCGACCAGCTCGCCCACTGTTGCAGGTCGGCTGCACTCCTCACACCCGGCCCCGAGGTCGGCTCCGCCCAAGCGAGGATGGAGCCAACAACAACTCCCGTTGACATGACCAGCACGGTCACCTGTGCGAATGACATACGGGCAGCGAACACTACCCCCAAACGCCCCACGCTGAGCAAACCACTCACGAAGCTGCTGGGGCGTAGGGGTCTCGCTCCGATGCTGCTGCTGCTGCCTCTGGCCACTGCCAGAACCTCCCTTCTGAACAGCTCCACCCCGACCGCCACCACTGCCGCCGCCACCACTCCCACTGCCGCCACCACCACCACCCCCACTCCTACCGCTACCACCACCGCTGCCACCGAAGCCCCCACTCCCGCCTCCACCACCACCACCCCCGCTGCCACCACCTCCACTCTTACCACCCTTGCCCTTATCACTGCGGCGCTTCCCACTAAGAGCAGAAGCAGCCCCGACACCCTCAGTACCAAGGATGTCAACAGCAGCAACAGAAGCGTTGGAAGGGGCAAGGGGGGAGGGGGAACACCCCTCAAAGAAGGGTGTGAGAGGAGTGCCACGAGCAGCACCTACAGCGACTACACTAGTCTCAGCTGCAAGGAGGTGTTTCTCGAGCAGGTCGACAGTGAGGTCTGTGGGGTCAAGCGCGAGAAAGTGGTCCCTGACTGCGAAGAGAGTCACGGAGGCGGGTGACTATGAAGTAGAGCGTGATGTACATCGGGGGCGGGTTCTTGTCTAGGAACTTGGCTGGGAGGGCAGCGCGGTAGCGAGTGTCGCTAGTGCGAAGGTGGGTAATGAGGTCCTCGACTGTGGCAAAGGCTGACAACAGGGCAGTGCGCAGCAGGGCGACGCGGGCAGCAGGGCGGCGCGAAGCAGGGCGGCGCGGGCAGCAGGGCGGTGGCCAGCAGGGTGGCACGGGCAGCAGGGCGGCGACCAGCAGGGCGACGCGCGGGCAGGGCAGGGCGACGCGCAGGCAAGCCAGGGCGGCGCGGCTGCCAGCAGTGCGGTGCGCTGGCAGGGCAAGGCGACGTGCAGGCAGAGCAGGGCGGCGTGGCGGCCAGAAGGGCGGCGCGCGGGCAGGGCAGGGCGACGCCGCAGCCAACAGGGCGACGCGACAGGCAGGGGAGGGCGGCGCGCGACCATCAGGGCGGTGCGACGGGCAGGGCAGGGCAGCGCGAGTAGTGGGGCAGCGCTACGAGCAGGGAACTATGCGGTGGGCCCTAAAAAAAAAACGGTCCTGGAACAGGACCTGCTCTGAAACCATGTCAGAATACTGAACGAGAATGAATGCATTTAGCAGAAAGTTGGTACAAGTACTAACCCTAGTTGGGTTGTACCCCTTATGGGCTACCCCACTACAGCCTACACAATATAAACATTATGAAATTTTGACATGGTTACCCTATTTACTATGCTGTAACCATGTTATAGTACGCTTTTAGGCCAAACTTTCTGGACAATATGTGAGTACGACTGATCAATGATCAAGGGAGATCCGTGAGAGGCATCAAAGCGACATTGATGTTCACGAACCGAGCCTACCTGGCGCGATTTATTCGGATGCTTGCGACTTCCTGAGTTTTCGCAAAGCCAGTAATTGGAGTCGCCCAAATTGTCAACATTTCGCGGCATTTCGAAAGCGACTCGGGCCTCGCTTCACACATTTTGATGTGAGTTCGCCAAGGTGGTTGCCCTGTGGACTACAAATTGTTGGAAACATCTAATTCACGCTTCTGAAATGTCGAACACTACAACGTAAAGTGAAGCGAACTACAACGAAGTAACGGCGAGTCAACCAAAGAAGTTGACAAGGCGACAACAGCAGGAGGTTGAAGCGAAGTTCAAAGGTCAGCAACCTTTGATTTGACAAAGGCAGCGCGACAGCAAGGACAAATAACTGGCTCACTATTGAGCAGTTACCCGAGTCATCGATGTATCAAACCGCAACAACAGTTACAGTTAAACCTTTCGTATTCCTTGTAATCATATAAAACCTTGTATCTCTTTGCTATAATCAACTCATCTTGTTCTCACATATTAGTGCAAGGTGGTTCAATTAATCCACTATTATGCTTCCGCTAAATGCATCACCACTCTGAGAGTTTAGTCTTGAAACAATCCTAAGGAATTTTTCAGCCCAACATGGTATGAGAGCCTGCAAGACAAAACTCAACTCTGTTCAACTTCCTGCAACATCAGAAGACATGGCAACACAGAAGGAAAGAAGCTCGTCTACTGGATCTCCCGGTACTTCTCCTACTCCACCGCCAGCCTCTGGACTGTAGACAGAATGAGGCACAACTCAAAGACCAGCTGCTGAGTCAACTGAAACTCCTGTGAACCAAGCAACCGGCATCGACCCAAGCATGATGGAGAAATTCTTCTCCTTCATGTCGTTCTAAGAGCAACATCAACAAGCGGCACCTGCGCAGTCAAACAACAGCAACAACAACAGCATAGTCACTCCCATGAGTCTCGACAGCTCATCTTTTGCGCGCGGAAATCAACAGCCTACCTTCGCACCGTATGTACCTCAACGCGGCTCCATCAGCTTCATGCCGAATCGACTCCCACCTGGACAAGAGACGAAGGCACTGGATGCACTTCAGTTGCTGTCACAATTCGCACACGTGCTGAAACTACAAACATCAACACCATTTGACGGAAAGGACTTCTATACCTGGTCCTTCGAATTCGAGCTGATGATGGAAGGCGCTCAAATTCTTGGCTTCTTCAACGGCTCCCTGCCATATCCAATGCACGGGACACAGTACGACAAGCAGCAGTACACGTACCAGTCACTGATGGCGTACACCATACTTCTGCGAAACATAACGGCAAACAAGCAGCAGAACATCTGGTCTTATTGCGGATACGGAAACTCCGCCGAGCTCGCGTACAACCACCTGAAGAACCTGTATCAAGCAACCGACAATGTAATTAAAGTCATCTCATGGCGCAATTAACAACGGTCCAAATGCAACCCGGCAAAAAGGGAATGGCATATATCAGTCGCTGTCGCGGTCTGCGCGATAGACTCCTTCGATGCGGCGGATCAATATCCGAAGAAGCGTTCGTCACTGACGTCATCACAGGTCTCGGTCCTCAGTGACGCTCTACTCGAGCCATACTCCGAGCCCACGGAAGAATCTCCGAAGCAAATCTCTGCACCGGAATTCATGCCGAACAACAAGACATGGACTTGCATGAAGAACGACAAAAGAAAAGAGGATATGCACCGGAGTTCGCCTTTCACACTCAGCAGCGCAACAACAACAATCGACAACAAGAGTACCGAGCACGAAGATACGTACCACCGTTATGTCATCTCTGCCGAACGTCAGGAAACTCTCGTATTCATTGCCCGAATGAGCAGCAATCGACACCATCTCCACGTCAGCTTTGACCTTCAAGTAGTCAAGTGACTTCCACACTGCAACATCCTTCAAATCAGGCGCCGTCTTCAATGACAATGTCATAACCTGCACGAGGAACAAGAAACATCATAAGCTGTATGACAAGAACAGACTCCTGCATCACCGGTTCACCACCAACCTACTCACTAGAAGAATTGCTCGACGAAAGCACACCTCGTCGAGAATCACTGGAACCAAACCCGACGTACGCAGCTATCACACAGAGTGAACCGTCCGGTCAAGATACTTGGTTCTTGGACAGCTCCTGCGGACAACACATATGCTCATCAAATTCCTTCGTTCAACTGGAACAGCATCTCAACAGGGAAGTCGTGATCACCATTGCCAACAACCAGAACCTGCACACACGACGACAAGGAGTAGTTCAACTTCAGTCCCGCGAAACTAACGTCGTTTTGTAGATGTCGAAGGTTTTGATTGCAGAAGGACTGGGCTACAACTTACTAAGCGTCAGCCAGCTCATGGCAAAGGGGATTCATCTTGAAGCCGACAGCACCACTCAAGAATTCAAACTGTACAACGGGAGGGGCGGGCTTTACATCGGGAAAACTGTCCTAAAGAACAACGTCTTCGTTCTCGACTTCGTCCCAGATCAAGGAACTGCTGACAGCGACGCGATCGTCAACTTCACCACTTGGTCTCGCCCACCAGATCTCGACTCAGACTTCAGCCCCGGAGGCTTCTGGTACTTACACACTATACCTAAAGCAGAACGGACAAGGGCGTTAGTAGTGATTCAACAGACAACAGCAGTAGCAACAACATCGGCAGCAGCAGAGACAACAGCAGCAGCAGCAACATCGGCAGAAGCAGAAGCAACAACAACAGCACCAGCACCAATCGCCAATTCTTCATCAACACCGTCACCCACTCAACGGCTGACTCCCGCTCCACGAGACATCCACATAAGTGCTAACGTCACTGCAGGTTTCTACTCCAACTCCGACCTGTACAGACGTTCACCTGTACATCGCGCTGACGAATCATTGTGGCATCAAAGGCTAGGACATCCCAGCAACACGACACTGAACAACACGATAAGAGCAGGAGTTCTTGACAAAGATTCACTACTCTTACCCGACGGAAGAGAACTTCAACGAGTCCGTGGAACATGCTTTACCTGTCCTGAAGTCGGCTTACCTCATCAGCCATTCGTGTCTCACCACAACCCGAGCACGCCAACATATACACCACTGGAGAAGGTCTACAGCGACATACTGTACACCCGCGAAAGCGGACATGGAGCATACAACTACGTAATCACGTTCATTGACGCCGCCACCAGATACGTCTGGCACCTCAATCTTCCGAGTCGCGACATGGCCTTCGAAGCCTTCGTCGCTTGGCTCCCAATAGCAGAGAGGGAATCAAAAATGAAGCTGAAAGGTTTCCAGTCAGACGGGGGAGGAGAATATCAATCACAGCGCTTCAAGCAATGCCTGGCGGAGAGAGGCATCAAGAGACTCATCTCTCTTCCCTACACTCATCAACAGCAAGGCGTGGCAGAAAGGATGAACAGGACCCTCCAGAACACCATGCGCAAGCTGCTACGTGGCATGCGACTACCCAACCATCAATGGCCCGAGGCGATGGACCACGCTGTACTGCTACACAACTTGCTTTCATCATCCTCGCTTCCGAACAGTGCATCACCGCATCTGCCGTGGACAGGAAAATTGGGCAACACAAAAATGTTACGAGTTTTTGGGTGCATGGTACAGTACCGACCCCACACTTCACGAGCCTGACGATTCTCACAATGCGCACAATGGGGATTACACCTGGGCATCGAAAAACATTACAACGCGTGGAAGATTTTCGACGTCCATTCGAAGCAAACAGTAGCAGCACGTGACGTGATTTTCTACGAACGACTCACTCTCCAAACGTACCTGGACAACTTGGCAGCAGAACGAGACCTCACGGGCGGCTTCCCTGGCAACCGAGCCTTCGCCTCGCCACCAAATGAGGCTGACTGGGATGAACAAAACGTGGACGGAGCATCGGAGGAAGCCGGGCCTCTTCCCTACTGTTCGGCACCTGTTCCGATGGACGACGAAAACCCTCGCGAAAGCATCAACGCCGAAGTCTACTACAACAATGGTTACGTTACACCCCAGCCGGTCAACATGAACGTTTCAGAACGCATAGGCCCCAACTTCTTACTTGATCCAGAAGCGGGAGACGAAGCAGTTTATCCCGAGGACCCAAATCTCCCTCGCTACACACTGAGTGGGCTGCAGATTCTTGGGCTCGTCACCGCAGTCCATGGCGCACCAATGCCACGAGAGCCTGCTACGGTTCAGTAGGCTATGGGGGGGGAGCACAAGGAAAAATGGCGCGAAGCCATGGACAGGGAGTTAAATGCGCTGGAAGACAGAAACAACTGGAAGATAGTACCCATCGGAGTGGCACGCAACAAAACCATTCTCACGGGAAAATGGGTTGTCCGCGTGAAAACGAAAGCTGACGGGACAATTGACAAATTCAAAGCACGATGGGTCGTGCGCGGCTTCGACCAAGAGCACGGAGGAGACTTCACCGAGACCTTCGCGCCAGTCAGTCGACATACCTCTTTGCGAATCCTCCTCGCGATAGCCGCCATGAAGCAGAAGAAGCTCCGCCAAATCGACGTAGCTAACGCAATCCTCTTCGCTCCCATCGACGCCGAAATCTTCGTCGAGCAACCACACGGATCCAACACAGACCCTAATCAAGTATGTCATCTGCTGAAGTCTCTGTACGGCATCAAGCAAGCTCCGCGGCTGTGGCAACAGTACCTACACGCCCGAGTAATCCGCATCGGCTTTCAGCAACTACCACACGACCAGGGCATGTACAAACTCACAAAGGAAGCCGAATACTGTCAGAATGTTATATTGCTTACTTTGTGTAGGCTATAGGTAGCCCATAAGGGGTACAACCCAATTAGGGTTAGTACTTGTACCCAACTCTTTCATAGTTCATTCATTCTTGTTCATTCTTCTGACATGGTTTCAGGGTAGGTCCTTCGTTAGGACCGTTAGGGCCCACCACAGAGCTGCCCCACGAACTTGCCCTAGCAGCTAGTCGCGCTGCCCCTAGCAGCCCACGACCCGCCCCTACCGCTAGCGCGCTGCCCTAGCAGCCTGCCCGCCTCCTCGTCACGGCCCTCGCGCCGCCCCTGCAGCCCGCGCGTCGCCCGCTTGCGACCCGCCCGCCGCCCCTAGCAGCCCGCGAGCCGCCCCTGCTGCCCAGCACACTGCCCCTGCTGCCCTCGTGCCGCCCCTGCAGCCCCGCGCGCCGCCTCTGCAGGCCCGCCCGTCGCCCCTAGGCCCCGCGCGCCGCCCTTGATGCCCTCCTCGCAGCCCCTGCAGTCCCGCGCGCCGCCCCTTGCGGCTCGCCCGTCGCCCCTGCTGCCCCGCGCGCCGCCCCTTGCGGCCCACCTGTCGCCCTTAGGCCCCGCGCGCCGCCCCTGCTGCCCTGCTCGCCGCTCCTGCAGCCCCGCGCGCCGCCCCTAGCGGCCTGCCCTTCGCCCCTGCAGCTCGCGAGCTGCCCCTGCAGCCTCGCGCGCCGCCCTTTGCGGCCCTCTCGCCGCCAGTGCAGCCCCGCGCGCCGCCTCTTGCAGCCCGCCCGCCGCCCCTGCTGCCCCGCGCGCCGCCCCTTGCGACCCACCTGTCGCCCCTAGGCCCCGCGTGCCGCCCCTGCTGCCCTGCTTGCTGCCCCTGCAGCCCCGCGCGCCGCCCCTTGCGGCCTGCCCTTCGTCTCTGCAGCCAGCGAGCCGCCCCTGCAGCCCCACGCGCTGCCCCTTGCGGCCTCTCGCTGGCCCTGCAGCCCAGCACGCCGCCCCTTGCGGCCCGCCCGCCGCCCCTAGGCCCTGCGCGCCGCCACTTGCAGCCCGCTTGCCGCCCCTTGCTGCTTCCTGCACTGTTCCTTGCGCTGCCCGGCTACTGCCCACCCTGCGTGCTGCGCTGCTATGGCTTCTCTCCGCGTACTCGCGTTCGATCATGAGGGCCGTCCGATGCAGTTCGACACATGGCTCGACAACTTGCAGCTATACCTACTGAGCGACTCTAGAGACAGCGTTTCGTTGTTGACCACACGTCTGGAGCCGCTCCCGCCCCTCCCGCCACAGCTGACCGTGCAACTCGCTCACAGTGGCTTACTCGTGACGCTGCGGCTCGCTTAGCCATTCGCAACCACTTGCCGTTACCCGAATGCGCTCACTTCAGGCAGCAAAGGACTGCACGGGTAATGTACGACGCTGTAGTCGCCCGTTACTCCTCGCCTATCACGGCTGCTCTAGACCGTCTTCTACTGCCCTACCTCTTTCCCGAGCAGTCCGCTTTTGCCACAGTAGAGGACCTCGTTACCCACCTTCGCACTAGCGACGCTCTCTACCGCACTGCCCTCCCAGAAGAGTTCCTTGACAGGAACCCACCCCCGATGTACATCACTCTCTACTTTATAGTCACCCGCCTCCCTGACTCTCTTCGCGCTGTCAGGGACCATTTTCTCGCACTTGACCCCACCGCCCTCACTGTTGACCTCCTCGAGCAGCACCTCCTTGCAGCTGAGACTAGTGTAGTCGCTGTAGGTGTCGCTTGTGGCACTCCTCACACGCCCTTCTTTGAGGGGTGCTCCCCCTCCCCCCTTGCCCCCTCCTACGCCTCTGCTGCTGCTGTTGACGTCCCTGGTGCTGAGGATGTCGGGGCTGCTTCTGCTAGTGGGAAACACCACAGCAGCAAGGGCAAGGGTGGCAGGGGTGGTGGAGGTGGCAGCGGGGGTGGTGGTGGGGGCAGCAGTGGAGGTGGTGGAGGCAGTGGAGGTGGTGGCGGTGGTGGGAGTGGTGGCGGGAGTGGGGGCTTTGGTGGCGGCGGTGGTGGCAGCGGTGGGGGTGGCGGTAGTGCCGGCAGTGGGAGTGGTGGCGGTCGGGCTGGAGCTACTCAGCGGGGAGGATCTCGCGGTGGCCAGAGGCAGAAGCAGCGTCGGAGCGAGACCCCGTCGCCCCAGCAGCTTTGTGAGTGGTTTTCTCAGCGTGGGGCATGTGGGGGTAGTGGTAGCTGCCCGTATGTCATTCGCACGGGTGACCGTGCTGGTCAGACATGCGGGAAGCCTCACACTCAGCACCGCTGCTTCTCCCGCCTCGACGACGCTTGGCGCGCAGAGTTTGGTGACAAGGCCGAGCGCCCCCGCTGGGCAGAGCTGCTTAGGTCTAGAGTTGCTATCTTTGACCTAGACTTTGATGCTATCCTTGCTGCTATGTATGCATTGTCTGTTAGTGCTGAGGGTGACTATTACCTGTGTGTGCTGCCTGACCCAGGTAGAGAGGCTGCTGCTCTAGGTGCTAGTGAGTCTGCTCTCCCTGGTACTGCGCCCGCTAAGGCCTTGCACACCTTTACGCTTGACTCAGGTGCTTCACGCTGTTTCTTTCGTGACAGCACCACCCTCACTCCTCTCGCTGCACCTGTACCGCTCAGACTCGCTGACCCCTCAAGGGGCCCAGTCCTTGCCCGTTCCTCCACTGTTCTCCCGTGTCTGGCGGTTCCGTCCGGCTCACTCTTAGGTCTTCACCTCCTCTCGTTCTCTACAAACTTGGTGAGTACCGCTGCCCTCCAGGATGCGATGGTCACTACCACCACTCCCGGGGGTCAGCGTGTGTCGATCTGCACGTGTACACGGACGGGCCGTCACTTGGCCACGTTCACCCATCGGCCTGGGTCGAGTCTGTACACGCTGGCTACCGAGCCTCCTCAGGTAGCTGCGTCTACCCAGGTGTCCACGTCAGGTCAGGTAGCACCCCCTTGCTCGTGTCGCCTCCTGTCGCACCAAACTCTCCTATGGCACCACCGCCTTGGTCACCCCTCCCTGCCACGCCTTCGTGGCATGCACTCCCGCCTCCTTGTCTCTGGTCTTCCCAGGTCTCTGCCTCCCCTCCCTCCCTCGCCTGCCCTGCCCTGCCTTCCTTGTGTCGAGGAGTGGCAGCGCGCCGCTCCTCACTCCTCCTCGTTTCCCTTGACGACTGCTCCCCTGCAGACTCTCCACATGGACGTGTGGGGCCCAGTCTGCGTCAGTGGACAGGGCCGCGAGCGCTACTTTCTGCTGGTTGTGGACGACTACACGCGTTATACCACGGTCTTCCCCTTGCGCAGGAAGGGTGAGGTCCTTGATGTCTTGATCCCTTGTTCCCGCGCAGTCCGTCTCCAGCTCCGTGAGCGGTTCCACCAAGACCTTCCTGTCCTGCGTCTGCACTCTCACAGAGGTGGTGAGTTCTCCTCCGACCTCTTGCGGGACTTTTGTCGTGGGGAGGGCATTCTCCAGTCGTTCATGCTTCCAAACTCCCCTCGGCAAAATGGGATTGCTGAGCGCCGCATTGGCTTAGTCATGGAGGTCGCTCGTACCTCCATGATCCATGCGGCTGCTCCCCAATTTCTGTGGCCGTTTGCGGTCCGGTACGCTGCGCATCAGCTCAACCTCTGGCCCCGTGTCTCCTTGCCGGAGACCTCGCCCACACTGCGTTGGACGGGGGAGGTTGGCGATGTGTCGGTGTTCCGGGTCTGGGGTTCTCGTGCCTTTGTTCGCGATACGTCCGCGGACAAGCTCTCCGCCTGTGCTATTCCCTGTGTCTTCCTTGGCTTTCCCCCTGACGCGCCTGGCTGGCAGTTTTACCACCCCACCTTGCGCCGTGTCATCCCCTCTCAGGACGTCACGTTTGACGAGCCGGTTCCCTTTCACCGTCTCTTCCCCTACCGCTCTGCCCCTCCCCCCCCCCCCCCCCCCCGCTGCTCTTCCTTTCTCATGGTCCTCCTCCGGTAGACCCCCTGCCGCCCCAGGGTCCTGCTCCCTCAGGTGTGTCTCAGGTAGACCCTCTCCCTGGTACTGTGCCTGCTGAGGTAGCTGGTGACTCAGGTGCTGCTCGAGGTGCTGCGTCTGGGTGTGCTGCATTTGGGGGTGCGGAGCCTGGGGGTGCGGAGTTTGGGGGTGCTGAGTCAGAGGGTGCCGGGTCTGGGGGTGCTGAGCCTGGGGGTGCGGAGCTTGCGGGTGCTGAGCCTGCGGGTATGGAGCCTGAAGTTGCTGAGCCTGAGGGTGTTGAGCCTGGGGGTGCTGAGTCTGAGGGTGTGGATTCTGGGGGTGCTGAGCCTCGGGGTACTGCTTCTTCTGGAGGTCCTGCGGGTGCTTCGCCACGACTGTCTCCCCAACCAGAGCCTCTCTCCCCGCAGCAGCTGCGCAAGTGGTTTGCTCAGTGCACACGCCTTCTAAGTGGAGCTGCCGGAGCTAGAGACTCTGCCGCTGGAGGCAGTGGAGCTGGAGGTGTTGGAGCTACTCGTCTTGGAGGTGCTGGAGTTACTGCTGGAGCCGGTGGTACCGGAGGTGCTGTAGCTGCTGGTCCTGGAGGTGCTCGTACCAGGGGTAATTGAGCTGCCGGGACTGGTAGTGTTGGGGGCACTGGAGCTGGAGGAGTTGGAGCTGGAGACCATGCAGAGCCTAGAGGTGCTGGGGTTGGAGGCGTTGGAGCTGGAGGCACTGACGCTGGTGGCGCTAGAGCTGGAGGAGCTGGAGCTGGCGACACTAGAGCTGGAGGAGCTGGAGCTGGAGGCACTAAAGTTGTAGACCCTCGAGCTAGAGGCACTGGTGGTGGAGGCACTGTGCGGCTGCGACCGTACTTCGTTCTCCTGCTTCAGCATGTTCTTGGTCTCCCGTCTTCTACTGGCCTTACTCCTCCCTTACTGTGTCCACCGCCTGACCAGTCACAGTTGTCGTTACTACCAGCCTCCCCACTGCCTGCCCCTTCTCCTTACACTGAGCAAACCGTAGGTCTTACAGAGCGTCGTGAGCCTGCGTCTCGTCCTGTCTTGCCTGTTCGCACTGCTCGTCGCGTTCCTCGTCCGCGTCCTCCTCCTGTCCTCGGCACCCACGCTATGGCACTTCGTCCTTCCTCTGTTCCACTTCGTGTTCCTCTGCCGCCTCCTCTTGCGTCCTCTCTTCCTGCCGTCCCTGACTCCGAGTCTGACCTCGCTCATGCTACGAGTCCCACTGTCTCTCGTCTCCTCGCCACTGTTGTCACTGACCCTTCTTTTGAGTCCACTGCTGTGTCTGCCCTCGTTGCTGAGCTGCTTGAATTTGCCGCTGCGTGTCGTCTAGACTACGCCACTGCTCTTGTTGTTGAGTATGAGTTTGCCAGTCCTCCGTCCGTCGGGGGTGAGTGTGCTCTTGGCACGGACGTCCTTCAGGACAGGGAGGAGGACTTTGAGTGTTTTGCAGCTGCTGTACCTTGTTTCGCTTCCATGCTGCTTGCCCCTGAGGGAGACCCGGATGCACCAGACATCCCGACCCCGCGCTCTTACGCAGAGGCGATTACGGGTCCTTACTCCTCTCAGTGGCAGACAGCCATGGATGCCAAGATGGCATCCTGGAAGTCCACAGGCATTTACGTCGATGAGGTTCCCCCACCTGGGGCGAACATAGTCGATGGCATGTGGATTTTCAGGGTGAAGCGGCCGCCGAGTTCTCCGCCTGCCTTCAAGGCGCGTTACGTTGCTAGAGGCTTCAGTCAGCAACAGGGGGTCGACTACTTCCAGACCTTCTCCCCCACCCCGAAGATGACTACTCTTTGGGTGTTGCTACATGTCCCTGCTCAGCGTGACTACGAGTTGCACTCGCTGTACTTCAGTACAGCTTTCTTGCAGGGCAGCCTGCACGAGGAGATCTGGCTACGCCGCCCACGTGGCTTCACTGGGTCGTTTCCTGCAGGTACCCAGTGGAGCCTCCCAGTCTACGGTCTCCGCTAGGCGCCTCGCGAGTGGCATGACACACTGAGGACTACACTTGCGGCTCTGGGGTTTACTCCTTCTACTGCTGACCCGTCGCTGTTTCTACGCACCAACATGTCGCTGCCATCGTTCTATGTCCTCGTGTACGTCGACGACCTGGTCTTTGCCACTGCTGACAGTGAGGCACTGACCCTTGTGAAGTCGGAGCTGCAGAAGAGACACACCTGCACTGACCTGGGTGAACTGCGCAGCTATCTTGGCTTGCAGATCACTCGGGACAGAGCACGGCGCACCATCACCCTGACTCAGTCACACATGGTGCACCAGATCCTTCAGCGCTTCGGCTTCCAGTTCTCCTTGCCACAGCCCACTCCTCTGTCTACCGTCCACTCGCTCTCAGCTCCACCTTCGGACGAGTCTGTAGAGCCGAGTGGTCCGTACCCAGAGCATGTGGGTTGCCTCATGTACCTAATGACGTGCACTCGACCTGACCTCGCGTACCCTCTCAGCCTCCTGGATCGCTACGTGGCTCCCGGTAGACACCGAAAGGTGCACTGGGATGTTGCAAAGAGGGTACTGCGTTACTTGTGCAGTACGTCGGGCATTGGGCTCGTGCTTGGAGGACGGGGTCCAGTTGTCCTCACTGGTCACGCAGACGATTCTTGGGTTGGCGACTTGGCTACGCAGCGGTCGTCACAGGGTTACACCTTCAGCCTCGGTTCCGGCTCTGTTTCCTGGCGGTCTACCCGCTCGTCTTCGGTTCTCAGTTCCAATTGTGGGGCTGAGATCTATGCTGGGGCCATGGCTGCACAGGAGTTATGCTGGCTCACCTACCTGCAGACTGAGTTGGGAGAGCAGTCTCGTTTGACTCCAGTTCTGTACGTAGACAACAAGGCCATGATTGCCTTGTGTCAGGAGCACAGGCTGGAGCACCGAACGAAGCACATCGCTCTGCGATACTTCCTTGCTCAAGAGTTGCAGCAGCGTGGTCAGCTTCGTCTTTCGTATGTGGCCACTAGGGCCAACACTGCTGACAAATTCACCAAGGCACTTCCGCCTGGTGATCATCAGCGCTTCTCTACTGTTTTAGGCCTTGTGCCTACTTTGCCTTACCTGCTCACCGCGTGACTTTGCTTGTACTTTATCTATATATATACCTGCATGCTTACACTTGCTAGGGTATGATCACTGTATTGTTTATTCTCTTTTATATAACTCTGCATGTGAACTGGCCTTGTGGCCTTTTGCTTGTGCTCAGACTGTGTGGTGACTTTGTGATCCACCCTGAGCTTGCTTTGCTTTTCTTGACTGGTCTTGTGACCACTTGTTCTCCCCCACTTTGCCTATGGGGGTGTGTCAAAATGTTGTATAACTTATATTGTGTAGGCTATAGTGGGGTAGCCCATAAGGGGTACAACCCAATTAGGGTTAGTACTTGTACCCAACTCTTTACTAGTTCATTCATTCTCGTTCATTATTTTCGTACAAGTACTAACCCTAATGAACGAGAATGAATGAACTAGCAAAGAGTTGGGTACAAGTACTAACCCTAATTGGGTTGTACCCCTTATGGGCTACCCCACTATAGCCTACACAATATAAGTTATACAACATTTTGACACACCCCCATAGGCAAAGTGGGGGAGAACAAGTGGTCTTGTGACCAGTCAAGAAAAGCAAAGCAAGCTCAGGGTGGATCACAAAGTCACCACACAGTCTGAGCACAAGCAAAAGGCCACAAGGCCAGTTCACATGCAGAGTTATATAAAAGAGAATAAACAATACAGTGATCATACCCTAGCAAGTGTAAGCATGCAGGTATATATATAGATAAAGTACAAGCAAAGTTACGCGGTGAGCAGGTAAGGCAAAGTAGGCACAAGGCCTAAAACAGTAGAGAAGCGCTGATGATCACCAGGCGGAAGTGCCTTGGTGAATTTGTCAGCAGTGTTGGCCCTAGTGGCCACATACGAAAGACAAAGCTGTCCACGCTTCTGCAGCTCTTGAGCAAGGAAGTATCGCAGAGCGATGTGCTTCGTTCGGTGCTCCAGCCTGTGCTCCTGACACAAGGCAATCATGGCCTTGTTGTCTACGTACAGAACTGGAGGCGAACGAGGCTGCTCTCCTAAGTCAGTCAGCAGGTAGGTGAGCCAGCGTAGCTCCTGTGCAGCCATGGCCCCTGCGTAGATCTCAGCCTCACAACTAGAGCTGAGAACCGAAGATGAGCGGGGAGACCGCCAGGAAACAGAGCCGGAACCGAGGCTAAAGGTGTAACCCTGTGACGACCGCTGCGTAGCTGAGTCGTCAACCCAAGAAGCGTCTGCGTGACCAGTGAGGATAACTGGACCCCGTCCTCCAAGCACGAGCCCCATGCCCGACGTACTGCACAAGTAACGCAGTACCCTCTTTGCAGCATCCCAGTGCACCTTTTGGTGCCTGCCGGGAGCCACGTAGCGAGCCAGGAGGCTGAGAGGGTACGCGAGGTCAGGTCGAGTGCACGTCATCAGGTACATGAGGCAACCCACATGCTCTGGGTACGGACCACTCGGCTCTACAAACTTGTCCGAAGGTGGAGCTGAGAGCGAGTGGCCGGTAGACAGAGGAGTGGGCTGTGGCGAGGAGAACTGGAAGCCGAAGCGCTGAAGGACCTGGTGCACCATGTGTGACTTAGTCAGGGTGATGGTGCGCCGTGCTCTGTCCCGGGTGATCTGCAAGCCAAGATAGCTGCGCAGTTCACCCAGGTCAGTGCAGGTGTGTCTCTTTTGCAGCTCCGACTTCACAAGGGTCAGTGCCTTAGTGTCAGCAGTGGCAAAGACCAGGTCGTCGACGTACAGAAGGACGTAGAACGACGGCAGCATGGTGTCGGTGCGTAGAAACATCGACGGGTCAGCAGTAGAAGGAGCAAACCCAAGAGCCGCAAGTGTAGTCCTCAGTGTGTCTTGCCACTCGCGAGGCGCCTGGCGGAGACCGTAGACTGGCCGGCGGAGGCTCCACTTGGTACCTGCAGGAAACGACCCAGTGAAGCCTGGTGGGCGGCGCAGCCAGATCTCCTCGTGCAGGCTGCCCTGCAAGAAAGCTGTACTAAAGTCCAGAGAGTGCAGCTCGTAGTCACGCTGAGCAGCGACGTGCAGCAACACCCGAAGAGTAGTCATCTTCGGGGTGGGAGAGAATTTCTGAAAGTAGTGGAGCCCCTGTCGCTGACTGAAGCCTCGAGCAACGTAACGCGCCTTGAAGGCAGGCGGAGAACCCGGCGATCGGTTCACCCTGAAAATCCACATGCCATCGACTATGTTCGCCCCAGGTGGGGGAACCTCGTCGACATAAATGCCTGTGGACTTCCAGGATGCCATCTTGGCATCCATGGCTGTCTGCCACTGAGAGGAGTAAGGACCCGTAATCGCCTCTGCGTAAGAGCGCGGGGTCGGGATGTTTGGTGCATCCGGGTCTCCCTCAGGGGCAAGCAGCATGGAAGCGAAACGAGGTACAGCAGCTGCAAGACACTCAAATTCCTCCTGCCTGTCCTCAAGGACGTCCGTGCCAAGAGCACACTCAACCCCGACGGACGGAGGACCGGCAGACTCAGACTCGGCAACAAGAGCAGTGGCGTAGTCTAGACGTTAGGCAGCAGCAAAGTCAAGCAGCTTAGCAACGAGGGCAGACGCAGCATTGGACTCAAAACAAGGGTCAGTCACAGCAGTGGCGAGGAGACGAGAGACAGTGGGACTGGCAGCACGAGCGCGGTCAGACTCAGGGTTAGGGACCTCAGGAAGAGAGGACGCAGGAGGAGGCGACAGAGGAACACGCAGTGGAACAGAGGAAGGACGGAGTGCCATAGCGTGCGTGCCGGGGACAGGAGGAGGACACGAACGAGGAGCGCGACGAGCAGTGCGAAGAGGCGAGACAGGACGAGACGCAGGCTCACAACGCTCTGTAAGACCGCCGGACTGCTCAGTGTAAGGAGAAGGAGAGGGCAGTGGGGAGGCTGACAGTACGGCGGCTGCGACGGGTCAGGCGGTGGACACAGGAGGGGAGGATTAAGGCTAGTATAAGATGGGACACCAAGAACTTGCTGAAGCAGGGGAATGAAGTACGGTCGCGGCCGCACAGTGCCTCCAGCACCTCCAGCTCCAGGGTCAACAGCTCCAGCTCCTGCAGCTCCAGCGCCTCCCGCGCCAGTGCCTCCAACTCCAGCTCCTCCAACTCCAGCGCCACCAGCGCCAGAGCCTCCAGCTCCAGCAGCTCCAGGCTCCGTAGGGCCTCCAGGACCAGCAGCCGTAGTACCTCCAGTACCACCAGCTCCAGGATTAACTCCAGCACCTCCAACTCCAGCGTCTCTAGTGCCTCCAGCTCCGGTAACTCCACTTCGAAGGCGTGCGCACCGAACAAGCCACTCACATAGCTGCTGCGGAGACAGTCTCGGCGAAGCACCAACAGGACCTCGAGACGAAGCTGCATCCCCAGGCTCAGCACCCCCAGACTCCGCACCCTCCGACTCAGCACCTCCAAGCTCAACACCCTCAGGCTCAGCACCCCCAGGCTCCACACTCGCAGGCTCAGTACCCCCAGTCCCAGCACCCTCAGACTCCGCAACCCCCGGCTCCGCACCCCCAGACGCAGCACCTCGAGCACCACCTGAGCCGACAGCTACCTCAACAGGCGCAGTACCAGGGAGAGGGTCTACCTGAGACACACCTGAGGGAGCAGGACCCTGGGGCGGGAGGGGGTCTACCGGAGGGGGACTGGGAGCAAGGAAGAGCAGCGGGGGTGGGGGAGGAGCAGAGCGATAGGGGAAGAGATGGTAAAAGGGAACCGACTCGTCAAACGTGACGTCCTGAGAAGGGAAGACACGGCGCGAGATGGGGTGGTAAAACTGCCAGCCAGGCACGTCAGGGAGAAAGCCAAGGAAGACGCAGGGAATAGCACGGGCGGAGAGCTTGTCCGCAGACGTATCTCGAACAAAGGCACGAGAACCCCAGACCCGGAACACCGACGCATCGCCAACCTCCCCCGTCCAACGCAGTGTGGGCGAGGTCTCCGGCAAGGAGACATGGGGCCAGAGGTTGAGCTGATGCGCAGTATACCGGACCGCAAACGGCCACAGAAAATGGGGAGCAGCCGCATGGATCATGGAGGTACGAGTGACCTCCATGACTAAGCCAATGCGGCGCTCAGCAATCCCATTTTGCTAAGGGGAGTCCGGAAGCGTGAACGACTGGGGAATGCCCTCCCCACGACAAAAGTCCCGCAAGAGGTCGGAGGAGAACTCACCACCCGTGTCAGAGTGCAGACGCAGGACAGGAAGGTCCTGGTGGAACTGCTCGCGGAGCTAGAGACGGACTGCGCGGATTCAAGGGATCAAGACATCAACGACCTCACCCTTGCTGCGCAAGGGGGAGACCGTGGTGTACCGCGTGTAGTCGTTAACAACTAGCAGAAAGTAGCGCTCGCGGCCCTGTCCACTGACGCGGGCTGGGCCCCACGCGTCCATGTGGAGAGTCAGCAGAGGAGCAGTCGTCAGGGGAAATGAGGAGGAGTGAGGAGCGGCGCGCTGCCGCCCCTCGACGCAAGGAAGGCAGGGCGGGGTAGGCAAGGGCGGCAAGGGAGATAGAGACCTGGGAAGACCAGAGTCGAGAAACCGGGAGTGCATGCCACGAAGGCGTGGCAGGGAGGGGTGACCCAGGAGGTGGTGCTACAGAAGAGTCTGGTGCGACAGGAGGCGACACGAGCAAGAGGCGGCTACCGGACCTGACACGGACACCTGAGCAGACGCAGCTACCTGAGGAGGCTCGGTAGCGAGTGTGTACAGACTCGACCCTGGCCGACGAGTGAACGTGGCCAGGTGACGCCCCATCCGTGTACACGTGCAGATCGACACACGCTGACCCCCAGGAGTGGTGGTAGTGACCATCGCGTCCTCGAGGGCAGCGGTACTCACCAAGTTCGTAGAGAACAAGGGGAGGTGAAGACCTGACAGGGAGCTGGACGAAACCGCCGGACATGGGAGGACAGTGGAGGAACGGGCAACGACTGGGCCCCCGGAGGGGTCTGCCAGTCTGACCGGGACAGGAGCAGAGAGAGGAGTGAGGGTGGTGCTGTCACGAAAGAAATAGCGCGAGGCACCTGAGTCCAGCGTGAAGGTGTGCAAGGCCTCAGCAGGCGCAGTACCAGGGAGAGTACCAGACTCACTAACACCTAGAGCAGCAGCCGCTATACCTGGGTCAGGTGGCACACACAGGTAACAGTCACCCTCAGCACTAACAGACAAAGCATACATAGCAGAAAGGATAGCATCAAAGTCTAGGTCAAAGTTAGCAACTCCCGACCTAAGCAGATCTGCCCAGCGAGGGCGCTCGACCTCGTCACCAAACTCAGCACGCCAGGCGTCGTCGAGGCGGGAGAAGCAGCGGTGCTGACTGTGAAACCTACCGCATGTCTGACTAGCACGGTCACCCGTGCGAATGACATACGGGCAGCTATCACTACCCCCAGACGTCCCACGCTGAAACAACCACTCACGAAGCTGCTGGGGCGACTGGGCCTCGCTCTGACGCTGCTGCTGCTGCCGCTGGCCACCCCCAGGACCTCCACGCCGAGCTCAAGTCCTACCGCCACCAGCCCCACCGCCGCCACTGTCGCCACTCCCACCACTACCTCCACCGCTACCACCAGAGCCCCCATTCCCACCACCAGTCCCACCGCTGCCACCACCTCCACTGCTGCCACCACCTCCACTGCTGCCCCCACCACCACTCCCGCTGCCACCTCCACCACCCTTGCCACCCTTGTCCTTGCTGTTGCGGTGCTTCGCACTAGCAGAAGCAGCCCCGACGTCTTCAGCAACAGGGACGTCTACAGCAGCAGCAGAGGCGTAGGAGGGGGCAAGGGGGGAGGGGGAGCACCCTTCAAGGAAGGGCGGGCGCGGAGTGCCATGAGCAGCACCTACAGCAACTGCACTAGTCTCAGCTGCGAGGAGGTGCTGCTCGAGTAGGTCAATAGTGAGGGAGGTGGGGTCAAGTGAGAGAAAGTGGTCACTGACAGAGCGAAGAGAGTCAGGGAGGCGAGTGACTATGAAGTAGAGGGTGATGAACATCGGGGGCTGGGACCTGTCAAGGAACTCAGCAGGGACGGTAGCGCGGTAGCGAGCGTCGCTTGTGCGGAGGTGGGAAATAAGGTCCTCTACCGTGGCAATGGCGGACAGCTCGGGGAACAGGTAGGGCCGAAGCAGGCGGCCTAGAGCACGAGTGGCAGGCGAGGAGTAGCGAGCGACTACAGCGTCGTACAGTGCCTGTGCTGTCTTGTGCTGTCCGAAGTGAGCGCATTCGGCTAACGGCAGGTGGTTGCGAATGGCTAAGCGGGCAGCAGCGTCGCGAGTAAGCCACTGTGAGCGAGTCGCACTGTCAGTTGTGGCGGGAGGGGCAGTAGCGGCACCTGACGCGAGGTCAAACAGCGAAACACTGTCCTTAGAATCTCTCAGTAGGTACAGCTGCAGGTGGTCGAGCCACGTGTCAAACTGAATCGGTCTGCCCTCATGATCGAACGCGAGAACTCAAAGCGAAGCCATAGTGGCGCAGCACGCAGGAGCAGCAGTAGCAGCAGCAGAAGTAGCAGCAGAGGGGCCGAGGGGCCGGGCGGCCAGGAGCAACGGGCCGAGGGGCCGGGGGGGGGGGGGGGCTAGGGTCGACGGGCCGCGGGGCCAGGAACAACGGGCCGAGGGGCCGGGGGGGGCCTAGGGGCGACGGGTCGTGGGGCCAGGAACGAAGGGGCCGAGGGGCCTGGGGCCTAAGGGGCGACGGGCCACGGGGCCTAGGGTCGAAGGGACCGAGGGGCCAGGAACGAAGGGGCCGCGGGGCCAGGAACGAAGGGGCCAAGGGGCCTGGGGCCTAGGGGCGACGGGACGCGGGGCCAGGAACGAAGGGGCCGGGGGGCCTGGGGCGTAGGGGCGATGGGCCGCGGGGCCTAGGGTCGACGGGCCGCGGGGCCAGGAACGAAGGGGGGCCAGGAACGAAGGGGCCGCGGGGCCATGAACGAAGGGGCCGAGGGGCCTGGGGCCTAGGGGCGACGGGCCGCGGGGCCTAGGGTCGACGGGCCGCGGGGCCAGGAAAGAAGGGGCCGAGGGGCCAGGAAAGAAGGGGCCGACGGGCCGCGGAGCGACGGGTCTAGGGCGACGGGCCTAGGGGCCTAACCGTCGCAACAGGCAGTAGGGGCAGCGCGAGGGCTGCAGAGGGCGGCTAGCGGGGTAGCGCTGTGGTGGGCCCAAGGAAAAAAAACGGTCCTAGCGGAGGACCTGCTCTGAAACCATGTCAGAATAATGAACGAGAATGAATGAACTAGCAAAGAGTTGGGTACAAGTACTAACCCTAATTGGGTTGTACCCCTTATGGGCTACCCCACTATAGCCTACACAATATAAACTATACAACATTTTGACAATTCACGCTTCTGAAATGTCGAACACTACAACGTAAAGCGAAGCGAACTACAACGAAGTAACGGCGAATCAACCAAAGCAGTTGACAAGGCGACAACAGCAGGAGGTTGAAGCAAAGGTCAAAGGTTAGCAACCTTTGACTTGACAAAGGCAGCGCGACAGCAAGGACAAATAACTGACTCGCTATTGAGCAGTTACCCGAGTCGTCGCTGTATCGAACCTCAAGAGCAGTTACAGTTAAACCTTTCATATTCCTTGTAATCATATAAAACCTTGTATCTCTTTGCTAAAATCAACTCATCTTGTTCTCACATACCGGTACTAGTGCAAGGTGGTTCAATTAATCCACTATTATGCTTCCGCTAAATACATCACCACTCTGAGAGTTTTGTCTTGAAACGATCCTAAGGACTATTTCAGCCCAACACGACTGTCGTAGGTGTGTTTGGACGACACATCTATTTTTTGGGCATGTCGCAGGCATCTATGTTGTGGAACATCCACCACAATTCTCATGTGCGATCGTTACAACGTCGCGATTGCCACGTTTCACCAATCGATCTGCCCACTCGATTGTGGGGCCCGATATATGCAGACGATCCTGCGATATTTGTGAGAAGGATTGACGAAAAGAATGAATAAACTAGAAAATGAGATGGGTACAAATAGGAAACACATAAGTGTTGTACCCTCTAAGAGCTACCCCACTACAGCCTAAATAGACCATAGCAGATATAAGTTTGACACACCCCCATAGGCAAAGTGGGGGAGAACAAGAGGTCACAAGACCAGTCAAGAAAAGCAAAGCAAGCTCAGGGTGGATCACAAAGTCACCACACAGTCTGAGCACAAGCAAAGGGCCATAAGGCCAGTTCACATGCAGAGTTATATAAAGGAAAGCAAACAGTACAGTGAACACAACCTAGCAAGTGTAAGCATGCAGGTATAAGTATATAGAGTACAGAGGCACAGTAGGTACAAGGCCTAACACAGTACAGAAACGCTGATGATCACAAGGCTGAAGTGCCTTGGTGAAAACATCAGCAGTGTTGGCCTGAGAGGCCACGTAAGCAAGACGAAGCTGGCCACGCTGCTGCAACTCTCGAGCAAGGAAGTAGCGCAGAGCAATGTGCTTCGTTCTGTGCTCCAGTCTGTGCTCCTGACACAAGGCCAGCATGGCCTTGTTGTCGACGTACAGAACTGGAGGAGAACGAGGCGCCTCTCCCAAGTCGGTCAGTAGGTAGGTGAGCCAGCGAAGCTCCTGTGCAGCCATGGCCCCAGCGTAGATCTCAGCCTCACAACTGGAGCTGAGAACAGAAGAAGAGCAGGTAGACCGCCAGGAGACAGAACCGGAGCCAAGGCTGAAGGTGTAACCCTGTGACGACCGCTGCGTAGCCAAGTCGTCAACCCAGGAGGCGTCAGCGTGACCAGTGAGGACAACTCGAGCCCGTCTTCCAAGCACGAGCCCCATGCCCGATGTACTGCACAAGTATCGCAACACCCTCTTCGCAGCATCCCAGTGCACCTTTCGGTGCCTGCCGGGAGCCACGTAGCGAGCCAAAAGGCTGAGAGGGTATGCGAGGTCAGGTCGTGTGCAAGTCATCAGGTACATGAGGCAGCCCACAAGCTCTGGATACGGGCCACTCGGCTCTACGGACTCGTCCGAAGGTGGAGCTGAGAGCGAGTGACCGGTAGGCAGAGGAGTGGACTGTGGCGAGGAGTAGGTGAAGCCGAAGCGCTGAAGGACCTGCTGCACCATGTGTGACTGAGTCAAGGTAATGGTGCGCTGTGCTCTGTCCCGGGTGATCCGCAAGCCAAGATAGCTTGTGAGCTCACCCAGGTCTGTGCACGTGTGTCTCTTCTGCAGCTCGGACTTCACGTGGGCGAGTGCCTCCGTGTCAGCAATAGCAAAGACAAGGTCGTCTACGTACACAAGAACGTAGAACGGTGGCAGAGTAGCGTCCGTGCGTAGAAACAGAGAAGGGTCAGCAGTGGATGGAGCAAAACCAAGAGCAGCAAGAGTCGTCCTGAGCGTGTCGTGCCACTCACGGGGTGCCTGGCGGAGACCGTAGACTGGCTGCCGGAGGCTCCACTGGGTACCAGCAGGAAACGACCCAGTGAAGCCAGGTAGGCAGCGCAGCCAGATCTCCTCGTGCAGGCTGCCCTGTAGGAAGGCTGTGCTGAAGTCAAGCGAGTGGAGCTCGTAGTCACGCTGAGCAGCAACGTGCAGCAGTACCCGAAGAGTGGTCATCTTCGGGGTAGGGGAGAAGGTCTGAAAGAAGTCAACTCCCTGTCGCTGACTGAAGCCACGTGCAACGTAACGCGCCTTGAAGGCAGGCGGAGAACCCGGCGGCCGCTTCACCCTGAAGATCCACATGCCACTGACGATGTTCGCCCCATGTGGGGGAACCTCGTCTACGTAGGTGCCTGTGGACTTCCAGGAAGCCATCTCTGCGTCCATGGCTGCCTGCCACTGAGAGGAGTAGGGACCCTCTATCGCCTCTGCGTAAGAGCGCGGGGTCGGGATGTCTAGTGCATCCGGGTCTCCCTCAGGGGCAAGCAGCATGGACACGAGATGAGGTGAAGGAGCAGCAAAACACTCAAGGTCCTCCTGTCTGTCCTCAAGGACGTCCGTGCCAAGAGCACACTCACCCCCGATGAACGGAGGATAGACAGACGCAGACGCAGACTCAGCAACAAGACTAGCGGCGTAGTCTAGGCGACAGGCTGCAGCAAAGTCAACAAGCTCAGTAACAAGAGCAGACGCAGCAGCGGACTCAAACAGAGGGTCAGTGACAGCAGTGGCCAGAAAGCGCGTGACAGTAGGACTAGCAGCACGAAGGGAGTCAGACTCCGGGTCCGGACCGTCAGGAAGAGAGGACGCAGGAGGAGAGGGCAGAGGGACACGCTGTGGAGCAGTAGAAGGACGCAGTGTCATAGAGTGAGTGCCTGGGACAGGAGGAAGAAGCGGACGCGAAACACGACCAGCGCGAACAGGACGGACAGGCAACGCAGCACGCGACGCAGGCGACACAGGACGAGACTCAGGCTCACAACGCTCCGTAAGACCTCCAGTCGGTCCAGAGTAAGGACCGGGCAGCGGAGAGGCCGGCTGCAACTGTGACTGGGACCGGACAGGCGGCGGACTCAGGAAAGGAGGAGGACCAGGAGAAGGCGGTGAGCTAAGAATCTGCTGAAGGAGCGGAACGTAGTACGGCCGCGACCGCGCAGCGCCTCCAAAAACAGCAGAAACAGGACCGGTACCCTCAGCCCCAGGGTCTCCAGTCCCAGCAGCACCTTCAGCACCTCCAGTAGCTCCTCCAGCACCAGCAGCACCTCCAGCAGCACCAGCACCAGCAGCACCTCCAGAAGCCCCAGTAGCACCTCCAGCACCAGCAGCACCTCCAGCAGCAGCAGCACCTCCAGCACCAGCAGCACCTCCAGCAGCACCTCCAGCACCACCAGTACCAGCAGCACCTCCAGAAGCTCCAGCAGCACCTCCAGCACCAGCAGCACCTCCAGAAGCCCCAGCAGTACCCCGACAGAGCCGAGAGTACCACTCACGAAGCCGCTGTGGAGAGAGAGGCTCCCGCCGCGGCGGGACACCGAGAGCACCTCCAGACGCAGCACGCGCTGGCTCAGCACCCCCAGGCTCAGCACGTCCAGACTCAGCACCCCCAGAGTCAGCACCCCCAGTCCCCGCACCCGCAGGCGCAGCACCCCAAGACTCAGCACCTGAGTCGACAGCTACCTCGACCGGCTCGGCAGGGTCTACCTGGGACACACCTGAGGGGGCAGGACCCTTGGGGGGGAGGGGGTCTACCAGGGGAGTACCTGGTGCGAGGAAGAGCGGCGGGGGGGGGGGAGAGGCAGTGCGGTAGGGAAAGAGACGGTAGTACGACACCGACTCGTCGAACATGACGTCCTGAGAGGACAGAACACGACGCGAGCTGGGGTGGTAGAACTGCCACCCGGGTGCGTCAGGAGGGAAGCCAAGGAAGACATAGGGAACAGCACGGGAGGACAGCTTGTCCGCAGTAGTATCGCGGACAAAAGCTCGAGATCCCCAGACACGAAACGCGGACGCATCGCCAACCTTCCCCATCCACCGCAGAGTAGGTGTGGTCTCCGACAAGGAGACACGAGGTTGAAGGTTGATCTGATGCGCAGCGTACTGAACCGCGAACGGCCACAGAAAATGGGGAGCAGCCGCATGGATCATGGACGTACGAGCGACGTCCATGACCATGCCAATGCGGCGCTCAGCAATCCCATTTTGCTGCGGGGAGGCCGGAAGTGTGAACGTCTGGCGGATGCCCTCCGAACGACAGAAGGCTCTCAGGAGGTCGGAGGAAAACTCCGCGCCTCTGTCTGAGTGCAGACGCAGAACAGGAAGGTCTGAGCTGAAACTCTCACTGAGCTGGCGACGAGCACCGCGGATCCAGTCGATCAACACCTCAGGGACCTCACCCTTGCTGCGCAAGGGGAAGACTGTGGTGTAACGCGAGTAGTCGTCAACGACCAGTAGGAAGTAGCGCTCGTGACCCTGTCCACGGACGCAGGCTGGGCCCCACACGTCCATGCGAAGAGTCTGCAGAGGGGCCTCAGTCGGAGGGAACGAGGAGGAGTGAGGAGCGGCGCGCTGCCGGCCCTCGACACAAGGAACACAGGTAGGGGCAGGCCCCGGAGGAAGGGGAGGGAGGGACCTGGGGAGCCCAGAGACAAGAGCACGGGAGGCCATACCTCGAAGACGAGGCAGGGAGGGGTGACCAAGGCGGTGGTGCCAAAGGAGAGTCTCGTGCGACAGAGGACGACACGAGCAGGGGGCAGACGCAGGACTAGACCTGGACGCGGCAGGGAAAGAGACGGTAGTACGACACCGACTCGTCGAACGTGACGTCCTGAGAGGACAGAACACGACGCGAGCTGGGGTGGTAGAACTGCCACCCGGGTGCGTCAGGAGGGAAGCCAAGGAAGACATAGGGAACGGCACGGGAGGACAGCTTGTCCGCAGTAGTATCGCGGACAAAAGCTCGAGATCCCCAGACACGAAACGCGGACGCATCGCCAACCTTCCCCGTCCACCGCAGAGTAGGTGTGGTCTCCGACAAGGAGACACGAGGTTGAAGGTTGATCTGATGCGCAGCGTACTGAACCGCGAACGGCCACAGAAAATGGGGAGCAGCCGCATGGATCATGGACGTACGAGCGACGTCCATGACCATGCCAATGCGGCGCTCAGCAATCCCATTTTGCTGCGGGGAGGCCGGAAGCGTGAACGTCTGGCGGATGCCCTCCAAACGACAGAAGGCTCTCAGGAGGTCGGAGGAAAACTCCCCGCCTCTGTCCGAGTGCAGACGCTGAACAGGAAGGTCTGAGCCGAAACTCTCACTGAGCTGGCGACGAGTACCGCGGATCCAGTCGATCAACACCCCAGGGACCTCACCCTTGCTGCGCAAGGGGAAGACTGTGGTGTAACGCGAGTAGTCGTCAACGACCAGGAGGAAGTAGCGCTCACGCACGCGGGCTGGGCCCCACACGTCCATGTGAAGAGTCTGCAGAGGAGCCTCAGTCGGAGGAAACGAGGAGGAGTGAGGGGCGGCGCGCTGCCGGCCCTCGACACAAGGAACACAGGTGGGGGCAGGCCCCGGAGGAAGGGGAGGGAGGGACCTGGGTAGACCCGAGACAAGGGCACGGGAGGCCATACCTCGAAGACGAGGCAGGGAGGGGTGACCAAGGCGGTGGTGCCAAAGGAGAGTCTCGTGTGCCAAAGGGCGACACGAGCAGGGGGCAGACGCAGGACTAGACCTGGACGCGGCAGCAAACACCTGACTGGACGCAGCTACCTGACCAGATGCAGAGACCGGAGGAGGCGCAGTAGTCAGTGTGGACAGACTCGACCTTGGCCGACGGGTGAACGTGGCCAGGTGACGGCCCGTCCGAGAGCAAGTGCAGTGGGTCACACGCTGACCTCCAGGGGTGAACTGGTCAACCCACGCGTCCTGGAGGTCAGCTCCACTCACCAGGTTCGTAGAGAACGAGGGGAGGTGGAGTCCCGACAGCAAGCCCGACGGGGCCGCAGGACACGGTAGGACAGTGGAGGAGTGTGCAAGTACTGGGCCCCCTGAGGGGTCAGCAAGGGAGACCGCAACAGGCCGACGGAGCGGCGTGAGCGTGGTGCTGTCTCTAAAGAAAGAGCGCGAAGCACCAGAGTCAAGTGTGAAGGTGTGCAAGGACTCAGTAGGTGCAGTACCTGAGAGAGGAGACGTACCAGCACCTGAAGCAGCAGACGCACTAGCACCTAGAGCAGCAGCCACAGTGCCCGGGTCGGGCGGGACACGCAGGTAACAGTCACCCTCAGTAATATCAGCAAGAGCATACATGGCAGCAAGGATAGCATCAAAGTCTAGATCAAAGATAGGCACATTCTGCAGAAGCAGATCATGCCAACGAGGAAGATCAACAGCGTCAGGAAACTGGGTACGCCAAGCGTCAGTCAGGCGGCCGAAGCAGCGCTGCGTGGTGTGTGGGAGACCACACACCTCCCCACTACGAGTGCCTGTGCGAAGAACGTACGTGCAGGGACCTGCACCCCCAGACCTACCACGCCCAGCGTACCACTCACGAAGCTGCTGAACAGACGGGGTCTCACGGGTGCGCAGCTGCTGCTGACGCTGGCCGCCACCAAGGCCTCCACGCTGCGTGGCTGCACCGCGACCAGCACCACCTCCTCCGCTACCTCCACCACTGCTGTCGCCGCCTCCACCGCCTCCGCCACCGCCTCCACGGCCTCCACTGCCGCCACCGACGCCCCCACCCCCGGGACCACCCCCACCACCACCTCCACCTCCTCCACCGCTTCCTCCACCTCCCTTGCTTCCCTTGCCCTTGCTAGTGCGGCGTCGCCAACTAGGGGCAGACGCAGCGCCGACCTCCTCAGTGCCAACGAGGTCGACAGCAGCAGCAGAGGCAACAGAGGGGAGAAGGGGGACAGGGGAACACCCCTCAAAGAAGGGGGTGCGACGGTCGCCGCGAGAAGCCCCAACAGCTAAGATACTCTTCTCAGCTGCAGCAAGGCGCTCCTCTAGCAAGTCGACAGTCAGCTCGGTAGGGCAAAGGGAGAGAAAGTGATCCCTGACTGAGGAGAGAGAGTCAGGGAGGCGGGTGACTAGGTAGTAAAGGGTGATGTACATGGGGGGGGAGTTCGTGGGAAGAAACTCAGTGGGAAGGGCAGCGCGGTAGCGAGCGTCACTAGTGCGGAGGTGAGCAACTAGGTCAGCAACTGTGGCAAAGGCGGCAAGGTCAGGAAAAAGGTACGGCAGCATGAGGCGGCTGAGGGCAGCAGTGGTAGGGGAGGAGTAGCGTGCAACTACAGCGTCGTACAGAGCCCTAGCACTCTTGTACTGACTAAAGTGCGCGCGCTCAGTAGACGGCAGGTGATTGCGCACAGCAAGACGAGCAGCAGCATCGCGCGTGAGCCACTGCGAGCGAACAGTACTGTCAGCATCAGCAGTAGGGGCAGTAGAGGCGCCAGACGTGAGATCGAACAGTGAGAGACCATCCTTGCTATCGCACTGTAGGAAAAGTTGCAGATCATCTAGCCAGACCTCAAAGTCAACCGCTCGACCCTCAGCATCAAAGGTAAGAACATTGAGACTAGCCATGACAAGAGAAGCAGCAGGCTAGCAGCAGCAGCAGTGCAACTCGGCTAAGCAGGCTAGGCAGGGCGGCGCAGCTCGGCAGGGCGGTGTGGCTCGGCAGCGCGGCGCTCTTACCAGGGGAGAGGCTGGGGCAGGGCCGGGGTAGGGCCGGGGCAGTTCAGGAGCAGGGCCGGGGCAGTGCCGGGGCAGTTCAGGAGCAGGGCCGGGGCAGGGCCGGGGCAGGGCCGGGGCAGAGCCGGGGCAGAGCCGGGCCAGGGCCGGGGCAGTTCAGGGGCAGGGCCGGGGCAGGGCCGGGGCAGTTCAGGAGCAGGGCCGGGGCAGGGCCGGGGCAGAGCCGGGCCAGGGCCGAGGCAGTTCAGGGGCAGGGCCGGGGCAGTGCAGGAGCAGGGCCGGGGCAGTTCAGGAGCGGGGCCGGGGCAGGGCCGGGGCAGGGCCGGGGCAGAGCCGGGGCAGGGCCGGGGCAGGGCCGGGGCAGAGCCGGGCCAGGGCCGGGGCAGTTCAGGGGCAGGGCCGGGGCAGGGCCAGGGCAGTTCAGGAGCAGGGCCAGGGCCGTTCAGAAGCAGGGCCGGGGCAGGGCCGGGGCAGAGCTGCGACAGGGCTGCAGCAGGGCCGGCGCAGGGCCTGACGGGGCCTGACGGGGCCGAGAACTGGGCCTGACGGGGCCGTACGGGGCCTCTAACGGGGCCTGACAGGGCCTTACGGGGCCTTACGAGGCCTTACTGGGCCGTACGGGGCCTAAAGGGGCCTTAAGCAGGGGCCTGACGGGGCCTTACGGGGCCTTACGGGGCCTTAAACGGGGCCTGACGGGGCCTTACGGGGCCTTACGGGGCCTTAAACGGGGCCGTAAACGAGGCCTTACGGGGCCTGACGGGGCCTTACGGGGCCTTACGGGGCCTTAAACGGGGCCTTACGGGGCCTTACGGGGCCTTAAACGGGGCCGTAAATGGGGCCTTACGGGGCCTTACGGGGCCTTAAACGGGGCCGTAAATGGGGCCTTACGGGGCCTTACGGGGCCTAACGGGGCCTTACGGAGCCTTACGGGGCATTAAAAGGGGCCGTAAACGGGGCCTTACGGGGCCTTACGGGGCCTAACGGGGCCTTACGGGGCCGTAAACGGGGCCTTAAGGGGCCTTACGGGGCCTTACGGGGCCGGAAAAGGGGGCCTTACGGGGCGGGCGCTGGCACTAAGGGCAGGCGCAGGGGCCGCGACGGGCCTCGAAGGGAAGATGCGACGCGCGCGTCTAGCAGGCAGTGACGAATTTCAGTGGTGAGCCCTTTTTAAAAATTCTCGAAACTAGCTCTATACCATGTGAGAAGGATTGACGAAAAGAATGAATAAACTAGAGAATGAGATGGGTACAAATAGGAAACACATAAGTGTTGTACCCTCTAAGAGCTACCCCACTACAGCCTAAATAGACCATAGCAGATATAAGTTTGAAAATATTTGCACTTTCACCGCGTCCTAAAGGTAAAGGTTATAGGGGAAACCCCCTTTGGTATTACCCCGACTGTCGGTCGTAACCTGCCTCCCCATGTGTTTACACGCCTCGTTGGGTAACGAGGTTGTTCTATCCACTCCCAGATGAGCACCTGTATAGTCCGTTTAGTGGGGACTGGCTGTAAATGCCGCAGGGGGGATTTGATACCGGGACCTCATCTTTCGAAAGTGAACCAGCTACCGTAACTAGCTGTGCCACTTCAGGATAAGGTGAGAGGGTAGGGGGGGGCGGGAGGGATGTACATCGGACCATTTATCCATTTCGTATTCTCGATAATTACGACGAATTACGCACCCCCTTCACTAACAGTCATTATAGAATGCGGCAATGGTTTGTAAGTGAAACGTTTTATAAAATGCAGAGAGATATATGGAAATGGTAAGAGGCTAGAAGTACAGACAATATCCTCGTTAAGGAGATGAGGCCAGCACAACAGGGTGCAGTGCAAGCCATTCGCCGTGGCTCGGATTCTTTGCCAGCTGGGCGTGCTCTGTCGGTAAGGTTCGACAGGGCTACCACGTAGTGCGGACGTGGCACACCTCGGGTTTGGATTGCTTTGGGAGTTGCTTTTCCAGCGAAGCTCAACGCTTTTTATCCTCGGCACTGGGATCATCGCGGAGTTCTGTGACTGGTTTGTGTTCTTTCAAGGCTTCATTTCACGCAGCACAACACCTGCTGCTCCAACGTTTCCTGAGAATCAGGATTTCTGATTCGCCAGTCACGAGCGTCCGAAGCATGGCTCCCGTTACAGGTATCGCCTGTTCGCACGCAGTGTCGCTACGGCTGGGCTCGTCCGCAGCCGCCTCCTCGTCGTCACCTTTCTGCACAGGCGAGCCTCGCCAAACCGCTCGCATCGCGTCACGTAGAAACCGAGGGCATGGCACTGCTAGGAAAGGTCGTCTGGTGGCCATGGCTGGTAGACAAGATGACTCAGGAAGCAATAAGGACGTGGCGGGAGCGGGAATGACGTGGGTGAGCCCTGATTGGCTGACGTCGTTGTTCGAGAAGCTGCGCGGCCCCGACGACTCGGGCATTCCCGTGGCGGACGCGAAGCTGGACGACGTGAAGGACCTGCTGGGCGGCGCGCTCTTCCTGCCGCTCTTCAAGTGGATGCTCGAGTCCGGCCCCGTCTACCGGTCAGTCATGCTCGAGTCCGGCTCCGTCTATCGGTGAGTGATATGCTCGAGTCCAGCTCCGTCTATCGGTGAGTGATATGCTCGAGTCCGGCCCCGTCTATCGGTGAGTGATATGTTCGAGTCCGGCCCCGTCTACCAGTCAGTCGCGTGAATGGGTCGTTTGCGATCGACTTTGATCGCTTTTGGGGTGCCTGAACGGCAATGGCTTGTTTGTGCAAGAGAGGAAGTGCAATGGCCTTGTTGCCCGCTTGCAACTCTGAGGGACAAATTAATGTCCAGGAGAGTGCTGCGTTACGAGAATGATGCAGTGCGATTCAATCTTGTCAGGAAAATATAACATTGTCAGGCGAAACAACGGTCGTGAGAGAGCCCGCTGTTGTCAGGAGAACATGCATGGGTCCACAACTTGCCGAGGAGGCCCCATGGGCTGCCAGCGATGCCCGAGTCATTCCCCCACAACCCCCCCGCGCAGGCTGGCAGCGGGGCCGCGCAACTTCGTGATTATCGGCGAGCCGGAGGCGGCGAAGCACGTGCTGCGGGGGTACGGCTCGATATACGCCAAGGGGCTCGTGGCGGAGGTGGCGGAGTTCCTCTTCGGCTCGGGCTTCGCCATCGCCGAAGGCGACCTCTGGACCGTACGCGCTCTCTCCCTTAATCCCCACCCCGCGCTCGCTGCCCTGATCCGTTTCCCCGCTCGGCCTTCGCCATCACCGAGGGCCACCTTTGGACCGTACGCTCTCGCTCTCTCGCGCTCTTTCGCCCTCCATCCGCACCCCGCGCTCGCTCCTTCGCGCTCTCCTTCCCTTGCGCCGTGACTCGCGCGCGTAGGCTGCGTCTGCTGCATTCACATAAAAAATTCTTGCCCGTGCACCCACATCCGACACGTGGCATGTGTTGCGCGCAGGCGCGGCGGCGCGCAGTGGGCCCGTCGCTGCACAGGCGGTACCTGGAGACGATGGTGGCGACGGTGTTCGCCAGCAGCACGCAGCACCTCGTGGACAAGCTGCGCGGCAGCGCGGCGCGCGGCGAGGATGTGAACATGGAGGCGATGTTTTCGCAGCTGACGCTGGACGTGATCGGACTCGCCGTGTTCAACTTCCAGTTCGACTCGCTCTCCACCGACAGCCCGCTCATCCAGGCCGTCTACACCGCGCTCAAGGAAACCGAGTCGCGCTCCACCGATATCCTCCCCTACTGGCAGGTGCGCCCGCGCATTGCGGTACAGACAGGTGAGGCGGTTGGCGGTTGGTGATGTGAACCCGAAGTAGGCCGCCACTTACCTAACACTGGAGATGGATTGGAAACGAGTTTAGAAGAAAAAGAACAAAGCTCTCAATCTGTCAGGCCAGTCGAAGCTTTGTCAGACTGTGGCCGACACTGGCTGGCACAGGCAGAGATGCGTGTGCATGCGGTTCGTACCGCCCATGCATTCCCCTAGCCCCATTGCTGCTCACAGCGAGGAGCTGGAGTTCCCCATTTCCAGCAGTAACGACGCTGCCATGCCATCACACCTCCCCCATCCCCCCACCTTCTCTCCTCCCTCCACCCCCCCACACCTCGTGCCTCCGCCACCTGCGCAGGTGCCAGTGCTGTGCCGCGATAGTCCCGCGGCAGCGCAAGGCGGCGGAGGCGGTGAGGGTGATACGGACGACGGTGGAGGAGCTGGTGGCGCAGTGCAAGTGCATTGTGGAGGCGGAGAACGAGCGGCGGGGCGACGACGAGGAGTACGTGAACGAGACCGACCCCTCCATCCTGCGCTTCCTCCTCGCCTCCCGCGAAGAGGTGAGCTCGCTTCCTGCTCTCCAGCCATGATAAGGTGAGCGCGGCCGCAACGAGGTGGGCTCTTGTGCCATGCCCCCCATGTGTCCCCTCTGCTCCTTCCCATATCGCGCTGCTCAGCAGTGAGCAGTGCCCGGGCTCTCCATGTGCTGGAGACCTGAACTAATCATCTTCCGCTCCTCCCCTTTTCCCCGACCCTGTCCCTGCCCGCATGTGGGGCGAGCAGGTGTCGAGCGTGCAGCTTCGGGACGACCTGCTGTCCATGCTGGTGGCGGGCCATGAGACCACTGGCTCCGTGCTCACATGGACCGTCTACCTCCTCGCCCAGGCACGCCCGCCCTACCCACCTCCCCACTCCCCCTAAGCTATAAGCACATTCACCCTTTTTCCATGCAATCACCCGCCTTCACTCACTCACCCCCCTATTGCACGAACGCACAGCTTTCAAATGCTCGCCCCCTTTTCCACACTCTTCTTGCATAAACATCCTACACATTCACACCTCTTGCACACAGCACCCCCTTTTGCACATTCACACCTCTTGCACACAGCACCCCCTTTTGCACATTCACACCTCTTGCTCACAGCACCCCCTTTTGCACATTCACACCTCTTGCTCACAGCACCCCCTTTTGCACATTCACACCTCTTGCTCACAGCACCCCCTTTTGCACATTCACACCTCTTGCACACAGCACCCCCTTTTGCACATTCACACCTCTTGCTCACAGCACTCCCTTTTGCACATTCACACCTCTTGCTCACAGCACCCCCTTTTGCACATTCACACCTCTTGCACACAGCACCCCCTTTTGCACATTCACACCTCTTGCACACAGCACCCCCTTTTGCACATTCACACCTCTTGCTCACAGCACCCCCTTTTGCACATTCACACCTCTTGCTCACAGCACCCCCTTTTGCACATTCACACCTCTTGCACACAGCACCCCCTTTTGCACATTCACACCTCTTGCACACAGCACCCCCTTTTGCACATTCACACCTCTTGCACACAGCACCCCCTTTTGCACATTCACACCTCTTGCACACAGCACCCCCTTCAGCACCCCCTCTGCACTCCTCCCACACCTCTTGCACACGAATCACCTTTCCGCTTCATCCCCTGCTCATCCCTCCTCACCTCCCCCTTTTCCCCCCTTCCCCCTCCGCTGCCCATCGGTCTCCCCATTACCTGGCACTCCCCTTGGCAGCACCCGGAGAAGATGGCGAAGGCACAGGAGGAGGCGGAGCGGGTGCTAGCGGGGAAGAGCCATCCGAGCCTGGCGGACACGAGGGAGCTCAAGTACCTCACCCGCTGCATCAACGAGTCCATGCGCCTCTACCCCCACCCCCCGGTCAGTTCACAGTTGTGTGAGTTTCATGGGAGGGTGCAACGCAAGGGCCTCCACGCAGCACCAAGCGTCGGCTCCATGTACGGTTGCAACTTGCATTTGTACCTGTTGGTTGGCAGTGGTGGGCAGGTGCAGGCACCCAGCTCTGCTGCCCGCTGCTGCTGGCATGTGTGTGCCTGTGACGAGTTGGTCCTGATGCAAGCCTTACACTCTCTCACCCTGCCCTCTGCCCTCTGCGCTGCCTGCCCTCCCCTGCCTGCCCCCTCCCCGCCCCTGCCTGCCCTCTCCTCTGCCCTCCCCTGCCTGTCCCCTGCCCGCCCCTGCATGCCCTCGCCTCTGCCCGCCTTCCCCTGCCTGGGCTGTGCGTGCAGATCCTCATTCGGAGGGCGGTGGTGAGCGATGTGCTGCCAGGAGGGTACAAGGTGCAGCCGGGGCAGGACATGATGATCTCCGTCTACAACATCCACCATTCGCCCCAGGTACGTGCTGCTCTCCCGTGCACCACCCGCTGCAGGCACGTGCACCCATGGCCTCTCCATGCCTTCATCTCTGCACCTCTCTTCATCCCCACACTCTCATTTCTCTGCTTTCATCGGCAACCGCTTCAGTTCTCCCCCTCACATGGATTCATACCGCGTGACCAACCCCCATGGCATGACCCCTCTGGCACCAACCCCATGGCATGACCTCATGGCATGGCATGGCAGGTGTGGGAGCGCGCGGATGAGTTCATGCCGGAGCGCTTTGACCTGGATGCGCCCGTGCCCAACGAGGTCAACACCGACTACAGGTGGGGTGGGCCACTGCACTGCCAACAACCTTGGACCAATGGCAGTGCATGTGGTCTTTCTGATGGCATAAACGGGCCTTGCTGCACGGCGTTCATTCTTCTGCACATTGCTTTTGCCTCAAGTTGCCTGCCCCTCCACCAATCGCAACTGCTGATCACAGAACCCTTCCAGCAATACATATTCACATTCCCCGTTCTTCCCCTTCTTTCCCATTTGTTGGGCTTCTGTGTGGTCCCAGCACTACGCTGTGCCCCACTGGTGCCACGCCCTGCCACTCAGTGCCATGCCATGCCCCCCTTGCGCCCTGCGTGCTGCTCTGCTGTTCCCCCTTTTTCCCCCGGCACCAGGTACATCCCGTTCAGCGGCGGCCCGCGCAAGTGCATAGGGGACCAGTTTGCGATGCTGGAGGCCATCTGTGCGCTGTCCGTGCTCGTCCGCGAGTTTGACTTCGCGCTCGTGCCCAACCAGGACATCAGCATGACCACCGGCGCCACCATCCATACCAAGAATGTACGCATGCTGCATTCTGTTACTGCACCTTGCTGCACCTACCTACACTTTCTGCAGCTCCTCACCATTCTTGTGTTTGCTGGCTTTGCAGGGACTGTACATGACTGTCAAGGAGCGCGCAAGGTCACCAGTTCCTGCTTGATAAACAACACTAGGGTGCCAGAAATGAGTTGAATGTTTAGGCTGTGAAATAAGTGCAAACTCATCTCGCTATATAGAATGGAAAATAAGGCTCAAGTCTGTTAATGATGTCTAGGTAGTCTACAATCCAGATCGTGTCCAGTGAGCTGGCTACTCATGCTTGTGCTATGCATTGGCCCTGTTCGTCACAACCACGCGAACGCGAGGGGCGGTGGATGGGCGAGGGAATCCAGAAGGAGCGAAGGAAGATGCCAATAACGTCCGGGCCATGGGATCAGGAAGGGGGGTGAGAGGATTGAGCATTTCCCTCCCTCCTTCCTCCTACGGGCAAATCACTCGTCCATGCCATCGCGCACCTCCGAAAAGGGTGGTATGCACGAGGTAGCTACGAGGGAGGGGAGGGGATTCTCAGCTGGCAGGGCAAGAAACTGCGTTGCGCTTTCGCGTTCCCCCGCCCCAACCAAAAAAGGTGGGTGTTCGCCAGGACAACGAGCCCACCGAGGTTCGGAGGGGATCGTCAGGTTCGGCGAGATTTTGTTGGTCTGACCGTCCCTAAACCCTGATTTCAGCCCTTCAAGAAGGTGCAGGTGGGATTCTTGATCCCCTCCAGCAAAGGGCGTGGAGAACGGGCCTTGTGTACTGCTTTTAGAGAAGAAATACATTCACAGTTCAGATCTTATGGCTCGCGACAAATTGACACTGCTTTTAGAGAAGAAATACATTCACAGTTCAGATCTTATGGCTCGCGACAAATTGAACAGCAGAACAACGGGAACGCGAAAGCACTCCGATATACGCCCGCACGAGTCGTACAGTACGACACTCCCAAGGGAGGTCTGTGGGAGTCTTGAACATCACAATACAGAGGCTTGTGGCGTGTGCGCTAGGCATTATTATAGCCCTTGCTCGCTTTTGTACGACTTGATTTGTCTCACAGCTAGAAAACTGACGCGCACAGAAGGCGCACAGCCATAGCTGCGTTCTGCACGGTAGTGCTTCGTAGTAACTTTGTAGGTTTTGATTTGCAGACAAAATCTGTTCATAACGCGAGGCCCGCGCGCCATGGCGGGTGAGCGAGAGGGAGTGCCGTCGGATTTGGAACAGCGGCTGCAACGCGCGTGGATGCACGTGCAGCTCAAGACGTGCCGCATCGTGCAAGGTCCGTGCGCTCCGCCCGTCGCCTTGGCTCTTATGCCGTCGTTATGGTTCGTGCGTATTCGTGCCGTGTCTCGGTAACGAGATATTTCTGTATTCCCGTCTTCATTACCGCCACCTGTGCAACATTGCTCTCACATGAATCCATACTCCTCGCGCTCCCCGTCCCTCCCTCGCGCTCCGTTCTATCGTCCCCCGTGCTCTCCGCGCGTTCAGATCATCCGTGCGGCGGCCACCAAGGGGCGCACACACACTCGCACGGCGGCAACACGCGCGGCGGCGGTCAGCAGCAGCCGTCGCTACCGCCGCCGCAACGCACGGCGCGGGATCTGACGGCGACGTTGCAGCAGCTGTGGGGCAACACGCAGGAGCCGCTCGTTCCGCCCTCCGACCCCCGCCAGCCCGCCCCGCAGCCGCGACCTACGCCGCAGCCGATTTCCTATCCCTGCTCCCTCCCGCCCGCCACCTCTGGCGCCTCGTCGCAGGGCGATCGCACAGCGTCGCCCGGGCCGTCCGCGAGCTCGTCCTCGTCGCACTCCAATGGCCTCACGCCACGTCAGCACGCACAGCCGGCGGCCGTGCCTCTAAACTCCGCGGGCCAGCCCTGCCAGCAGCTCTCCCCGTCCCCCTCCACCTCTGGGCAGCCCAGCCCCGGCAGCTCCCCCGCGCCGTGCGCCTTCGTGCCGGGGCAGGCGGGCGGCGGCAGCGGGGGCGTGTGGCCGCGGCACGGGCCGAACTCGGTGGCGGAGCAGCTGCGCGAGCTGAGCGCGGCGGAGTGGCTGGCGCGCGTGCAGCAGGTGGAGCCGGTGCAGCTGGGCGCGGAGTACATGGAGGCGGACTTCTTCCGCGGACTGGACGAACTCACCTTCGCCTTCGACGAGATGGAGTCGCTCCTCCCCCACGACCTCAACCCCGCCTTCCTCTCCGCCCCGCCTGGCGCCTTTCACGGCGCACCAGGGGACGCAGGCATGGGCATGGACATGGGCGGGGCAATGGGGATGGGGGTGGGGATGGGCGAGGAGGAGCTGTTGGGGATGGCGGTGGACCGAATGGTGGCCGCTCCCCAGGGCATGGCGCCCGCGCATCCCCCCATGCCGCCCGCCTTCCCTGGCGCGCCCCCCAGCAGTTGCGCCAGGGATGGCGGGCAGGGCGCAGGGCAACAGGGCGGGGGAGTTGAGGGGACGGGAAGCGCGAGGTCGGGGGAGAGCCAGGGGCGCGCGGATAGCCAAGGGCGCGCGGAGGAACTGATGGCGCAGATGCAGAGGGCGGCGCTTAACAGCCCGAACGACTCCCAGGAGGGGTGGCAGCAAGGGGGCCAGCAGCAGGTGGGGCAGCAGGGGGAGCAGGCGATGCAGCAGGCGCAGCATGGAGTGCAGACGGCGGCAGGAGGAGGAGGAGCAGGCAGCAGCAGTGGCGGCACGGGCACGGGCACGGGGCGGTCGACGGTGATTCAGATGCTGCTAGACATCGCCAAGGCCATTGTGTCCGGCGACCATCTCCGCGTGAGTCCTAGGGGAGGCTTTAGGCTTTAGGGTTAAGAGAAAGAGCTGTTGAGAGGCAGAGAGGTAAGCGAATGGTAGAGGTTGGAGAGCAGGAGAAGGTGAGGAGAGGAGAGCAGGAGAAGGTGAGGAAGGGAGAGAAGGAGAAGGTGAGGAGGGGAGAGGGTACAGTTGCGTTGAGGCACGGTTTGTGGCCGTGGCAAGAGAAGGTGCATCTCATCTCTCGCATGCCATCTCCTACCTATCCCCCCATGCCATCACGCGCCCATGCCAGCGCCGTGCGCCGTGACGTGAACCGTGCTCTCAGGTGCATGTGCTGGTGAAACGCCTTGCGCCCATCTCCCCCGTCCCGTCACGCACCCATCCTTCCCATCTGCCCCCCTTCCCCCCCGCCCCCCCCAGGTGCACGTGTTGGTGGAGCGGCTAACAGCAGTAGCATCAGTGTACGGGGACGCCACACAGCGATTGTCCGCCTACTTCCTCGAGGGGCTGCTGGCCCGCGCCTCCGGCACGGCGCCCACAGGCCCCGGCTGCCCCGGCAGTGACGGCGCGGGGGCAGCGGGCGCGCTGGGCATCTACCGCTCCATCGACTGCGATGCCCCGCTGCTGCGCGCCTTTGAGGTGCGCTTACTGCTTCACAGTGGGGGGCTTGGAGATGAGGGGGGGGGGGGTTGTAAGGGCGAGTGAGGTGAGGGCGGTTGGGCTGTGAGGGCGTTTGGGGTGCGATGGTGTTATTGGAACATGGGAGGTGGGGCAGTGGCTGTGAGGAGGCGCGGTGTTGTTGTGGCCATGTCAGGCTCTTGCAGGAAGGAGGATGTATGACAAGGGGGCGGGTGGGTGGGCACTCAAGTGCTTTGACAATTGCCTTGCACACCCCCATGTTCCCCTGCCCTTACGGCACCCACACACACCAGGTGCTGGTGAGTGCGTCACCGTACCTGACGTTTGGGCACGTGGCGTGCAACAGCGCGATACTGGAGGCGATACAGGGAGCGCGCAAGGTGCACATAGTGGACTTCGGGCTGGGCCACGCCGTGCAGTGGCCGCCACTCATCCAGGCGCTGGCCGTGCTGCCGGGGGGCCCACCGCACCTGCGCATCACGGGCATCGACCGCCCCTTCGTGGCCGGCATCCACAAGGGCTACTGCCTCCGCCAGGCCGGCCAGCGCCTCCGCGTGCGTCTCCCCATCTCTCGCTCTCTCTCCCCACCAACCAACCGCCCGCTTTCTCCTTCTTTCACTCCCTCTCCCGTTCGTCTTTCCTTTCCCTTTCATGTTTCCACCATCAAGTTTTTCTCCCTTTTCACCTCCTCTATCGTTCCTAGCACACCCACAAGAGGTAACTCACATCACAGCCTCGGCATCACTCACACATGACGCGACCTTCCTCTCCTGCCCTCCTCCCATCCCCTCCCTCCCGCGTTGAGCGCTGCAGAAAGTGGCGCAGAGCTGGGGGGTGCCGTTCACGTTCAACTTCATCCCCATAAACCTGCCGGACCTGCAGCCATCCATGGTGCGCTGTGAGGCGGACGAGGTGCTCGTGGTGAACTGTGCGCTGCGCCTGCACAACCTCATGGACGAGTCCGTCACTCCCTCCAACCCGCGCGCCGCCGTGCTGCGCACCATGCGCACGCTGGCGCCCGCCGTGACGACACTGGTGGAGCAGAACACGAACCACAACTCGCCCTTCTTCCTCAGCCGCTTCCTCGAGGCGCTGCACTACTACGCGTCCATCTTTGACGCCCTCGACGCCTCCGTGCCCGCGGACTCGACGGAGCGGCGGCTGTTTGAGCAGCGCGTGCTGGGGCGCGCCATCGTGAACGTGGTGGCGTGTGAGGGGCAGGACCGCACGGAGCGGCAGGAGCCGCTGGGGCAGTGGGAGCGCCGCGTGCACCGCGCTGGGTTCGTGGGGTACCCGCTCAGCCGTGAGGTCGTGGCCACCGCCACCGCCCTGCTCTCCACGTGAGTGCGCCTCTCCAGGCCCCTGTGGCCTCTGTGTAGTGGCCTCGGCTCGCTGGTGTATGCACTTGACCAACGTGGGCCGCTTGTGATGCCACCCTTGATTGGCGTAGTGCTCTCTTGCCCTGTTCACCTGGTGCCTTCCCCTGTTCACCTGGTGCCTTCCCCTGTTCACCTGGTGCTGGTGCCTTCCCCTCTTCCCCTCCCCTCCCCATGGCAGGTACAAGGGCCCATACTCACTGTCGTCAGAGCAACCCAACAGTCTCACTCTCAACTGGAAGGACCAACCACTGCTTGCCATGTCAGCGTGGCGGCCCAATAGCTAATCACAGCACATTGTGCACGTGCGGAGGTGAAGTGCCACGTGGTGACGGGGTGCCACGATGCTGAGGTGGTCCTGTGGAGATTGCAGGAGCAGCATGTTTTTGTTGGAAACAAGTAATTTAAACGCTCCTGTTGTGTCGAAACAATAAGACTACAAACGAGGCAACTCACAGCGGAGCAACGGCGAGTCAAGGAGGTTGACAAAAAAGTAATAGCTGGAGGTTTGAAGGTCAAAGGTCATCGACCTTTGACTCGACGAGATACAGCGCGACAGCAAGGACAAACAACTGACTCGATATTGAGCAGTTGCCCGAGTCGTCACTGTATCGAACCGCAACAGCAAAAAACAGTTAAATCGCACCTCTTCATATTCCTTGTAATCATACCGTATCGCCCTGGATATAGGCGCCGTCCGATTAAAGGCGCCGGCGCTTCTATCTGGAGCATGGCGCTTATGGCCGAAACTCGATTATAAACGCCCCCCCCTGGAAAACCTTTACTTATTATAAGCGCACGTACATTTTGAAATTATAAATCTGTTTAAAACGGTAACGAGTTTCATTTTCGCAGCGAGCCAAATTTCATCTTCGCTTCGTTTGACTCGCGAAGGCTGCGCGTCCAATCAGGATGTGCTGGCATGCCTGCAAAGTGAGGTGAACTTGCTGGTGTGCAGGAAGAAGAATCGCTTGCGCGCGATTCTGCTTTGTGACGCTATATTATTTCGACTCGTTTGAAATGGCATCAATGAAAGGTACAGTTTAGTACCCTAAAAGTATAAAATTGTATTTGTCATTTGTCAGAATGTTATATTTGTCTAGCCTGCAGTGGGGTACTCAATAGTGAGTACAGCCCAATCTAGGGTTTCCTATATGTACTCAACTGCCTGCTAGTGCAAACCTCTCTTTCTCGTTTCTAACTTTCAACTGCTGTTTCCAACATCATTATATAAGCGCATGCGCTTATGCCCGAAACTCAATTATAAGCCCCTTGAAAAAAACAATTTTATTATAAGCGCATATGCGCTACTATCCGGGGTGATACGGTATATATATTCTTGTATCTCTTTGCCGTAATCAATTCATCTTGTTCTCACACACTAGTGCAAGGTGGTTCAATACTTCAACAAAGTTTATTACACGCTTCCGCAATTACAACGTTTCTACTCCAAGTCTCAGCCTTGAAAAGATCCTAAGGGCTTTTTCTCAGCCCATCATGGTATGAGAGCCCGCAAGGCAAAATCGACTATTCAAACTCCTACAACAATACAAGGCATGGCAACCCAGAAGGAGAGGAGTTCCTCCAGCAGAACTCCCGGCACTACCCCTACTCGACCTCCAGTCTCTAGCCTATAGACAGAGGAAGGCACAGCAACAAGACCAGCTGCGGAGTCTACCGAAACTCCCGCGAACCAAACAACAGGTCTCGACCCAAGCATGATGGAGAAGTTCTTCTCCTTCATGTCCTTCTACGAACAGCATCAGCAAGCAGCACCTGCGCAATCAAACAACAGCGACAACAACAATGGAGTTACTCCAATGAGCCTTGACGGTTCATCATATGCGCGCGGAAACAAGCAGCAACCTACCTTTGCCCCATACAAACCTCAACGTGGCTCCAACAGCTTCATGCCACACCAACAGTCTTCACCTGGACAAGAGAAGACACTGGACGCGCTTCAAGTTCAATCACAATTCGCACACGTCTTGAAACAATGAAGGCACCCACGTTTTTCATTTCAAACTTTTCAGTTTTCAAGTTCTCGATTTTTTCGTCCAAGCTGGCGAGGACTAAGAGCCTTCCTCGCTTCACTTCTCCATCGACGCTCCTCTCCGACATCCTCGACCGCAACCTTTCGACTATGGCACCGACGAACAACAATAGCCCCGGGGCTAAGGACGCAACTCCTCGACCGTCGTCGGGGCTTGAGAAAACGACCCGGGAAACCGGCGCGGAGAAGCGAAAACGCCCCACCGAGGAAAATGCCGAGGGGCCCCACACTGGGGTGGACGTGCTGCTTGGCGAGGGCGGCGGCATACGCTCGTGCGCGCCCCAGCCACGCGCGTCCCATGAGCAGGCTCATGGGCCTGCAGTCGCCAATGATGACGACTTTGTCGTCATCACTGGCGCTGACGCGGGAGGATCGCGCGCCACCCAGAAGCGGAGGGCGACGGATTCGCCTGCAACCGAGGGGGCGGCGGCGAATCTTTCGCCCTCGCAAGTGGCGGCACTGCTGGCGCTCCTCCAAAAGCAGGCCGCGGCCCCGGTTACAACGCCAGCAGCTACAACAGAAGCGGAAAAATTCGCTTCCGCTAAAACTGCAAACATCCGCAACAACGTCTCCACTTCCGCGAGAGTTGCCGCATCTCACCACGCCGACAAGGGAAAGGTTCCAGCCGTCGAGGATGAACCCGCTGCACCCGATGACTCTGATTCCGACTCCGACAGCGATGCGGGTGAGGAACCAAACAACCCTATGCCCCTCTTGCCTAACGATCTCCTCCCCCCTCTTCCCTCTCCTCACCCTTCCACCGCGGCCGCCGCCTTCAACCGCAAAGGCGTCCGTGACCAGGCGGAGGTGTTCGAGGCGCTTCAGACTTACCTGGCACACGTGGAACACAAGATCCGCGGAGGCGACGCCGCCGGTGCTCTTAAAACCGTCGGCCAAGCCCAAGACCTCATCAAGCGCCGCTTCGACGTCTTGGTCGTCGCCGAACATGCTGGATTCGATGTGGCTGAGCGCTACCAACTCCTTAAGACTACGGCGGTGCTCACCTCACGCTCCTTCAAGATGGCAGTGGCGGATATGGCAGCCCTCAAGCGTATGAAGACCGGCTTCGCCCGCGGGAGCCGTCCGTTTCACCGCGATTCCCCCCACTTCATGCCAAAGACCATGGGCAGCGGCAACGGCTGTCGGGGCTTCAAGGGAACCTGTTTCCGATGCGGCCAGAATGGCCACATGGCTAGCGCATGCCCCCACGGAGGCCATGGGGGCAATGGGCCCGCACCGGTGGTGTGAGAAGCCCTAAGCAACCTCGCCCTCCCATCTCCCCGCACCCAAGGTTCTCATACCTTGGCTGCCTTTGATGGAGGGTGGGGGAGGGCTGGGCCGGGCGTGGACCAGGGGTCCTTGGTAGTGGCTGCTTAGCCCAAGGCTAGAGGCATGGACTGCCCTAGGGTGTTTGTGTACGCGTGTGTGTGCGTTCTTACGCAAAGCCCGGGTGGCCATGAACTTGTATTTCTAATTATAATGGAATGTTGCTCAGGCCGTTGGCCTTGGAGATCCAGCCTTATGACAAGTTATGTCACAAAAAAAAAAAAAAAAAAAAAAAAAAGAGGAAGAAAGAGAGAGAGGGAGAAGGGTATGGGAAGGCAACGACCAACCCAATAGCAAGAGCAAGTAACAATGCTTGGCATGGCAAGGCATAGTGAGTTCTCGTTGGACAATAGTACCTTTTGTTACCAAGCCATCAGGCTAACGTGCCTTGCGAGAGAGAGAGAGAGAGAGAGAGAGAGAGAGAGAGAGAGAGAGAGAGAGAGAGAGAGAGAGAGAGAGAGAGAGAGAGAGAGAGATAGGAAGAAGAAGAAAGAGAAGCGCGCGCACGACGCGCATGGACCCTCACTTGACTGGTTCTCACTTTGATACCCACAAAGGGGGGTGATACCTATTGAATCCAACTGATTCTCAGCCGCACCTCACTCACGAGCACTCGCAATCTCATTACCCTTGTCAGACCCACGAGTTGCACGTCGTTGTGAGTGAATTATCCGCTCATACGTGCGCGCGGTTACATATCACATAATTTAACGTCATGGTTCGACCCCGTACCCCTGCTATCCCCAAAAAAAACACCCCATGGCAGCCGCCACGCCTTCATGGTCAGGGGAGCAGGACGAGATGTTGGCAACTGCAGTTACCGATCGCGACGTCACCATCATGGGTGGTCGCCTCCGACAGGCTTTCGCTTGGTGGGCTTCGTGGTGCGAGAGCTCCTTGATCCTGTCAGTCATTGCTAATGGGTATTGGCTTCCTTGGAAGGCATTCTCACCGCCGCCGTTTCGCGATCAAAATCACGCCGGAGTCTTGAAGCACACCGACTTCACCCGATCGGCAATTCAGGAATTGCTCACGTCGGGAGCAGCAACAGTTGCATCTAGCTCATCGGCCGTTACATGCATCAGCCCACTCAATGTTGCGGAACAACGCAACAAGTGCCGCCTCATTCTCGACTTGCGAAAGGTCAATCAATACCTCATTGTCCCCAAATTCAAGTACGAAGGTCTTCTTCGCGTCGCTGAACTGGCAAAGCCGGGCGACTGGATGTTCTCGGTTGACTTAAAGTCTGGCTATCATCACATCAATATTCATTCATCTTGCTGGTCATTCCTAGGCTTTCACTTCGAAGGCACCGACTATTTTTTCAAGTCGTTACCGTTCGGCCTCGCTACAGCGCCCTCCCTGTTCACCCAGTTGATCAAGCAGTTGGCACGGAAATGGCGAGAGCAAGGTATTCAGGTCATACCCTTTGTGGACGATATATTGTTCCTTTCCGACTCGGAACAGGACACTCGTTTGAAAAGTGGTGCAGTCATTCGAGACCTCAAGGAGTCAGGGCTCGTCATCAACGCAAAAAGGTCACACCTGGCCGCGACTCAAAGATTGCACTTCCTCGGAATGGAGCTGGACACCGCATCCGGGAGATTCACTATCGGCCAGGAGAGAAAGGCGCAACTTACACAAGCACTACGTGTGCTGCTTCTCGCTTACGAGCGCAACCAGCGGGTTTCAATCCGCCTCGTCGCCCGAGTCACTGGCATTCTTGCATCCATGGCGCTCGCCCTTGGCGCGACGGCGCGCTCTTTCAGCCATCAACTTTTGACACTCATTAATGAGGCGCCATTATGGAATGCACGGGTGACGCTGACCTCGGAGGTTCGCGACGAGCTACAATTTTGGCTTGACCATTTTGACCGTTTTAACGGGGCCCCGTTTTGTTAGAATATATCTGTAACTGCCTGTAGCTGTAGTAAGTGTAGTTATTATAAACTTTGTTAGGTGGTGCACCTTCTTTGTTCATTTGCTATATGTTCTTGCAAACCTATAATGAAGTCATTCATTCTCCTTTCTCGACTCTCTGCTTGGCACAAATCACCTCGACTCCCTTGGCCTAGGCTACTAAGCCTAGGCCCTCACTTGAACATAGACTCAACCACTTCTTGATTCTGACATGGTATCAGAGCGAAGGTCTTGGGTTCGAATCCCAGTGTGTGCACCTCAGGCATCCCAGTGCGGGGGGGTGTCAGAGGTCCACTGGTGATCCCCGATTGATCCTAGGGAAGGGTTACAGGCTCGTTGTCCTGGGGGGTTATGAGCGCACTGACCCGCTACTTAACAAGCCCTTGTAGCTGTAGTTAGTGTAGTTATGGCATTAGAGCCTGTTACGTCCTGGCCTGTGGGCCAGCCTCACGCTTCCGCAGCTGTGTTTCCGGTCGCGCGCCTAGCGCGCGTGGCGATTTTCGTAATGTCCCGCGCCCGGGTGGCGCGTGACATTTTTTGTGCCCTGAGCCGCCGCGGACCCGCCCCTGGCGCCCGCGACGGTGCCTTGAGCCGTCGCGGACCCGCCCCTGGCGCCCGTGACGGTGACCTGAGCCGCCGCGGACCCGCCCCTGGCGCCCGCGACGGTGCCTTGAGCCGTCGCGGACCCGCCCCTGGCGCCCGTGACGGCGACCTGAGCCGCCGCGGACCCGCCCCTGGCGCCCGCGACGGTGCCTTGAGCCGTCGCGGACCCGCCCCTGGCGCCCGTGACGGTGGCCTGAGCCGCCGCGGACCCGCCCCTGGCGCCCGCGACGGTGCCCTGGGCCGCTGCGGACCCGCCCCTGGCGCCCGCGACGGCGCCTCTGCCTCACCTCGCGCCTGCCTCGGAGCAGCCGCCCCTGCCTCACATGCGCCTGCCTCGGAGCAGCCGCCCCTGCCTCATGCGCCTGCACTCGGTGCAGCCGCCCCTACCCTACCCGCGCCTGCCCTCGGTGCAGCCGCCCCTGCCCTTCCCTGTGCGCCACCCCTCTGTGGCTGTGGGGCGGCTTCTTCCCCGCCACCCCCCCCCCCCCCCCCCTCCTCCTTCTTCTTCCTGCTGCGCGTGCAGCCGTGGGGGGGAGGGTATGGAGGTGGCGGGTATGGGGGTGATGGGTGGTATGGTCCCTTCCCCTCCTCCTCCTTTCGTTCCCACTGCTGCAGCTGCCGCTGGGGGGAGGGTGTGAGGGTGTGGGGGAGCCAGGGGAGTGGCATTGGGGTGGCGGGTGTGATACATCCAGCCCCCGTCCCTCTGAGGTGGGGGGGGGGGGGGAGGAGAGTAAAGGGGTGGCAGGAGTGCCTGCCCCCCCCTTTGCTGCTGTACCTGCTTTGTAACCTTGCCTGTTGCCTGCTGTTACTGTTTTCTCAGTTCGTGGTGTACCCATCCAGGTTGTGTCGCTGCACAGACTCCTGCTTCTGGCAGTTATGGGGGAGTGTTAGAATATATCTGTAACTGCCTGTAGCCGTAGTTAGTGTAGTTATTATAAACTTTGTTAGGTGGTGCACCTTCTTTGTTCATTTGCTATATGTTCTTGCAAACCTATAGTGAAGTCATTCATTCTCCTTTCTCGACTCTCTGCTTGGCACAAATCACCTCGACTCCCTTGGCCTAGGCTACTAAGCCTAGGCCCTCACTTGAACATAGACTCAACCACTTCTTGATTCTGACACGTTTCACATGCCCCACAGTCTGGATACGGTCATTCACGCCGATGCTAGCGCGCACAGTTGGGGTGCAACCCTTTCATCCTTCCCCGGCGGAAGCTCGCAAGGAAGCAGCCCCATGCCAAAAGAACTTCTCTCCACATCGAGCACACGCCGAGAGCTCGAGGGAGTGTTATGGGCGCTGCACACATTCACGGACCAGATCCAAGGCCGCCACGCACTCATTCGAGTGGACAACCAAGGCGTCTTCTTCATTCTTCGCAAAGGCGGCTCTCGCCAGCCTGAGCTCACTCTTCTGTGCAAGGCCATCGTCGCAATTTGCATGGCGCACGAAACCCGGCTGGCCATCGAATGGATTCCACGGGCCCTCAATGCGCATGCAGATGCACTGTCCAAGTTGGAAGACCACGATGATTACTCGCTCAAGCTCCCCTGGTTTTGATTATTGGACAGGCGTTGGGGATCACACACCATCGACCTATTCGCGAACGCCAACAACGCACAGCTCTCGCGCTTCTGCTCTAAACATCCGCACCCACGCGCAACTACCATAAATACATTTTACCCAGTTGAAATGAGACGTTGCATTTGCAAGACAAATAGCAAGCTTTCACAATTACAAGGCATGGCAACCCAGAAGGAGAGGAGTTCCTCCAACGGAACTCCCGGCACTACCCCTACTCGACCTCCAGTCTCTAGCCTATAGACAGAGGAAGGCACAGCAACAAGACCAGCCGCGGAGTCTACCGAAACTCCCGCGAACCAAACAACAGGTCTCGACCCAAGCACGATGGAGAAGTTCTTCTGCTTCATGTCCTTCTACGAACAGCATCAGCAAGCAGCACCTGCGCAATCAAACAACAGCGACAACAACAATGGAGTTACTCCAATGAGCCTTGACGGTTCATCATATGCGCGCGGAAACAAGCAGCAACCTACCTTTGCCCCGTACAAACCTCAACGTGGCTCCATCAGCTTCATGCCACACCAACAGTCTTCACCTGGACAAGAGAAGACACTGGACGCGCTTCAAGTTCAATCACAATTCGCACACGTCTTTCGACATCGACATCCTTCGACGAAAAAGACTTCTATACCTGGTCATTCGAATTCGAGCTGATGATGGAGGGCGCGCAAATTCTTGGATTCTTCGACGGGTCCCTACCATACCCAACACATGGGACACAATATGACAAGCAGCAGTACACATATCAGTCGTTGATGGCGTACACACTACTTCTACGAAATATAACGCCAAACGAGCAGCAGAACATCCGGTCCTATTGAGGGTACGGCAACTCCGCCGAACTTGCATACAACCATCTGAAGGACCTGTATCAAGCAACAGACAGTGTTAATCAAAGTTGACTCATGGCACAACTGACAACAGTGGAAATGAAACCCGGCGAAAAAGGGATGGCGTATATCAGCCGTTCTCGTGGACTGCGCGTCAGACTCCTTCGATGCGGAGGATCGATATCCGAAGAAGCCTTCGTGACAGTTGTCATCGCTGGCTTTGGTCCTCATTGGCGCTCCACTCGAGCTATTCTCCGAGCTCACGGGAAGATCTCCGAAGCGGCACTCTGCGCCGAAATTCACGCTGAAAAAGCAGGACATGGGCCTACACGAAGAACGACCCAAGAAGAGAGCGCCAGCACCAGATTTCGCGTTTCACACTCAACGGCGCTACAATAACAATCGACAGAACAAACATCAAACTCAACAGTACGTACCACCGTTCTGCCATCTTTGCAAGATGACAGGACACCCTCGCACACACTGCCCGAATCAGCAGCAGTCAACGTCGCTGCAACACCAACTTCGTCCCTCAAGCAGTCAAGTGGCTTCTACACAGGCGCATCCCACCACTCAAGTACAGTCCTCAACGACATCGACCACAACACCTGCACAAGGCACAAGAAACATCGTGAGCTGCATGACAAAAACGACAGACTCCTACATCACCGGATCGCCACCATACTATTCACCAGAAGAACAACTCGACGAGAGCTCTCCTCGCCGCGAATCACTGGATCCCAACCCGGCGTATGCAGCCATCGCCCAGAGCGAGCCGTCCGGGCAAGACACTTGGTTCTTGGACAGCTGCTGCGGACAGCACATGTGCTCCTCGGGTCGCTTTGTTCAACAAGAACACCAACTTCAGCGCAAAGTTGTAATCACCGTCGCCAACAACCAGAACCTGCACACACGACGACAGGGGATAGTTCAACTTCAATCTCGAGAAACAAACGTTATTCTACAAATGTCAAAAGTTTTAATTGCAGAAGGACTCGGCTACAACTTACTCAGCGTCAGTCAACTAATGGCGAAGGGGATTCATCTCGAAGCAGATAGCACCACTCAGGAGTTCAAGTTGTACCACGGGAAAGGTGGACTCTACATCGGCAAAGCGGTCTTGAAGAATGATGTCTTCGTTCTTGACTTCGTTCCGGACCAAGGCACCGCCGACAATGACGCCATCGTCAACTTCACTTCTTGGACACATCCACTAGATCTCGACCCCGACTTCAGTCCTGGAGGATTTTGGTACTCACACACCATACCTGAAGCAGAAAGAACAAGAGCGTTAGCAACAATTCGGCAAGCAGAGACAACATCGTCAACAGCAGAGACAACATTGGCAGCAGAAACAACATCGGTAGCAGGAACAACGACCACCACACCACTCGCTGGTCCTTCAACAACACCGGTACCCATCGACGACACGCCACCGACTTCTGCTCAACAGTTGACTCCCACTCCACGAGAAGTCCACAGAAGCGCCAACTTCACCACCGGCTTCTATTCCAACAGCGACCTATATAGGCGCTCACCAGGACACCGAGCGAGTGAATCACGGTGGCACGAAAGACTGGGTCACCCAAGCAACATAACGTTAAACAACACGATCAAGGCAGGAGTACTCGACAAAGACTCCCTACTTCTTACCGACGGCAGAGAACTCCAACGAGTCCGAGGTACATGTTTTTCCTGCCCCGAAGCCGAGTTACCTCATCAACCGTTTATCTCTCACCACAATCCAAGCGCGCCAGTTTACGCACCATTGGAGAAAGTCTACAGCGACATCTTGTATACACGCGAACACGGATAGGGAGCATACAACTACGTCATCACCTTCATCGACACTGCCACCCGATACGTCTGGCATCTCAACCTACCGAGTCACGACATGGCTTTCGAAGCCTTCGTCGCCTGGCTATCTGTGGCAGAACAAGAATCAGGAGTAAATCTGAAAAGCTTCCAGTCAGACGGGGGAGGAGAATATTAGTCACAGAGGTTCAAGCACTACCTAGCAGAACGAGGCATCAAGCGACTCATCTCGCTCCCCTACGCCCATCAACAGCAAGGCGTGGCAGAAAGAATGAACAGGACCCTCCAGAACACCATGCGCAAACTGCTACGCGGCATGCGACTGCCCAACCACCAGTGGCCCGAGGCGATGGACCACGCAGTCATGCTGCACAACTTGCTATCGTCATCATCGCTCCCGAACAACGCATCACCGCATCTGCTGTGGACAGGAAAATTGGGCAGCACAAAAATGTTACGGGTATTCGGCTGCATGGTACAGTACCGACCCCCAGCTGCACGAGCCGGAAGATTTTCACAACGCGCACAGTGGGGACTACACCTGGGCATCGAAAAGCATTACAACGCATGGAAGATTTTCGACGTCCACTCGAAGGAAACAGTAGCAGCATGTGATGTCATTTTCTACGAACGACTCTCCCTTCAAACGTACCTGGACAACCTAGCAGCAAATCGAGACCTCGCTGGCGGCTTCCGTGGCAACGAGCCTTCGCCACACCAGCTGACGAAGCTGACTGGGACAAGCAAAATGTAGACGGCGCATCCGAGGAAGCAGGACCACTTCCATACTGCTCCGTACCCATCTCGATGGATGATGACAACCCTCGCGAAAGTGTCAACGCCGAAGTCTACTACGACTTCGCCGACAACGGTTACGTTACACCCCAACCGGTCAACACCAATGTCTCCGAACGCATATGGCCCAACTTCTTACCTGATCCAGAAGCGGGAGACGAAGCAGCTTATCCCGAGGATGCAAATCTCCCCCGCTACACACAGAGTGGGCTGCAGATACTGGGACTCATCACCGCTGTCCACGGAGCTGCACCACCTAAGGAGCCTGCTACCATTCAGCAGGCTCTGGGGGGGGAACACAGGGAAAAATGGCGCGAATCCATGGACAGAGAATTAAAAGCGCTGCAAGACCGCAACACCTGGAAAGTCGTACCTATCGGAGTGGCACGCAACAAGACTATTCTCACGGGAAAATGGGTTTTCCGTGTGAAAACGAAAGCGGACGGAACGATCGATAAGTTTAAAGCGCGCTGGGTCGTGCGCGGCTTCGATCAAGAGCATGGATGAGATTTCACCAAAACATTCGCGCTAGTTAGCCGTCACACCTCATTGCGGATTCTCCTCGCGATAGCCGCCATGAAGCGGAAGAAGCTCCGCCAAATCGACGTCGCCAACGTTTTTCTGTATGCTCCCGTCGACGCTGAGATCTTTGTCGAACAACCACACGACTCAACGCAGACCCCAATCAAGTCTCTCAGCTGGAAGAATCACTGTACGGTATCAAGCAAGCCCCGAGACTGTGGCAGCAGCATCTTCACGCCCGACTAATCCGTGTCGAATTCTGCCAACTACCGCACGACCAAGGGATGTATCGTCTTACGAAGGGTACCGACTACATCTTACTCATAGTCTATGTGGACGACCTACTCTACATCGGCTCTACCGACGACGTCACGACCTGGTTTGAAGGGGAGCTATAGCGGGACCTCACACTCACCGTCTCGTCTACCGTGACACAATACCTAGGACTCAACATACAAGACGGGGAAAACGCAATCTACCTCAGCGCCTCGAAATACTCCGACACCATCGCCAAACGTTTCGGACTAACTCCAGCTACCATCACCACGCCATATCGCTACACTGACGGAAATCGCAAGGAAGCCTCCGCCCTACTCAAACCCGCCGGCATTCTCGACTACCAACGAAAGCTAGGCTGTCTACTCTTCGCAGCCGTTACCTGCCGACCAGATCTATCTTACTCAGCTAGTCAACTCGCCACCCATCTCAAGAAACCTGAAGCAGATCACATGACGGAGCTCGACCGTGCACTTCACTACCTCGTCAGCACCCCGACGGTCGGCTTAACCTACCACAAGACTGGAACTACGACGCCCAAACCAATCGGCTATGTGGATGCTGACCACGCCGGCGACTCAGACAACAGGCGATCGCGTACTGGCTACATCTACCGACTCGAACCTATCGGCCCTATCTCATGGCAGTCGAGCAAGCAAGAGCTAATTGCTCTCTCCTCAGCTGAAGCAGAATATATCGCACTCTGCTAAGCCACCAAGGTGTCAAGATAGTAGGTGAAAAGAGGCTTAGGAGAAACCGTAGCCAAGGTGAATGTCGAGAGAAAAATAGAGAAGAGATGGTTGCACTATAGGAACAACAGTACATATAGGCAAGAGCTAGGGGTGCACCACCAACAAAGTATGAACCTACACTACAGTTAATGCAAAGGACAGTTATATATAAAATATGTTTTCAACACACCCCCTAAACTGTTCATAGCAATAACCAGTGCAGTCAACACCCCCTGAAGGGGTACACCCAAGGCAGAGCGCAGCAGAAGTAGGAGAGGGCATGTGAGGAGAGAGAGAGAGAGAGAGAGAGAGAGAGAGAGAGAGAGAGAGAGAGAGATGAGGAGAGGAGGTGGGGGGAGCCAAGCGCGGCGAGCCCCTCTTACGAACCCCCTCATTACAAAGAGGGAGGTGAGAAAGAGAGAGAGAGAGAGAGAGAGATGAGGAGAGGAGGTGGGGGAAGCCAAGCGCGGCGAACCCCTCTTACGAACCTCCTTTTTACAGAGGGGGGGGGGTGAGAGAGGGAGGAGAGGAGGTGGGGGGGAGCCAAGCGCGGCGAGCCCCTCTTACGAACCTCCAAGTCCACACCCTCTTTCAGCCACCCCCCTAAACCTCACCCCCCCCTTGTTCAACCACCCCCCAAAACCGCACCCTTCTTTCAGCCACCTCCCAATCTACACCCCTTCCGCCACCCCCTCACCCTTCCCCTTACCCCACTGCAAGAGGAGCAGCAGGGGGGGAAGAAAGAAGAGGTGGAGGGACGGCTGCTGGCGGGTCACACCCGCCAACCTCACACCCTCCCCCCTCCCCCTCTTCGGTTGCACGAGCAGTAGAAGTGGCGGGAGCCACTGCTGCATCCACCCCCGTCACCCCCATACCCTCCCCCCCCCCCTGCTGTACGACCAGCAGGGGGACGGAGGAGAAGGGGGGGGGGGGGGGGGGGGGGGGGAGTGGTAGCTGCTGCTGCTGCTGAGGCACATTCGCCAGCAGCGGACGCGGCCGTGAGAGAGGAGGAGGCGTGGCGGCAGCTGCTGCTGCTGAGGCACACCCGCCAACCCCTCACACCCTCTCCAACCCTTTCCCATGGGGGGGGGGGGGGGAGGGGGGCGGGGGCGGGGAATGAGCCGCGCGTGCGACTGCAGGGCGCGCGGGCAGGAAGAAACCGTCGTGCGCTCGAGGCGTGCGACGGGTAGAAACCGACGCGCGCCCGGGGCGTGCGACGGGCAGGAACCGACGCGCAGCCAGGGCGCGCATCGGGCAGAAACCGTCGCGCAAAACCGACGCGCAGCCAGGGTGCGCATCGGGCAGAAAATTGAAGGGGCCGACGGGCCTAGGAGCGACGGGCGACAGGCCGGGCCGAGGGGAGCGACGGGCGATGGGGCCGACGGGCCTGGGGGCTGCGGGCGCGAGCGACGGGCCGGGGGCCGGAGACTAGGGGCGACGGGCGATGGGGCCGACGGGCCTGGGGGCGGCGGGCGCGAGCGACGGGCCGGGGGCCGGAGGCTAGGGGCGATGGGCCGGGCTAGGAGCGACGGGCCTACGGGCCGGGCTGGGGGCGACGGGCCGGCCTAGGGGCGACGGGCCTAGGGGCGACGAGCCGCGGCGACAGGCCTAGGGGCGACGGGCCGAGGGGCGACGGGCCGAGGGGCGACGGGCGCGAGCGACGGGCCACGGGGCCGGGGCCTAGGGGCGACGGGCGACGGGCTGTGCCGAACGTCGAGAGTATGGGGCCGCACGACGGCGGCGCGCAGGGCAGCAGGTGGTGGGCCCAAGGAGCGTAACTACTCTAATACCATGTCAAGATAGTAGGTGAACCGAGGCTTAGGAGAAACCGTAGCCAAGGTGAATGTCGAGAGAAAAATAGAGAAGAGATGGTTGCACTATAGGAACAACAGTACATATAGGCAAGAGCTAGGGGTGCACCACCAACAAAGTATGAACCTACACTACAGTTAATGCAAAGGACAGTTTATATAAATTATGTTTTCAACACAAGGAAGGATTATACCTTCGCGAACTACTGGAAGAAGCAAAGCTGGCTAAGTTACCCAGCTTCTCCCTGTTCTGCGACAACCAATCGGCCATCCGTATAGCGAACAAGAACGGGTTTGCGAATCGAAGGAAGCACATCGCCCTCCGGTATTTCTTCGTAAAAGACGAAATCGAGAAGGGGAGACTTGAGCTATCCTACTGTCCCACATCTGAGATGGCAGCCGATTACTTGACCAAGAAACTCGGAAAGCAAAAGTTCGAGTACTGCATGCTGCTGACTGGACAAGGCCACGTCATCAGCAGCGACACTCCAGAAGCGAAGGGTAGTGTTGGAAACAAGTAATTTAAACGCTCCTGTTGTGTCGAAACAATAAGACTACAAACGAGGCAACTCACAACGAAGCAACGGCGAGTCAACCGAGGAGGTTGACAAAAAAGTAACAGCTGGAGGTTACGCGTGTTGAGATAATATCGAGACTTAAGCACTTCAAGGAATTCGTGTAGTACAGTTAGTACAGTGCGAGACTTCGCACGTAATAGTAAAGTACCGATAGACTGACGTAAGCAAAGCGCTACGCACTCTAGGATGACGTCAGCACGTAGCTATAGGCCTCGCAAATAGTCACGTACCGTTTCAGAACAGGAATAGCGTGAATAATACAGTACAGTAGGCGAACAGGTACTTTACTCTAGCTATATATTATGTATGCTTGTCATTTTACAATATATCTGATTTCAGAGACATTGATCCTGAAACATATCCCTACATGGGCTTTTATTAGTCCAGACAAAGCCTTCTATAACTGGCTTTAACTCATACAAGACTTTCGCTACGATAGGAAGCTACCATCCTAAGTATTATGATCCTACTCAATCATTTCAAATTCTAACAACGCGAAGGTCAAAGGTCATCGACCTTTGACTTGACGAAATACAGCGCGACAGCAAGGACAAACAACAGACTCGATATTGAGCAGTTGCCCGAGTCGTCACTGTATCGAACCGCAACATAAAAAAACAGTTAAATCACACCTCTTCGTATTCCTTGTAACTATATATATATATTCTTGTATCTCTTTGCCTTAATAAATTCATCTTGTTCTCACACACTAGTGCAAGGTGGTTCAATACTTCAACAAAGTTTATTACACGCTTCCGCAATTACAACGTTTCTACTCCAAGTCTCAGCCTTGAAAAGATCCTAAGGGCTTTTTCTCAGCCCATCAGTTTTGATGCCAATTGATCTAATAAATGCATTTACGTAGGGGTGCGTGCGTGGTGTTGCGCTGCCGCAGTTGCACAAGACATGCCAGTTTTGGTTTGCATGGTGATGGGCGATGCTGGATCCATTGGCCGCTGTGAATCAGGGTTATGGAGGAGCGCTCCTCCTGACCTGACCCCTTAGCAGTTCACATCACACCTTTCACAATCCGCACTGCACTGCCCCCACTGGGCTGGAGCGGTTACCCTTCTCTGTGTTATGCTGGGGAAAACTCTAAAGCCAAGTTTTAGGGTGGTTGAGGCAGCGTTTTGGATGTGCCACGGCACCCATCACAGTACCGTAGGATGTACTACAACACTTACTACATATATTGTCTGCTAGTTGTCTTATATACTTGTAATGCAGTGAAGCACCACCATCAGATGCAGCGTAACACCAATGCCCTCGCCATAACAATCGTCGATCATGATCCAGGTTTTTTCGGGGAAAATTTCGCACGCCTCTGACTAGAAGTCGCTTTCCATGTGTTTTGCGATTGCGACGCTCGCCGATGTCGTAACCAGGTCGCACCACGTTGTGATTCTGCATTCAACTCCCTTTTCCAAAAAACATGGCAGCTGCACACATGTGTGCGATTCGACTCCAAACGATGAACCTACGTAACCCTGTGCCCTCGCTGGGAGAACCCAAGGTGCTGAGCACGAACCCCGAGGGACATCTGAAGAGAGCAGATCCGCGAAATGTGTGTCCTGCACTTTTGCGCCACTCCCCATTCTCACCCCTCTTTTTCCCGCCGATCCCTTTTGACGCGCTCCTTGCGCCCCCCACCACCGTTCCCGCTGCCACTCATTCTGAAACCCTGCGTCATCATCACCCCCCCTCCAGCTATGTTGATTCCGCGCCCGCCATCGCTCCCACTGTCACTCCCCCCACCTTTCCATGCACCTCCCCGATTTCGACCTCCTGAGTGTGACGGGCAACCAATGAGAACATGCATAGTACACCACCTTCACATCTTTTGTGAAGGCCACCAACTTTCCCGTTCTCTTGAGCAAATGACGGAATGTAGACAGGAATTTACAGTACACTAGTAGGCAAATATTACAGGGCTGGGGCATTGGTCGCGGAATTGCCATAGGTTATTTTGAAGCATTCCGTGACAAGGGCAGGTTTCAGCTTGAGGCTCAGTGCGGGGAGCCGAGCGACGTCCCTGGGCGCATGCATTTGAACAGGCCGGACGATCAGCAAGGGCAGCCGCAGCAGCAACAGGCGCAGCAGCAGCAGCAACAGGTGCAGCAGCAGGAGGAAGAGGTGCAGCAAGAGCGGCAGCAGCGGGAGGATCAGCAGCAGCAGCAGTCCGCCAGTGCTGTGTTGGGTCCTCGGTCCGTGGCCGTCTCCCTCACCGTCGACCACGCCTTTGGCTTCGCATCCCCAGCATCCCTCCCGCCCGCAGTGCTCTCCGCCCTCGCAGCGCTCGCGGATTCAGCACGCCACCAGGCTGGCGGGTGCTCCCCGCTCACAGCGGAGGGGACGGCGGACGGCGCCTTGCCTCCCGCGCTTGAAGGCATCCTACGGAGCGCACCTCCCGCCGGCCCAGGCGACGCGGGATCGGTTGGTGGGTCGGCTGTTGCAGAGAGGTATGGGCAGTGGAGCGGTGAGAGTGGGTCTTACTCCTTGCTGCTGCCGGCTGATGCGTCTGCCGTCGCAGCAGCCACTGTCGGCGCAGCTGACAGAGCAAGCTCGTCGGAGACCCAACAAGCAGCAGCAACAACGGCATCACAACCAGCCGCATCAACAGGAGCAAGCGCAGCAGTAGCAGCGACAGCAGCAGCGGCAGTGGCGGTGGAGGCTCAGGCAGCGAGTGTGGAATCATTACAAGGAGCGCTTGCAGGCAAGGCCAGCAGTTGGGGACTTGCCACCGCTGCGCCTGATGCCGTGCCACCCGTTGTGGCAGCCGAGGCGGAGGCAGCGACGGGCGAGGGCGAGGAGGGGGCGGAAGCAGCGCTGCTGGCAGTGGAGGTGCGGTGGAAGGGCGCGCGCGCAGGGCTGATGGGGTCCATGTTCGGGCGCGCCGTGAAGCGCGGGTGCAGCAGCGCACAGCCGCCGCGCGGGCCGCACGGGATGGTGCGGTGGGAGGAGGGCTTCGCGCACGACTGCCACCTGCTGCCCTGCCCCGCCGCCCTGCGCGCCGCCCGCGGGCAGGGCGAGCCGTGCGGCAAGGGCTGCCTCTTCCAGCCGTGGGAGGTGCTGCTGCTCGTGCACAAGGTGGGAGTCATGAAGGGGCTCATCTCCCATGTGTCAATCACGTCTCCACTCACGCTTGCTCCATGTCTTCATGACACAATCATGTAATCTCGTTCCACTTTCGTAACATAAGCATGCGATTTCGTGTCTTTTTCCTATATATTGTAGCCATATCTCTTGTCAAACCTTACCTGCCCCACTCCCATCCATTTCCCCCCTTTGTCGCGTTACAGCATGCACCCAGCAGGCCCAGGGAGCGACCCCAGCAGGTGGCGTCGGTGGTGCTGGACGTGGCGCCGCTCGCCTCGCCGCTCTCCACGCAGCCCCTCACGCACCACCTGCTGCTCCTCTTCGCCCCCCCCGACTCGCCCCCCGTCGGCCTGCTGCAGGTCGCCACTCACGCAACTGCCCCTGCCCACCCCGCGCTGCCCGGCACCCTCTCACCACCCTTTCCATTCAGCCATATGCTCGCTTTTCCGTTTCAGCATGCATCTGTGTGCCAACAGTACCCTGAGGCGTTTCTGCTTGTGTGTGTTTGTGTGTGCTGCTGTGCGCGGGGCAGGTGACAGTGGAGTGCACTCAGCTGCCGCAAGCAACATCCGTCCCCCCGTCCCCAGTCGCACTCCAGTCGGCAGCACCAGTCCCGCCCCAAGCCTCAGCACCGGCGACAGTAGCAGGGACGGGGGTGAGGGAGGCTGGGGGTGGCGGGGTGCACCTGGGGGGGCTGTGGGGGTGGCAGCGGCGCAGCCGGGAGAGCAAGAGCCCCGCGCTGCCCCTGGGCGCGGTAGGCGAGCGCGGGGGGCATGGGGCTGCAGGCAGCGGCAGCGCGGAGCAGAGCAACGGAGGTGGGCAGCAGGAGGAGGCCGATTGGGTGCAGGGAGGGGACGGCGATACAGAGTGGGAGCAGGTGGAGCGGAGGGCGAGTGATGGCGAGGAGGGGGAGAGTGGGCCTGGCGGGCAGGGGATGGAGGGGCGGCAGGCGAGCAGCGCGGATGGGATGGAGGCCTTGGCTGGTAGTGGTGGTGACGGCCATCGTGGGGTGGGGCTGAGCAGTGGGAACACAGCGAGGCACACAGGTGGTGCCGTGGAGCAGCAGGGAGCGCGTGAAGTTTCTGTGGTGGCGGGGGAAGGCGAGTCCCTGGCAGGCAACAGGGGGGCGTCTGGCAATGGGGACGTGAGCGGTGGTGCGGACACAGGCGCTGGCGCGAGCACTGGTGCGGGCGCCGGCACGGGCGTGGGCACGGGCATGAGCATGGGGCTGCTGGATGTGCTGCGAGGAGGGGTGTGGCGGCGGTCAGTGTCGGTGGATGGGGCAGGGCGGGCGCGGGGCAGGCCAGGCGGGAAACAGGTGGCGGGACTAGGAGGGGTGGGTGATGAGGGGACGGGGGAGGAGGGCGAAGAGGGTGAGAAGAAGGAGCGAGGGAGCAACATCCTGTGGGAGGGGAATGGGGTGGTGACAAGGGAGTTGGCAGTGTGGGAGACGGCAGGGGAGGATGCAGAGAGGGGGGGGGGAGGAGAGGCAGAGAGTGAGTGTGAGGAGGGCGAGGAGGAGATGGTAGCAGCGGAGGCGCTGTGCTATGGGCCGCTGGCAGAGGTGAACCTGGGAGGGCACGTGGAAGGACCCGTACACACACGCATGCGCATGCTGCACCTGCTGCCCCACGCTCTGCCCTCGCCCCCTCGCACCCTCTCCCTGCCCGGCCAACCCTCTAGCGCGCATAGTGAGAGAGGGCAGGCTGCAATGCAAGAAGCGCACGTGGCTCCACTGGAGGGAGGCAGGGAGGGAGGTGGTGAGGAGGGAGCCGTGGGCGCAGAGGGTGGGGGAGGTGCAGCGGAGGAGGAGCAGCGAACAACTGCTCCTCTGAGGTCCCCCTTAGCGCCACGCCTCTTCACCTTCACCTCGCCCTTCCTCTTCTTCTCCTCCACCCCCCGCCTGCCACCTGCTCCTGCGCCCACACCCGACCTGCCCTCACCACCAGCGCCACAGCCCGCATCGTCAGCACCAGAAGCCACGTCTGAACTCGCACCTGCTGCCTGTGCCGGCTCCACCCAAGGCGAGCAAGGCCCTCCCCCTCCCCAAGGCAGCAGGGACTCGTCCCCCATCTCACCACTCGACCCCCTCCCTGCCGACGCTCCTCCCCCTTCCAAGTCCTTTCTCCTCCCGCCCTTCCTCCCAGCTAAGCCCCTTGCTGCTACATCAGGCGGAGGTGGGGCCGGGGGCGGGGGTGGAGGGGGTGCAGGCGTGGGTGCATTCCTGCGGCGGCCGCTGCTCTTCTTGCGCACGCTGTCGCTGCAGGAGAGGGGCGAGCCACTGCTGCACAAGGCGTACGGGGAGGAGGGGGGCGACGAGATCGACTGGGACAGGCGCAAGGCACTTGAGGCCGAGCAGGAGCATCCCCTTTACAAGCTGCCTCTGGAGGAGCAGCAGGCAGCGAGTGCAGGGGAGGCAGAGGCAGAGGCAGTGTCCCCATCGGCATCGAGCGTGCGGGAGCTGTTTGGGGACGAGTTCCGCGTGGGGCAGTGGGAGCGCTGTGAGGTGGTGAGTCGCGACGGCACGGCACGGCTGTGCGCACCGGTGTTCCTAGCAACCGTGGACCAGTGCCACGCCAGTGCAGCAGGCGAGGGCGCGTGTGCGCTGCTGGTGGCGCACATAGCGGCGTGGGTGCATGCGCACGGGGAGGGCACGCTGCCGGGGCAGGCGGAGCTGGACGATCTCATCCGTGCCGGGTCGGCGGACTGGCGGCGCCTGCGCGCGCTCAGCGACTTCCACCAGCGCTTCCCTGACGGGCACTTTGATCTCGACACCGTGCTGGCTGCCGTGCAGCACTCCCACTCCGATGCACCCCCCCATACAGACCGTGGCGGGCAGGCTGTGGGTGCAGAGGTCAGCAAGCAGGCAGCTGACAAGGATGGTGGAGGAAACACAGACTCTGGTGGCGCCCATGCCGGCAGCAGCGGCAGCAGCGATGGTGGGGAGGCGGCAGCCATTCCCCGGCTGCCACTGTGTGTCGTGCCCAGCCAGTCGTTCGTGGGCTTCTTCCACCCGCCCTGCCTTGCTGCCAGGCACGCCAAGGAGGACGCCACCCGCACGCAGGGCAGCAGCGCAGCAGAAGGTGATGCGGCGGATGTGTGCACTGTGGATGAGAGCGGTAGAGGTTCAGAGGAGGGGGATGGGGGGAAGGAGGAGGAAGTGGTGAGGAAGCACACAGGCAGTTCGTCAGACGTAGGAGAAAAGGGAAATGGGGCTGAAGCGTTGTTGGAAGGAGGAAAGCAAGAGCGGGCGTCTTGTGTGGAGAGCCCAGAAGGTGTGGGGGAGAAGGGCGTGGAGGAGAAGGGCATGGAGCAGCTGAGCTTTTTGGAGGGCATGCTGTCGTTTGATGACATCTGGGAGGCGGTGGTGCAGGCGGGCGAGGGCGTGTACATCGTGGCCTGGAACGACCACTTCTTCCTCCTCCTCCTGCGCCGCTCCCAATCCCACCAGCACCAGTACCACCACCAGCAGCAACACGGGCGTGGGGGCGCGCAGGCAGTACTAGATATGCCTGTGGGGGAGCACACAGGTGAAGGTGCAGGCCATGGTGGCACAGAGGGGGAGGCAAGCGGGGAGGGCGTGGAGTGTGTGGTGATTGACACGCTGGGCGAGCGGCTGCACGAGGGGTGCTCGCAGGCCTTTATGCTGCTCTTCAATGCCTCCTCCTGGGTGGACGTGGGCCTGCCTCCCACTGTTGTGCCCGGAAGCACTGCTGCAGGGGTGGCAGGCGCAGGAGGAGGAGGAGGAGGAGGAGGAGGAGGAGGAGGAGGAGGAGGAGGAGGAGGAGGAGGAGGAGGAGGAGGAGGAGGAGGAGGAGAGGGTGGTGCAGGTGATGGTAGTGGGGGGCAGGCAAAAGCGCAGGGTACTGGTGACAGCAGTGAGCAAAAAGGCAGGGCAGACGAAGCAGAGAGGGCAGAGGATAAGGCAGGCGGCATTGGTGCTCAGGTGCCCAAGCTAGAGACGGGCAGGCGATGGGGTGTGAAGGCAGGCAAGGGCAGTGGCAAGGGCAAAGATGGCAGTGGGAAGGGCAAAGGCAGCAGTGGGGTGGACACTGGAGCAGGGGGGGTGGGTTCCCATCCACATGGGGTGAACGATACGGTGAGCTGTGAAGTAGATGTTGCTAAGGGGGTAGACGTGAAAGAGGGAGCAGCACAAGGAACGCATGTCGCAGAAGTGGAAGGGGTGGTGCTTGAAGCAAGGCAATTGAATGAAGGCATCACTTTGCTCCCTGCCGACACTCACGGCGTGCCTGCTGCCATCGCTGTCACTCCAAACCATGTAGATAGTCCTCCCGCAGACAACTGCAGCCCACCATGCGGAGATGAGTCAGCATCCACTGCAGCTGACTCAGTGCTTCCTACCGCAGTGCATGCAGCCGAGACAGCATGTCTGCTGACACACACTGACGGTCCATCACGGTCACCCATACACGAGAAGGAAACCAGCAACACCAATTTTGACGGGTGTGCAAGCAGTGAGCAGCCCACCCAAACCCCGTCGTGCACTGCTGGTTCGTCTCCTGCCTGCATCGCCACTGCCACCTCCCCTCCCACCTCGGCGGCACCTGCTTGTGGCGGGGAGGGCGAGGGGGACGCAGCTCCAGTGGCGGCAGGGAGGAGGTTGTGGGGAGCGGAGGCGTGCCGAGAGTACCTCAAGGCGTTCCTGGCGGCGGTGCCGCTGGCGGAGGTGGAGAGTGACCTGCGCAAGGGGCTGCTGGCGTCACCCGAAGCCATCCACCGCCGCCTGCAGGTGGAGCTCCACTTCACCCGCCTCGAAGATATGCCACACTGGCCATAACAAGGCCTTACATACAGACATCTGCCCCATTGGCAGAAGGGTTGGCTTTCTACCCTGTCATATTTTTTTTTGTCCCTGATCAGTGTACCAAAGGGTCCACCAGTCATTCTGCATTTTTTTTTCCCTAATTGCTCATTATTAATGTAAAAAAATATAAGACCCCTGGTCTAAAAACCCATGCACAAGCTACAGTCAAGCGGTCATGCCCAGTATCTCAGCGTAGACATATTATAGGCAAATGCGCCTCTATCAGGAGCCATGCGCTTCAATGAAATTGGCGTGGAGTTTCCCTCCTGCATCATGGTCGTCAAAATTGTCAAAATGTAATTGTATACATTATTCTACAACTGCATGTAGTGTAGACTTAGTGTAGTTCTATGTTCTTATTTGGTGGTGCACCCTCATGCTTGCTTAGACCTTGTACCCAATTCTATAGTGCAATCTCTCTTTTGGCCAACTCTCTCGACCTTCCTCTCGCTACTCTCATGCTAACTAAACCCTAGGCTTCTAAGCCTACTAAATACCTGTTTCAACAAAAATAACGCGAGCATTTTCGAAATGTCATGCTGGCGAATCGCCAGCCCGCCAAGTCACGAAATAAAATTACCACGAAATTGTCAAAATATAATTATACTTGCTAGGCTATAGTGGGTTACTCAGTATGGGGTATAACCCCAATTAGGGTTAGCCTATACAAACATGTACTGCCCTGTTTCTAGTCATTCCTGCACTGTTCTCTCGATATGTTTTCAGAGCAGGTCCATCTGTAGGACCACTCGTTTAGGGCCCACCGTTAGTTCCGTTCTGCCCATTTTCCTGCCCGAATCGCGCCCCTAGGCAAGCCGTTTTTCCCGCCCGAATCGCGCCCCTAGGCAGGCCGTTTTTTCCTCCTCGAATCGCGCTCCTAGGCAGGCCGTATTCCCTGCCCGAATCGCGCCCCTAGGCAGGCCGTTTTTCTGCCCCGAATTGCGCCCCTAGGCAGGCCGATTTTCCTGCCCGAATTGCGCCCCTAGGCAGGCCGTTTTTCTTGCCCGAATCGTGCCTCTAGGCAGGCCGTTTTTCTGCCCCGAATCGCGCCCCTAGGCTGACGGTTTTTCTTTCCCGAATCTAGCCCCTAGGCAGGCCGTTTTTCCTACCAGAATCGCGCCCCTAGGCAGGCCGTTTCTCCTGCCCGAATCGCGCCCCTAGGCTGGCCGTTTTTCCTACCCGAATCGCGCCCCTAGGCAGGCCGTTTCTCCTGCCCGAATCGCGCCCCTAGGCTGGCCGTTTTTCCTACCCGAATCGCACCCCTAGGCAGGCCGTTTTTCCTACCCGAATCGCGCCCCTAGGCAGGCCGTTTCTCCTGCCCGAATCGCGCCCCTAGGCTGGCCGTTTTTCCTACCCGAATCGCACCCCTAGGCAGGCCGTTTTTCCTACCCGAATCGCGCCCCTAGGCAGGCCGTTTCTCCTGCCCGAATCGCGCCCCTAGGCTGGCCGTTTTTCCTACCCGAATCGCACCCCTAGGCAGGCCGTTTTTCCTACCCGAATCGCGCCCCTAGGCAGGCCGTTTTTCCTACCCGAATCGCGCCCCTAGGCAGGCCGTTTCTCCTGCCCGAATCGCGCCCCTAGGCTGGCCGTTTTTCCTGCCCGAATCGCGCCCCTAGGCTGGCCGTTTTTCCTGCCCGAATCGCACCCCTAGGCAGGCCGTTTCTCCTGCCCGAATCGCGCCCCTAGGCAGGCCGTTTCTCCTGCCCGAATCGCGCCCCTAGGCAGGCCGTTTCT